>NC_069462.1:8034094-8224094 GCF_026875155.1 Cherax quadricarinatus
AGGAAGGGGCAGTAGTGGAACTAAGAGGGTTGATTTTTGGGATGCATTTTTAAAATATTTAGCTTTCTTGCTTAAAGAATAAAGATAAATGGACTGACTGGTTGCAGTCTTCCTCTTTCTTGAAACTTTGTTAAGTGCAGTCGATGTTATTTCTTATTGCTTTCAAGCTTCTAGATGACAACCCAATTGCCTAAATGTACTGCTTCGTTGAAGGCGTACGCCTTTCCAAATGATCACTTCTATTATGCATTTGGAGGCAGTTGCAAGAATGAATTCAGAAATGTGCACTCTGAACCCGATGTCTTCAATTCTACCATGCCTGTGTCTGGCTTTTGAGTATATGTGGACCAAAGGGAATTACTTACAAATGATGTGTCAACGTTAGTTATATGAAACACATTTGAGTGTAAGGATCCTAACATATGTTCAGTTCTATGGGTGGAATCTGAATTGCCCATGCATGTTCCAGTCTCTATACAGAAACTATAGCTCTGTATGGCAACTACGGCACTACCAGCTGCACCAGTAGGTTGGTGGACAGAGCCACGAAAAAAAAGCCAAACTCACTAAGGTATCAATACAACTTAAGGCATCAAGTTTAGCTTCAAGATTAATCTTTGATTATGATCTAATATGGGTCAATGGAGGGGGAATATTGATTTGGAAAGAGAATTTTCCAAGGTGCAGGGAAATATTGCTGTTTTTTTACTTGACATTTAACGAGTATCTGATTCTTTCAGAGGTCAGTTTCAACCTTCATCAGGAGCGCATCTGAACAGATATGCAATGTAGTCACCGCTACCAATAATCATCAGACGTTTGTACTAAACAAAGTACTCTTTAAAGTGCACTCAACCGCTTCAGCGGTTCGGACCTCTATCGACCCTATGCTTCCCAAGAACACCAACACAGTCAAGGAATTAGTGAGCAGACAGGAATTATTGAGGGACAAGAACAAGCTTTGAAAAATCACAATAATATTCTTACCACTGCCCTTGTTCTTTCAGGGATTAACCTTCAACTCACAGTTCTGTGTTCCAGCAACCACTGGAAAGTCATAGTAAGACCAGGGGGTTATTCATAAAAAAGCTTAATCTCCACCACGGACACCATCATACCGATACAGGGGAAAAAAGAATTTCCAGCTCTCCAAATCCCTCTTGCTCGGCAAATTCCACGACTTTACCTTTATAGCTATTCACAGCGTCAGGTCACCCGCTCCTCTCCCACGGTCCTCACTTTGCTTAACTATTCCCACGTTTTCCATGTACTCTTTATAGACTGGAAAAACCTGGTTGACAAGAGAAAATGTTGAAATAAAGTCTTCATTCTACTTCTGTGACTTCGTTTTGCAAGCTAGTTCATTACTTTCCTCCTATCACTTTGTCTAGTCCAGTTCCCGTTCCTTCTACCCTGTCCATTGCATCGGTGACTGACTCGTCCCTGTCTGATAAACTTTAAATTATGCTGTTTGTTTGGAAAGAGAAAATGGCAGTCTCTTGTGACAACCCACTTGATTATTTTACGCAGTTTATACAACTAGTGAGATATATCTGGGAATGCTGTTTCTGAGGGTGTTGGTGAGTGTTGGTGCTGGTGTTCAAGTGATGTTGGTGAGTGAGTGTGTTGGTGTTCAAGTGATGTTGGTGAGTGTTGGTGTTGGTGTTCAAGTGATGCTGGTGAGTGTTGGTGCTGGTATTCAAGTGATGTTGGTGAGTGTTGGTGACTGTGTTCACGTGATGTTAGTGTACGTGTGATGTGCACAAGTATCGGTACCGGTGGGTATCGGCCATTTTTAGGGGTCGGTATGGGTATCAGCGAAAAAAAGGCCCAAATACTAGTGGTACTTTTAAAATATTTATATTACGTGTGTGCTTAAAAACATATAAACTTAAACTACCTCACAACTGTAAAGGTTACACTCACATACACACACACACACACACACACACGTGGCGAGGCGTCAGAAATGGGCACCTGTGACCAGCGGGGTCCCGCAGGGGTCAGTCCTAGGACCGTGCTGTTTCTGGTATTTGTGAACGACATGACGGAAGGAATAGACTCTGAGGTGTCCCTGTTTGCAGATGACGTGAAGTTGATGAGAAGAATTCACTCGATCGAAGACCAGGCAGAACTACAAAGGGATCAGGACAGGCTGCAGACCTGGTCCAGCAATTGGCTTCTGGAGTTCAATCCCACCAAGTGCAAAGTCATGAAGTTTGGGGAAAGGGCAAAGAAGGCCGCGACGGAGTACAGTCTAGGGGGTCAGGACTACAAACCTCACTCAAGGAAAAAGATCTTGGGGGGGAGTAAAACAAAAGGCACATCTCCTGAAGCGCACATCAACCAAATAACTGCTGCACCCTATGGGCGCCAGCAAACCTCAGAACAGCATTCCGACATCTTAATAAGGAATCATTCAGGACCCTGTACACCGTGTACGTTAGGCCCATATTGGAGTATGCGGCACCAGTTTGGAACCCACACCTAGCCAAACACGTGAAGAAACTAGAGAAAGTGCAAAGGTTTGCAACAAGACTAGTCCCAGAGCTAAGAGGATGTCCTACGAGGAAAAGGTTAAGGGAAATCAACCTGACGACACTGGAGGACAGGAGGGGATAGGGGGACATGATAACGACATACAAAATAATGAGAGGAATTGACAAGGTGGACAAAGACAGGATGTTCCAGAGATTGGACACAGTAAAAAGGGGGGACACAGTTGGAAGCTGAAGACACAGATGAATCACAGGGATGTTAGGAAGTATTTCTTCAGCCACAGAGTATTTCAGTAAGTGGAATAGTTTGGGAAGCGATGTAGTGGAGGCAGGATCCATACATAGCTTTAAGCAGAGGTATGATAAAGCTCACGGCTCAGGGAGAGTGACCTAGTAGCGATCAGTGAAGAGGCGGGGCCAGGAGCTCGGACTCGACCCCCGCAACCTCAACTAGGTGAGTACAACTAGGTGAGTACACACACGCACGCACGCACGCACACACACACACACAGTATGAGTGATGGTAGAAGTGTTTCTTCTTTTTCGGGTCACCTTCGTTAGGAGACAGCCGGTATATTAAAAAAATAAGAATAAAATTTGTATTTGAGGATTTGGTTCCTCTCATAGGATTTATCTTCTGTGTATATTATACTGAAAATAATTTGGATTAATTAAACGTAAATAATATTAATGACCTATATTAATGACCTAATAATATAAATGAACTAGTTTATCAGTTGTCGAGGTCAGAAATTCTACCTTCCTCACTTCGATTCCCTGTAACATGCATTTAACATTCTGGAAAAGAATTCCAGCCACCACCATATAATATACGGGAGTAGAATTACAATTACTAAAATACTACATTCTGTTGTAGTATCTCAGCCACCAACATTCAACATTCTGAGGTAGAGCCTCATCCACGAATATTCATTCAGCAGTAGCACCTCAGCCACGAACATTCAACATTCTGCTGTAGAGTCTCATCCACGAACATACATTCTGCAGTAGCACCTCAGCCACGAACATTCAACATTCTGCAGCATCACTTCAGTCACAAACATACAACATTCTGCAGTAGCACCTCAAGCACGGACATACAACATTCTGCAGAAGATAGCCAGTGGAAAACATGTAACATTCCAGTACAGAACTCGAGCCACAAACATACAACAATGTGAGCCCCGGCTACCTATGTGTAATACGATACAAGAGGAATATTCCAGAAACCTGATCAAATCAATTTATTATTTACAAGAACGAAAGTGCACTCGTTTAATAATTCAGGCGCCAGGCTTATATGTACATATATAATCTTCAAGACCTCCATCAACGTAAATATCATTTTACAGTATTATCGAAGCTGTGTGTAACACACTGGGATTGCACCTACCTCCCGAGCACAGTACCAGGGTATTTCACATTTCACACACACTTTGGGAAGGAAAATTTAAGTATTTCGATCATAAACATCGAAATATAGTCTACACATTAGGGTTTTTTTAGTACAAAAAAGGGACATGAACGGAAGACTGTAGAAGAGGTGGTAATCAGTTCCTCACAGAGATAAAATAAAGAAAAAACGTAAGAGGAGAAAGTTAAAAAGATATATCAGGTGATGAGACGAGAAGAAAGTCAGAAGACATGTCAGGCTAAGTGGTGAGGAGAAAGTCAGAAGACATGTCAGGCTAAGTGGTGAGGAGAAAGTCAGAAGACACGTCAGGTTAAGTGGCGAGGAGAAAGTCAGAAGACATGCCAGGCTAAGTGGTGAGGAGAAAGTCAGAAGACGTGGCAGATGAAGACTATCTGGATGCCTCCAGTTGTAGTCACATGGATGGCAAGTTTCCAGCTGGGTAGATGTAACACCCCAAGTTTCCAGCTATGTGGATGTATCCTGTTGAAGACTCACGTGAAGACAATATTTCCAGATGCATTATTCTAGGATTCTAACTAATTTCACCATACATATGTAAAAAAAAATAAAGTGAATGGAAGATTTCAGGAATCGGAGCAATTGTAAGTTATGCTTCGAATATCCAGCAAATAGAATTTTACTAGTGTAGAATTCCAGTCAGTTCGATGAAAGGTTTCATGGAATCATGCCAACCTGATGTAATATTCCAAAATCCCAGCTAACTGGATTTAATATTCCATCCTTTCCTCCACTCAACTCAAGTGTAAGCCAAGCCTTTATGTTCTAGTCCTCTTATGTTCCATACCATTTACGTTCAATAACATTTATGTCCCATACCATTTATATTCCATACCATTTATATACCAGGTCTTTTATATTCCAAAAAGTTTACATTTCAGGTCTTCTAAGTTCGATATATTTTTGTACTCAAGATCTTTTATGAATATTCGTAATATTTTACATTCCAAAACATTAATATTCCTAAACTTTAATGTTTCTTCAGAATTTTTTTCTTTTCTTTTCCAGACCTTATATTTTCCAGAGAATTTGTATGCCAGAAATTTTTATTCATGTTAAATAATATTCTTATTCTAGATTATTTTATATTTAAGGCATTTTGTTCCGCAAATCATATTTGTTGCAGAAATTTTTCGAATTCCAGACCTTCTATGTTCCACACATTTTGTTTTCCAGATCTTTTATGTTCCATACTTTTAATTAAGTTCGAAGTTAAGTAACTAGTTTCTTTACTTCGAGGCCATAGTTATAAATTTGTTAATGAAGGGTAGAGGGTAAAGGTGGCAATGGTGATGAGAGGAGGGAAGAGGGTGAGTGTGGTGAAGAGAGGGGTTGTTGGGAAGAACAAAAAGGCACAATACCGTGACTGGAACGATACACAAAAGAAGAATGCACAAGAGAGAAGCTTGTGACGACGTTTCGGTCCGAGTTAGACTATTTACAAGTCACATTAACACACGAGAATGAGGGAGGAAGTATATATAGCAGAGGGAAAGGGACGGGAGAAAGAGAGGAAGAAAAAAGAAAGTGGAGAAGTAGTGGTAGAGATAATGCTGGTACTGGAGGTAGTAGTAAAGTAGGAGGAGTAATTTTAGTGGCACAAGAGACAGAAAGGGGAGTGAAAGAAGGCAATAGTAAAAGAAGCCTTAGTCGTAGAAGTGGAGAAAGCCTTAGGACAATAAAAAGGAATACTGCTTCTCCACTTCCTGTCCCCTAGTATGTATGTAATATATATATATATATATATATTATATATATATATATATATATATATATTATATATATATATATATATATATATATATATATATATATATATATGCAATAAGATCACAGTAAACAGGTGATTTCAGAATATGCAAAACAACCACTCTGAAAGAATAGAGAAATTCCAAGCACTTTCGTGACTACTCACATTATCAAGGAACTATCATAGTTCCTTGATAATGTGAGTAGTCACGAAAGCGCTTGGAATTTCCCTATTCTTTCAGAGTGGTTGTTTTGCATATATATATATATGTCGTGCCGAATAGGCAGAATTTGCGATCTTGGCTTAAATAGCAACGCTCATCTTGCCATATAGGACAAGTGAAAATTTGTGTATGCAATAATTTCGCCAAAATCATTCTGAACCTAACGAAAAAAATATATTTCACTGTGTTTGTTTAGTATTAAATTTCTGTAAACAAATCTAAAATATATTTAGTTGGGTTAGGCTAAAATAAATTGTTCTTGTTATAATAAGGTTAGGTAAGTTTTCTAAGATTCTTTTGGTGCAAAATTATTTTTTTTACATTAACATTAATGAAAATAATGTATCTTTAAACGTATAAGAGAAAATTTTAGAAAGGATTTAATTTTAAATGAGTTCTTGCTAATTTACCAGTTTTACATATTCGGCACGACATATATATATATATATATATATATATATATATATATATATATATATATATATATATATATATATATATTTTTATATAGGATGGGGTCCACCTCTGGTGTAAATTGTGGGACCCATAGCCTCGGAGAAGTGGATAAAAAGGCTTCAAGGAAGAATATTTGGATTTCTTCCTGAAGCCATTTGAATATTCCACTTCCCCTACCACCCCATCTTTTAAACTATTTTTTTTTTACCAATAGGAATATTTTATTACATAATATGGCACAGAAGATTTAAGAGATACATTGTTGATATAAAGGTGGCATATATATATTATATATATATATATATATATATATATATATATATATATATATATATATATATATATATATATATATATATATATGTTGTTACGTGTGTATCACCGATTATAAGGCGAAAATCTCATCCAGCTCCTCGGAGCTGGGGCGTGTGCCCAAAATGCAGCATGCATTACCCCTTTGAACAGCCGGGCTGAGCCGCTGGAACAGAAAACTAGCTGCCCTGGGATCCCTAGTTACCCTGATGAGTCTTTTTCCCAGCTCCTTAAGGAAATTAGATGCACTCTTTCCCCATGAGCCAAGGGTCTCTGAGCCTATGGGAACAAACATATAATGATGGGCAAGTTCTCCATATTTTCTAGACTTTTGGGACTCCCTAAAGCTGGCAGCTGCCCCTCCTTCCTCCCTGGTGTATTGGAGATACTTATCAGCCAAGGTAGATGCACATGTATAGTCCCACACCACTGCTTCCCATCTGTCCAGGCTTGAAGGGTGATACCATCTGGATGCTTCTGGCTGCCATCAGATCTGCATAGTTGGGGTGGCTCCCTTACTGCTGGGCATCCAGCTGTTGTGAGGCTCCTCTTGATAATGTTATTAACCTCCTCATGTCTTGCAATCTTTCCCTCGGATTTACGGCACACAAGACCATGGTACCGAATCGGTCTGCTGCTTCACTGCCACAAATACACCTGTGTTCGGCGAGAATAGGGGCGGCAAGTCGAAGGGCAACACCGATGCGGATGGTCTGTGGGTCGAGGCGTGTGCCAAGGCTGGAGTTGGGAACAGCCAACAGAAAGTCCCCAGCATGAGGGGCTCTCACTGCCAGCAGGCGGGCTCTATCCTTCCCTGACACACTCTGAAGCATCGTTGAGGCTATATTTTCCACTATTGGACCATCCCAGTGCGATTGTTTGTAGTTTGTTGGGGGGAGCAGGTCTGGTTTCTGAGCCCGTTAGATTATCCCAGATCATTGCTCCGTCAATGAATTTTTGGTCCTGGGCTCCAATCTTGTCCCTAAGATATATAATATATATATTATATATATATATATATATATATATATATATATATATATATATATATATATATATATATATTATATATCGTGCCGAATAGGCAGAACTTGTGATCTTGGCAACGCTCATCTTGCCATATAAGACAAGTGAAAATTTGTGTATGCAATAATTTCGCCAAAATCATTCTGAACCTAACGAAAAAAATACATTTCACTGTGTTTGTTTAGTATTAAATTACTGTAAACAAATCTAAAATATATTTAGTTGGGTTAGGCTAAAATAAATTGTTCTTGTTATAATAAGGTTAGGTAAGTTTTCTAAGATTCTTTTGGTGTAAAATTAAAAAATTTTACATTAACATTAATGAAAAAAATATATCTTTAAACGTATAAAAGAAAATTTTAGAAAGGACTTAATTTTAAATTAGTTCTTGCTAACTGACCAGTTTTACATATTCTGCACGACATATATATATATATATATATATATATATATATATATATATATGTATGTATATGACAAGCTTATGACGAAACATCGTCATAAGCTTGTCTCTCCTATGTTCGGGTTATTTGTGAATGGTTGTCTGGGATATTATGGTGAAGATAGGTGAAGGAGGATGATGTTGGTGATGACAGGGGGTAGAGTGGGTGGGTGGTGAGAACGGGGTTGGAGGGAGATGGCTGGAAGATATGATGCTGGTGATGAGAGGTGGTAGAGTGGCGGTGCTGGTGATGAGGGGTGGTTGAGTGGTGATGCTGGTGATGAGGGGTGGTAGGGTGGTGATGCAGGTGATGAGGGGTGGTTGAGTGGTGATGCAGGTGATGAGAGGTGGTAAAGTGGTGATGCAGGTGATGAGGGGTGGTTGAGTGGTGATGCAGGTGATGAGGGGTGGTAGTGGTGATCCTGGTGATGAGGCGTGGTAGTGTTGATGAGACTGGGGGGTGGGGGAGATAACAAAGAAGAGAGAGATGTGAAATGAGTGAAGAGAATATTTGTGATAACATACAATCTACACAACTAGTACTTCAATACACGAAGTCCCAAAACAAACTTAGGCGAAAGAACATCAACTCAGCTCCCAGACCGAGCGGGATTCGAACCCGCGGCCATCGTTCGGGAGATACAACTTAATCTTAAACACAGGACAATACAGTCAAAACCTTAAAGTCCACACGGAACACAGTCTGCAGACGACGAAGACTCTCAGAGAGAGAGAGAGTACACAGAACGACATCTTTGGGTTATCTTAGGTAATTTACAATATGCATAATAATTGTACTTATGTGTACCTGTAACTAAATAAACTTACGAAATACGGTCTCCTGTGTGGCTTTGTTAATGGAGGTGCTCTGAGAAGCGGCCGAGACCTAGTTGACTGAAAACCTTACGTCTCAGTAAAAGACAACCAGAATATGATACAGTAGATAGCACATAGACTTAGTTCCAGGTTCAACAAGCATACTGCAATTTAGTCGCCTTGTTTGAGCAGCACATATAGTTATATGTGATACAGAATCTTATCAGTCAATATTATATCATATCCAGAGATATTTTACAAGACTTAAAATGGATAGATTCGTCACATTGCATGGATTAGTTCTGTTACTGGTCCTGTTGACTCTGTTGGTGTTGCTGCATGTGTTAATTCTGTAACTTGTACTGCTGTCTCTGTTGGTGTTGCTGCATGTGTTAGTTCTGTTGCTGGTACTGTTGGCTCTGTTGGTGTTGCTGCATGTGCTAGTTCTGTTGCCGGTACTGTTGACTCTGTTGGTATTGCTGCATGTGTTAGTTCTGTTACTGGTACTACTGTCTCTGTTGGTGTTGCTGCATGAGTAGGTTTTACTGCTGCTGCTGCTTCTGTTGGTGCTGTTGTAAGTGTTGGTTCTGTTGGTGTGGCTGCTGGTGTTGTCTTTGTTATTACCGCTACTTGTGCTTCTGTGACATTTTTTCTGTTGTTGCTGTTGCTTCCATTTTTGCTGGTTCTGCCGTATGCTCTTGTTCTGTTGTTGCTGTTGTTTCTGGTGGTGGTGGTGGTGGTGGTGGTGGTGGTGATTGTGTTGTCCTAGTTGCTGCTGTTTTTGCTGTTACTGGTGCTGCTGCTGCTGATGATGACGATGATGGTGGTGGTTGTGGTTTTGGCGGTGGTGGTGGTGGTGGTTCTTCTGGCGCTCCTGCTGATGCTGGTGCTGCTACTGAAGCTGTTGATTCCAGCTCTGCTTCTGTGTCCGATGTTGCTGCTGCTGTTGCTGCAGCCTTATGTGCTGTTATTGTTATTGCTGCTGCTACTTTATGTGCTGCTTCTGTTGCTGCGGGCGTTGATCCTTTATGTGCTGCTATTGCTACTGCTGTTGCATTATGTGATGTTATTGTTGCTGCTGCTGATGTTGTTGATCCTTCATGTGCTGTTGTTACTACTGTGCTGCTCTATGTGCTGTTATTGCTGCTGCTGATTTATGTGCTGTTATTGCTGTTACTGCTGCTTCTTTTTGTGCTGTTATTGTTGTTGCTGCTGCTGCTAGCACTAATAATATATAAACGATAGTACATAAACCACCATCTCGTGCTATAATTCACAATAATGAAAAAATTACCCACGTTGCCGAATAAGCGTATTTTGGGGCAACGTTTCGCTCTGATTATGCCATTATCAGGTCATCTAAGAGAGAACGGTTCCAATAAAAAAAATTTATACAGTGTGTGCCTTATTATCATTACTGAAAGTATTATGTCATTTGCATATAACCACTGCTGCAGTGTGTTGTCTAGTAGACCCGACACCAAGTGGTGGACACAGACTAGTCTCTGTGCACAGTCCAAGGCAATTCTGTGTAACAATGAGTTGTTAGGAAGGAGGACGTGTTGCTTTTAGCGTGTGAAATATTTCTAATTTCCTTCGTGTGCGGTAAGCTGCCTCGTCTTTTGGCTGCTTCCTCCGTAGCTGTTGTTCCTTGTTTCTCTCTCTTCCCTGGTTGCTTCTCCTATTTGCCTCTTCCCTGGCTGCTCCTACCCTGGCTTCCTTTCTTCCTAATTGCCTCTCCACCGATTGCTCCTACCCTGGCTGTCTGCCTCTCCTAGTTGCCTCATTTCTGATTGCTCCTACCCTGGCTGTCTCTCCTCCTAGTTGCCTCTTCCCTGATTGCTCCTACCACGGCTCTCTCTCCTCCTAGTTGCCTCTTCCCTGATTGCTCCTACCCCTGCTGTCTCTTCTCATAGTTGCCTCTTTCCTGATTGCTCCTACCCCGGCTGCCTCTTCCCAGGGTGCTCCTGAAGGAGGATCTGTATCTGAAGAGTATCTTGCGCGTGCCACTAATAGGAACATAAGTGGGGCTCTACCACCGCCACCAGCAGCTCTCCAGAGCCTCACCAGCAAGCTAAAGTTAAGAGTCTTAAGTTTGTTCTGGTAAAATTGTAGGACCCGAGATGTAATGTTTTATCCCGTAAATATATATTAACGCTAGACTTTAAGTTTGTAGCCTTTCCTCGAAGCCTCTCTCCGCTTAGTCGTTTCTCGAAACCTCTCTCCGCTTAGTCGTTCCTCGAAGCCTCTCTCCGCTTAGTCGTTCCTAGTAGCTTCTCTTCTTAGACATTCCTAGTAGCCTCTCAGTCGTTTCTAGTAGCCTCTCTTCTTAGTCGTTTCTAGTAGCCTCTCGTTTCAGTCGTTCCTAGCAACCTTTCCTCTTTGTCGTTCCTTGAAACCTCTCTCCTTTTAGTCGTTCCTCGAAGCCTCTCTCCTCCTAATCGTTCCTCGAAGCCTCTCTCCTCTTAGTCGTTCCTCGAAGCCTCTCTCCTCTTAGTCGTTCCTCGAAGCCCCTCTCCCCTAATCGTTCCTCGAAGCCTCTCTCCTCTTAGTCGTTCCTCGAAGCCTCTCTCCTCCTAATCGTTCCTCGAAGCTTCTCTTAGTCGTTCCTCGGAACCTTTCCTCGTAGTTTTTTTTTTATTCTCAGTTCTAACACATGTACAGTTTCAACCTTTATTTCCTTTTCTACTTTGTCATGTTTTCCTACTTGTGTCGGTTTTATACCTTAGTGATTATCTGTGAATGATTCTTTATGGATGATTACCTCTTAATAGTTACTGAAGAACAACTAATCACTTTGTTTACTTTCTGCAGCGTACAGTTTGCCATATTTTTATTTGTTTTATATGGCGAGTGACCGTCTTCCTTTGGCTAGGCGGCCATGCTTATTTTACTTATTTGGGATCTGGCTGAGTGGCGAAATCCTTTTTTCAGACGTTCATGAAATTCATTTACAAATTGGCTCTTTATTTACTTTCTTATTATCTCATGTTTCTAGCTCTTCTGCTCATTTATTTTTTTTTGTTCTCTGTTTCTCAAATTTTCCTTTCAATATTTGAATGGAACTGTGACACAGGTTACAAATTACTCCTTAAACTATAGCAAATGAGTAATTAAAAGCAGAGACATGGTAAACTGTGACTGGAGAGTTTACACTGTTGGGAACTATCTGAGGACTTCGGGTTGATGTTTTGAGAGTATCCTTGCTGGGAAATATTTACTCAAGACGGGTAGTAACTGCGTGACTTTTGGTGGTGTTTTACTGCATAACCCTTGTATGGCATTACTCTTCGTCTTATAATATTAATAATAATAATTTGATTAATTATAATCATCATCAATATTATTTTCACATTAGGAAGAAACGTTAAATCGGTAAGGAATATATTTCCCCTGAGAAACAGGAGATTATCAGATCTGATTAATGGAAGGATAAGTCAGGACCACTTCCTTGGAACAAGAACCCTTCACCAGCAGCATGAAGGCCGCATGAAGGGCCGCTTAACCATAATTATGTCCAGAATTAAGTGCTTGCTGCTATGTTACCAAGAACACTAGTTGCTCTCGCTAACTAGTTGTTTCTCTTCTTGGAAGGGTTTATAGGGCCACTGGCAATTTATGCCGTATCGAACCCTTAGTTGCTTGGGAAAACTGAAACTGAATTATAAGGTTTAGAGAGGCTCTTGGCTATGTTGTATAGCCGTAGAGTCCGCTCTGCATGTCAATCTACGCGAAAGGAATAGTGAAGAGTGCAGTAAACTATCAGTACTGAATCAAAAGAGGGATTCATAGGTTATCACATAGACACTAGTATCCCAATTTCTCCAATAAAAGATGGCAGAGTAGGACAGATTCCAAAAGTAAATCGAACATTCAGCTCATAAACATCCTGCTTTGAAGACAAAATGAAGAGGCATTCTCTTGTTATCTCAGATTTTGCATTATCAAGTTATCAGCATTAAGGGGTAAAGCCAGTCGGATGAGGAGGACGTAAATTATCACAAGAAAACGAGTATTTCAATTTCCCAAGTGTCGATCAAAATTCTTTTGGATATATAGATCCTCTGGAATAGAAGGAATTCAGTTTCGTTCTCAGGAAGATAATGAGTCGCGTTCCTTCAGTCAAGAATCTCTCACCAGCATCAATAATTAAAAAACGGTTCCCAAAACTTCTCTAACTGTGGGAATTTTGAAGCCGATCAGAAAAGATTTTCCAAAGTATCTCACCAGTTTTGAAGCCGATCAGAAGAGATTTTCGAAAATATCTCACCAACTTTGAAGCCGATCAGAAGAGATTTTCGAAAATATCTCACCAACTTTGAAGCCGATCAGAAGAGATTTTCGAAAATATCTCACCAACTTTGAAGCCGATCAGAAGAGATTTTCGAAAATATCTCACCAACTTTGAAGCCGATCAGAAGAAATTTTCGAAAATATCTCACCAACTTTGAAGCCGATCTGAAGAGATTTTCGAAAGTATCTCACCAATTTTGAAGACAATCATAAGAGGTTTTCTAAAGTATCCCACCAATTATGGAAACGGTGAGCAGCTGCACTTGTTAAATGTTTAACCAACTTTCACCAAGTAACAGCTGACAAAACTTGAGCATTTGAAGCTGTTGAGCATTTGAAGTTTGTAATAAACGTTTCAATAAACATTTCAATAAACTCGTGAAAATTATAAACGATACAGAGAGGAAAAAAAAGATGAGTTTTCAGTTTTCAATTTTGTGTTTGCGGTTCACTACTAATGTGCAATTTAAGATATTCAAATTTGATAAAAAAAATTGGTAAAATCGGCGAGTTGCACGAGGTTCAAATTTGTTACAAAAATACTTCCAACTGAGAGAGAGCGTTTAATTAAGAGTTTGAAGTGGACCGGGAGAAGCATTAAGTTATTACAGGAAATTCAGTTTAGTTAATTCGCAATTTAAAATTAATATAGCACAGAGTGACTCCCAAACATATTTTTTTAGTAAAATAAATCAAAACTCAAAGTTTTAAGTAATTGCTCTAAATCTAATCATTTTTTTTTACACAGGGTTTTACAAGGTTAGATTAAGGATTGCTAATTTTATTTACAAGCTAAGAGCTGTTACCTACATCAGCTCATTTAAAAGCTTTTTAACAGTTTCATTAGAATTCAAATCTGATGTATTCTTATAGAATACATCAGCATTAATGTTTTGAAGGAGATAAAACGAGACAGTCTTCAGTTAGAGTAACTGAAGAATGCCTTGTTTTATCGCATTCAAAACAATAACGTTGATGCATTCTATAAGAAGCATGACAGTCTGTGAGAGTAGAAGGTGCAGATTTATAAGAAAGTAAATATTACAGTTTAATAAAATTGGCAAACTGGGACTCATGCAGCCTAATAAGATGAATCTTATTTTCTGGAAAACACACCAGGGCTGGGAATTTGTACACTCTCCACCGTCGTCAGATTAAGAGGCAACTGTTACGAACGTTGGAAGACAAGCAGCAGAGGCTTTTGGAAGTTATCGGAGCCATTCCATGAAGCTTGAAATGGGTCCTGCATCTTTGGTCATGGAGCACATGATAAGCGTTCCAAGAATTTTGCTCTGGTTACCAGCACTGAAAATTTGAAACAAATCCTTGTCGAGGAGTCACGAGCGAAATACGGAAAGATAAAAAAGGGAAAAGCAAGAAAAAAATATATTCAGGCAAATACTTAAAGATCCATTTTCGAGGGTGCCTGATTATAATTAGGTATTAATATATAATTATTTACATAAGTCTGATTATATCTATAATTCATTGCAGCTAATTAAATAATATTGCTGTAAATTATATATCTTGCTCTGGGCTCACATTAATAGCTTAGAGCTCCATCAGGACTCATTCTTAATGCTTAGAGCACAATGTATTATCAATTATTATCATCATTATAACTTATGAACATTAATACTTCACGGTGAGCACCAACATCAAGTTTAGTGTAGTTTATGCGACTATAATAATCCTCTTAAGGACTTACAATCGTAAAAATTATCACTGGAACCTCATTTGGGTTCAGTCAACACTAGTATGTAGAATATATATTACACAGTAAACTAAACGTAATATTATTTAGAAATACAATCTGGCAAGCGTAATAACTTTCACAAGTAATAATAATAATAATTTTAATAATAATAACAAAGTAGTAGTAGTAGTAGTAATAATAAGAGAGAGTGGAAGCAAAATGGTTTTTATGACGACGTGCTGTTGGAGTGTGAGCAAAGTAACATTGATGAAAGTATTCAGGAAAACCGATTAGCTGGACTTGAGTCGTAGAGGTGTGAAGTACAGTGTCTGTACTCTGAAGGAGGGGTGTTGACCTGTAGTATCGACACTCCTCTTGCAAGACAGTGATGGAGTGAGTGATAATGAAAGCCTCGGTGGAAAACGGCCGATGCCTTAATAATAATAATAACAACAACAACAACACTTCTATGTATTTTTCTTGCATCCTTTCTTCTCTACATATTTGCTTGAGCCATGAGCTCTCTCTCTCTCTCTCTCTCTCTCTCTCTCTCTTTACTCTTTCGCTACGTAAATGATAATTCCTCCTCGTACCTGAGACGAAATTCTCAAATATGATATGAAATCTACGTCGCTTACCTGCACTTTTATTACATCGAGCAACTCGTGTGTTTTCTTTCCAGTTAGTCATCTCTCCCAGTGAGATTAAGAATATTTCTCATTCTCCATAATCTCCTCTTTCTCACTCTGGTTTGTATTGTGTCTCACCAGTTGCTGACTCCCAGTGGCTGTTCGTGCTCGAAACTGCATTAATATTTAGGTGAGATTACGTGTTCACACTATTACACAGCTTTTAAAGCAACAGTGTGCTAACAATTGCGACTGTAGCAAGGGAATTATATACACATGCGTAAGGGAGGAGGTTTGCATTATTCCTCTGATTTGTCCAGTAAGTAATACATGTTGAATCAGCGACCGAGACGATACTTACGGAATTTTGAAGTTGGTCAGTCTTTTTTAATTATTCTTGTCAGATTTACAATGCATTTGGAAGACGACTATGAGATGGGTAATATTACAAATGATTCCTTTAACGAGCTTCTCTCTCCAGCTTCCTTTGTCGTTCTGAATGACATCTTCAGAAGTTGTGTCGCCTGAGAGGTTAGTTTATGGTTCACCCGCAGCTCATCCTGTGAGAGGTAGTGCAAGAAACAGGATTACAGAAGCTACAACGGGTCTTTATCACATCCTACTGAGTATACGTCACTAGGAAAAAATGTGAGTCATTTTATATTTAACAATTACTTCATACAGTAAATGTACACAATACTCTATGGAATACAAAATCTTTGTCCATGGATAAAGAACTTTATCCGTGGAAGCAAAGAGGGGAATGTATGAGAGAGTAGTTATACCAACGCTCTTATAGGGGTGTGAAACATGGGTGGTGAATGTTGCAACAAGGAGAAGGCTGGAGGCTGTGGAGATGTCGTTTCTGAGGGCAATGTGTGGTGTGAATATAATGCAGAGAATTCGTAGTTTGGAAATTAGGAGGAAGTGCGGGACTTCCAAAACTATTATCCAGAGGGCAAAGGAGTTGTTGAGGTGGTTCGGACATGTAGAGAGGGTGGAACGGAACACAGTGCCTTCGAGAGTGTATAAATCTGTAGTGGAGGGAAGGCGGGGTAGAGGACGGCCTAGGAAAGGTTGGAGGGAAAGGGTAAAGGAGGTTTGGCATACGAGGGGCTTGGACTTCCAGCAAGCATGCGTGAGCGTGTTAGATAGGAGCAAATGGAGACAAATGTTTTTTAGGACTTGACGTGCTGTTGGAGTGTGAGCAAGGTAACATTTATGAAGGATTCAAGGAAACCGGCAGGTCGGACTTGAGTCCTGGAGATGGGAAGTACAGTGTCTGCACTCTGCGAGAATTCACGACGCTGTAAGCCACTGGACCATACAATCCTACAAACAACTTGAGCCTAGCGAACTAGGCTTCCTTCAAGTTGCGAGGACATACGATGGTGAGGTATATATATATGTCGTGCCGAATAGGCAGAACTTGCGATCTTGGCTTAAATAGCAACTCTCATCTTGCCATATAGGACAAGTGAAAATTTGTGTATGCAATAATTTCGCCAAAATCATTCTGAACCTAACGAAAAAAATATATTTCACTGTGTTTGTTTAGTATTAAATTATTGTAAACAAATCTAAAATATATTTAGTTGGGTTAGGTTAAAATAAATTGTTCTTGTTATAATAAGGTCAGGTAAGTTTTCTAAGATTCTTTTGGTGCAAAATTAAAAAATTTTCATTAACATTAATGAAAAAATATATCTTTAAAAGTATAAGAGAAAATTTCAGAAAGGGCTTAATTTTAAATAAGTTCTTGCTAATTGACCAGTTTTACATATTCGGCACGACATATATATATATATATATATATATATATATATATATATATATATATATATATATATATATATATATATATAGGGAAGTACCACCTCTATAGCTGGACTGGGAACCCTCATCCTCTGGGAAGACAATAAACGTACCTCAGGGAAAACTCAAGGTTCTCCCCGGAGATGTTTGAATATTTTCTTCTATCACCCCCTACATTTTATATTCTATGTGAACATTTATTAATAAACAGAATACATTTACAGAGAAACACAAACATGAATTCAATGGTACAATGTATTAAAAATCAGGTAAAACTTGCGATTTTGGCCTAAATAGTAACGCTATTCTTGCCAAATAAGGCAAAAGAAAATTTGTGTATTCAATAGTTTCGGGAAAATCATTCTGAACATAACGAAAAAAAGTTTCATTGCGTTTGCTTATTAAATTCTTTTAAACTTATCAAAAATATATTTATTTGGATTAGCCGAAATTATACTGCGCTTGTTATAATAAAGTTATTTAAGTTTTCTAACGTTCTTCTGGTATAAAAATATTAAACATTAACATACATGAAAAAAATAAATCTTTAAACGTATAAGAGAAAATTTTAGAAAGGACTTAATTTTAAATTATTTCTTGGTAACTGACCAATTTTGCCTATTCGGTGCGACATATATATTTGTGTGTGTGTGTTTGTGTGTGTGTGTGTGTGTGTGTGTGTGTGTGTGTGTGGATATATATATATATATATATATATATATATATATATATATATATATATATATATATATATATCCACACAATATTAAGTTACATTTATAGTGATAAATATATATTCATGGGCTCAAAGAACAAGTTTAATACCGTGAAACATTCCTCACCCATCTCTGAGATGGAGCCCAGAGCAGGTGAGAGTCAGGCGCTTAACACTTGAGCTTCCGAGGCTTCCTGGTATTCCTAACACCCAGGAAAGCAGAGTTATGTCATAAGCTAGTGTTTATAATCACGATGACGTCATGAGTTACCTGGTTGTCATGGTAACGAGGCTGCGAGCGCCGTGATCCAGCAGCCATTGATTGGTGAGGAACATGTGAGGGTGTTGCTGGTGATATTACTGTGGTGAGTGAGAGTAGTGCTGGTGATGTTACTGTGGTGAGTGAGAGTAGTGCTGGTGATGTTACTGTGGTGAGTGAGAGTAGTGCTGGTGATGTTACTGTGGTGAGTGAGAGTAGTGCTGGTGATGTTACTGTGGTGAGTGAGAGTAGTGCTGGTGATGTTACTGTGGTGAGTGAGAGTAGTGCTGGTGATGTTACTGTGGTGAGTGAGAGTAGTGCTGGTGATGTTACTGTGGTGAGTGAGAGTAGTGCTGGTGATGTTACTGTGGTGAGTGAGAGTAGTGCTGGTGATGTTACTGTGGTGAGTGAGAGTAGTGCTGGTGATGTTACTGTGGTGAGTGAGAGTAGTGCTGGTGATGTTACTGTGGTGAGTGAGAGTAGTGCTGGTGATGTTACTGTGGTGAGTGAGAGTAGTGCTGGTGATGTTACTGTGGTGAGTGAGAGTAGTGCTGGTGATGTTACTGTGGTGAGTGAGAGTAGTGCTGGTGATGTTACTGTGGTGAGTGAGAGTAGTGCTGGTGATGTTACTGTGGTGAGTGAGAGTAGTGCTGGTGATGTTACTGTGGTGAGTGAGAGTAGTGCTGGTGATGTTACTGTGGTGAGTGAGAGTAGTGCTGGTGATGTTACTGTGGTGAGTGAGAGTAGTGCTGGTGATGTTACTGTGGTGAGTGAGAGTAGTGCTGGTGATGTTACTGTGGTAAGAGTAGTGCTGGTGGTGTTACTGTGGTGAGAGTAGTGCTGGTGGTGTTACTGTGGTGAGAGTAGTGCTGGTGGTGTTACTGTGGTGAGAGTAGTGCTGGTGATGTTACTGTGGTAAGAGTAGTGCTGGTGGTGTTACTGTGGTGAGAGTAGTGCTGGTGGTGTTACTGTGGTGAGTGAGTGAGAGTAGTGCTGATGTTACTGTGGTGAGTGAGTGAGAGTAGTGCTGGTGTTATTGTGGTGAGTGAATGAGGGAGAGTAGTGTTGATGTGGTGATATTATTGTGGTGAGAAAGGAGTGAAGGAGAGGAGGGAGAAGCAGTGAGTGAGATGTAGTGAAGGAGAGAAGCAGTGAGGGAGAGCAGTGAGGGAGAGAAGCAGTGATGCAGAAAAGGGTGATTGATGAAAAGCTCTGCATGAGGGAGAGAAGCAGTGAGAGAGAGAGATGTAGTGAAGGAGAGAAGCAGTGAGGGAGAGAAGCAGTGAGGGAGAGAAGCAGTGAGGGAGAGAAGCAGCGAGGGAGAGAAGCAGTGAGGGAGAGAAGGAGTGAGGCAGAGAAGAGTGATTGATTAAAAGCTCTGCATGAGGGAGAGAAGCAGTAAGGGAGAAAAAAAGGGTAAATAGCGAAGAGAAGCAGTGAATAAGAGAGAGATGCGAGTGAGGGAGAGAAGTGGGGAGTGAGGATGACAAGCAGGGAGTGAGGGAGAGAAGTGATGCGTGAGCGAGACAAGCGGGGAGTGAGGGGTGAGAAGTGGAGAGAGAGAAAGAGAGGGAAGGAGGGAGAGAAGGAGAGAAAAAAAAGAGAAAGTGAGAGAAAGAGAGAGAGAGAGAGCTGAGAATGAGGAGAATAAGCAATAAGTGAGGGAGAGTAGAAGTTAGTGAGAGCAATAATAGTGAAGGAGAGAAAAAAGTAAGAGTGAAAGATAAAAGCAGTGAAGAAAAAGGGCGGAAAGGAACGGAGGAGAGAGAAATAAATAAGGAGAAGCAGTAGGTAGTGAGAAGATTATAATGAAAACAGGAGGGAAAAGAGGTGAGTGAGAGAAGGGAAGGAGGCAACGAGTGCGAAATGAGATGTGGAATGAAAACAGGGAAGTGAGAATAGAGGCACGTGAGTGAAGGTGAGTAAGAGGAAGTAAAGGAAGAAGAGGTGAGCAGAAGTATTAACACTGGAGAGAGAGAGAGAGAGAGAGAGAGAGAGAGAGAGAGAGAGAGAGAGAGAGAGAGAGAGAGAGAGAGAGAGAGAGAGAGAGAGAGAGAGAGTAATAATGACTGAGTGTTGGTACTCGGGGACGAAGTTGATATCTTCGGGGAGAAATTTGACTCCAAACTGACTATGAAGAAGCACGTTGTAAATCTTGCAAATAAGGCAGCCAGGAAACTTACAGCACTTCGACGTATCGCACATCTGCTCGACAGTAGAGGTTGCAAAATTCTGTACGAGGTACAAGTATGCTCAAACCTCGAGTGTGCTCCACTTTCTTAGATTGCCTGCCGTCCGTCTAATCTGCGACTTCTTGACAGAATAGAGAACACAGCAAGACGACTCATCTCTCACCTGTACCAATCCTGGACAGATCTGTCATTTCAGCAAAGCCTTCAACACCGGAGAGATGTGGGTGGCCTTACTGTTATGTACAAGACTAACGTTGTCAAAGTACCACACTTGGCACCACTCCGAAGACAGCGAGCAGTGAGCTTCTACACAGCAAGACGGGCAGCAAGCAGCAACTTCACTCTGGCTGTAACCTTCTCCAGAACATCACTTCATCTGAGATCATTTATTCTCATGATGACTCGAGTCTGGAACTTGTTCATACAGCATAATTATATCAACGAAATAAAATCAGTTGATCAAATTAAATTGCTGACTCACAGATGGTACCAACTTCATCCTGTTCCATATTTTTGTCTCAAAACAACGGAAAGGTTTTCAGATGAGCTGATGTAGGTAACGGCTCTTACCTCATAAGAAAAGTTAGGAATCCTTAACCTAACGCTGTAAAACCCTGTATGAGAGAGAGAGAGAGAGAGAGAGAGAGAGAGAGAGAGAGAGAAAATGTGACCGAAAGAAGAAAAGAATGAAAGAAGAGACGAATGAGAAGCAGAGATTGAGAAACAGAGTGAAATGTTTGGATAGTGAGAAAAGAAGATGCAAATATAGTTTCTGCTCATAAAAAATTTAGAGCAGAGCTAATATCAGCAACTACAGATCAGTGTCACTCCTGTTAATCAATGGTAATAATCTTACGGCAGATGACAGAGTTTCTCGATTAAAACTTATTTCTTAGTGACTTCATCATGGCTTCAGAAAAGGTCAATTTACTGCTCATCTGCTGTTAATCTTCTATCTTATGACTCACGAAATCGGGAGAATCGTCTGTAAGAAACTTGCATTTGTGGTCACAGTGGTGCCTATGGTAACCTTTCTATGGTGTAGAAATATACCTAGTTGGATGAATCTTATTGAAGCTAGCTGGCCCAGTGGCTAACGCGACGGTCTGGAGTTTTTGAGACTCTCTGATCGCGGGTTCAAACCCCACCCGTGGTATGGTTTCTCCACTATGGATGAATACAATATCAGCTGTGCAGTAGTACTGGATATTGCTGGTGTTTTCGACCAAGTATAGCACCAGGGACTCTTGTCAAAACCACAAGCACTAAGAGTCTCTGGCTCTGCAGTATACTTCCTAGTGATTATCTTCAAGGGAGCTCTCTATGAGTAGTTCTCAATGGGAGTAAGCAAGATACTCATCTGGTGCCAGTGTTCCACTGAGCCGCTGTTATGGAATGTCTACTTCAGTGACCTTCATCTCGTCCCAGAATCCCATGAATATGCAGATGACTGTACACTGACATTTACTTATCCAAAAGAGGAAATGCCAGCTGAGGGGGGGGGGTAAGGCATTCAGGCTTAATTCGGGGAACTGGAGCACAAATCCAATTTCCTAAACCAAGAGCCCCTCACCAACATCAAGGAACCTTCCTTGAGGGTTTTTTTTTTTTTTAAGCAACCTTAAACTGTCGTGTCAGAGGCAAAAAAAACAAATGAAAATTTTCCTCCACCAAGAAAATGATGGAACTATTGTTTTCCACGAAATAACTGAAGAATAGTTTTTCCGATCTGCTTCAAACTCTCATTGCTAGAGTTGCTTGCTTACTGGATGACTGACTGTTCTGGTCCTCTTGGGTTTCAATTTACTAATTTTATTATAAAAAGTGTGGTTTTAGCATTGCAGATATTACCTGAGAATTATTCTCTATATCGACTTCAAACTCGCAACACTAGTGTGTCTTCATGTACTATTTCTCGCTCTAGACCATCAGTTCCTCTTAAAACTTCCTGTCAGAGGCCTACATCTTGTTTCCACATTCTCTCTCAGTGGTGCCATGTATTGGCAGTTGTAAACACGTAGGCCGCCCGCACCATGTGAAGGAGAAAGATGAAGAGGAGAAGGATAGGAAGAAGAAGAGGAGAGGGATAGGGATGAGAAGTAGGGGGAGAGGAGGAAGAGTAGGAGGAGAAGGAAGAGGAGGATGGAGGAGGAGGAGGGAGGAACTGTTAGGTTTATTTTTAATTAAGGGCAATTCATCCAGGGTAACCTGGATGAGGTCCTGAGGTTCTGAGACCCTGCGGTTCTGAGGCCCTGCGGTTCTGAGGCCCTGCGGTCCTGAGGCCATGAGGTTCTCAGGCCCTAAGGTTCTAAGGTTCTCAGGCCTTGAGGTCGTGAGGTCGTGAGACCATGAGATTTTGAGGTTCTCAGACCCTAAGGTTCTAAGGTCCTCAGGCCCTGAGGGTCTGAGGCCCTGAGGTCCTGAGGTTCTGAGGTCCTGAGGTTCTGAGGCTCTGAGGTCCTGAGGCTCTGAGGCCCTGAGGTTTTGAGGCCCTGAGGTCCTCTCATCACAACAGTTGGCAAATATCGAGGTACCTGACTGTTGCTAGGTGACCTCGTTCAAGTGTCGTGACACTTGCTCGGGGCACTTCCATTATGAGCCCTGACACATCATGTTACTGATAGCATACTCCACCGAAAAGTTGACGAATAACGCAATTTTGCAACTCAGGCGTTGCAAATGTGTCTTATTCAGTAGCTTGGACATAGCGGACAGTGAGAAACAAGATTGATTAGTGATTTATAAGTGCTTAAACCGTGTGCTTTATTCAGAGTAAAGCACAAATAACCCGCACAAAGGAGAGAGGAGCTTACAACGACGTTTCGGTCCGACTTGGCCCATCTACAAAGTCACAGTGACTTTGTAAGTGGTCTAAGTCAGTCCGAAACGTCGTCGTAAGCTCCTCTCTATATGCGGGTTATTTGTGTAGTCTTCCAGTCACGGTATTGTGCCTTTTTTGTTTCTCAGAGCAAAGGATACACGGACGAGGTAGCCAACAGACAAGCGAATGAAAATACACACACATATATGTTTCGCTCAGTTTCCCTCTTGAGCAAAACGTCGTTATAAAAAAGGCTTACGCTGCTTCATGTATCATCTCATCCAGGGCAAGAAGGAAATATCTCCGTTATTGATCCAGTACACACGCTACAAAATATATTAACTTGCCGGTGAGGATATAAACAGCACCAATGACCTTTTCTTGACATTAATCAATAGGGAATTCCTCGCAAACTGAAGCCTGTGAGTCACTTACGATCACCTTATGAGAGGATTGTGACCTGTTTCCATGAAGAAATTTGGATGACTTAGGCTATTACCAACCAGTTTATGTGTTTATTTACTAATTATTAGCATTATTAATATTAATTAATAATTATTATTGTTATTGGTTATTCATTGATCTAATTCTGGATAATCTACGCACATAGGAAGTTTGTATGGAGCGGGCGAGGTGCATTTGATCCAAGAAATTAGACTCGTCTTTCGCTGCCTTGGATTGGGACTGATTGACTCTCATTTCCCTCTCATTCTTTTTACTGAGTCTGCGAGGACTGTTATTGTCTTTCATTAAGCGGCTCAAGGGGTCTCCCTAACTGCCGGACATGGCGCAAAGATGGCAGTTATGTTGTAAATTGTTAGACTGCGTGGAATGGCAGGAGGATCATTACGGCTGTCACACGATCGTTACTTGCTCTCCTGTGCGACAGTTTGTGGAGCATTCATTACAGTAGAGTGGTCAGCTTATGGAGCACTCACTATAGCACGAAGATCAGTTTATGGAGCATTCACTGATGCGTGATGGTCAGTTTGTAAATAATTCATTACTGAACAATGGTCAGTGTGTAAATAATTCATTACTGAACAATGGTCAGTGTGTAAATCATTCATTACTGAACAATGGTCAGTGTGTAAATCATTCACTACTGAACAATGGTCAGTGTGTAAATCATTCATTACTGAACAATGGTCAGTGTGTAAATCATTCACTACTGAACAATGGTCAGTGTGTAAATCATTCATTACTGAACAAGGGTCAGTGTGTAAATCATTCACTACTGAACAATGGTCAGTGTATAAATCATTCATTACTGAACAATGGTCAGTGTGTAAATCATTCACTACTGAACAATGGTCAGTGTGTAAATAATTCATTACTGAACAATGGTCAGTGTGTAAATCATTCACTACTGAACAATGGTCAGTGTGTAAATCATTCACTACTGAACAATGGTCAGTGTGTAAATAATTCATTACTGAACAATGGTCAGTGTGTAAATAATTCATTACTGAACAATGGTCAGTGTGTAAATCATTCACTACTGAACAATGGTCAGTGTATAAATCATTCATTACTGAACAATGGTCAGTGTGTAAATCATTCATTACTGAACAATGGTCAGTGTGTAAATCATTCACTACTGAACAATGGTCAGTGTGTAAATCATTCACTACTGCACGATGGTCAGTGTGTAAATCATTCACTACTGAACAATGGTCAGTGTGTAAATCATTCACTACTGCACGATGGTCAGTGTGTAAATCATTCACTACTGAACAATGGTCAGTGTGTAAATCATTCACTACTGCACGATGGTCAGTGTGTAAATCATTCACTACTGAACAATGGTCAGTGTGTAAATCATTCACTACTGAACAATGGTCAGTGTGTAAATCATTCACTACTGCACGATGGTCAGTGTGTAAATCATTCACTACTGAACAATGGTCAGTGTGTAAATCATTCACTACTGAACAATGGTCAGTGTGTAAATCATTCACTACTGCACGATGGTCAGTGTGTAAATCATTCACTACTGAACAATGGTCAGTGTGTAAATCATTCACTACTGCACGATGGTCAGTGTGTAAATCATTCACTACTGAACAATGGTCAGTGTGTAAATCATTCACTACTGAACAATGGTCAGTGTGTAAATCATTCACTACTGCACGATGGTCAGTGTGTAAATCATTCACTACTGAACAATGGTCAGTGTGTAAATCATTCACTACTGCACGATGGTCAGTGTGATGGAATCATGTATATATTTTATCCAAAGTGAAGTGCTAACAATTTCATTTAATCCAGCGAAGCCAAGTAAATTGTAAGAGCTTGATATTTTTCTTCAGTTTTTGGATGTTATTTAAAATACCTGTCTACTATTCATGTTTAATAATGTCTTATAATTTCATTCCATTTCGTTTGTGTGTTAAGAATATCGCAAACTACAGCAGCAGCAGTTTGCGAGTCTGGGTGAGCGTTCACTTTCGCTAAGTATTCTCTAGGTTCTCGTTGGTTTTCTCCTCTCTCTCGCATTTCACTATTTATGGGTTCATTTTCGCGTCTCAGGTGATAAAGTACTTGGTAAGGTAACGTATATTCATTCACTCAATGATTTTTCCCTAGGTGGCGACAACGAGGAGTGGAGTAGACTCACCCGACCTTGCTTGCTTTAGCGGCTATGGCGAGAAGCGGCCGCGGGTGACACCCTCACAATCTTATACCTACGTTTAGCCTGTCGTTGTTGTTGGGCTTTATAGGGGCACTGACAGCATACGCCGTATCGAGCCCGGTTTGGCCTGTCTTGCAGCCTGGACCTGCGACACTGTGGTTAAACTGATGTGTCCAGCGTCTTCCATATTCTTCCAGCGTTCCAGGGAGGCCCGTGATATCCCGTGTGAGAGGGATGGTCAACTACGGGTGCTAGTCAACCATCCCGCTACATGGTGAGATATCAATTTCTTTGGTTAAATCACGCTTAGCTGCAATTTTCTCGTCCTTTCTAAGATTTTCATTTATAACTTCAGAATACCTTATCTAATCGGCTTCAAATTTTAAACCCAGACCAACTATTTTTAGGTAAAAGCTCATGAAGCAATTAGCAAGTGCTGTTGAGCTCTGCTCATTTTTAATACATTATTACTGAAATTAGTTTCCAAGATATATCTTAAAATGACAAGAACTACAACACTATCAACACCTACATCAATGACAAATCATGCACAATTATACATGCACACACACACACACACACACACATACACACACACACACACACACACACACTATCACACATATATATATATATATATATATATATATATATATATATATATATATATATATATATATTAATCTTTCAACAAACCGGTCGTATCTCCTACCACTCCCTATATATTCTACATATGCTTTATTTAAAAACAAGATACAATGACAAAATACATTGACAAAAATACAGTATCGAGAACAACAACATAGATAGCAACTCTGAGCTACATCTCGAATACTTCGTCTAGCTCCCGGCAGTGGGCCGCGTACCCAGAATACTGCAGGCCTTTCCTCTCTGGATCGCGACACTGAGTCTCTTAAAGAATATATATATATATATATATATATATATATATATATATATATATATATATATATATATTATATGTGTGTGTGTGTGTGTGTGAGTGTGTGAGTGTGTGTGTGTGTGTGTGTGTGTGTGTGTGTGTGTGTGTGTGTGTGTGTGTGTGTGTGTGTGTGTGTGTGTGTATTTAACATATTTTTAAAACTACACTACGTTTTAGCTTCTATGACGGTACTCGGGAGTTTGTTCCAATCATCCACAACTCTATTATCAAACCAGTACTTTCCTATATACTTCCTGAATCTGAATTTTTCAAACTTAAAACCACTGCTGCGAGTTCTGTCTTGGGTAGATAATTTTAGCACTCTATTTACATCCCCTTTCTAGAAAGTGCAGATTCAGGGCCCTCAATCTATCCTCATAAGGAAGATTTCTGATACATGGGATCAACTTTGTCATCCTCCTTCGTATGTTTTCCAGTGCATTTATATCCATTCTGTAATACGGTGACCAAAACTGCAGCATAATCTAAATGAGGCCTAACCAAGGATATGTAGAGCTGAAGAACAACCTGAAGACTTCTATTATTTATGCTTCTTGATATGAAACCAAGGATTCTTTTCGCTTTATTGCGAACAGTTAGGCACTATTGTCTTGGTTTTCGATTACTACTAACCGGAATTCCCAAATCCTTTTCGCAATCAGTAATATTAAGATCTACATTATTTAGTTTACATGTGGCATGGTTATTTTCCTGTCCAACATTTAGAACTTTGCATTTGTCTATATTAAACTGCATCTGCCACTTCTCCGACCACTGTATCAGTCTATTCAAATCATCCTGGAGTGCTCTAATGTCCTCATTAGAATGAATTGGACGGCCTGTTTTGGTGTCATCAGCAAATTTGCTTATGTCGCTATTTATTCCCTCATCTATGTCGTTTATGTAGATTGTGAACAACAAGGGACCCAACACTGACCCCTGTGGAACACCACTTGTGACGTGCCCCCAGTCTGATTTCTCCCCATTTATGCAAACTCAATGCTGCCTGTCAGCCACGCCTCTATCCTTGAAAAAATTTCTCCTCCTATTCCGTGTGCCTTAATTTTTCTCAATAGTCTCTGATGTGGGACGTCCATATACTCTATCATATTCATTACTATGATCTACCTCCTCAAATACCTTAGTGAAATAAGTTAATAAATTCGTAAGGCAGGAACGAACTTTTGTAAAACGATGCTGAGATTCATTAATCAATTTATGCCTCGGCAATTATTGATTCCATAGATTTTCCCACTTATCTAGCACTATGCCAGTTTGTAGTGATATGTTGCAAAGATTAGCCAAAGGTTTGTTAATCTCATCTTTACATTCCTTTAGAACCCTTGTATATAGTTCATCAGGGCCTGGAGATTTGTTAGGTTTTAATTTTATCTATTTGTCTAAGGACCATGTCGCTTGTGACCCTAATCGTGCAAAGTTTATTATCGTCTTGTTCTACATAATTTATTGTTTCTGAAATATCGCTAGTATTTTCCTGAGTAAAAACTGAGAGGAAATTTTAAAAATTCTACATATTTCCTTATCACTGTCGGTGAAATGACCCGAGCAACTTTTGAGTTGTCCAGTCTTGTCCCTAATCTTACTTCTGTATACCTGAAAGAATCCTTTTGGATTCCCTTGCAACTTTAACCTCAATCTCTCTATGCTTTTATTCCCTTTTCTACTTCTCTTAAACTGAATATATTGATTTCTTAATTTTCTCTGTCCTCTTTTGATTCGTCTATATATGCCTCTCTTTCGATCAATGAGATCTTTTTTGTTTGATCTGATTTCCCTATTTAGAACATAAGCTGTCTGAGTAGCTAGAACTATACTCTGAAAAACGTCATATCGGCAACCGTCACCACCTACCTGACCCATAGTCAGGTCATTCCAGTTCAACCCACCCAGATAATTTCTCAGTCCTATGAAATCAGCCAAGCGGAAGTCAGGGACAGAGACTTGATTGCCATTATTAGGGTAATTCCATGTTAATTCCATGAATGACTTGTGACAACTTTCTCTAAGCTCATCATTAACCTCAAGATTATTAATTAGTGATTCCTTTTTGGCAAGAACCAAGTCAAGCAAGTTATTTCCTCTAGTTGGTTCTGTCACAAACTGTTTTAAAAAACAATCCTGAATCGTATCAAGAAAGTCACTCGACTCTAAATTTCCTATCAAATTGTTCTAGTCATTTTTTTCTAAAGTTAAAATCTTCCATTAGCACATTTTCGTATGTAGATGCCTTACGAATTTCATCGCATAGAAGCTTACTGCACTACCTGTCAAGGTTTGGGGACCTGTAAATTACTCCCAAGATTAATTTTTCACGGCCCTCGAGAAGCTGTACCCACACAGATTCAGTGGCTGAAACTTTTGTTATACGTTTAAAGTTATATTTTATCAATTAAGTTAATGTAAAAATTAATAATTTTGTACCAAAAGAACCTTAGAAAACTTACCTACCCTATAACAAGCGCAATTTAATTTAGCCTAATCCAACTAAATATATTTTAGATAAGTTGACAATTTAATGATAAACACAATGAAATTTATATTTTTTTTCGTTAGGTTCAGAAAGTTTTTTTTTTTTTTTTTTTTGCAAAATTTTTGCATACGCATATTTTCACTTGCTTATTCGGCAAGAAGACATTGCTATTTAAACGAAAATCCCAAGTTTTACCTATTCGGTACGACATATATATAAACTGCCTCGCTATTTATAACTTTTGAAATATTGTAAAGTCAACTAAATCTACACCACCACGTGGGTGACATATTTAGTGGACAGGGTGTTTCTTGTTTTTTTTTTCTGTTTTTACTTATGACGACATTGTAGCGAGGAAGCTTCTTCAACCAGTGAACTTCGGTATGTTATAACGCCCAAAGGGATCGACCCCTCCTTGCCGGTGTCACGTGAGACTCAGTTCTCACCACTTGAATCAGAAAGGTGATATCGGTGAGCCTTAGTAGATTTGGATCGCATTCCTTTACCCATTTCATTATACGATGAATTGTCAGTTATCACCCTTTCCCCTGTCTCTCTTCTTCACCTCTTCAACTCCGTCACGCCCTCTTTTTTCATCACTCTTGTGTGCCCTTCTCCATCTTCATTGTTGAGAATACTTATTGATCGCCCTCTTCTATTTTTTCTTCTATTGCTCCTCCTCATTTCTTGTCTTCTTGCTTCCTCGTTCTTCTGTTCTTTCTCTCCTCTTCCTTTCTTCCTTCCCCTTCTCATTCTCTTTACATTCTCACTCTCTCTCTCTCTCTCTCTTTTCCTCTCTTCTCTCTCTCTCTCTCCCCCTCTCCCCTCTCTCTCTCTCTCTCTCTGTTTTCTCCTTGCTTTCACGGACCCTTCCTACCATCTCTCTCTCTACCTTTCTTCTGTCCTTCATCTCCCTCTTCACCTCCATCTGCCTCATATATCTAACCTCTTCCATACCTTTTTCTTGACTATATAAAAAAAATATGAAAAGAATTGAAAAAGAGCATAACTTTGAATGAATTTATTTTTAGAAAGTATAAATACGACAGAGAGAAATTAAGAGGTATAACCAGATATAACCAGGTATAACCATACATGAGCATACCTCATTCATATTTGAATTATTGCATTATTATTGATACCCAAGAGTTGCACGTGTGTCTAATTTATCAACGTGTCGGTTCTGTGAACCATTCATCTAAAATCCTGTCAGACACTGCAACTTCTTGGGATCTTAATACTTGGGAATTCTTCGCTTGCCTAACCCTTGGGCACGACCTTGGGCACGACCTACTTCCACATTGGACAAATGTGTCACCACCTACGACTGCTGCACCTCTCCTGCCTACGGTATATAAGCTCCTTCTCCGCACATATTTCGTAACCTATTCAAGATTGATGGGCTGACCACATCGACTCAAGGTTGAGGGACTGATTACCTCATTCTCCTCCTGTTCTTCACGTTTCCCCCTTTGTATGGACTGATGAAACCACTGGGGACGAACGTTTCCCCCCGTAAAGATACCCCCAAGTGTTGCACAGTGTCTAATCTCAAATAGAACTGATCACACAGAACGTTAAAAGAACCGGGAGTCATGAAACGAACGTTTCCCACTATAAAGATAAACCCAAGTGTTGCCCAAGTGTTGCCCAAGTGTTTCCTAAGTGTTGCCCAAGGTGCACAAAAAGGTAAATATGTCCCTTTGGGTTTTTTGAAGAGGTACTGAAGTCATAGGGTTTCCACAACGTAAACATATATAAGGATACGCACTCAATTTTTGGTCTCTATGCTACAATGGATATAAATGGGAGAACATACAAAGATGACAAAATTTAATTATTGTATAAGGACTTTCATACGACAGTAATCGAGGGTTTCTGAAACTTCACTCTCACATTCATTGATCACGCCCTCTGTGTATTCCACTGAAGAAGCCCGGATGTTGTGATGAATGATGAAGATAATGCTCAATCTTCAAATTGAAAGAAGCCCATTGTATAGGCGAAAGTTTCGGTTAAGATACTAAATTCGCCCCATGCGTCTTAAATTTCTCCATTATTCGTATGATGAGGATAGACTGGTCAAAGAAAAACAAGTAGAAGCAGGCATAAGGATATATAATAAGGCACTGGAATCCACCCAAGAAAGAACTCGAATAGATCAAATTGGGACAACTTAGATTTGGGAAAAGGGTATAAGAACATAAGAATGGGGACACTGCAGAAGGCCTACTGCCCGTACAAGGCAGGTCCTTACAAAACCACCTTTACCGAAAGCTACCAGAAATTTTACCCCCGTACCCAATGACACCACTCATTGAGTAATGACATCACTCATTGAGTAATATTTGAGTGGGAAGACCACTCATATATTACTGTTTTGGCCTTGAAGTGGTCGATGAGAGGAACAATCTGTCACTTATGATTATTGAAGCTAAGACAATAAATCACCTTAATGAAAGGCTGAAAAAAATATGTTCGAGGGAAGGAATGGATTTCAATGTGGCCTGCAGATGAATAATTATTATTATAAACAAAATCAAGCGCTAAACTCAGTAGGGTCATACAGCGCTGCTAGACAGAGACTGTTGCTGGAGCAGAGACCATCAAGTGTGAAGAGGATAACAGAGGTAGAGTTAGAAAGCGCTGTGAGGAGTGCTAAGGAAGTATTATCAAAGTCTGTGTAATAAACCGGTTGCTGCCAAAGAGGAAATCTGAGTCAAAGGTGGGACCGTCAGCGAGGAGGGAAGATAACGAACGAACGAAGAGTGGCAGATGCAGTTCAATGTAGATAAATGCAAGGTTCTGAAGCTCGGGAGTGTCCATAACCCTAGCACTATAATTAAATAATGTAGAACTTAGCCATACAGATTGCGAAAAGGACTTGGGGGTTATGGTAAGCAGCAACCTTAAACCAAGACAGCAATGCCTAAGCGTACGTAATAAGGCAAATAGATTACTGGGATTTATATCAAGAAGTGTAAGCAACAGAAGTCCAGAGGTCATACTGCAGCTTTACACATCATTAGTAAGGCCTCACCTAGATTATGCAGCTCAATTCTGGTCTCCATATTACAGAATGGACATAAATTCGTTAGAAAACATTCAGCGTAGGATGACTAAATTAATACATAGCATTAGAAATCTTCCTTATGAAGAAAGATTGAAGACTCTTAAGTTACATTCACTTGTTAGACGAAGAATGAGGGGAGACCTGATCGAAGTGTATAAGTGGAAGATAGGTATTAATAAAGGGGATATTAACAAGGTCTTGAGGATATCTCTCCAAGAGAGAACCCGCAGTAATGGATTTAAATTAGACAAGTTTAGATTTAGAAAAGACATAGGAAAGTATTGGTTTGGAAATAGGGTAGTTGATGAGTGGAACAGTCTACTTAGTTGGGTTATTGAGGCTAGGACTTTGGGTAGTTTCAAATTTAGGTTGGATAAGTACATGAGTGGGAGGGGTTGGATTTGAGTGGGACTTGCACATCGGAGCTTGTTTCTTCGGTGGCATTGAAAATTGGGTTGGTCAAATGTTTGTTAGTGGGATGAATTGTAAAGGACCTGCCTAGTATGGGCCAACAGGCCTCCAGCAGTGTTCCTCCTTTCTTATGTTCTCCTGAAGTTCTATAACATCTACGTTTGAATCAATTATCCTACCTATCTTTGTGTCATCGGCGAATTTGCTCATATCACTAGTAATTCCCTCATCAAGATCATTGATATAAATTATAAACAACAACGGGCCCAAGACTGATCCCTGTGGAACGCCACTTGTTACAGATCCCCACTCGGATTTAACCCCATTTATGGACACTCTCTGCTTCCTGTCAGTGAGCCATGACTCGATCCACGAGAGCACTTTTCCCCAATGCCATGAGCTGCCACTTTCTTTAACAGTCTATGGTGCGGAACTCTATCAAAAGCCTTACTAAAATCTAAGTAAATAATATCAAATTCTTTATCGTGGTCAACAGCCTCAAAAGCTTTACTGAAGAAAGTTAATAAATTAGTTAGACAAGACCGGCCTCTTGTGAATCCATGCTGAGTATCATTAATCAAGCTATGCTTATCGAGATGGCTTCTTATAATCTCAGCTATAATTGACTAGCAATTTGCCTACAATTGAGGTCAGGCTTATTGGGCGGTAATTTGACGGTAACGACTTGTCCCCTGTTTTAAAAATAGGAATTACATTAGCCATCTTCCACATATCAGACACTACACCTGTTTGAAGAGATAAATTAAAAATATTAGTTAATGGTTCACAGAGTTCCATTTTGCATTCCTTAAGAACCCTTGAAAAAACCTCATCAGGGCCCGGTGACTTATTTTGCTTCAGTCTGTCTATGTGCTTCACAACCATTTCACTAGTGACTGTGATGTTACATAATTTATCTTCTTCTAACCCACTATAAAAATTAATTACTGGAATATTGTTAGTGTCTTCCTGTGTAAAAACTGAGAGAAAATAATTACTAAAAATAGAACACATTTCATTCTCTTTGTCAGTAAGGTGCCCATAGTTATTTTTAAGGGGACCTATCTTATCTCTAACTTTTGTTCTATAGACCTGGAAAAAACTTTTTGGGTTAGTTTTAGAATCCCTAGCAACTTTAATTTCGTAATCCCTTTTAGCTTTTCTTATCCCCTTTTTAATGTCCCTCTTAATGTCAATATACTGATTCATAAGATGATCCTCACCTCTTTTGATACGCCTATAAATTCCTTTCTTATGCCCTAGTAGATATTTGAGCCTATTACTCATCCATTTTGGGTCATTTCTATTTGATCTAATTTCTTTATATGGGATAAACGTTCTTTGAGCAGCATGTATAGTGTTCAGAAAACTGTCATATTGATAGCTCACTTCGTTACCCCAGTCAACAGATGATAAGTGTTCTCTAAGCCCATCGTAATCTGCTAAGCGAAAATCTGGGACTGTTACTGAGTTATCGCTACTATCGTACTTCCATTCAATGCTAAATGTAATTGATTTGTGGTCGCTAGCACCCAGTTCCTCTGAAATTTCTGAATTATTAACAAGGGATTCATTGTTTGCCAGAACTAAGTCAAGCAGGTTATTTCCATTGTAGGTTCTGTCACAAACTGCTTCAAAAAAAACAATCCTGAACTACTTCTAAGAAGTCGTATGATTCTAAATTCCCAATCAAGAAATTCCATCAATATGACTAAAGTTAAAGTCTCCTAAGAATTACTACATTATCGTGCCTTGTGGCCTTAACAATTTCCTCCATAGTAGTCTCCCTTGGTCCCTATCTAAGTTTGGGGGACGGTATATCACTCCTAAAATCAGTTTTTCATGCCCTCTGAAAATTCTATCCAAACAGACTCTGTATGTGTTACTTCAGACTTATACCCGTTTTTATGCAACAGTTCAAGCGATCTCGGACATACAATGCCACCCCACCCCCCTTCCCGATACTCTATCTACTTGAACAATTTGAAACTCTGAATATGACATTCCACAGGCATGTCCGACTTTTTGAATTAAACCACGTCTCAGTTAAGGCAAATACATCAATGTTACCTTCACTAGCAACTAATCTCAACTCGTCCATCTTATTCCTAGCACTACGGCAATTAGCATAATAAACATTGAAAGACTCTCCTTTCTCTTTTCCCTTCCTGCTATTTCTGTTTTTCTACTAAACCTATTACTGTCCTTATCACCCAAAGTCCCTGGTTTTTCAATATCTACCTCGTTCTGCTTATTACTAGTTCCCCTAGAACTCGTAATATTACTACACTGGAACTTCACTGTTTTCCTGCCAAAACCCATACCACTAACTATTCCTAGTTTAAAGTCCTAACTGCTCCCTCCACTGCAGTTGCCAGTGCTACCACCCCAGACCTAGATAAGTGAACCCCATCCCTGGCATACATGTCATTTCTGCCATAGAAGAGGTCCCAGTTGTCAATGAATGTTACAGCATTTTCCTTACAGTATTTGTCCAGCAGCAATTGACACCAATTGCCCTGGACAATCATTCATTTCCAACTCCTCTCCTTGGCAAAATACCACATATGAAGGGTTCCCACCCTTACTCCTAATTATTTCTATTGCTGACCTATACCTGCTAATCAGGTCTTCACTCCTACGTCTGCCAACATCGTTGCCTCCAGCACTGAGACAGATAATAGGATTGCTCCCATTACCTCTCATGATGTCATCCAGACGGCTAACAATATCCTCCATCCCAGCCCCAGGAAAGCAAACTCTCTGTTCTCTACTCCTGTCCTTCAAGCAGAACGCCCTATCCATATACCTAACTTGGCTATCCCCAACAACAACAATATTCTTACCTTCCTTGGTGTCGTTCGTCGTGACGTTCCCAGTAGTCGACTCACATTCGTCGGGTAGCACTGAGAATGTATTAGATGTTTCCACAACAGTTTCCACGGCAGTCTCTTTCTTCTTCATCGTTTCTACCTTTCCATTCGTCTTCTTGATCGTCAACTTCGTTCCCTGCTGTCCAGCCACTGACCAGTTTCCCTTCTTGACCTGAGGACTCAAAACAGGAGGACTACTACGAATCTTCTTGTTTTCCTCGGTCAGTCGCCGAATCTCCATCTTCGTCATCCTCAATTCTTCCTTAAGCTGTTGGTAAAGTTGCTCGATGGAGGGCATCTTGCTTCAATTTGTAGAGAGCGCGCAAACAGGTCTTCACAGAGCTAAGTACACGTCACCACTGCGCAAAAGTGACTGGGATGAAGCACTGCTTGCAACCCAGGTGACTGGGATGAAGCACTGCTTGCAACCCATGTGACTGGGATGAAGCACTGCTTGCAACCCAGGTGACTGGAATGAAGCACTGCTTGCAACCCAGGTGACTGGGATGAAGCACTGCTTGCAACCCAGGTGACTGGGATGAAGCACTGCTTGCAACCCAGGTGACTGGGATGAATCACTGCTTGCAACCCATGTGACTGGGATGAAGCACTGCTTTCAACCCAGTTGACTGGGATGAAACACTGCTTGTAACCCAGGTGACTGGGATGAAGCACTGCTTGCAACCCAGGTGACTGGGATGAATCACTGCTTGCAACCCATGTGACTGGGATGAAGCACTGCTTTCAACCCAGTTGACTGGGATGAAACACTGCTTGCAACCATGGTGACTGGGATGAAACACTGCTTGCAACCCAGGTGACTGGGATGAAATATTCCTTGCAACCCAGGTGACTGGGATGAAACAATGCTTGCAACCCAGTTGACTGGGATGAAACACTACTAGCAACCCAGGTGACTGGGATGAAACATTGCTTGTAGCCCAGTTGCCTGGGATGAAACACTACTAGGAACCCAGGTGACTGGGATGAAACATTGCTTGTAGCCCAGTTGCCTGGGATGAAACACTGCTTGCAACCCAGGTGACTGGGATGAAACACTACTAGCAACCCAGGTGACTGGGATGAAACATTCCTTGCAACCCAGGTGACTGGGATGAAACACTACTAGCAACCCAGATAACTGGGATGAAACACTACTAGCAACCCAGATAACTGGGATGAAACACTACTAGCAACCCAGGTGACTTGGATGAAACACTACTAGCAACCCAGATAACTGGGATGAAACACTACTAGCAACCCAGGTGACTGGGATGAAACACTACTAGCAACCCAGATAACTGGGATGAAACACTACTAGCAACCCAGGTGACTGGGATGAAACACTACTAGCAACCCAGGTGACTGGGATGAAACACTACTAGCAACCCAGATAACTGGGATGAAACACTACTAGCAACCCAGATGACTGGGATGAAGCACTACTAGCAACCCAGGTGACTGGGATGAAATATTCCTTGCAACCCAGGTGACTTGGATGAAACACTACTAGCAACCCAGATAACTGGGATGAAACACTACTAGCAACCCAGGTGACTGGGATGAAACTACTAGCAACCCAGGTGACTGGGATGAAACACTACTAGCAACCCAGGTGACTTGGATGAAACACTACTAGCAACCCAGATAACTGGGATGAAACACTACTAGCAACGCAGGTGACTGGGATGAAACACTACTAGCAACCCAGGTGACTGGGATGAAACACTACTAGCAACCCAGGTGACTGGGATGAAACACTACTAGCAACCCAGATGACTGGGATGAAACACTACTAGCAACCCAGATAACTGGGATGAAACACTACTAGCAACCCAGGTGACTGGGATGAAACACTACTAGCAACCCAGGTGACTTGGATGAAACACTACTAGCAACCCAGATAACTGGGATGAAACACTACTAGCAACCCAGGTGACTGGGATGAAACACTACTAGCAACCCAGGTGACTGGGATGAAACACTACTAGGAACCCAGATGACTGGGATGAAGCACTACTAGCAACCCAGGTGACTGGGATGAAGCACTACTAGCAACCCAGATGACTGGGATGAAGCACTACTAGCAACCCAGGTGACTGGGATGAAATATTCCTTGCAACCCAGGTGACTGGGATGAAACACTACTAGCAACCCAGGTGACTGGGATGAAACACTACTAGCAACCCAGGTGACTTGGATGAAACACTACTAGCAACCCAGATAACTGGGATGAAACACTACTAGCAACCCAGGTGACTGGGATGAAACACTACTAGCAACCCAGGTGACTGGGATGAAACACTACTAGCAACCCAGGTGACTGGGATGAAACACTACTAGGAACCCAGATGACTGGGATGAAGCACTACTAGCAACCCAGATGACTGGGATGAAACATACTAGCAACCCAGGTGACTGGGATGAAACACTACTAGCAACCAGATGACTGGGATGAAACACTACTAGGAACCCAGATGACTGGGATGAAGCACTACTAGCAACCCAGATGACTGGGATGAAACACTACTAGCAACCCAGATGACTGGGATGAAGCACTACTAGCAACCCAGATGACTGGGATGAAACACTACTAGCAACCCAGATGACTGGGATGAAGCACTACTAGGAACCCAGATGACTGGGATGAAACACTACTAGGAACCCAGATGACTGGGATGAAGCACTACTAGGAACCCAGATGACTGGGATGAAACACTACTAGGAACCCAGATGACTGGGATGAAGCACTACTAGCAACCAGATGATGGGATGAAACACTACTAGGAACCCAGATGACTGGGATGAAGCACTACTAGCAACCCAGGTGACTGGGATGAAACACTACTAGGAACCCAGATGACTGGGATGAAGCACTACTAGCAACCCAGATGACTGGGATGAAACACTACTAGCAACCAGATGACTGGGATGAAGCACTACTAGCAACCAGATGACTGGGATGAAACACTACTAGCAACCCAGATGACTGGGATGAAGCACTACTAGGAACCCAGATGACTGGGATGAAACACTACTAGGAACCCAGATGACTGGGATGAAGCACTACTAGCAACCCAGGTGACTGGGATGAAACACTACTAGGAACCCAGATGACTGGGATGAAGCACTACTAGCAACCCAGGTGACTGGGATGAAACACTACTAGCAACCAGATGACTGGGATGAAACACTACTAGCAACCAGATGACTGGGATGAAGCACTACTAGCAACCCAGATGACTGGAATGAAACACTACTAGCAACCCAGATGACTGGGATGAAACACTACTAGCAACCCAGATGACTGGGATGAAACACTACTAGCAACCCAGATGACTGGGATGAAACACTACTAGCAACCCAGATGACTGGATGAAACACTACTAGCAACCAGATGACTGGGATGAAGCACTACTAGCAACCCAGATGACTGGGATGAAGCACTACTAGCAACCCAGATGACTGGGATGAAGCACTACTAGCAACCCAGATGACTGGGATGAAGCACTACTAGCAACCCAGATGACTGGGATGAAGCACTACTAGCAACCCAGATGACTGGGATGAAACACTACTAGCAACCCAGATGACTGGGATGAAGCACTACTAGCAACCCAGATGACTGGGATGAAGCACTACTAGCAACCCAGATGACTGGGATGAAGCACTACTAGCAACCCAGATGACTGGGATGAAACACTACTAGCAACCCAGATGACTGGGATGAAACACTACTAGCAACCCAGATGACTGGGATGAAGCACTACTAGCAACCCAGATGACTGGATGAAGCACTACTAGCAACCCAGGTGGACTGGGATGAAAACACTACTAGCAACCCAGATGACTGGGATGAAGCACTACTAGCAACCCAGATGACTGGGATGAAGCACTACTAGCAACCCAGATGACTGGGATGAAACACTACTAGCAACCCAGATGACTGGGATGAAACACTACTAGCAACCCAGATGACTGGGATGAAACACTACTAGCAACCCAGATGACTGGGATGAAACACTACTAGCAACCCAGATGACTGGGATGAAGCACCAGCTCTAGTCTAAGCAACTGATATGCAATCCTGATTCTAACACAGGTGACTGTAATGTAATACTTATACATCAACACACTACTGACGAGTTGTTGAATTAGATATCTATGCAACAACTGCTGCATCTCATCTGACTAATACATAATAGCTATCTTCCTCTATGTGTAGATTCGTCAAGACTTCGGTGCTTTTCACCTGCTTCTAGGCTGAGGAACTGTTTACCTTCTCTTTTACAGTAGTAAGTTTATACCCCTGTGTCGTAATGATAAAAACCACTGGATGGCGAAACCTCTGCAAAGTATAGATATCTTTAATTCCATCTCATCCGACTGGGATGAGCCTCTGGTTTCATCTCAGGCGACTGGGATAAACCTTTGGTTTCATCTCAGGCGACTGGGATAAACTTCGGTTTCATCTCAGGCGACTGGGATAAACCTTTGGTTTCATCTCAGGCGACTGGGATAAACCTTTGGTTTCATCTCAGGCGACTGGGATAAACCTTTGGTTTCATCTCAGGCGACTGGGATAAACCTTTGGTTTCATCTCAGGCGACTGGGATGAATCTTTGGTTTCATCTCAGGCGACTGGGATGAATCTTTGGTTCCATCTCAGGCGACTGGGATGAATCTTTGGTTCCATCTCAGGCGACTGGAATGTTAAGTGCAAGTGCCAAGAGCCAGTCACGAGCAATATGTCAGACCGGTGATCCATTTCGTTTTTATGTGCTGACTTTACACTTCTGGCGAAGATATTGGCCCCAGGCGTCGCTCTGGAACTGTTTCTCTCACCCACTCAGCTGTAACAAAGCCTATTATTCTTATTCTTGGTCAAGTACTAAATCAGCAAGATTCATATAGCACATGGAGAAAGGAATATAATGAAGCATGATTCAAGGAAAGACTGCTCCAATTTCTCAGATAAAGAGCCCCTTGCTAGTATCAACATAGCTTTGTTGATGAGTAACAGCGTAATGCGACTAATGTCCATTGCACTGGTTCTTCTTAGGTATCCCCGAATGGGTACCTGTAGGAAGTTTTTAATTTTTTTTTCTTCCTACAGCTTTTCGATTTTATTTAGCTAATAACTCGAGAACTCCATCAAATCATCTTCAAATTCCAGCACTTGTGTGCGGAAAAGAGGACCAGATTCTTTGAACAACTGGCATGTTCACGTTCCCTGTGACCAAGGCTGATAAACCTATTCGCAGCATCCTGGAGTGGCTCAGATAACCTCAAAAATCCTCAGTAGTGGAGCTTCAGACGTTTACAAATACTGCCAAAACATTTGACGACGACGGAACGTAAAATTTAAAAGTGATGATGCAGATATGACCATTTTATGCTTAAAACAGCGTTAAATTTTATTCCCATAAAATTATAATTAATTTTCAGTTTACCTCTTCTGAAAGACTTCAGTAAACCAATCCACGGGCGGGATTTGAACCCGCAATCGTGTTATTACGATTTCTTGAGTCATGTTGACTTCAGCATTTAATGGCGGATGCATCTTAGGGCCAGGACAGAACGTGTTAAGTTTCGTGTGTTTGCAAGCAAATTTGTTGATGTAGCAAAATAGAAAACCAGGTTCATGCTACCACTGGGTGGCGTTAAGTACCAATTTGCCAGTTTTACTGAATAAATAGTGATATTCATTTTTATTCAACAATTAAAGAATGCTTCATCTGATTGACTTCAAAATTTCAGTGATGATATATTCTATATGGATGATAACTCACAAGTTTAGTCCAAGTAGGTAAATTATAATCAAAACTAGACGCTAAACCCACCAGGGTCATACAGTGCTACAAGGTAGGGTGTGTGTTCAGTGTAATATACTTAATGTGCAATCAAACTGGATTTAAAAACAATCCTAATCAAATATTTTTTTACTCGACTGTAGATAACTTTAAATGTTTTCATTAAGTAAAAAAAAAAATATTCCATGGTTTAAGGAAAGACTTTCCTATTTTTTCAGAACTTTTTGAGAAACACTCTCATTAGCATTATATCATGATACTGGGTACAACCATCACTATGATATAAGGTTTGGGAAGAGTATATGAAAACTCAACTACTACTTTCAACCCCTGCAGAGGACAGAGTCATATATATTGTTAACCAGCTCGAGGATTTTGCGGATCTGATGTGTTTAGATCTACCCTACATGTGAGGAAGCTGTCCATGGATTCCCCCTCCCTCACCTTGAACAAGCAGAACGTCCAGTCATGATATACTCAAAAAAAGAAAATTATTTGAATAAACAATGAAATGCCATGCATTAAAGCTGGCATTTGATGAGGAAACAGAACTTAGAGTCACCCTGTACTCAGGATGTTCATTCACATGAATGAGAAACGATCGACCATGCTTCGAAGCTAGTTTTTGATGATTTATTGGAATGTGTGTGTGTGTGTGTGTGTGTGTGTGTGTGTGTGTGTGTGTGTGTGTGTGTGTGTGTGTGTGTGTGTGTGTGTGTGTGTGTGTGTGTGTGCGCGCGCGCGCGCGCGCGCTGTACAGTTCACCAAATGGAAAACGAGAGGAATTATGGCCAATAGAGACGTGGTAACTCCTCCACTTAGCAAACATCACTTACTTATAAATGAGTGCGTGTATCCAAACAATTAGCGTTGTAACAGAGGCAATGATTGGTGGATGAGTTGTCGATTTTCGTACGTAATGTTAATCCGCTGTGTTTTTTTTAGCTAAGGGCATGAAACCATAACGAAGATTATATAAACGATAATCGTAGTTAGTTCCATGACAGTGTGATCTCCATATTGGTTAACTTGGATACTTTGTGGAATTTATTAGAGGTTGTTGGGTTAATGTTTACTGTTTGCTATGAATACTGGAGATATCAGATAACCATCAGAGACAGTGTCTGTTAAGAGTCATTATGAGACCATGTCAAATGGTTTCATCATGATCCTTAATAATTTTTTTTACCAAAAGCATCTTAGAAAATTTACTTAACCTTATTATAACAAGTGGAATTTAATTTAGCTTAATTCAACTAAATATATTTTACATGAGTTTACAATAATTTAATAATAAACAAACACAATGAAATATATATTTTTTCGTTAGGGTCAGAATTATTTTTGCGAAATTATTGCCGACACAAATTTTCGCTTGCCTTATTCGGCAAGAAGAGAGTTGCTATTTAAGCCAAAATCGCAAGTTTTACCTATTCGGCACGACACACACACACACAATAAATATTATATATATATATATATTATATATATATATATATTATATATATATATATATATATATAATTATATATATATATATATTATATATATATATATATATCGTGCCGAATATGTAAAACTGGCCAATTAGCAAGAACTCATTTAAAATTAAGTCCTTTCTAAAATTTTCTCTTATACGTTTAAAGATATATTTTTTTTCATTAATGATAATGTAAAAATATTTAATTTTGCTCCAAAAGAATCTTAGAAAACTTACCTAACCTTATTATAGCAAGAACAATTTATTTTAGCCTAACTTAACTAAAAATATTTTAGATTTGTTTACAGTAATTTAATACTAAACAAACACAGTGAAATATAATTTTTTCGTTAGGTTCACAATGATTTTGGCGAAATTATTGCATACACAAATTTTCACTTGTCCTATATGGCAAGATGAGCGTTGCTATTTAAGCCAAGATCGCAAGTTCTGCCTATTCGGCACGACACACACACATACACACACAATATATATATATATATATATATATATATATATATATATATATATATATGAAAATGGGGAGCCTTTAATTGAGCTATGTGTAGAAAGAGGTTTGGTAATAAGTAATACACATTTTATGAAAAAAGAGGATAAATAAATATACAAGGTATGATATAGCACGTAATGAAAGTAGTTTGTTAGATTATGTATTGGTGGATAAAAGGTTGATGGGTAGGCTCCAGGATGTATACGTTTATAGAGAGGCAACTTATATATCGGATCATTATTTAGTTGTAGCTACAGTTAGAGTAAGAGGTAGATGGGAAAAGAGGAAAATGGCAACAACAAGCAAGAGGGAGGTGAAAGTGTATAAACTAAGGGAGAAGGAAGCTCGGGTGAAATATAACAACTATTGGCAGAAAGATGGACTGGTGCAGATATAAGTTGTGGGGGGTTGAAGATGGTTGGGATAGTTTTAAAAATGCAGTATTAGAATGTGGGGCAGAAGTTTGTGGTTATAGGAGGGTGGGTGCAGGAGGAAAGAGGAGTGATTGGTGGAATGATGAAGTAAAGGGTGTGATAAAAGAGAAAAAGGTAGCTTATGAGAGGTATTTACAAAGCAGAAGTGTTACAAGGAGAGTAGAGTATATGGAGAGTAAAAGAAAGGTGAAGAGAGTGGTGAGAGAGTGCAAAAGGAGAGCGGATGGTAGAGTTGGAGAGGCACTGACAAGAAATTTTAATGAAAATAAGGAAAAAAATTGGAGTTAAACAAGTTAAGAAAGCCTAGGGAACAAATGGATTTGTCAGTTAAAAACAGAGTAGGGGAGTTAGTAGATGGAGAGATGGAGGTTTTGAGTAGATGGCGAGAATATTTTGAGGAACTTTTAAATGTCGACGAAGAAAGGGAGATGGTAATTTCATGCACTGGCCAGGGAGGTATACCATCTTTTAGGAGTGAAGAAGAGCAGGATGTGAGTGTGGGGGAGGTACGTGAGGCATGACGTAAAATGAAAGGTGGTAAAGCAGCTGGAACTGACGGGATCATGACAGAAATGTTAAAAGCAGGGGGCAACAGTGTTGGAATGGTCGGTATTTTTGTTTAATAAATGTATGAAAGAGGGGAAGGTACCTAGGGATTGGCGGAGAGCGTGTATAGTCCCTTTATATAAAGGGAAGGGGGACAAAAGAGACTGTAAAAATTATAGAGGAATAAGTTTACTGAGTATACCAGGAAAAGTGTACGGTAGTGTTATTATTGAAAGAATTAAAGGTAAGACAGAATGTAGAATTGCGGATGAGCAAGGAGATTTTAGAGTGGGTAGGGGATGTGTAGATCAAGTGTTTACATTGAAGCATATATGTGAGCAGTATTTAGATAAAAGTAGGGAAGTTTTTATTGCATTTATGAATTTAAAAAAGGCATATGATGGAGTGGATAGGGAAGCATTGTGGCCGATGTTGCAAGTTATGGAATAGGTGGTAAGTTACTAAATGCTGTAAAGAGCTTTTATGAGGATAGTGAGGCTCAGGTTAGGGTGTGTAGAAGAGAGGGAGACTATTTCCCGGTAAAAGTAGGTCTTAGACAGAGATGTGTAATGTCACCATGGTTGTTTAATATATTTATAGATGGAGTTGTAAAAGAAGTAAATGCTAGGGTGTTCGGGAGAGGGGTGGGATTAAATTATGGGGAATTAAATACAAAATGGGAAGTGACACAGTTACTTTTTGCTGATGATACTGTGCTTATGGGAGATTCTAAAGAAAAATTGCAAAGGTTAGTGGACGAATTTGAGTGTGTGTAAAGGTAAAAAGTTGAAAGTGAACATAGAAAAGAGTAAGGTGATGAGAGTATCAAATGATTTAGATAAAGAAAAAATTGGATATCAAGTTACGGAGGAGATGTATGGAAGAAGTGAAAGTTTTCAGATATTTGGGAGTTGACGTGTCAGCTGATGGATTTATGAAGGATGAGGTTAATCATAGAATTGATGAAGGAAAAAAGTTGAGTGGTGCGTTGAGGTATATGTGGAGGCAAAAAATGTTATCTATGGAGGCAAAGAAGGGAATGTATGAAAGTATAGTAGTACCAACACTCTTATATGGGTGTGAAGCTTGGGTTGTGAATGCAGCAGCGAGGAGGCGGTTGGAGACAGTGGAGATGTCCTGTCTAAGGGCAATGTGTGGTGTAAATATTATGCAGAAAATTCGGAGTGTGGAAATTAGAAGAAGGTGTGGAGTTAATAAAAGTATTAGTCAGAGGGATGAAGAGGGTTTGTTGAGGTGGTTTGGTCATTTAAAGAGAATGGATCAAAGTAGAATGACATGGAGAGCGTATAAATCTGTAGAGGAAGGAAGACGGGGTAGGGGTCGTCCTCGAAAAGGTTGGAGGGAGGGGGTAAAGGAGGTGTTGTGGGCGAGGGATTTGGACTTCCAGCAAGCGTGCGTGAGCGTGTTAGATAGGAGTGAATGTAGACAAATGGTATTTGGGACCTGGCGAGCTGTTGAGTGTGAGCAGGGTAATATTTAGTGAAGGGATTCAGGGAAACTGGTTATTTTATATAACCGGACTTAAGTCTTGGAAATGGGAAGTACAATGCCTGCACTCTAATGGAGGGGTTCGGGATATTGGCAGTTTGGAGGGATATATTGTGTATTTTTATACGTATATGCTTCTAAACTGTTGTCACCTCTGCAAAAACAGTGATTATGTGTGAGTGAGGTAAAAGTGTTGAATGGTGAAAGTATTTTCTTTTGGGGATTTTTCTTTCTTTTTGGGTCACCTGCCTCGGTGGGAGACGACCGACTTGTTGAATATATATATATATATAAATAAATTTAATATTATATATATATATATTATATTAATTTATTACTATATTAATAAAATAAATATATAGCAAGTTTTTAAATGATTAAGACAATTATATTTCATTCGATATACCATTTATGATATATATAGAGCTTTGTCTTATTTTGAGCTGTGATGTCAACCGTCACAAAACAAGTGTAAAGATACTAGCTACTCCAAAAGTTTATATGATTTCATGGAGGCTTGAGTGCACTCAGCTCTTAACTGCCTGGGACAACTCTGACTGTCACAACCAGTGACGGTATTTTGTTCGGTGAGACTGTGGCAGACATTCTCTTGTAGACAACTTGCAAGCTTTTCAGTGTCTACAAACCCAGCACGATGCTGTGTTAAAAGCAGTTTTGATATAGTGGGCAGGATATCTTAACGAAGCTAAGACTATGGGCGTGAATCCATCTTCTGTGCCTTGATCTCTTCTCGGTGATCTTTTAACAGCAGGAAGCCACCCTTTCATAAAGCCTCTTGTACTGGAGCTTCTCTCCCTTCGCAAGCTGCTACCATTTGCATGAACAAGAACATTTCTGAGGTGTAGCTGTCTGCTCTGGGCAGCAAGGATCATATGCTACAATAGGTTCCTGTCTGCCTTCTGCTGTGTTTTCAGCAGTCTCTATCTTGACGTAAGGGTTCTCCTCTGATAAATGTAAGCATTTCATTGCACAAGTGTATCCCAGTAGAACCATCATCCTTTGCCTTAATAGTTTCTCTCTCTCTCTCTCTCTTTCATCTATACTTCTGGTTGTGGCAGCATCTGCATCCTTTGTGTACAGACGGTAGCATGACTTTTTGCAGTGGCCTTCATCGGCTACCTATTCCCTGCTAAAAATAACAGTTCTCTTGTCCATTTTTCTCACTACATTGTTCCCGATTTTCTCATCTTTTAGTTTAGTGTGCACTGTACAAAATCCTTTTTCGCATTTAACCCTGTTAATTAATTTTTTTCCCTCAGAAAATGCAAGTTACCTCAAAAACTCTGAATTGCTGTGGGCTTTACCTCGAAGACTTTCTTGAAACTTTTGATGCGGCTTTCTGTGTGAGAATTTTCTTTGGGTAATTATGTCGTGAAGCGGCTTTTTCATAATAAAGATTATTCAGCATCACACTTCAGCATTTCTAATGTTAGTCACCTGCAGCATCTCCCCATGTCGCTATTATTTTCTCTAAGACTGAGATGAACAATGAATCAGACAGAACACGCGTGTCCACTAGGTCTACGCCACATAATTTTCCTTAGAAATGGGGTTCCCTTTAAATAGTAGCGACCCTAAACTACAAAAACAGAAACAATGAAAGGAAATTAATAAGAGGACATTGTATGATTATGTCTAAACTCGTATGAACGGATAAGTCTTACTATAATAAATTTACTTAAGTGTACGTTGTAGGCCTTCGTGATGAGTTTATTCCATTTGTGTTGGCAATTTATGTATGATGCTTTAATGTTCCAATGCTTCAGAAAAATACAAATTGTGACTCATAACTTTGGAAAGCTGAGCTTATATTATTTTTAACCAATTTTAAATCAAATGTCTTACCTAAATAGGGCAGAGTTATGCTTCAATAGACCATAAGTTGTAAATAACCTTACACGAAAATTCACAATACTTTCTTTCCCTAAAATCTGAACATCAAAGCATATTGAAATTCAATATCATTTTCTACCTAGCCATTAAGTACACAAATAACTCACTCATAGGAGTGAAACTTTATATCGATGTTTAGGTCTAACTTGATGAATTAATCAGTGATAGTGTTTGTTCCACAACGGACCGAAAAGTCGTAATAAAAATTTTTCCTTATGTGCTGAATATTTGTGTATTGTTCCACTCATGGTACTGTACCTTTGTGTTCTTAGCCACTCAGATCACCTTCTATGACCTTACTTCCACTGGAGCAAAAGAAACCCCAGACACAACCATCACATCAAAATAGATTCGAAGTACCTAAGTTCAGTAAATCTAAAGTGCCATGTATTAAGAAATCGCTATTTTGGAAATTAGTGAGTGCCACCTAAGTTAGAAGCAATAACTGCTCTGTCCCATCGAATTATCACACCGATACTCAACTTCACAATGAAAGTATTCTGCTCTATCCTCTCTAACTGAGCTAACCATCTCAACAACGTTTCCTCCACTCTTTGAAATATACTTTTTATAGTCTCCACACCGTGTTCGAATTTCTGCGTTCTGTATATTTTTTGCATAATATTGATACCACACAATAATTTCAAACATGAATTAAACCTACATATTCAATCTTGTCAACAATGTTCGCGTCTGGGTAAACTTGTGACCATTCTCGGTGGTGGGGGAGTGCGAGGCTTTAACGTAGCTCGCCACGAATTATTTAATCTAAAGTGGCCGAGGTTAAAGACGACATTACCAGTGGTAGCTGGACAGTTCTGGACACTGAGGTCGCCCCACACTTCCCCCAACCATGCTAACACGGCCTTAGCGGTTAAAGTAATTTATTAGGTTAAAATGCCTGTCGAATGCAAGGGAGACAAACTCTATCAGTACAAGCAGACAGAGAGATACACCTATCGCTCATATGCACCGAGAGATATACACCTATCATTCATATGCACTGAAATATATACACCTTCCAGTGGACATGCCCTGAGAGAAATACACCTCCCAGTGGGCAAGTCCTGAGAGATATATACCTGGTTTAGAAAGACACGTAAGCAAACACTATGACATATTTATTAAAAAACGTTTCGGTCCTGGGACCTTGAGCACTTCTAACATACATAGGTAGAAAGACATTATATATAGGCGAAGAGTGAGGTGTGAGTGACGCATGGTGACCTGAAGAATGCCATGTTGGGGTGAGGACGGGTAGACGATGAGATCATGTGACAGGAGTCACAAAGTTTATCCCATCCTGTCTGACACAGATATATACCTCCCAGTGGAAAAAACCCTGAGAGATATATACCTCCCAGTGGAAAAGCCCTGAGAGAGATATATACTTCCCAGTGGAAAAGCCCTGAGAGAGATACATACCTCCCAGTGGACAAGCCCTGAGAGATATATACCGCCCAATGGATATGCCGTAAAACATATACGCCTCCCAATGCATACATACACACATTTCGGTGTATATTCGGTGTATATTCCCTAAGGTTTACACCTATCATATTATATACTCTGGTATAGGAAAGATTTGTATAACTTGCCTTATATATAAGATTGTCATTAAAATAATCGTTGAAATATAATTTGCAAAATTAATTATATATACTGACGCCCCTGGAGGAGGAATACGTATTTAATGCTTGTTTGGAATATATGCAAATTAAACAGGTCCTTACTGAAAAATATACCAGTTTTTACTGAAAAAAATGCGGGTTTTTGCTGAAAAAATATATAGGTTCTTACTGAAAATATATACCGGTTCGTAATAAAAAATATGCCGGTTCGTACTGAAAAATTTTACAATTATGCAGTTACTCGGATGATGAGTTTCAGAAACTTCAGTTAATGGGATTGTGATGATGGAACCGGGTGTCACCCATCACCATCAGTGTGATGATGGAACCGGGTGTCACCCATCACCATCAGTGTGATGATGGAACCGGGTGTCACCCATCACCATCAGTGTGATGATGGAACCGGGTGTCACCCATCACCATCAGTGTGATGATGGAACCGGGTGTCACCCATCACCATCAGTGTGATGATGGAACCGGGTGTCACCCATCACCATCAGTGTGATGATGGAACCGGGTGTCACCCATCATCAGTGTGATGATGGAACCGGATGTCACCCATCACCATCAGTGTGATGATGGAACCGGGTGTCACCCATCACCATCAGTGTGATGATGGAACCGGGTGTCACCCATCACCATCAGTGTGATGATGGAACCGGGTGTCACCCATCACCATCAGTGTGATGATGGAACCGGGTGTCACCCATCACCATCAGTGTGATGATTGAACCGGGTGTCACCCATCACCATCAGTGTGATGATGGAACCGGGTGTCACCCATCACCATCAGTGTGATGATGGAACCGGGTGTCACCCATCATCAGTGTGATGATGGAACCGGATGTCACCCATCACCATCAGTGTGATGATGGAACCGGGTGTCACCCATCACCATCAGTGTGATGATGGAACCGGGTGTCACCCATCACCATCAGTGTGATGATGGAACCGGATGTCACCCATCACCATCAGAGTGATGATGGAACCGGGTGTCACTCATCACCATCAGTGTGATGATGGAACCGGGTGTCACCCATCACCATCAGTGTGATGATGGAACCGGGTGTCACCCATCACCATCAGTGTGATGATGGAACCGGGTGTCACCCATCACCATCAGTGTGATGATTGAACCGGGTGTCACCCATCACCATCAGTGTGATGATGGAACCGGGTGTCACCCATCACCATCAGTGTGATGGGGTGGAGATGGAACCGGGTGTCACCCATCACCATCAGTGTGATGATGGAACCGGGTGTCACCCATCACCATCAGTGTGATGATGGAACCGGGTGTCACCCATCACCATCAGTGTGATGATGGAACCGGTGTCACCCATCACCATCAGTGTGATGATGGAACCGGGTGTCACCCATCACCATCAGTGTGATGATGGAACCGGGTGTCACCCATCACCATCAGTGTGATGATGGAACCGGGTGTCACCCATCACCATCAGTGTGATGATGGAACCGGGTGTCACCCATCACCATCAGTGTGATGATGGAACCGGGTGTCACCCATCATCAGTGTGATGATGGAACCGGGTATCACCCATCACCATCAGTGTGATGATGGAACCGGGTATCACCCATCACCATCAGTGTGATGATGGAACCGGGTGTCACCCATCACCATCAGTGTGATGATGGAACCGGGTGTCACCCATCACCATCAGTGTGATGATGGAACCGGGTGTCACCCATCACCATCAGTGTGGATGATGGAACCGGGTGTCACCCATCACCATCAGTGTGATGATGGAACCGGTCCCGTGTGTTCCACCCATCACCATCAGTGTGATGATGGAACCGGGTGTCACCCATCACCATCAGTGTGATGATGGAACCGGGTGTCACCCATCACCATCAGTGTGATGATGAACCGGGTGTCACCATCACCATCAGTGTGATGATGGAACCGGGTGTCACCCATCACCATCAGTGTGATGATTGAACCGGGTGTCACCCATCACCATCAGTGTGATGATGGAACCGGGTGTCACCCATCACCATCAGTGTGATGATGGAACCGGGTGTCACCCATCACCATCAGTGTGATGATGGAACCGGGTATCACCCATCACCATCAGTGTGGTGATGGAACCGGGTGTCACCCATCACCATCAGTGTGATGATGGAACCGGGTATCACCCATCACCATCAGTGTGATGATGGAACCGGGTATCACCCATCACCCATCTGCCTCTCTACTCCTGCGCCTCTACTCCTGCGCCTCTACTCCTGCGCCTCTACTCCTGCGTCTCTACTCCTGCGCCTCTACTCCTGCGCCTCTACTCCTGCGCCTCTACTCCTGCGCCTCTGCTCCTGTGTCTCTACTCCTGCGCCTCTGCTCCTGCGCCTCTGCTCCTGCGCCTCTGCTCCTGCGCCTCTGCTCCTGCCTCTCTGCTCCTGCCTCTCTGCTCCTGCCTCTCTGCTCCTGCCTCTCTGCTCCTGCCTCTCTGCTCCTGCCTCTCTGCTCCTGCCTCTCTGCTCCTGCCTCTCTGCTCCTGCCTCTCTGCTCCTGCCTCTCTGCTCCTGCCTCTCTACTCCTGCCTCTCTACTCCTGCCTCTCTACTCCTGCCTCTCTACTCCTGCCTCTCTACTCCTGCCTCTCTACTCCTGCCTCTCTACTCCTGCCTCTCTACTCCTGCCTCTCTACACCTGCCTCTCTACACCTGCCTCTCTACACCTGCCTCTCTACACCTGCCTATCTACACCTGCCTCTCTACACCTGCCTCACTACACCTGCCTCACTACACCTGCCTCTCTACACCTGCCTCTCTACACCTGCCTCTCTACACCCATACCTCTCTGACTGCCCACACATAAGCCACCAACCCACCCCATCACCTACTACTGTCATCAAAACCTGCCAACCGCAGACACTTGCCCACCCCCTCGTTACATGCCTCTTTACCCCCTGTCCACCCACATCTGTCCACCCATCAACACTTTCCCATTTCTCACCACATCTATCCTCATCACTCACCTCCACACACTCATCATCTCATCTTCCTCGTCAGAGAAGATATAATACATGGGAGTACATGGTAGTACATATGAATACATGGGAATATAAAGGAATAAATGGAAATACAAGGCAAAGTCAGCAGACGAACTGGAAGTCCGCACAGACGTAATCTGCTGAGAAGAATGATCTATTTATATTTACAGTAACGACTATCGTGTATTATCTGTGTTCATGAATCAAAGAGAAAGAGAGAGAGAGAGAGAGCTGATGCAGGTAACAGCTCTTAGCTTGTCAATAAAGTTAGGAATCCTTAACCTGTAAATAGCTTGTCAATAAAGCTAGGGATCCTTAACCTTGTCAGACCCTGTGTAATAAAAAGACAAACACAGAGAGAGAGAGAGAGAGAGAGAGAGAGAGAGAGAGAGAGAGAGAGAGAGAGAGAGAGAGAGAGAGAAGAAGAGAGAGAAGAGAGAGAGAAGAGACAGGCAAGGGCAAGGAGGTGGTGTTGCTGTGTGCTTCTCTAAAAGTGTTCATGCCCAGCACATAGATGTTGCCACCCCTACACATCTTGAAATGATGTTCTTCAAGCTCTGTATAAACACTAGTACCTCTGTACTAGCATGTGCAATGTACAGACCTCAGTGGCAACATGCAGACCCTATCAACTTCCTAATGGAAAATATTGACTCCCTTCTGCTACAACACAACTGTCAACATATTATAATTGTTGGTGACCTCAACCAGCACCTTATACAGAGGGACTTTGATGACCTTCTTGCAGTGTTTGACATGAGAAACTTTGTTGATTTCCCTACTCATATCTCTGGCTCCTCCCTTGACCCAGTAGTGAGTGATCTGGCAGAAGGCATAGTCACTTGTCAACCCCTCGGCTACGTTGGATCGTCTGACCACAAGGCTGTTTTTACCACACTTAAGATCCCAACAGAACGAGGTGAGGAGTCCACACGCACAACCTGGCTATGGGAAAGAGGTAATTGGCCAGCCCTTTGCTCTGAGCTCGCCACCACCGACTGGAATGCTCTTCTCCAGGGGATGTTGACAACCAAGTGAAAGCCTTCACTGGACACATCCTTAATCTGCAACAAGAACACATTCCTCACCGGCAATATGTGACAAAGCCTACAGATCAGCCTTGGTTTGGCTTTCGTTGTAGAGAGGCTGCTACTGCTAAGTACAAAGCATGGCGAAGGTATAAGAGACATCCTACCACCTATAACAGGAACTTGCACATGCAAGCCTGTAGGCATATGGGTGATGTTCAAAAGTGGGCCATTACTAAATGGAGGTGGACACTAAAAGAAAGTTAGCATCAGGTAGGGTAGGCTCCAAAACCTGGTGGTCCCTGGTCAAGGACAGACAAGGTTATCTGCCTGATGAACTTATTCCACCTCTAAATCGACAGGATGGGACCACCTCTACTAGTAGTCAAGAGAAGGCGGACCTCTTTGCTGAACACTTTGCTACCAAAATGCAAGTTCCTGATCCAGCAAGGGACCCTCCTTGGCTAGCTGCAAGAACTGTGTCAAAACTGTCAGTGGTGACAATAAGGCAGGAGGAGGTGCATTTCCTTCTTAAATCACTTGACCAAGAAAAGGCTGTGGGCCCAGACAAGTTGAGCCCAAGATTGTTGAGAAGATGTGCAGACCAGCTAGCAGCACCTCTAACTCGCATCTTTCAGCACTGCCTAGTACAGTGTAAATGGCCCTCTCCATGGAAAGAGGCAAATGTAGTCCCTGTTCACAAAAAGAAGAGCAGAGCAGAAATCAGCAACTACAGACCAGTGTCACTCCTGTCAATCACTGGTAAGATCCTTGAGACAATAATCTCAAGACAAATGACAGATTTTTTTGACTACCACTCACTACTTTGTGATCGTCAATATGGCTTCAGGAAAGGTTACTCTGCTGCTGATCTGTTGTTAAACCTCTCCACTAAGTGGCACCAGTCACTGGATGAATCCAAAGTCAGCTGTGTGGTAGCACTGGACATTGCTGGCGCTTTCGACCGGGTGTGGCACCAGGGCCTCTTAGCAAAACTTCAAGCACTGGGAATTGCAGGCTCTACGCTATGTCTCCTCAGTGATTACCTTCATGGTAGATCTCTAAGTGTAGTCCTCAATGGAACGGAATCAGCAAGGCATCCTATTGGGGCAAGCGTTCCACAAGGAAGTGTGCTGGGTCCACTGTTATGGAATGTCTACTTCAACGACCTTCTTCATCTCATCCCAGAATCACATGCATATGCAGACGACTGTACACTGACATTCACTTATCCAAGAGAAGAAATGCCAGCTGCTCTAAGCTACATCAATCACCAGCTGAGAGCTATATCAGCTTGGGGAAATAGATGGCAAGTAACATTTGCACCTGAAAAAACGCAAATGATGTTCGTCTCTAGGCACCATGATGGAATGCTGGCGCAGTAGTAAGGATGAATGGGACGATGTTGGCACCTGGAGAAGAAGTTGATATCCTTGGGGTGAAATTTGACTCCAAACTAACCATGAAGAACCATGTTGTAAATCTTGCAAACAAGGCAGCCAGGAAGCTTACAGCACTTCGCCGTATCTCGCATCTGCTTGACAGTAGGGGTTGCAAGATCCTGTACGAGGCACAAGTACGCTCACACCTTGAGTATGCTCCACTTTCTTGGTTTGCCTGCCCCCCCTCTCATCTGCGACTGCTTGACAGAGTAGAGAACAGAGCAAGACGTCTCATCTCTCGCCTGGACCCATCCTGGATAGATCTGTCATTTCAGCAGAGCCTTCAACATAGGAGGGATGTGGTGGCCTTACTGTTATGTACAAGGCCAATATTGTCAAAATACCACACTTGGATCCACTTCGAGGACAGCGTGAAACAAGCTTTTATGCCACAAGACGGGCAGAAAGCAGCAACTTCACTCTGGCTGTACCCTTCTCCAGAACATCACTCCATCTGAGATCATACATACCCAGGATGACTCGAGTATGGAACACATTCGTACAGCATAATGATGTCAACGAGATAACGTCAGTTGATCAAATGAAAATGCTGGCCCACAGATGGCTCCAACTTCATCCTGTTCCCTACTTGTATGTCTCATAACAAAAATGCTTTCAAATGAGCTGATGTAGGTAACAGCTCTTAGCTTGCCAATAAAGTTAGGAATCCTTAACCTGTAAATAGCTGTCAATAAAGCTAGGGATCCTTAACCTTGTCAAACCCTGTGTAAAAAAAAAAAAAAAAAAAAAAAAAAAAGAGAGAGAGAGAGAGAGAGAGAGAGAGAGAGAGAGAGAGAAAGAGAGAGAGAGAGAGAGAGAGAGAGAGAGAGAGAGAGAGAGAGAGAGAGAGAGAGAGAGAGAGAGAGAGAGAGAGAAAGAGAGAGAGAGAGAAGAGAGAGAGAGAGAGAGAGAGAGAGAGAAAGAGAGAGAGAGAGAGAGAGAGAGAGACAGACAGACAGACAGACAGACAGACAGACAGACAGAGAACGAGGTTGAATAAACAGATTTCACAAAGAGTTTATAGCTTGTCTCATAAAGTTACGGACCTTAATGCTAGTTAGTGCTTACATAGGAGATGCGTTAATGACCTGGTGACAGGAGATAATGAGGAGATCAGTAGGCATAGACCTGGGAATAGAGGATTAAAGATGGGATCAGTAGGCAGATAAGAGCCCGGTGATCAGTAGGCAAAAAGAAGGTGACAGTAGAGCATTAGTGCCCTGGAGTCGGAGGTGTAATGAGCGAGTAGGAGTAGAGACACCGTGATTAGAATGACCGCTGGTGTTATAGAGTTAACAATCTTCACAAATAGCAAACTCATGCATTGCAACCCACCGTATGAGAGCAAGGTTAGTGCTTAATGGGGTTAGACTACCTTGGGTGGTCTTAAATGGGTTTAACTACTCTTGTGTTGCTAATGGGTTTAGAACCTACTTGTGTTTGCTTAATGGGTTTAGAACTACTCTTGGGTTGCTTATAGGGGTTTAAATACCTGTGGTTGCATTAATGGGGTTTAGAACTACTCTTTGGTTGCTTAGGTTTAGAACCTACCCTGTTGTTAATGGAGTTTAAACTACCTTGTGGTGCTTAATAGAGGTTTAAACCTACTCTTGTGTTGCTTCAATAGGGTTAGAACCACTGTGGTTGCTTAATGGGGTTTAGAACCTACTCTTGTGGTTGCTTAATGGGGTTTAAACCTACTCTTGTGGTTGCTTAATGGGGTTTAGAACTACTCTTGTGGTTGCTTAATGGGGTTTAAAACCTACTCTTGTGGTTGCTTAATGGAGTGTAGAACCTACTCTTGTGGTTGCTTAATGGGGTTTAGAACCTACTCTTGTGGTTGCTTAATGGGTTTAAAACCTACTCTGTGGTTGCTTAATGGGTTTAGAACCTACTCTTGTGTTGCTTAATGGGTTTAAACCTACTCTTGTGGTTGCTTAATGGAGTTTAGAACCTACTCTTGTGGTGTGCTTAATGGGGTTAGAACCTACCTTGTGGTTGCTTAATGGGGTTTAAAAACCTACTCTTGTGGTTGCTTAATGGGGTTTAGAACCTACTCTGTGGTTGCTTAATGGGGTTTAAAACCTACTCTGTGGTTGCTTAATGAGAGTTTAGAACCTACTCTTGTGGTTGCTTAATGGGGTTTAGAACCTACTCTTGTGGTTGCTTAATGGGGTTTAGAACCTACTCTTGTGGTTGCTTAATGGGGTTTAAAACCTACTCTTGTGGTTGCTTAATGGGGTTTAGAACACTACTCTTGTGTTGCTTAATGGAGTTTAGAACCTACTCTTGTGGTTGCTTAATGGAGTTTAGAACCTACTCTTGTGGTTGCTTAATGGAGTTTAGAACCTACTCTTGTGGTTGCTTAATGTGGTTTAGAACCTACTCTTGTGGTTGCTTAATGGGGTTTAGAACCTACTCTTGTGGTTGCTTAATGGGGTTTAGAACCTACTCTTGTGGTTGCTTAATGGAGTTTAGAACCTACTCTTGTGGTTGCTTAATGGGGTTTAGAACCTACTCTTGTGGTTGCTTAATGGGTTTAAAACCTACTCTTGTGTTACTTAATGGGGTTTAGAACCTACTCTTGTTGTTGCTTAATGGGGTTTAGAACCTACTCTTGTGGTTGCTTAATGGGTTTAGAACCTACTCTTGTGGTTGCTTAATGGGTTTAGAACCTACTCTTGTGGTTGCTTAATGGGTTTAGAACCTACTCTTGTGGTTGCTTAATGGGGTTTAGAACCTACTCTTGTGGTTGCTTAATGGGGTTTAGAACCTACTCTTGTGGTTGCTTAATGGGGTTTAGAACCTACTCTTGTGGTTGCTTAATGGGTTTAGAACCTACTCTTGTGGTTGCTTAATGGGGTTTAGAACCTACTCTTGTGGTTGCTTAATGGGGTTTAGAACCTACTCTTGTGGTTGCTTAATGGGGTTTAGAACCTACTCTTGTGGTTGCTTAATGGGGTTTAGAACCTACTCTTGTGGTTGCTTAATGGGGTTTAGAACCTACTCTTGTGGTTGCTTAATGGGTTTAGAACCTACTCTTGTGGTTGCTTAATGGGGTTAGAACCTACTCTTGTGGTTGCTTAATGGGGTTTAGAACCTACTCTTGTGGTTGCTTAATGGGGTTTAGAACCTACTCTTGTGGTTGCTTAATGGGGTTTAGAACCTACTCTTGTGGTTGCTTAATGGGTTTAGAACCTATCTTGTGGTTGCTTAATGGGGTTTAGAACCTATTTGTGGTTGCTTAATGGGGTTTAGAACCTACTCTTGTGGTTGCTTAATGGGGTTTAGAACCTACTCTTGTGGTTGCTTAATGGGGTTTAGAACCTACTCTTGTGGTTGCTTAATGGGGTTTAAAAACCTACTCTTGTGGTTGCTTAATGGGTTTAGAACCTATCTTGTGGTTGCTTAATGGGGTTTAGAACCTACTCTTGTGGTTGCTTAATGGGGTTTAGAACCTACTCTTGTGGTTGGTTAATGGAGTTTAGAACCTACTGATGTGGTTGGTTAATGGGGTTTAGAACCTACTGATGTGGTTGGTTAATGGGGTTTAGAACCTATTGATGTGGTTGGTTAATGGGGTTTAGAACCTACTGCTGTGGTTGCTTAATGGGGTTTAGAACCTACTCTTGTGGTTGCTTAATGGGGTTTAGAACCTACTCTTGTGGTTGGTTAATGGGTTTAGAACCTACTGATGTGGTTGGTTAATGGAGTTTAGAACCTATTGATGTGGTTGGTTAATGGGGTTTAGAACCTACTGATGTGGTTGGTTAATGGAGTTTAGAACCTACTGATGTGGTTGGTTAATGGAGTTTAGAACCTATTGATGTGGTTGGTTAATGGAGTTTAGAACCTACTGATGTGGATGGTTAATGGAGTTTAGAACCTATTGATGTGGTTGATTAATGGAGTTTAGAACCTACTGATGTGGTTGGTTAATGGAGTTTAGAACCTACTGATGTGGTTGGTTAATGGAGTTTAGAACCTACTGATGTGGTTGGTTAATGGAGTTTAGAACCTATTGATGTGGTTGGTTAATGAGGTTTAGAACCTAATGATGTGGTTGGTTAATGAGGTTTAGAACCTAATGATGTGGTTGGTTAAAGGCGTTTAGAACCTACTGATGTGGTTTAATGAGGTTTAGAACCTACTGATGTGGTTGGTTAATGGAGTTTAGAACCTATTGATGTAGTTGGTTAATGAGATTTAGAACCTACTGGTGTGGTTGGTTAATGGGGTTTAAAGCCTACTGACTACCTGTTCACCACCAGTCAAAAATACTTTACCTCATACACCAGCAATTACACCCTTAGTATATACACCGCAAAAATATACATCAGTGTATATATCCTCGTCCAGATGTAAATAACAGATCACTCAAGTATTTTTAGAATATGTAATACACATGTCATCCCTCCCTCCCTCCCTCCCTCCCCCTCCCTCCCTCCCCCTCTCTCCCTCCCCCTCTCCTCCTCCCACTAGTCTCCCTTCCACTCTCTCCCTCCATCTTCCTTCCTCTTTTTCTCTCCTCCCTCTTCCTTCCTCTTCTCTCTCCCTCCCTCTTCCTTCATCTTCTCTCTCCCTCCCTCATCATTCCTCTTCTCTCTCCCTCCCTCTTCTCCCTCCCTCCCCCTCCCTCTCTCCTCTACCTCCCCCTCTCTCCCTCCCTCCATGCCGATGCAGCGTCAATAATTTTACTGCGGTGACGTAGGCAAGTGACCGCTCCATAAGTTCCCTCCACGTTCACTGTCTTCCTGACACTCTCCCTCCACGTTCACTGTCTCCCTGACACTCTCCCTCCACGTTCACTGTCTCCCTGACACTCTCCCTCCACGTTCACTGTCTCCCTGACACTCTCCCTCCACGTTCACTGTCTCCCTGACACTCTCCCTCCACGTTCACTGTCTCCCTGGCACTCTCCCTCCACGTTCACTGTCTCCCTGACACTCTCCCTCCACGTTCACTGTCTCCCTGACACTCTCCCTCCACGTTCACTGTCTCCCTGACACTCTCCCTCCACGTTCACTGTCTCCCTGACACTCTCCCTCCACGTTCACTGTCTCCCTGACACTCTCCCTCCACGTTCACTGTCTCCCTGACACTCTCCCTCCACGTTCACTGTCTCCCTGACACTCTCCCTCCACGTTCACTGTCTCCCTGACACTCTCCCTCCACGTTCACTGTCTCCCTGACACTCCCTCCACGTTCACTGTCTCCCTGACACTCTCCCTCCACGTTCACTGTCTCCCTGACACTCTCCCTCCACGTTCATTGTCTCCCTGGCACTCTCCCTCCACGTTCACTGTCTCCCTGACGCTCTCCCTCCACGTTCACTGTCTCCCTGACACTCTCCCTTTACGTTCACTGTCTCCCTGACACTCTCCCTCAACGTTCACTGTCTCCCTGACACTCTCCCTCAACGTTCACTGTCTCCCTGACACTCTCCCTCAACGTTCACTGTCTCCCTGACACTCTCCCTCAACGTTCACTGTCTCCCTGACACTCTCCCTCCACGTTCACTGTCTCCCTGACACTCTCCCTCCACGTTCACTGTCTCCCTGACACTCTCCCTCAACGTTCACTGTCTCCCTGACACACTCCCTCAACGTTCACTGTCTCTTTGACACGCTCCCTCAACGTTCACTGTCTCCCTGACACTCTCCCTCAACGTTCACTGTCTCCCTGACACTCCCTCCACGTTCACTGTCTCCCTGACACTCTCCCTCCACGTTCACTGTCTCCCTGACACTCTCCCTCAACGTTCACTGTCTCCCTGACACTCCCTCCACGTTCACTGTCTCCCTGACACTCTCCCTCAACGTTCACTGTCTCTCTGACACTCCCTCCACGTTCACTGTCTCCCTGACACTCTCCCTCAACGTTCACTGTCTCCCTGACACTCCCTCCACGTTCACTGTCTCCCTGACACTCCCTCCACGTTCACTGTCTCCCTGACACTCTCCCTCAACGTTCACTGTCTCCCTGACACTCTCCCTCAACGTTCACTGTCTCCCTGACACTCCCTCCACGTTCACTGTCTCCCTGACACGCTCCCTCAACGTTCACTGTCTCCCTGACACTCTCCCTCAACGTTCACTGTCTCCCTGACACTCTCCCTCAACGTTCACTGTCTCCCTGACACTCCCTCCACGTTCACTGTCTCCCTGACACTCCCTCAACGTTCACTGTCTCCCTGACACTCTCCCTCAACGTTCACTGTCTCCCTGACACTCCCTCCACGTTCACTGTCTCCCTGACACTCTCCCTCCACGTTCACTGTCTCCCTGACACTCCCTTCACGTTCACTGTCTCCCTGACACTCTCCCTCCACGTTCACTGTCTCCCTGACACTCCCTCCACGTTCACTGTCTCCCTGACACTCCCTCCACGTTCACTGTCTCCCAGACACTCTCCCTCAACGTTCACTGTCTCCCTGACACTCCCTCCACGTTCACTGTCTCCCTGACACTCTCCCACCACGTTCACTGTCTCCCTGACACTCTCTCTCAACATTCACTCTCACACTCCACATTCACTCCCTGCACTCTCACCAGTTTAGTTGCACTTTCTGAGTGGCTACTTTATACTTCACCTTTGATCATATACAAGAACATTAATACCTTAATATTAAAGGTGAAGACCGGTAAGCCAGCGGAAGGCCTCGGTCAGATTACCAAAAGTTCCAATTGCGGGTAATCACGTGATTAGGACCCGTGTCAGGAAACAGTTGGCCTGCTTAGTTTTGATTATAATAACTGCTATTCCGCGTCGGGAAGGACAATTATAATCAAAATAATTGTCCTCCAGCGTCAGGAAACACTTGTCCCGTTTCCTACCCTTTTAGTTTTAATTATAATAATTGTCCGGTGGAGAAGAACAACTATAATTGTCCGGTGGAGAAGAACAATTATAGTAATTGTCCGGTGGAGAAGAACAATTATAATAGTCTGGTGGAGAAGAACAATTATAATAGTCTGGTGGAGAAGAACAATAATTTTCCGGTGGATTAGAACAATTATAATTGTCCGGGGGAGAAGAACAATTATAATTGTCCGGGGGAGAAGAACAATTATAATTGTCCGGGGGAGAAGAACAATTATAATTGTCCGGGGGAGAAGAACAATTATAATTGTCCGGGGAGAAGAACAATTATAATTGTCCGGGGGAGAAGAACAATTATAATTGTCCGGGGGAGAAGAACAATTATAATTGTCCGGGGAGAAGAACAATTATAATTGTCCGGTGGAGAAGAACAATAATTGTCCGGTGGAGAAGAACAATTATAATTGTCCGGGGGAGAAGAACAATTATAATTAATGACTCTGGTGTCATCAGTAGGCATTAATGACCCTGGTGCCATCAGTAGGCATTAATGACCCTGGTGTCATCAGTAGGCATTAATGACCCTGGTGTCATCAGTAGGCATTAATGACCCTGGTGCCATCAGTAGGCATTAATGACCCTGGTGTCATCAGTAGGCATTAATGACCCTGGTGCCATCAGTAGGCATTAATGACCCTGGTGCCATCAGTAGGCATTAATGACCCTGGTGTCATCAGTAGGCATTAATGACCCTGGTGCCATCAGTAGGCATTAATGACCCTGGTGCCATCAGTAGGCATTAATGACCCTGGTGCCATCAGTAGGCATTAATGACCCTGGTGTCATCAGTAGGCATTAATGACCCTGGTGCCATCAGTAGGCATTAATGACCCTGGTGCCATCAGTAGGCATTAATGACCCTGGTGTCATCAGTAGGCATTAATGACCCTGGTGTCATCAGTAGGCATTAATGACCCTGGTGTCATCAGTAGGCATTAATGACCCTGGTGTCATCAGTAGGCATTAATGACCCTGGTGTCATCAGTAGGCATTAATGACCCTGGTGTCATCAGTAGGCATTAATGACCCTGGTGTCATCAGTAGGCATTAATGACCCTGGTGTCATCAGTAGGCATTAATGACCCTGGTGTCATCAGTAGGCATTAATGACCCTGGTGCCATCAGTAGGCATTAATGACCCTGGTGTCATCAGTAGGCATTAATGACCCTGGTGTCATCAGTAGGCATTAATGACCCTGGTGCCATCAGTAGGCATTAATGACCCTGGTGTCATCAGTAGGCATTAATGACCCTGGTGTCATCAGTAGGCATTAATGACCCTGGTGTCATCAGTAGGCATTAATGACCCTGGTGCCATCAGTAGGCATTAATGACCCTGGTGTCATCAGTAGGCATTAATGACCCTGGTGCCATCAGTAGGCATTAATGACCCTGGTGTCATCAGTAGGCATTAATGACCCTGGTGTCATCAGTAGGCATTAATGACCCTGGTGCCATCAGTAGGCATTAATGACCCTGGTGCCATCAGTAGGCATTAATGACCCTGGTGTCATCAGTAGGCATTAATGACCCTGGTGTCATCAGTAGGCATTAATGACCCTGGTGTCATCAGTAGGCATTAATGACCCTGGTGTCATCAGTAGGCATTAATGACCCTGGTGTCATCAGTAGGCATTAATGACCCTGGTGTCATCAGTAGGCATTAATGACCCTGGTGTCATCAGTAGGCATTAATGACCCTGGTGTCATCAGTAGGCATTAATGACCCTGGTGCCATCAGTAGGCATTAATGACCCTGGTGTCATCAGTAGGCATTAATGACCCTGGTGTCATCAGTAGGCATTAATGACCCTGGTGCCATCAGTAGGCATTAATGACCCTGGTGTCATCAGTAGGCATTAATGACCCTGGTGTCATCAGTAGGCATTAATGACCCTGGTGTCATCAGTAGGCATTAATGACCCTGGTGCCATCAGTAGGCATTAATGACCCTGGTGTCATCAGTAGGCATTAATGACCCTGGTGCCATCAGTAGGCATTAATGACCCTGGTGTCATCAGTAGGCATTAATGACCCTGGTGTCATCAGTAGGCATTAATGACCCTGGTGCCATCAGTAGGCATTAATGACCCTGGTGCCATCAGTAGGCATTAATGACCCTGGTGTCATCAGTAGGCATTAATGACCCTGGTGTCATCAGTAGGCATTAATGACCCTGGTGTCATCAGTAGGCATTAATGACCCTGGTGTCATCAGTAGGCATTAAGACCCTGGTGTCATCAGTAGGCATTAATGACCCTGGTGTCATCAGTAGGCATTAATGACCCTGGTGTCATCAGTAGGCATTAATGACCCTGGTGTCATCAGTAGGCATTAATGACCCTGGTGCCATCAGTAGGCATTAATGACCCTGGTGCCATCAGTAGGCATTAATGACCCTGGTGTCATCAGTAGGCATTAAGGACTCTAATTGTCCGGTGGAGAAGAACAATAATAATTGTCCGATGGAGAAGAACAATAATAATTGTCCGGTGGAGAAGAACAATAATAATTGTCCGGGGGAGAAGAACAATTATAATTTTCCGGTGGAGAAGAACAATTATAATAATTGCCCTTCTGCATTGAGAAGTTTAACAGAATTCTTCCTCAGTAAGCCATACGTGGCGTAAGAGGCGACTAAAATGCTGGGAGCAAGGGGCTAGTAACCCCTTCTCCTGTATACATTACTAAAGTTAAAAAGAGAAACTTTAGATTTTTTGGGTCACCCTGCCTCGGTGGGATACTACCAGTTTGTTGAACAAACAATTGTCCTGTTTCCTAGCGAATCTTACCTCACCTACCGCTGCTGCACCTCGCCTACCGCTGCTGCACCTCACCTACCGCTGCTGCACCTCGCCTACCGCTGCTGCACCTCGCCTACCGCTGCTGCACCTCGCCTACCGCTGCTGCACCTCGCCTACCGCTGCTGCACCTCGCCTCTCATCAGTATATGAGCCCCGGGGACTGATTACCTCAAACGCCTCCTCTTCTTTATGTACCTTTTTCTGCATTGGACTGAAGAAGCCACTGTGTGGCGAAACGTTTCCCGAATACAGCGTCTCATTTATCATAACTAACCTAAGCAAACCAAGCTTATCCTTGGAGAGGCAGCGTAATAATGGGCATTACGAAGATCACAATGGGTCTATCACGACCCGCTGGCCACTGTTTATCTTACTACCAAGGTTTATAAGTCATGTCATATTTTACATTGTATGACTATTGTGGGTTTAGCGATTATAATCATCATCATCATCATTCATTATCATCATCAAACATCATCATGATCATCATATTTTCAATTGTACTCAATATAGTTCGGAATACAGTATTAAAAAAAAAAGATTACCAATAAAACCTTTGTTATATAGAACAGTTTGTTGATGTCGTCGATGTAAAATGTGGATACAATGTGGGTACAATGTGGGTACAATGTGGATACAATGTGGATACAATGTGGGTACAATGTGGATACAATGTGGGTACAATGTGGATACAATGTGGATACAATGTGGGTACAATGTGGATACAATGTGGATACAATGTGGGTACAATGTGGATACAATGTGGGTACAATGTGGATACAATGTGGATACAATGTGGGTACAATGTGGATACAATGTGGATACAATGTGGGTACAATGTGGATACAATGTGGATACAATGTGGATACAGTGTGGATACTGTGTGGATACAATATGGATACAATGTGGATACAATGTAGATACAATGTGGATACCGTGTGAATACAATGTGGATACAATGTGGATGCAATGTGGATGCATTGTGGATACAATGTGGATACTGTGTGAATACAGTGTGAATACAGTGTGGATACAATGTGGATACAATGTGGATACAACGTGGTACAGTGTGGATTCAATGTGGATACAATGTGGATACAGTGTGGATACAATGTGGATACAACGTGGTTACAGTGTGGATACAATGTGGATACAGTGTGGATACAATGTGGATACAATGTGGATACAGTGTGGATACTGTGTGGATACAATATGGATACAATGTGAATACAATGTGGATACAATGTGGATACAATGTGGATACAGTGTGGATACAATGTGGATACAATGTGGATACAATGTGGATACAATGTGGATACAAAGTGGATACAGTGTGGATACAGTGTGGATGCAGTGTGGATACAGTGTGGATACAATGTGGATACAGTGTGGATACAGTGTGGATACAGTGTGGATGCAATGTGGATGCAATGTGGATACAATGTGGATAGTGTGGATACAGTGTGGATACAATGTGGATACAATGTGGATACAGTGTGGATACAGTGTGGATACAATGTGGATACAGTGTGGATAAAATGTGGATACAATGTGGTACAGTGTGGATTCAATGTGGATACAATGTGGATACAATGTGGATACAGTGGGGATACAATGTGGATACAATGTGGATACAATGTGGATACAGTGCGGATGCAATGTGGATACAGTGTGGATACAATGTGGATACAACGTGGTTACAGTGTGGATACAATGTGGATACAGTGTGGATACAATGTGGATACAATGTGGATACAGTGTGGATACTGTGTGGATACAATATGGATACAATGTGGATACAATGTGGATGCAATGTGGATACAATGTGGATACAATGTGGATACAGTGTGAATACAGTGTGGATACAATGTGGATACAATGTGGATGCAATGTGGATACAATGTGGATACAAGGTGGATACAATGTGGATACAGTGTGAATACAATGTGAATACAGTGTGGATACAATGTGGATACAATGTGGATACAATGTGGATACAGTGTGAATACAATGTGAATACAGTGTGGATACAATGTGGATGCAATGTAGATACAATGTGGATACAATGTGGATGCAATGTGGATGCAATGTGGATGCAATGTGGATACAATGTGGATAAAATGTGGATGCAATGTGGATACAATGTGGATATAATGTGGATACAATGTGGATATAATGTGGATATAATGTGGATACAGCATCAAGATTTCAGATATTGCGAAATTTTCTCGAAAAATTTGATTTAATGGTTTAAGTGAGATTACACTTCGGCCTCTGACCATTCCTGGAGAGAGAGAGAGAGAGAGAGAGAGAGAGAGAGAGAGAGAGAGTGAGTGAGTGTTTGTGTGTGTACGTACTCACCTATTTGTGGTTGCAGGGGTCGAGTCATAGCTCCTTCCTTGTGAAGTTGACACGGATTTGTTACTGTGAGGTTGGATGTTGAGGTGCCTAAGATATGATGATTCACTGTGTGACCCTGTCACGTTCACTCCATCACACACCTCTGTCACGTTCACTCCATCACACACCTCTGTCACGTTCACTCCATCACACACCTCTGTCACGTTCACTCCATCACACACCTCTGCTCACGTTCACCTCCATCACACACCTCTGTCACGTTCACTCCATCACACACCTCTGTCACGTTCACTCCATCACACTCCTCTGTCACGTTCACTCCATCACACTCCTCTGTCACGTTCACTCCATCACACTCCTCTGTCACGTTCACTCCATCACACACCTCTGTCACGTTCACTCCATCACACTCCTTTTCCACGTTCACTCCATCACACTCCTTTCCACGTTCACTCTATCACACTCCTCTTCCACGTTCACTCCATCACACTCCTCTTCCACGTTCACTCCATCACACTCCTCTTCCACGTTCACTCCATCACACTCGTCTTCCACGTTCACTCCATCACACCCTCTTCCACGTTTCACTCCATCACACTCCTCTTCCACGTTCACTCATCACACTCCTCTTCCACGTTCACTCCATCACACTCCTCTTCCACGTTCACTCCATCACACTCCTCTTCCACGTTCACTCCATCACACTCCTCTTCCACGTTCACTCCATCACACTCCTCTTCCACGTTCACTCAACCACACTCCTCTTCCAAGTTCACTCAACCACACTCCTCTTCCAAGTTCACTCAACTACACTCCTCTTCCAAGTTCACTCAACCACACTCCTCTTCCACGTTCACTCCACAGAAGCAACAGTTACAATAAAACAGTATACAATACCTGTTTGTATTGTATACCATTTTGATATTTCATCTGTAATCGTAGGCATCAGCAGCATTACTGAACGGGTCATCATACAACAGAGTTCCGTGTCAACGGTACCGCTGAACGGGTCATCACATCCGAGTTTCCTGTGTCAACGGTATCGCTGAACGGGTCATCACATCAGAGTTTCCTGTGTCAACGGTACCGCTGAACGGGTCATCACATCAGAGTTTCCTGTGTCAACGGTACCGCTGAACGGGTCATCACATCAGTTTCCTGTGTCAACGGTACCGCTGAACGGGTCATCACATCAGAGTTCCCTGTGGCAGATGATTTTCTCTGACGACTTTAATGACAAGAATTTGGTCACAGCTGTGAGGGATTTTAGTCCCGATTGTCGTTGATGTAATAAATGTGTGAAGATTAGTTGTGCTGTTGATGTTGATGCAGTTGATGCTGATGCATCACTGAGAGAGCAACGTCCCTCTCAAATCCATCCCTTGTCACTTGAAAAGTTGTCAAAGGTGTTTTCTGTATCAAGATACCGTTCTGCTGCAGTGACTTACCGAGTGAATATAAAAATGGTTTAGGGATGGATTTGTGAGGGACGTTGCTCTCTCAGTGATGAGAGAGCAACTAGTGAACTGCATCTCATCTGTTTACTGTGAAGTTATTGTGCGTGTGTGTGTGTATATTATATATATATATATAAATTATATATATATATATATATATATATATATATATTATATATATAATATATATATATATATATATATATATATATATATATATATATATATATATATATATATATATATATATATAAAATATATATGTCGTGCCGAATAGGTAAAACTGGTCAATTAGCAAGAGCTCAATTAAAATTAAGTCCTTTCTAAAATTTTCTTTTATACGTTTAAAGATGTATTTTTTTAATTTATGTTAATATAAAAATTAATAATTTTGTACCAAATGAACCTTAGAAAACTTGCCTAACGCAATTTAGCCTAATAAAACTAAATATATATTATATAAGTTTACAATAATTTAATAATAAACAAAGACAGTGAAATATATTTTCTTCTTTAGGTTGAAAATGATTATTTGCCTCATTCGGCAAGAAGAGCGTTGCTATTTAAACCAAAATGGCAAGTTTTACCTATTCGGCACGACATATATATATATATATAATATATATATATATATATATATATATATATATATATATATATATATATATATATATATATATATATATATATATATATATATATATATATATATATATATATATATATTAAATATATATAATATATATATTTATATATATATATATATATATATATATATATATATATATATATATATATATATATAATATATATATATATATATATATATATATTGAGTGTGTGTGAGAGAGAGAGAGAGAGAGAGAGAGTGAGAGCGAGCACGTGGAAGACGGAAGGAGGTTAGGGAGAAATATGAAATCTAGGTAGGAAGTGTAGAGAGTGATGTAGGTGACAGTGGAGACTGAGGTAAAGTGAGGAATAGGCAGGCATAAAAGAGAGATGGATGAATGTAAGAAGAACGAAAAACTGAGTGAGAGATGAAAGAATTTAGAAGGTTTGATGGAGAGAGACAGATAGACACAGTAACGAACAAGAGGAAGGGGGTGAAAGTGATTTAGGAGGAGGGTCTGAGACTGGAGGAGAGGGAAGGAGGGAGGGAAGGAAGTAGGGAGGGAGGGAGGGAGAGTGAAGGAGACGGAGAGTAGAGGGAGGGTGGGAGAGTGAAGAGGGAGGGAGAGTGAAGGAGAGGGAGGGAGGGAAGGAGAGGACATAAGCGTCCTGGTTCAATACTCACAACGTTGGCACCACAACTTGTGGAGCAGAGTTGTGCTGAGTAGTGATCTTCTGAGTGACTGATATACAACAAAGTTAAGTCAACTCTGAGGTTCCCAACTGGACTAATGACGTTACTTGTTAATGAGACTTAGCAGCGGAGGTCAGTGTACAACACCACCACCTCTGGTCTCCTTAACTCCAGACTCTGGCTTCCACTTAGTGACTGTGGACACCAAGAACACTGATGCTGATTGTAAGTGCTCACATATGGTGAACTGTCATCTTCTTGAATTTGAGCATGTTGTGATCCAGCTCTTGAGGTCCGGCCGTGAATTTTGGTCACCTGGCGTGATCTACGTGGTATGTGGATTCAGCTTCTGCTATTACGTTCTCTAGTCGTTCGAGCTGGTGACTGGAGTGACTGGCAATGACTGTTCATAACTGGAGAATGCTGGTAACTGTAGCGACTGGCGGTGAATGAGTGCTCATAACTGGAGACTGTGGACTGGCAGGACTCCGTGACCATGACTGATATGAACCAGTTGTCGTACCTGTCAACAACTGGAGACTGACATCTAGGCAAGACTGGTTACTATGACACGTTAATAAACATTAATAATTGTGATTACTAATGATTGAAACAATTATTTTCATTTAAAGCACTAAGCCTGTTTTGGTCAGCGCTAAAAGTATTGGAGGATCGATCCTCCGTTCGCTAAAGTCAGCAGAGATGATGATAAGATTCAAAATTTTCATGAGTGGACTGTTCATACAGCTTGTTGGTGGGTGGTGGTGGAGACAGTATGTTGGTGGGTGGTGTGGAGACAGTATGCTGGTGGGTGGTGGTGGAGACAGTATGCTGGTGGGTGGTGGTGGAGGGAGACAGTATGTTGGTGAGTGGTGGTGGAGGGAGACAGTATGCTGGTGGGTGGTGGTGGAGGGAGACAGTATGCTGGTGGGTGGAGGTCGAGGGAGACAGTATGCTGGTGGGTGGTGGTAGAGGGAGACAGTATGTGGTGGGTGGGGGGGTGGGGGGAAAGACGTTTTGTTGGTGGGTGGTGGGGTGGGGAGACATTTAGGGGGGGTTTGGGTGGTGGGGGGGGAAAGGGGGAGACTTTTGGGGGGTTTGGGGGTTGGGGGGGGAAGTAGGTGGTGGGGGGTGGGTTTTTGGGGGGACTAGGGTGGGGGGTTTGGGTGGTGGTGGAGGGAGACAGTATGTTTGGTGGGGTAAAATTGTGGGGGGGTGGTGGTGGGGGGGGAAAATATTTTGGGTTTGGGTGATGGTGGGGGGGGGGTTTATGTGGGTGGGTGGTGGGGAAGGAGAAAAGTACGTGGTGGGTGGTGGGGGAAGGGGGACAGTATGTTGGTGGGGTGATGGTGGAGGGAGGGGGGTTTGGGGGTTTGGGTGGGGGGTGGAAGGGGGACTTTTCGTTTGGGGGGTGGTGGGGGAAAGGAGCCCTTTACGTTTGGTGGGGTGGGGGGGGGAAAGGGGGGGGGGGGGAAACAGTTTTGGGGGTTGGGGGGTTGGGGGGGGGGAGGGAAAGGACAGTATGCGGGGGAATGGGGGGAATTGGGGGTTGGTGGGTGGGGGGGAACTATGTGGGGGGGGGGTGGAGGGAGACAGTATGTGGGTGGGTGTTGGGGGGAACAAGGGGGAGGGAGACTTTTTTTTAAGGGGGCTTAAGGGGGAGGGGGAAGGGGTTTTGGGGGTGGGGGGGGGTTTGGTGGGGGGAGAGGGGTTTTGCTGGTGAAAGGAAAAAAATTTTTTTTTTGGGAAAGGTAAGGGGGGTTTTAAAATTTTAAAAAGGGGTTTTTGGGTTTTTTTCAAGAGGGAAAAGTTTAATTTGTTTTGGGCGGGTTTTGTTGGGTTTTTAAAGGGGGAAAATTTTGCGGACCAACCGGGGGAAAATATTCACCCCCCCCCCGGGAAAATTATATTAAAAGTTTCAATAAAAAATTCTTTTTTAAATTTTTTTTAATTTTAAATTTACTTTTTAAAAACCTTTTTAACAGCCTTTTTCGGGGTTGTTTTTTAAAATATTAAATTGAATTTGTTTGTCCCCTTTTTTAAATTTTCTATTAAATTAAAACATACCCTTTTTAATTCAATTTAAGTATTTTGCAACCCGATGTTTAGGAAATAAATTTTAAAATTTTTATATTAAAAATAAATTATAATAATTTATTAATAATATTGGTCCGGGGGGCGCCTTCCCCCCCCCCGGGGGAACCCTTGGGAAAAGTTTTAATTTAAAGTTGATTTACATTTTTTTTTTGGTTAATTTTTTTTTTTTTTTTTTTAAATTTTTTTGAAAAATTTTACAATTTGGGGGGGTAAAAAATTCTCCATTAAAAATTTTGTTTTCCAAAGAATTTATTTTTTTTCTTGAAACCCTTTATTTTATTTTAATTTTTCCCTTCCTTTTCTTTTATAATTTATTAATTAAAAAATTTAAAATTTTTTATATTAATAAATTAAATTATTTTTAATTTATTATTATTTTTTTATTTTTAAATATATATTTTAAAAATATATATATTTTAAAAAATATATTTATATATATTTTATAAAATATTTATATTATATATATATATTATATATATATATAATAAAAATTATTATTAATATATATTTATAAAAAAATGTTTTTTTAAAATTTTTATATTTTTAATTATTATTTATATGTTTTTTATTTTATAAATATTTTTAATTTTTAATTTTTTTTTTTAAAATTTTAAAATATATATAAAAATATATTTAAAAAATTTATAAATTAAAAATTTTTTTAAATTTATTTTTTTTAATTATAAATTAAATTTTTAATTATAAAAATTTATATATATAAAATTTTATATATTTTTATAAAAATTTATATATATATATATATATTTTATATATATATTATATATTATTTTATATATATATATAATATATTATATTATATATATATATATATTTTTTATATATTTATTTATGTCATGCCGAAGGGTAAAACTTGCTTTTTTGGATTAAATGGGGAAGCACTTCTTGCCGTTAAGGAAAGAAAAAAATTTGTGCATGCAATAATTACGCAAAAAAAAATTCTGAATCAAACGGGGAAAATGAAATTTTCATTGCGTTTATTTTTTAAATTTAAATGTAAAATTTCAAAAATATATAGGGTTTGGGATTAAGTTAAATTAAATTGCCCTTGTTTAATAGGTTAGGTAAGTTTTTTAAAGGGTTTTTTTGATTGGGAAAATTATTAATTTTACATTAACATAAATTTAAAAAAAAAAATTTAAACGTACAAGAGGAAAAAAAAAAGAAAGGACTTAATTTGTAAACGAATTTTTCTAATTGCCAATTTTTCATAAATTTTGGGACGAATGTGTTGTGTGGTTGTGTGTGTGTGGGGTGTGTGTTGTGTGTGTGTGTGTGTGTGTGTGTGTTTGTGGGGTGTGTGTGTGTGGGGTGTGTATGTGTGTGTATGTGTTTTGGGGATTTTGTGTGTTGTGTGTGTATTTTGGGGTGTGTATGTGTGTTGTGTGTGGTGTTTTGGGGTGTGTTTGTGTTTTTGTGTGAAATATTTCCAGGATTTCAGATAATGGCATTAATTTCAACTTTTTTTTAAATAATTTACTTTCGGGATTATCGAAACGTATTTTTCAATTTTTTACTGCCCCACGAACCCCACTATAGAAGGTAAAATTTTCCCTTAAAAGCGTAATAAGATTTTTCCCCATCAAGTTTGGGTGTTGGGTGTTGTAATGTCTTTGTTAACCCGGGTTTGTATAAAGGATTTGTGGGGAAAAGGTTTGTTTTATTAAACAAAACCGTTTGGGATATACGTTGGTTTTTTCTTGATGAGGGGGGGGGGGGAGGGAGGGGGGAAGGGGGGAGAGAGAGAGAGAGAGAGGGAGAGAGAGAGAGAGAGGGGAGAGGAGAGAGTGAGAGAGGGGAGAGAGGGGAGAGGGAGGGATTGGGGGAGGTTTTAGAGAGAGATGAGAGAGGTGAGAGGAAAAGATGAGAGAGAGGGGAGAGAGAGGGGAGGAGGGGGAGAGAGGGGGGAAGAGAGAAAGGGAAAAGAGAGGGGGAGGAGGGGCGGGGGGGGAGGAGGGGGAGAGAGAGGGGAAAAAGGAAAAAGAGGAGAAAGGGAGAAAGGAAAGCGAGGAGAGGAGAGAGAAAAGAGAGAGAGAGAGGGGAAAAGGAGTGGGGAGAGAAGAGGGGAGAGGGGGGAGAGAGAGAGAGAGAGAGAAAACCAAAGGGGGACCGTTTTGGGGGGACAAAATTAATTTTAAAAGGAAAGGAAGCCGGGAAGAGGAAAGAAAAAACCCGGCCAGTTTTAAACTTAAAACAATATTGAATAAATTGGGGTTAAAAAACCCATTTCAATTTAAAACAAAAAAGGAAAAAACCTTTTTTTATTTTAAAAAAATTTAAAAAAAAAAAACAAATTAAAAGAAAAATGAGGGGAAAAAAAACGAAAAAGCAAAAAAAAGTCTGTTTGGTTTTTAAAGTACCTTCCCCCAATACACAAGCGCTTTTTTTAAAGATAGACCCCCAAATTTTAAAAAGTTTCTGCTTTGGGAAAATTTCCGGGAAAAATTTTGAAACACCCCGTATTTAATATTCTAGGGACATTGGGAATTTAAAAATTTTATCCAAATATTTCTTTAATGTGGGGTGAAAAACAAGTACCCCAACCCTTAAAATTTTGGGGGAAAAAATTGTTTTGGGAATTCCAAAAAAAAGTTAACCCATTAGAAGAAAATAAAATTCCCCAATTTAATTAGGGGATCGAAAAAAATTAAATTTAGGCGGATTTGGAAAGAAAGAAAAAAATAGGGTTAAATCTTAAAAATTGTGTTGTTCAGACCCATCACAACCAAAAAGTGTTTCAGGGGCCCCACAACAACAGTGTTGCAGGGCTTCCCCAAAAACGTGTTGCGCTCCACAAAACAGTGTTGCAGATAAAAATTTTAAACAACAAGGGTTTTTAGACTCCCAAAAAACGTGTTGCAGGGGTCCCCAACAACAGTTTTTGCAGCTCCACAACAAAAGTGTTTCCGACTCCAAAAACAACAGTTGTTGCGACTCCCCAAAAACAAATGGTTTCAGGGGCTCCAAAACAACGTGTTGCAAACTCCACAACAACAGTGTTTCAGAATCCACAAAACAGTGTTTTCAGACTCCACCAAAAAACGTGTTGCAGACTAACAACAAAAAGTGTTGCAGGGTCCACAACAACAGTGTTTCGCTCCCCAACAAAGTGTTGGAAAACTCCACAAAAACAGTGTTGCAGACTAAAAAACAACAGGGTTTCAGGGCTCCACAACAACGTGTTGCAGACTTACAAACAACAGTGTTGCGGGCTTTTTCAACAACCCGTGTTGCAGACTTCCCCAACAACAGTGTTGCCCGGAAATAAAAAAAAAACAGTGTTGCCCGACTCCACAAAACAGTGTTGCAACTTTTCCCCAAAACAGGTTTTCGGGGGATCCACAACCAAAAAGTGTTGCGAAATTCCCCCAAAAAAATGTTGCAAAAATTTACACCGGGGTTGCAGGAATTTACCAAAAAGTGTTGAAGGCTTCCCCAACAAAAAGTGTTGCAACCCCCACAACAATGTTTTTGGGAGACTTCCAAACAACAGTGTTGGCTTCCCCAACAAAAGTGTTTCAAACTCCAAAACAAAAAGTGTTGCGCTTCCCCAACAACGTGTTGCGACTCCACAACAACAGTGTTGCAAGGGCTTTACAACAACAGTGTTGCAGACTTTACAAAAAACAGTGTTGCAGACTTCCCCCAACAACAGTGTTAGACTCCCCAACAAAAAGTGTTGGCTTCCCAACAACAAATGTTTCAGACTTACCAAAAAGTGTTGCAAAAATCCACAACAACAGTGTTTCAGACTTCCCCAACAACCCGTGTTGGTTTTTCCCGCAAAAAGTGTTGCAGGGCCCACAAAAAGAAACACTGGCTTTTAAAGAAGGAGGTTTCTGTCATTTGCCCTTTGGGGTTTTTCTTTGGAATAAATTTTATCCCCTTTAAAGAACTCGGAATTTTTTCCTGTGGGAATTATTTTAATATGTTGCCAGCAGGGTTGCCTTTTTAAAAGTTTCTCTGTTTGGAAACCTCTCCTTTTTATTCTCTCTCTCTTTCTTTCTCTCTTTTCTTTCTCTCTCCCTCGCTTGTCGTTTCTCATTCTCTCGTTTTCACTTTGTCTTTTTTTTGTTTCCCTTCCCTTAAATTCCCCCGCACTTTTTTTAAGGGCCACTCCCTAATCCCCCCACTCTGCCTCCTTTTTTCCCCCTTTCTAATTCTTCATTTTTTTTTCCCTTCCCCCATCCCCCTCCCTCCCTTTCCCCCCTTTCCATCTCACTTTTTGCCTTTCCCTTTAGTTTTTTTACCCCCCCTTCTAAATCACTTTTTAAACCCCTTTTTATCTTCGTTTCACCTTATCTTGCCTCCCCCAATTTCTCCCTCCCTCCCTTCTCTCTCTTCTCTCTCTCTCTCTCTCTCTCTCTTTTCTCTCTCTCTCTTCTCTCTCTCTCTTCTCTCTCTAACGGGTTCACCCAAGTTGGAAAATTTCTAGAGTTTTTGTATATTTTTTCCATTGTATGATTATTTAGATTCGGTACAAGGCGATGTTGCAGCTCTCTGTGCTACGCATGATGTTTATGTCAGTATCTTTATTTTCAATTTTGATGTCAGTAAACTTTACTACACAATGGAAAATTTAGTATCTTTTTACACATGAAGTAGTTCTTTATTTAACATGATGTGATGTAAATTTTTTTTTAAATGTGTGTATATTTTTATACCCATGATTGTCCATTCTTTCACAAATGTGATGTCGTATTTTTACTACACAAGAAAAGGATTTTTTTGTCAGTTGATTAAAATTTTTGCTTCTGAGTGTTAATTTTTACAAAATTTTAGTAATCTTTTCAATTTTATTTTTTTCCAAAATTGTTAAAACTTGAATTTCCAAATAAAATTTTTTAAAAATTTTTAAAACTTTATTCTTCAAAATTTTTTACACCCTTTAAAAATTGATTTTCTTCAATATTTTACACCCTAAAAAATTTTATATTTTTCAAAATTTTTTTCCCCCGTAAAAAATTGATATTTTAATTTATTTTAAACGTAAAAAATTGGGTATCTTTTTATTATTTCAGTAAATAAACTTTGGGGAACTTAAAAAAATGTAAAGGGGGCTTAAATTTTTTACATCGTAATAGAACCCCCAAAATTTTTAAGAATACGGAACCCAAATTTTTTACCTCTAAAATCTTTACTTAAAATTTAAACGTAAAAAATTTTAAAAAAATTTATTGTAAAATTTTTTTTTTTGTTTAAAAATATTCTTTTATTTTTTCGGAAAAATTGATAAACTTATTAATTTCATTTTAAAAAAAAAATTTTTGTAAAAAGGGGAAACCTTTTTTTGTAAAAGGGTTTTCAATATGTTCAGTTTTGCTTAAAGCTGTAAAATTTTCTTTTAATTTCTTTTAAAAATTTTAAAAAGTTTATTTGTAAAACTTTAATTTCAATTATTTTCTAAAACTTGGGGGAAATTTTAAAATTTTTAACAGAAAAGTTAATTTTAAAAAGGAATTGTTTTAATTTTTTCCAAAAATTTTTTGGTTTTTAATTTTAAAAGACTTGAAAAAAGAATTTTAATTTTTTAAGAAAAATTTTTTCTTTTTAAAAAGAAAATAATTTCTTTAAAATGGTTTTTAACCCCCCAAAAATTTTTCACGTTAAAAGTGGCCAAAACCCCGAAAAAAGAATTTTTCCTTTGGGGTTTCCTGAAAGAATTAAAAGCTAAAAGGTTTTGGGGTTCCTTACCAGGAAAAACTTGCGGGAAAAGCCCATCCTTTCTGGGGTCCACCCAATTTCAAGAAATTTTGAAAATGAAAGTTAGAGAATTTTGTTTAGGGCTTTTTTAAAAGTCCAAAAAATTTTTCCCTTTATTGGGGAAGGGGCTTAAAAAAACGGTTTATAAAGGGAGGTCCTCTTTTAAAAAACCCAGAAATTTTTCCAAGTTTTGCAAACCAAAAAGGCGCCAGGATGGGAAATTGGGTTTTGAAAAAGTTAAATTTTTGATCCAGGTTGTTGGGGTTTCAGCCCGGTTAACAGTTTTAGAGATGGTTTTTGCCCGTTAATTTTGGGTTGGGTTTTTAAAAAGACTTGAAAACGGAAACAAATTGTTCTTCCGGGGCAAACCCAAAACCCGGACTGGGTTTTCCGTAATAAGACACTCGCAGAAGCATCTTATAATACGACAACACTCTGCTTTGCTGGAGCTCTACCAAGTCTTACATTAGAAGTTATCGTAACATATAGAATGTTATCGTAATGAATGTTTGTTTAGAAATATGTGCTTTGTCATCACAGTCAGGAAAGGAATCGATAATCGTTGATGGAGTGGGCACTAAAAAAAAAAATTCTGGTTGTATACGGAGATGCCTCTTAGTAGAGGATTCTCAGTATGTTCAGTTTTGCTAACAGCAGTAATTTCTCTGAAGGTTCTGCCAAGGATGGATAAGTTGAGGTTTGTGATGAGATGAATTGTGCAGTCCTATGTCTAGTCTGGAGAGATTCAGCCAGGATAAGCAGATGTTAGAGATGAGATGAATTGTGCAGTCCTATATCTGGTCTGGAGTCAGAGAAGACTTGAAATAGAGCAATCAATATAAGAGACTGTCGTCAAGCAAACAAATGTCCAGGACGTGGTTGCCTAGCCCTCAGGACTCAGCACGTGACCGCCTGGCCATAAAGCCTCAGCAAGCGACTCCTCCTTTGGGCTTCCCTGAATGACTAGTGCTACATGGTGGAGTCTTACTCAAGAGACCAAACTGCGGAGCCATCACTTCTGAAACCACAATGTCCAACAGAAAATAAGAAATGATCGTCAGAGAATTTTGTCACGCGCTGTGAAATAAGTCTTCAGAATTTTTCCCATGATTGACAGTACTATTACCGGTATATAGCTGCTGGTCCTCTAACAGCAACAGCAGCAATGCTGGTCAACAACTGCTGATCCGCGACCAAGAGCAGCAGCACTGTTGTTCAGAATCTGGTTCTTGAACAACAGTTAAACTGTTGTTCAGAGTGTGGCTCTTGAACAGCAGTTACACTGTTCTTCAGAGTCTGGTTCTTGAACAGTTACACTGTTGTTCTTAGACTGATTCTTGAACAACAGAAACACTGTTCTTCAGGGTCTAGTCCCATAACACCAACACTGTTATTCAGAGTATGGTTCTCTAACAGCAGCAGCGACACTGGTCTGTAGTTGCTGGTCCCCGACCAACTGCTGCACAATTCTCTCTCAACACATAATTCAATTTTTCCCCAGGCCAATTTGTCACAAAATTTCAGACATTTGTTGTGGTGAAGCTGATGACGAGGCGAGGTATTACCTTGCTGGGTAGTGGTGGTGTTCTGTGAGCACCCGTGGTGTTCTGTGAGCACCCCGTGATGTTTTGTGATTACCCTGTGGTGATGGTGTTCTGTGAGTACCCCGTGGTGAGAGTTGTTCAGTGCACACGTTGTGGTGACAGTGTTGTTCACTGGACACTACTTACAACTGGCGCATGTTTACACACACACACACACACACACACACAACACACACACACACACACACACACACACACACACAACAAAAAAAAAAAAAAAAAAAAAAAAAAAAAAAAAAAAAAAAAAAAAAAAAAAAAAAATGATAGCGTTCCGATACCTCAGTAAGGAATCGTTCAAGACTCTGTATACCATTTACGTCAGGCCCATACTGGAGTATGCAGCACCAGTTTGGAATCCACACCTGGTCAAGCACGTCAAGAAATTATAGAAAGTGCAAAGGTTTGCAACAAGACTGTTCCCAGAGTTAAGGGGATTGTCCACGAAGACAGGTTAAGGGAAATTGGCCTGACGATACTGGAGGACAGGAAGGTCAGGGGAGACATGATAACGACATATAACATACTGCGCGGAATAGACAAGGTAGACAAAGACAGGATGTTCCAGGGACGGGACACAGAAACAAGGGGTTACAATTGGAAGTTGGAGACTCAGATGAGCCGAAGGGATGTTAGGAAGTATTTCTTCAGCCATAGAGTAGTTAGGCCGGGAATACCAGAAATGACGTGGGGAGACGGAACCATACATAGTTTTAAGACGGGGTTTGAAAAACCCTCATGGACAGGGGAAAAGGGGACCCAGTAGCAGGAAGAGGGGGGGCCAGGAGCTATGCTAAACCCCTACAACCAAAAATGGGTGATCAAATGGGTGAGCACCAACAACACACACACACACACAACACAACACACACACCACAACACACACCACACTCACACACACTTGAATTCACCTAGCAATGTCGCAAATTAAGCCCACAATTTAATTTTTTTAAAAGCTAACCCCGCAGAAATTTTGGAAAAATCTGAGCAACTCTTTTTAAATAAGTTTGTTATAGGAGATACACATACCAGTTATTCCCCAGCTCGGCTCTAGTTACACTTCTTGTCATTAAAAATATGAAGTCGAAACGATGGGGCCCTTTTTTTATAAAAATAAAAACTGGGGGCAATAAAATATATAATTTAAAAGATTTTTTTTTGAAGATCAACCGGAGGAAATTTTCTTTAAAAATTTACATCGAATTCATCAATTTCATTATTTTTTTTTTTTTTTTTTTCCCAATTTATTTTCTTTTTTAATTTTCTCACCTCCAAATTATCCGGGAAATGGAAATAAAGTCTTAACGAGGCAAAAAAAAGGTTTTAGCTTACATTCTCCTTAGATAGCATCCCCGGAAGATCCAGAGTTTTTTAAAACATTTTAAGGGGGCCAAGAGCATAATCCGACCCTTCATCAAAGATTTCTAGACAAAATACGGCGCTGAAGATCTAAACCCCGACAATAGGAAAAAAAAAGCATCTCCGGAAAACAATTTTGACAATGTCCTCAATAAATTTTTAAAATTTTAACCCTTTCCCACGTCCAAAACGAACCAATCCCTATACGGAAGTCAAAAATCACACTTAAATAAAACTGCATTTTTGAGAAACTTTAAATTTTAATTACGCAATGGTTTAAAAACTCCCAGAAAATGTTTCTGATTTAGTGACAACACAAAATTTAAAAAAATTTGTTAAATAAACAAAAGTTTGTTACAAACCAAAAATCAATCTTTTACCACGAAAACGCCCCGGTTTTTGCAAGATTAAAAACCCAACAAGGTTGTTGTAAAAATTTCTTAGGAAGAAAAAACCATTTTAAACAAAAAAAAAAAAAAAAAAAAATTCTTACCACTACCCCCCAACCCCCCCCCCCCCCTCCCCTTCGACCCCCCCCAACCCCCCCCACTAAACCCAAAAGTGGTGGGGGGGAGCAATCTGGCCACGAAGGCCCCCTTTTCGGGAAACCTGTATACCCGAGTTACAACATAACGCCAAAAGGGGCGTTCGGTGCCGATACCGGAATTTGTCCCAAAAGGAATTATGAAAATTTAGTTTAGTCCGTTTCGACCCCAAAAATCCTTACAAAAGCACACTTACAAAAGCACTTACAAAAATACACTTACATAACTTTTCGAGTTGGGAGTTTTCGAAACCGGGATCACTGTTTTTATATATTTTGCCATTTTTTAAAACCAATTCATAATAAATGTTTGAAAAAATTTTTTTTGACACGCCCGCCCCTCTTTTTTTCACAAGCGCAAATCATTTCCAAATATGAATCAGATTCCTTTCACATTAAAAGAGAAAAGGGGCAATTTTAATCTTGCGACTGATTGCTTATATCCAACTTCCGTATTCAAGAAATAAATTTTCGTCTAAAAATTTTTTACGTGGCAAATTTTAAATAAACGGTAAAAAACCCCTACTTATTTTTTGTTGACTTTCTAAGCGAGTTTCGCTATGGGGAAGAATTTTTTTAGTTGGTATTATAAAAATTAAAGACCATAATTCACCTTTTGACGTATTCAAAATTCTTTTTTTATAGTGCAAAAAAAGATCAGTTTTCCTTTTGCTACCGTAGTAGTTTAAAATTCATTTCCTCTTTTATAATTTCCCAGAAAGATAGAGACAACATAAGTACTTGGACTAAAATTTACAGTTTTAGATGTAAAATAACTTTTCAAAATATAAAGAGGAATCCCCAAAGATCTCGAGCGAAGAAAGTCAACGCTGGAACATCTCCGCAGAAGCAACACAGTCAAACACTGCCGTCCAGAAGAATGAACTCCAAAGGGGCCCGCGGTCAACCCGAAAAAAATTTTATCCTAACGATACAATACCGCCTCAAGTTTGACAGGAGGGACTCTCCCTTTCAAAAAATAAAATTTAAAAAGGTGGCCTACTTGCAGACGATACAAGGAAAAAACCGTTTTCACTCTCCACGGCTTTTTTTCTAGCTTTTGTCCTAAAATTTTGAAGCTTTTGCTTTGCGCATATTAATAAAAAGTAGGACGGGAGTTTACCGGGAGAGAGTTCGGGGGGTCAACGCCCCCGGCCCGGTCTGGACCGGGCCCTCCTGGTGGATCAGAGCCTTAAAATCGGGCTTTTTTGTGCGCGCAGCAAACCAACGTACACCCACAGCCCGGCTGATCGGAACGACTTTGGGGTGTTTTTCCATCCCAGTTTGAAGACTGCCGGGGGTCTTTTGGGAACCCCCTTATGTTGATGGGGGCAGTTGAACACCCGGGCCCCCTACCTTATTGTAGGCTTTAACGTGCAGTGACACCCCTGCTTTTCTTTGGGGGATGGTGCACGTCTGCCAAGTCTAGTGACAAAGTTGAGGGAGGTAACAATAATCCATCCAGGAAGCAGACCCTTGCGTCTTCCAGGGGGGGATGTGATCGAATTCCTTTTAAAGGTCTCATTTTCCCCAAAAACTGGACCATCTAAAACTTAGTAGCATAAAATTTTAACCTCCCATCCCGAGCACTAGGGCTACTAAAAGCAAGATTGGGGTCTGGTAGTTTTTGAGAAAAAAAAGCATCACCTTGTCTCTCTCACCTTGATTACTAACAAGGTAAATATCGAAGTTTGGAGAGACCACCTTGCTAGCTTAGAGACCGAGACGGGCTCTCAACAACTGTAAACATAAACGTATTAAGTCACAGCAAGGCTGGAACAAGTCACAGTGTGTAAATGCAGCTGAGCGGGCCCCCATGTTTTTTTTCCTGAGCGGGTTATCACTTTTTTTTTGCTGTCCTGATGCTTTTTTGGGCGGCCTTATATTTTCCCGAATGGCCTGATGAAGATTTTTTTTTAGCGGCCAAATCTGTACCCGAGCGCCCGATAATATTTTTTTCCAGACCGGGCCGAGTTTTTTCCCGTTGAAAGAGCCCCTTTTTATGAGCAGACTTAATCTGGTTAGAAAATGCTCAGAAAGGGGGGGAAAAAAATTTTGAGAAATGGGATCTCCATTGTTCTCGGCAAAAACTTGGCAAATCCACAAAAAATTCAGGAATTTTCAAAGAGTAAGAAAAAAAAGGAACCCTTTTGCCTAGTGTAAACATGGAAAAAATGAGTATTGACCCTCAAAATTTTATTAAGTTAGTGATCACCTTTTAAGAAAATTTTAGACTTTTTTTAAGTTGTAATAAAAAATTTTTTTTTGCCGGTTAAAGGGGTTTTTTTATATTTGGGGATGTTTATCTGGGGTTTATTGGAGAATGTTCATTTTGGGTTGTATTGGGGAATTTCATCTGGAGTGTGTATTGACAAGTTCATCCGGGGTGGATTGGAAAGTTCTCTGGAGTGTGTATTGGACAAGTTTATTGGGGTGTGTATTGAGAAAGTTTATCTGGAGTGTATTGGGAATTTATCTGGAGTGTGTTTGGCAATGTTCATCTGGATGTGATTGGAAATGTTTTATCGGAGTGTGTATAGAAAGTTCTCGGATGTGTATTGGACAAAGTTCATCGGAGTGTGTATTGGGGAATGTTCATCTGGGGTGTATGGACAATGTTCATCTGAGTGGGTTTAAATTTTTTTTTTAAAAATTTTTAAAATTTTTGGAGAATGAAGGGTGATTAAATTTTTTATCTGGGGTGGTATTTTGGGGAAAGTTCATCTGGAGTGTGTATGGAGAATGTTCATCTGGGGTGTGTATTGGAAATTTCACTGGAGTGTGTATTGGGAAATGTTCTCTGGAGTGTGTATTGGGGAAAAGTTCATCTGGAGTGTTATGGGAAAAGTTCATCTGGGGTGGTATTGGGCAATGTTCATCGGATTTATTGGGGAATGTTCATTGGGGTGTGTATTGGAGAATGTTTATCTGGAGTGTTATTGGAAATGTTCACTGGATGTGTATTGGAGAATGTTTATCTGGAGTGGGATGGAAATGTTCCTGGAGTGTGTTTGAAATTTCTCTGGAGTGTGTATTGGAGAAAGTTCATCGGAGTGTTAAAGGAGAATGTTCATCTGGGTGTGTATTGGGAAATTTCATTGGAGTGTGTTTGGAGAATGTTCATCCGGAGTTTATTTGGGAAAAGTTCTCCGGAGTGTGTATTGGAGAATTTCCGGATGTGTATTGGGAATGTTCATCCGGGGTGTGTATGGAAATGTTTATCGGATGTGTATTGGGAATGTTCATCGAGTGTGTATTGGAAGTTCATCCGGGGTGTGTATGGGGAATGTTCATTGGAGTGGTTTTTGGGAATGTTCACCGGAGTGTGGGATTGGGGAAAGTTCACCGGGGTGTTATTGGGAATTTCATCGAGTGTGTATTGGAGAATGTTCATCGGAGTGTGTATTGGAAAGTTTATTTGGGTGTGTATTGGAGAAGTTTTATCTGAGTTGGGATTGGAAAAGTTCACTGGGGTTGGGATTTGGGAAAGTTCATTTGGGGTGTGTATTGAGAATTTCTCTGGAGTGTGTTTGGGGGAAAAGTTTTTATCGGGTGTTATTGGACAACGTTCATCTGGGGTTGTATTGAGAATGTTTTTATCTGGAGGTGTATTGGAGAATGTTCACTGGAGTGTGTTTGGGCAAGTTCACTGGAGTGTGTATTGGGGAAAAGTTCATCTGGAGTGGTATTGGGGAATGTTCATCGGAGTGTGTATTTGGGAAAGTTTTCTGAGTGTGTTTGGAAAGTTACTGGAGGGGGGTGTTGGGGGTTTTTAGAATTTCATCTGGAGGTGATTGGAAATTTACTGGAGTGTGTTTGGCAACGTTCATTGGGGTGGTATTGGAGAATTTTTCATCGGATGTGTTTGGAAAGTTCTCTGGGGTGTGATTGGGGAATGTTCATTTGGGGTTGTATTGGGCAACGTTTATTGGATGTGTATTGGAGAATGTTCTTGGGTGGTATTGGGCAACGTTCACTGGATGTGTTTGGGGAATGTTATCTGGGTGGTATTGGAAAGTCATCTGGGGTGTGTATTGAGAATGTTTTATCGGAGGGTGTATTGGACAAGTTCACTGGAGGTTTTTATTTGGGAATTTCATCTGGATGTTATTGGGAAATTTTATCGGGGTGTGTTGGAGAATGTTATCTGGAGTGTGTACTGGGGAAAGTCATCTGGGGTGTATTGGAAATGTTTTATCCGGAGTGGTATTGGAGAAGTTCTTGGGGGTTTTTGGAGAATTTCATCTGGATGTTAATTGGGGAAGTTTTATCTAGTGGTAGGAGAAGTTCATCGGAGTGTGTATTGGAGAATGTTCATCTGGATGTGTATTGGGAAAAGTTCATCTGGGGTGGTATTGGAAATGTTTATTGGAGTGTGTATTGGGGAAGTTTTATCTGGAGTGGTATTGGGAAAAGTTTTGGAGTGTGTATTGGAAATGTTCACGGATGTGTTTGGAAAAGTTTATTGGGGTGGTATTGGGAAAAGTCATCGGAGTGTGATGGAAAAGTTTACGGAGTGGTAAAAAGGAGAATGTTCATCTGGGTGTGTATTGGAAAGTTCATCTGGGTGTGTTTTGGAAATGTTTATCTGGGGTGTGTATTGGAGAATGTTTTTGGGGGTTGTATGGAGAATTTATGGAGTGGTTTTGGAAATGTCTTTTTTTTAAAATATTAATGTTTTAAAAAACCCTCCATGTTTAAAACTCAATCCAATGAAAAAAAAATTAAAAAAATGTTTTTTTTTTAAATTTTTTTAAATTTTTTTTTAAATTTTTTTGTTTTTAAAAAAATTAAAAAAAACTAAACATTAACCTCTAAATTGGTTTTTTTTGGGGGAATTAATTGTTTAAGGGGAAATTTTTATTTCCTGGGTAATCTCCACATGTGGTTTCACTGGGGCCTCTCCACTAGTGGTTTTTCATGGGTGAACCTCTCACTATGTGGTTTTTTTCCGGGTGAACCTCCCACTATGTGGGGTTTTTCACTGGGTGAACCCTCCACTATGTGGTTTTTGTCATGGGTGAGCCTCTCCACTATGTGGTTTTATCACTGGGTGAGCCTCTCCACTATGTGGTTCTGTCACTGGGTGAACTTCTCCACTATGTGGTTCTGTCACTGGGTGAACCTCTCCACTATGTGGTTCTATCACTGGGTGAGCCTCTCCACTATGTGGTTTTATCACTGGGTGAGCCTCTCCACTATGTGGTTCTATCACTGGGTGAACCTCTCCACTATGTGGTTCTGTCACTGGGTGAACCTCTCCACTATGTAGTTCTGTCACTGGGTGAACCTCTCCACTATGTGGTTCTGTCACTGGGTGAACCTCTCCACTATGTAGTTCTGTCACTGGGTGAACCTCTTCACTATGTGGTTCTGTCACTGGGTGAACCTCTTCACTATGTGGTTCTGTCACTGGGTGAACCTCTGCACTATGTGGTTCTGTCACTGGGTGAACCTCTCCACTATGTGGTTCTGTCACTGGGTGAACCTCTCCACTATGTGATTCTGTCACTGGGTGAACCTCTCCACTATGTGGTTCTGTCACTGGTTTGAACCTCTCCACTATGTGTTTCTGTCACTGGGTGAACCTCTTCACTATGTGGTTCTGTCACTGGGTGAACCTCTCCACTATGTGGTTCTGTCACTGGGTGAACCTCTCCACTATGTGGTTCTGTCACTGGGTGAACCTCTCCACTATGTGGTTCTATCACTGGGTGAGCCTCTCCACTATGTGGTTCTGTCACTGGGTGAGCCTCTCCACTATGTGGTTCTATCACTGGGTGAACCTCTCCACTATGTGGTTCTGTCACTGGGTGAACCTCTCCACTATGTAGTTCTGTCACTGGGTGAACCTCTCCACTATGTGGTTCTGTCACTGGGTGAACCTCTCCACTATGTAGTTCTGTCACTGGGTGAACCTCTGCACTATGTGGTTCTGTCACTGGGTGAACCTCTTCACTATGTGGTTCTGTCACTGGGTGAACCTCTGCACTATGTGGTTCTGTCACTGGGTGAACCTCTCCACTATGTGGTTCTGTCACTGGGTGAACCTCTCCACTATATGATTCTGTCACTGGGTGAACCTCTACACTATGTGGTTCTGTCACTGGGTGAACCTCTCCACTATGTGGTTCTGTCACTGGGTGAACCTCTTCACTATGTGGTTCTGTCACTGGGAGAACCTCTCCACTATGTGGTTCTGTCACTGGGTGAACCTCTTCACTATGTGATTCTGTCACTGGGTGAACCTCTCCACTATGTGGTTCTGTCACTGGGTGAACCTCTCCACTATGTGGTTCTGTCACTGGGTGAACCTCTTCACTATGTGATTCTGTCACTGGGTGAACCTCTCCACTATGTGGTTCTGTCACTGGGTGAACCTCTCCACTATGTGGTTCTGTCACTGGGTGAACCTCTCCACTATGTGACACCAATGGGTGAACGTCTTCACTATGTGGCACCAAGCCTGGTACTCTGGTCTCAGACCAGGCCTGGGAGCGTTGACCCCCGAAACCCTCTCCAGGTATACTCCAGGTAAACTCTGGGTGTACCTACACACAGGTCAACAACAGTCACCAGTGTCAGGTGCTGGATGTTGGTGATGCCTTCGACGAGGTATCAGTTTTCTGCTTCAACGCCCTACTTCATCACGTCTCAGAATCCCGTTTCTGCAAAAATGACTGCTCACTACTATTTACAAACAAACCTTTCTGAAGAGTTATTAAATTTCAAGTGCTTTCAGTCACAGTCTCATAGTCCCAGAGAATGTGACTGAGGATCACATAAGTGTTTGGTATTTTAATTCGCTTTCAGTTGAGTTCAGTTGTAAAGAACTAAAAAAGGCACAATACTTTGAGTGGAACAATACAGAAATAACCCGCACATAGAAGAGAGAAGCTTTTGACGACGTTCCGGTACGACTTGGACCATTTACACGACAAGTGAATTGTAAATGGTCCAAGTCGGACCGGAACGTCGTCATAAGATTCTCTCTCTTATGTGCGGGTTATTTGTATATGCTTCAATTGTATATATGATATATGTTTCTTGCTACCTTGCTGCTTCTAACAATTACCTAAGCAAAAGAAGTGATGTCCTGTGTCCTGAGGTACATCAGTCATCTGGAAATGCCATGCAGAGTCAAGTTTGCTACTGTAAATACACAGACGACGATGATCAGTGAACAGAATGATTTTAAACCAAAGATGTAGTGAAAAAACACGCAAGACTAACTCTGCGTAATAATTAACATCCTAGGAGCAAAATTAAACCTGCCAAGATTTTGTAAAGCAATGTCGTGAATTTCCAAAGGTACCCAAAAAACATACAGCACTAATGTACATCTCGTGCTGGCTGAAGCAGTGTGTTAAGATTAATTACGTGCATCTGTTAACTTTTGATTACTGCACACAGGTACAAGGCTATCACACTAGCTATGAGATAATTACTCGGAGAGCACGCGCGCGCGCACACACCCACACCTAGTCAAGCACGTAAGGAAACTATAGAAAGTGCAAAGCTTTGCAACAAGACTAGCCCCGGAGCGATGGGGTATGTCCTACGAGGAGGGTTTAAGGAAAATCGACCTGACGACACTAAAGGACAGTAGAGATAGGGGGGATATGATAACGATATATAAAATACTAAGAGGACTCGACAAGGTGGACAGAGACAGGACGTTCCAAAGAGGGGACACAACAACAAGGGGTCACAGTTGGAAGGTGAAGACGCAGTTGAATCACAGGGATGTTAGGAAGTATTTCTTCAGTCACAGAGTTGTCAGGAAATGGAATAGTCTGGGAAGTGATGTAGTGGAGGCAGGTTGCATACATAGCTATAAGAAGAGGTATGATAAAGCTCATGGAGCGGGAAGAGTGACCTAGTAGCGATCAGTGAAGAGGCGAGGCCAGGAGCTGTGGTTCGATCCCTGCAACCACAACTAGGTGAGTACACACACACACACGCTCACTCATATACAACAGGCCTAGTGTCTAATCGTCATGTGCCTAGGACAAAATGGTAAAACACACACACACACACACACACACACACACTGGTTGCAGATGGAGAGGGTGATAGGTCGAATGCTGAGGCACAACAAGGCTATTAAGAGCCACTGGAAAAATCAAGGGAGAAACTGACCACATACAGGCAGGATCCAGAGTCACAGAGGGTGAGGCAATGGGAGGAAGAAAGGGCAAAATCAGTGTTTATCCATGGGCTTCAGGAGAGAGAGGAAAGGACACACACTGAAAGGCAGCAGGAAGAAAGAAAGGAGATTGAGAAAATCATCACGGAAATAGGTGAAGAGATGGACGAGATTGTAAATTTTCAGAGAATAGGGGGGTACTCGAAGGGGAGAAACCGACCAATCAAGCTGATTCTCAGGACGGAAACAGTGCGGAACAGGATCCTCCAAGAGAAACCACGATTGAAATACTCGGAAGAGTACAAGAGGGTGTTCCTAGACAGAGACAAAACAAAATCAGAACAACAGCAGCTGAGGGAGAGGACAAAAAAGCGAAAGGAGCTAGGAAAAGAGACAAGGAGGGAACCAGCAGAGGTCAGTCAGAGCAGAACAGAACAGCAAGGGCAAGCACACACACAACTACTCTCAGAACCATACAACCTATCACACCATCCCAACACACACTACAATCCATACCCACAGCCTCCACCCAACACCGAGCTATAGAATCCCACAGTATGCCACCAGGTCTCCCACCCTCACAGGCCCCCCAAACCACAGTGTTGGAAAGGAAACTGAAGGTATGGTACACAAATGCTGATGGAATAACAAATAAGTGGGAGGAGTGGCATGAAAGAGTCAAAGAAGCATCACCGGACATCATAGCTCTCACAGAAACCAAGCTTACAGGTATGATAACAGATGCCATCTTTCCAACGGATACCAAATCCTGAGGAAAGACAGAGGGAACAGGGGGGGTGGAGGAGTGGCGTTGCTGATCAAAAATCGCTGGAATTTTGATGAGCTGGAGAGAGGAGACAGCGGAGAAGAAAGTGATTACATAGTGGGAACACTTCACTCTGGAGTCCCAAGGTGGTAATAGCAGTGATGTATAACCCACCACAGAACAGCAGGAGGCCAAGGCAAGAGTACGACGAGAGCAATAGAGCGATGGTTGACACACTGGCTAGAGTGGCCAGAAGAGCTCATGCATGCAGGGCAAAGCTCCTGATCATGGGTGACCTTAACCACAAGGAGATCGATTGGGAGAACTTGGACCCACATGGGGGCCAAGATACATGGAGGGCTAAGATGATGGAGGTGGTACTGGAAAACTTCATGTGCCAACACGTAAGGGACACTACAAGAGAGAGAGGAGAGGATGAACCAGCAAGGCTGGACTTAGTATTCACCTTGAGTAGTGCAGATATCGAGGACATCACATATGAAAGACCCCTTGGGGCCAGTGACCATGTGGTTTTAAGCTTCGAATACACAGTAGAGCTACAAGTGGAGGGAGAAGCAGGAAGGCCAGGGCGAATGAAGCCAAACTACAAGAAAGGGGACTACACAGGAATGAAGAACTACCTGAACGGGGTTCAGTGGGACAGAGAACTGGCAGGGAAGCCAGTTAATGAGATGATGGAATATGTAGCAACAAAAATGCAAGGAGGCTGAGGAGAGGTTTGTACCCAAGGGTAACAGGATTAATGAAAAAGCCAGGATGAGCACATGGTTTACCCAAAGATGCAGGGAGGCAAAAACCAAGTGTGCTAGGGAATGGAAGAAATATAGAAGGCAAAGGACCCAGGAGAATAAGGAGAACAGTCGTAGAGCCAGAAACGAATATGCACAGATAAGAAGGGAGCCCCAAAGACAATATGAAAATGACATAGCAGCGAAAGCCAAATCTGACCCGAAACTGTTGTACAGCCACATCAGGAGGAAAACAACAGTCAAGGACCAGGTAATCAGGCTAAGGAAGGAAGGAGGAGAGACAACAAGAAATGACCGTGAAGTATGTGAAGAACTCAACAAGAGATTCAAAGAAGTGTTCACAGAGGAGACAGAAGGGACTCCAGATGACGGAGAGGTGGGGCACACCACCAAGTGCTGGACACAGTGCACACAACCGAGGAAGAAGTGAAGAGGCTTCTGAGTGAGCTAGATACCTCAAAGGCAATGGGGCCAGATAACATCTCCCCATGGGTATTGAGAGAGGGAGCAGAGGCGCTATGTGTACCCCTAACAACAATATTCAATACATCTATCGAAACAGGGAGATTGCCTGAGGCATGGAAGACAGCAAATGTAGTCCCAATCTTTAAAAAAGGAGACAGACATGAAGCATTAAACTACAGACCAGTGTCACTGACATGTATAGTATGCAAAATCATGGAGAAGATTATCAGGAGAAGAGTGGTGGAACACCTAGAAAGGAATGATCTCATCAACAGCAGCCAACATGGTTTCAGGGACGGGAAATCCTGTGTCACAAACCTACTGGAGTTCTATGACATGGTGACAGCAGTAAGACAAGAGAGAGAGGGGTGGGTGGATTGCATTTTCTTGGACTGCAAGAAGGCGTTTTGACACAGTTCCACACAAGAGATTGGTGCAAAAACTGGAGGACCAAGCAGGGATAACAGGGAAGGCACTACAATGGATCAGGGAATACTTGTCAGGAAGACAGCAGCGAGTCATGGTACGTGGCGAGGTGTCAGAGTGGGCACCTGTGACCAGCGGGGTCCGGCAGGGGTCAGTCCTAGGACCAGTGCTGTTTCTGGTATTTGTGAACGACATGACGGAAGGAATAGACTCTGAGGTGTCCCTGTTTGCAGATGACGTGAAGTTGATGAGAAGAATTCACTCGATCGAAGACCAGGCAGAACTACAAAGGGATCTGGACAGGCTGCAGACCTGGTCCAGCAATTGGCTCCTGGAGTTCAATCCCACCAAGTGCAAAGTCATGAAGATTGGGGAAGGGCAAAGAAGGCCGCAGACGGAGTACAGTCTAGGGGGTCAGAGACTACAAACCTCACTCAAGGAAAAAGATCTTGGGGTGAGTATAACACCAGGCACATCTCCTGAAGCGCACATCAACCAAATAACTGCTGCAGCATATGGGCGCCTAGCAAACCTCAGAACAGCATTCCGACATCTTAATAAGGAATCATTCAGGACCCTGTACACCGTGTATGTTAGGCCCATATTGGAGTATGCGGCACCAGTTTGGAACCCACACCTACCAAGCACGTGAAGAAACAGAGAAATGTAAGGTTTGCAACAAACTATCCCAAGCTAAGGGGTTTCCCTACAGGAGGGGTGGGGGGAAATCAACCTGACACACTGGGGGAAAGAGAAGGGGGGACAATAAGCTACAAAAATACGAGGGGAATTTTGACAAGGTGGAAAAAGACAGATTTCCAGAGATTGGACACAGTAACGGGGGACACATTTGGGAAGCGAAGACAAGATAACACAGGGATTTAGGAAGTTTTCTTCAGCCACAGAGTATCATAAGTGGAATAGTTTGGGAAGCGATGTATGGAGGCAGGTCCATACAAGCTTTAAGCAGAGGTATATAAAGCTCAGGGCTCAGGGAGAGGCCCTAGTACGATCAGTGAAGAGCGGGCCAGGTTCGGACTCGACCCCCGCAACCTCAATATGATACAACGGTGAGACACACCACACCACACACACCGTCCTACGAGGAGGGGTTTAAAGGGGAAAAATAAACCTGACGGCACTGGGGGCGGATAGATGGGGGGGGACATGATAACGACTAAAAAATACTGGGGGAATTTTGACTAGGTGGCAAGATAGTTTCCAAGATGGGACCCAACAAAAAGGGGGACACAGTTGAAGTTGAATACCAGATGAATCACGGGGATTTTGGGAAACACTTCTTCAGACACAGAGTAGTCATAGGGGAATATTTGGGAAGCGATTTATGGAGGCGGACCCATACATAGCTTTAGCAGGGGATGATAAAGCCACGGCTCAGGGGAGTGCCTAGAGCGACATAAGAGGGGGGCCAGAGTTGGGACCGACCCCCCAACCTCAACAGGGAGTACAACAGGTGATACACACACACACCCCCACAACGCCCCACAGGAGGGGTTAAGGGAAACAACCGAGGGCACTGGGGGACGGGATAATAGGGGGGACATGATAACACATAAAAAAATACTGAGAGGAATTGACAAGGGACAAAGATAGGATGTTCCAGAGAGGGACACAACAAAAGGGGGCACAGTTGGGAATTGAAAACACAGTAATCACGGGGATTTAGGAACTACTTCTTCAACCAAATTAGAAGGGGAATAGTTTGGGAAGCGATGAGGGGAGGCGGGATCCATACATACTTTAAGCAGAGGTATATAAAGCTGACGTTCTGGAGTGACCAGTAGCGACCAGGAAGAGGTGGGCCAGACTGACCCCTCACCCCTCAACCTCAGTTTGGGTGAGTACACACCAACACCACACCACACACACACACACCACAAAACACACACACACACACAACACAACACACACACACAACACATTTGCAGAATTGACAAGGTGGACAAAGACGGGATTTCCAGATATGGGACACGGAAACAAGGGCCCAAAAATTGAAAGTCTAGACTCAGGTGAGTCAAAGAGATTTAGGAAGTATTTCTTGTCTAAGTTGCAGAAAGGAAATAGTCTGGCAAGTACAAGTGGAGGCAGGAATCAGCATAGTTTAATACGAGGTAGAAAGCTCATGTGCAGGGAGAGATGTCCGACATTTTGAGGCAAATGGTCCCGGGCCTTAATTACAGCCCGACAAACAAATAACACTAGCATCCACCACGCACACCCCGCAGAAAAGGCCCCATAATCTAAATTCCCGAGATTGAGAATTCCCACTACCAGTTTACATTCCTTCCATACAACGCAACTTCCCTAATAGTAACTTCACGAATTCAGACTTCCAAACTTTAATTTAGCATTCAGCGGATGTCTCTGAAGCATTGCAAAGCAGTTTCTGAAATGTAAATTTGATTCACTGGGCAAAGAATTCTTGCCTTGGTAAGGTTTTGAAGTGAGTAATACTAAGTGCAAGACAATGTTAGCCAGTGATGAGCATCAAGCCTTATGCCGTTCGTCAGAGAATAACGTTGATTAACACCTGGGTGATAAGGTAATATGATAAGGAAGTAAAAATACTGGTGTGTCATTACTTGATCAACCAGTCAACACAAATCCATTATCGTCATATTTGTTTCAGCGTATGTGTGGGTTAAACTGTCTCAACTTAAGCTACATCACATCAAAAAGGAAAACAACTTCCATGTGAACGAAAGAAAGCCCCAAATTTATCAAACATTACAAAATAACACACTTGATGTGAAGCTACAAGAATTTAATCACTGCCCTTCAAAATTTTTCTAAAAGGATACCTTTACTTTTCGGGATCTACTTGAGATTGTCAGAAGCATTTATTATGGAAAAAGTTTTGAGAGTACTGCAAATGGTATAGTTTAAGGCTGTAAATGGAATAACTCTTTACTGTATAATGATATATAACACTAAAGAAAAAAGAGCTAAATACTGATCTTCTCACTTTAACTAACTCATTTGTAATACTCTGCATATTTCCCTATCAGTTGTGTGCAGAATGCTTCATACGGAATGATTAACAGGATTCACAGAGGACATCAGTCTCTTAACTACAGAGAGCATTTCATTTATCAAAGACACTCAAAAATGGGTGAACTAATGAAGTGCCCTCAAATCATGTGAAACTATCTACAGTTTCTACTCTGCTTGGCTCACTGAGGAACGTTTTCTTTGGACAAAAGAACGTTCTTATCGCCATTATCTACAGATAATTTATTTCATTTGTGTACATTATAATTAGTTTATCTCATGAGAAAGAGACTACTTAAACAACCTAACTTAACTACCAATACCCATCAATTTTCCCTCAATTTGTAACCTAAGTTGACCTAGACGTTTAACTGTACATAAATGGTCACGGTAACCAACATTGATACAATTAAACACCTTTGCAACACTCTGGGTAACTATACCCAAGTGAATTGACAGCCACTCTGGGATACATTTTAAGGTGGAATTTTTATCGCCTTGTTACATCATTATAGTCATATCCTACATTCACTTGTGTATTTATCCAAGATAAACAACCGCCTACGGCTGTCTTCACCTTCACCTGTCTACAGTATATGTACCCTACGCAGCATAATGGTTAGAAACACTTATATAACACTGAATGGACTTAATACCATGACTTCAGCGAAGGGACTCATTTACGAATTTTGCTTCTAATCTTAACTATTCTCTATCTTTCATTGTGATTGATCAAGAAACAGTAGCGAAACGTTCCACAATAAAATACCCAAGTATATGTACATGATATCTTAATTACTAACCCGACCTAACCTAACCTAACTGACTACACTTAAGAGATCTAACCTCATTTCTCTAATCTAACTATCCTAAGCTAACTTAACCCAACACAACTTTAACTAAACTTAAAAGTCTCCATACTTAACATAAGTACCTAAGCTAACCTAACCCAACCTAACTTAACTAAACTTAACAGAGTCTAACCTAATTTAACCTAACGTAAATAACAAAAAGGCACAATACCGTGACTGGAACAATACACAAATAACCCGCACATAGAAGAGAGGAGCTTACGACGACGTTTCGGTCCGACTTGGACCATTTACAAAGTCACACTAGCGAAAAGGAGAGCAGGATGGGAATATATAGGCAGGAGGTGGTGGTAGTAGTGGTAGTAGTGGAGGTGGAAGGAAGTAGTAATGGAGAGGTGGTAAGAGTAGGAGGAGTCAGTCAAATACTAAGAAAGAGGAGCACTGCAAGGGAGCTGGTGCCTACAGAGGGTAAGAGCAAGAACACCGAGGGGGGGAAACAAATAAATAAATAAAAGGAACAAATACACAGGACAGAAGAGAACCCAAAGGAGAAAAAGGAAAGAGGAAAAGTGGGAAGAGGGAGAAGAAGAAAAAGGAGGAATCAGGTTAGGTCGCGAGTGCTCTGAAGTTTGGAGCATTTTACAATGTAGTGAGAGAGGAAGGTATCTACAGAGATGAAGCCAGGACTAAGATTCATACAAGGAAAGTTGTGTATTAGGAGGATTCAACCAGACGGCGATTCTTAAAGTTGGAAGTAGGGAAGACAGTTTTAGCAGAAGACCAGTCAATAGGATGGCTCTGATCTCTGACGTGACAGAGAAGAGCATTGTTAGTGTCGACAAGCCTAACACTATTTTTGTGATCCATAAGTCTGTCAGAAAGAGATCGACCAGTTTCTCCAAAGTATTGAAGAGGACAGGAGGAACAAGAAATAGAGTAGACACCAGGAGCATCTGTAGAGGGAGGAGAGGTAAGAACGAGAGTTGTGTGAAGAGTGTTAGTCTGGCGGAAAGTAAGTTTGATGTCTAAGGAACGGAGAGAGTTGTTGAGATTAGAAAGACCGAAAATGTAGGGAAGGCAGAGGACAGAAGAGTTCCCAGGAGTAGAGAGTTTGGGAGAGAAGAAAAGTTTTTCCACCTTCCTTCTCCCATTTTCTGAAACCCAACCCACTGGGCACTCCCTTTCCTGATCATGCCCGTCTCCTACTTCTGCAGCTCATCCTTTCTACGAAGTCTCAGTTTGAAGACGCCTTCTTTACTCTCCGTTAGCGTCAACGTGCTCTCTTTGCTTCTCTTCCACAAGATCTCTGCAACCTTCTCTCTACCACTGCTTTTGACACTGCTCGCCTGAATTCACAAATTCATTCCTCTAAACTACAGAATAAACTTCAACGTCTCATCTCAGCAAGCCTTTGGTCTAAATTCTCCCTCACTGACTGTGTTACTAACTTGTCTTCTGTCTCTCTCAGTATGAGCTTGAACTTCTTGGTTTTGGTCTTTCCTTTGCCACTTCACCTGCCCCTCGCGCTGGTATTGAACAGATTAGCTCTTTTGATTCTTTTCGTCAGTCTCGCTCCCGTAATCTTCCTGACTTGTCCACTTTTCGTGGCGCTCTTCTTCCTGCTCTTGATAGTCTGTTTTCTAAGAACCAGTACCTTCCGAGCCGTTACCAACTTGCCCTTTCTTCTCTTAAATCTAACACTAACATTGTTATACTATCTTCTGACAAAGGTAATTCGGAAGTTATCTTTGATCGCGAGGATTACCTCCTAAAAGCTGATGTCTTGCTCTCTGACTCACGTACCAACACTCCTCTCGTTTCCAACCTTCTTGATCGCATCAAAAGAACTTTTAACAAGAAACTAAGGACTCTCTCCGACCTCTGTCCTCCTGACTTTGACCTTGTTCAACGGTTTCGCGTCATCTGTCCCTCACTGACCTATTTCTATGGCCTTCCCAAAACCCATAAACCTGTTATTACCCTACGTCCTATCATATCCTCTAGAGGTTGTGTTTCATATTCTCTTGCTTCTTGGCTGGCCAAAACCCTCACTCCTTTTCTTGGTACTTTTTCTCCTGCCCACCTCCGTCACTCTCAGGACTTCATTGAACGGGTTCGCTCTCTCCCGACCTGTAAGATGCTTAGTCTTGATGTTGAGTCCCTCTTCACCAATGTCCCTATACCTACTGATGTCTTTCTTGATCTTGTCCGCCTCTGTGTGGACTCTAATTCCTTTTCCTTCCAAGAGAAATATTATTCTCAAACCTTCGGTGTGGCTATGGGCTCTCCTCTCTCTCCTGTCCTTGCTAATCTTTACATGGAATACTTCGAGACTGTTCTTCTTCCTACCATCGATGTGCGACCTTCAGCTATGTTGATGACATCTTTGCTCTGTGGCCTCAATGAGTCTTGTCTCTTCCAACCATTTCTTGATGCTCTTAATAATCTTGCCCCTTCCATTACGTTTAAAGCTGAATGGGGATCTAACTCCTTGCTTCCTTTTCTTGATGTTCATGTCCACCGCTCAGATGCAGGTTTTGCCTTTTACGTTTATCGCAAGTGTTGTTATATCCCTTTTTCTCCGTGCTCTCCGCATATGTGATCCTCAGTTCCTTCAGTCTGAAATTTCCACTCTTCACAATTCATTTTCCCGCCTTGGCTACCCTTCCCATTTAATAGACTCTGCCTTCTCACGTGCTAAACGTAATTTCTTCTCTCCCAAACTCTCTACTCCTGGGAACTCGTCTGTCCTCTGCCTTCCCTACATTTCCGGTCTTTCTAATCTCAACAACTCTCTCCGTTCCTTAGACATCAAACTTACTTTCCGCCAGACTAACACTCTTCGCACTAATATCATTCATACCTCTCCTCCCTTTACAGATGTTCCTGGTGTCTACTCTAATTCTTGTTCCTCCTGTCCCCTTCAATACTTTGGAGAAACTGATCGATCTCTTTCTGACAGACTTAGGGAGCACAAAAATAGTGTTAAGCTTGCCGAAACTAACAATGCTCTTTTCTGTCACGTCAGAGATCATAGCCATCCTATTGACTGGTCTTCTGCTAAAACTGTCTTCCCTACTTCCAATTTTAACAGTCGCCGTCTGGTTGAATCCTCCCTAATACACAATTTTCCTTGTATGAATCTTAGTCCTGGCTTCGTCTCTGTAGATGCCTTCCTTTCCCACTACATTGTAAAATGCTCCAAACTTCAGAACACTCGCGACCTAACCTGATTCCTCCTTTTTCTTCTTCTCCCTCTTCCCACTTTTCCTCTTTCCTTTTTGTCCTTTGGGTTGTCTTTCTTCTGTCCTGTGTATTTGTTCCTTTCATTTATGTATTTGTTCCCCCCCCCCCCTTCCCTCGGTGTTCTTGCTCTTACCCTCCCTTGTAGTGCTCCTCTTTCTTAGTATTTGACTGGCCCCTCCTACTCTTACCACCTCCCCACTACTACTTCCTTCCACCTCCACTACTACCACTACTACTACTACTACTACTACTACTACAACCTCCTGCCTATATATACCCATCCTGCTCTCCTTTTCGTTAGTGTGACTTTGTAAATGGTCCAAGTCGGACCGAAACGTCGTCGTAAGCTCCTCTCTTCTATGTGCGGGTTATTTGTGTATTAACCTAACGTAACCTAAACTAACCTAATCCAACCCATCACAACCTAACCTTACCTAATCTAAAGTAAGCTAAGCTAGTCCAAACTAAGCTAAAGCAACCTACGCTAACCTAACCTAAACTAACCAACCTAAATGACCAAAGTCGAGAAATTTACTGGTGTTAGCACTTCACATTACATTTGGAAGGAGGAGTCAAAAGGAACAACAGTATCTTTCTACCAATCCTGTAGTGTTAGGGCTATCACAGTAGTCTTCTTCCAGTCATGATGTTCCTTAGTGCTGATGAGAAGCTTTTAAGTAAAGGAATTTGACTTCCCAATCCTGGGATCGAACATAATTGACTCTCATAATCCACCCCCCCCCCTCCAGGCTCGGTATGATCTCCCTACGGGCTTAGCGTTCCCACTCATTGACTATAGTGGTCTACGAAGGGGATGAATTGGTGCTGGTTAAGATCTCTTGATCCATGGAATCGGAGCCACCTTTTCCTTTTTTTTTAGATTAAACCTCATGACTTCTTATTCCCCCGGCGCTGTACAATAGGACCCATACAGGTGGATCATTTCCCAATGAAAATAATAATAATAATAATAATAATAATAATAATAATAATAATAATAATAATTAAATATAAATTAAAAGTATATTTAGATTTTTCGATTTTTGCCGCCGAAGCGGCTGGTATATTGAGCACCATATATCCATCCTATGGAGGATAGTGTAAGAGCAAATGGATACACAAAAGACCTAGGAACTAGGCCTCCTATAAAATGGAATACATCTGTAGATCAGCAGACTTGCCTGTTGCAAGCAAATTAAGGAAATCTGTTTAATATGTCTGGTATCTTATTTCCATTAATAAAATGCCTATACATATTATGTAGGTTGTTATAATATCTCTGTATTCTTTAATTAATGGACAATGAGGCCCATAGTGTTCAATATAGTGATTGTAAAGCTGACCACATACCTGCACTCGGTTGCATCATTATCTGCGCGTGTATCAGTCTACAAGAAATAACTGAAATGAAGCTTAAGCTTGGCTATCCCAACAAATGTATAGTAGTAGTAGTAGTAGTAGTAGTAGTAGTAGTAGTAGTAGTAAGTAGTAACAACAGCATCATCATCATCAGTAATGTAAATAATACGTGTAATCTCATTAATTGCACTAATAATGCTAAGACTGAGAAGAACATCAAACTACATGAGGCGGATAGTTCACTGTTTCACAGTACGACGGCCGTTCACTGTTGACACAAAAGTAAATGAGTCGTTTTCTGTTCCCACAACACTGTTCCAGTTTTCACCGTTCCAGCAATGACAAACGGACCGTTCACTCTTTACACGAAAACAGAAGGTCAACAAAGGTCAAGAGACAGCTAAAAGGAGGTCAAGAGAGGTTGAGAGACAGCGAAGATCGGATCAAAAGAAACCTTTCACTGTTCACACGATAACAAATGAGTCATTTATTCTTCCCACGACAACAGGCAAGCCATTTATTGTGACAACAGACGAGCCGTTCACCCTTACCACGACAAAATATAGGCCGTTCATTGCTCCCAATTGTGATACCGAACGTTCACTGTTCCCAGTAAAACAAAAAGACCATTTACTATTTCCTTGACAATAGATGGACCGTTCATCGATTTTATAACAATATGTGTGCCGTTCACTATTGTTACTACTTCAAAAAGGTCGTTTACTGTTTTTTTTCACCAGACCAGCAGTTCACTACTCGCACGACGACAAACATGACAAGCCGTTCTTGAAAACAGACATGCCGTTCACTATCCACACGAGAGCGGGAGGGCCGTTCATAATTCTTAGGACAGCAAATGGGCGGTTTCCTGTTTCCAAGACACTAGCCGGGACGCTGCTCCGAAGGCATTAAACTGGATATTCACTGTTTTCACAGCAACAGATAGGCCGTTCATTCCTCAGTCGATAACAAATAGGCCGTTCACTATTCACACTACAACAGGCATGTTTTTCCTTATTTACATGTTAATAGACAGGCCTTTATTTATTTACAAGATAGCAGACTGATCAATCGCTGTTCACGAAGAAATACGTTCATCGTTCACTGGTCAAACGACAGAGGTAAGATTCATGCTTTTCACTCGACAACACACAGGATTTTCACTGTTCACTCGACAACACACAGGATTTTCACCGTTCACTCGACAACACACAGGATTTTCACTGTTCACTCGACAACACACAGGACTTTCACCGTTCACTCGACAACACACAGGACTTTCACCGTTCACTCGACAACACACAGGACTTTCACCGTTCACTCGACAACACACAGGACTTTCACCGTTCACTCGACAACACACAGGACTTTTCACCGTTCACTCGACAACACACAGGACTTTCACGTTCACTCGACAACACAGGACTTTTCCGTTCACCGACAACAACAGACTTTCACCGTTCACTCGACAACACACAGGACTTTCACCGTCACTCGACAACACACAGGTCACTTTCCACCGTTCCACCGACAACTACAGGACTTCACTGTTCATCACACAACAGATGACTTTCACTGTTCTACAATAACGGCTGTTCACGTTACATAACAACAGAAGATAGTTCACTGTTCACAATACAAAAGAGGATTTCATATTACACACAAAAAGAACATTCTATCACACAAAAGACTATGGTCACTGTTTACAAACGCCGTCACCCGTAACATTACACACAGGGGGAAATACGCAAAAAACAAGACGGATTTACTTTCACAATAGAACAGTCTGTTCACATAACTTTGAAAAATATAGCTTTCGCTTTACATCAAACGAGTTCGATACACAAGAGTACTGTCACACTAACGCTCAGAAATTTCTATCTACACACACGGGATAGAAACAGAGAGCTGTCCTCTCACGATATTCACACCACCGAACGAAAGTTTAATCCACCATCTGTTCACTACAGTCGTTTAAATGAATACTGTAGCTTCTCAGTTTACACACTCGTAGTTTCTCAGATAGGCCAGCAAGTGAGATTGACTTTGCACAATAACTGCTGCAGTAAATTCAGTAATTCCCCCGAGGATAGGAGAATCCTAGACCTGACTGCCTCTTACATACGCATTTCACACCATTCCCGCGAATTTCCCACCATTCAGTGTTTTCACGCCATTCCTACGTATGTTGTACGATTTCGCTGTTTGTTGCAATGTTTATTGGACTCAGCCTCTCCAGCCACTGTTCCTTAGTATATCAGACAATTTCCACATATTTTACATTATTTCCTTGCATTTCACACAAATCGCATTTCACACAGCTTCCTCGAATTTCACAATATCCTCTATATTTCACACTATCCCCTTATATTTCACACTATCCCTTATTTCACACCATCCTCTCCTCTCCAATATTTCAATAGAAATATTATAGGTAGATTTACAACACATTACACCAAAGTCAATAAAATTGTCATCAAAGAGAATCTCGCTAAATTTCTGTCAACTCGAGACGAGAGACGGGATGTCACGAGAATTTTCTAAACAAAGCAACACAAGTCGACAGATTCATCACTAGGTGTGAATAACTTTATTGTTAGTTGGATTTGTCGTTGGAGTGATTTACCCTGTCGTAAGAGCAACGTAGGTATCGTAATACTTAATTAACGATTCGTTATGATACCGAATCATAAATATGACTTATCGCTTCATCAGTGTGATTTGCAGTGTCGTAAGAGTGACTTATCGTATCGTAAACATGATTTTATTTATCGTTAATACAACTAACTTATTATAAGAGTGATTTTATCGTCAGAGTGACCACCCAAATAGTAAGGAACTTATCACATCACAGGAGTAACTTACCGTGTTGTCGTTGAGATGTATTTCATCGTAAGAGTAACTTACTATGTTGTCGTTGAGACGTATTTCATCGTAAGAGTAACTTACCGCGTTGTCGTTGAGACGTATTTCATTGTAAAAGTAACTTACCATGTTGTGAGTGTGCATATGGAGTCCTTAATAATCCCTTGTTGGTTCCCAAACAATTGACGGGCCACTCATCCCGTGTTGACTAAGGCCCTTTGTGTGGTCGTTGAACCTTTTTGTGCGGTCACTGAACCCTTGCAGTGTCAGTGAATCCTTTGGAGACCTTAAAAGCTTTTGCTGCCACTGAATTTTGTTGAGTTACTGGACCTGTAAGAAGCTACTGAACGTTCGTGAAGCCACTGAACCCTAATGGAATCATAAAACGCTTGTGGACAATGAATCCTGGTAAACATTAAACCCTTGTAGATAATGAATCCTTGTGAACAAAGAGCCCTTGTCGACAAACCCTTGTGTCCAATGAACCACTGGAGACAATGAATTCTTGTGGCTAATGAACAAGTGACAACAATCACTCACCAATAAAGCTGACAGACATCTGACCTTTTGAGAGGCTGTTGACGGGAACTTAATCAAAAATTAAATGAAGAAAACAAGCCAACAGATCAACAGTCAGCAAGATTTTCAGTAAATCTTACCATTATAAGAATTTCAAGTTTAGTATCAAAGTTCTATTCATAGTTTTGACTATTTTTTTTTAATTCCGGAGTTCCAATAACACGCGCTAAACCCCTATGGGTCATATTGAGCGCTCATATTTTTTTCAAGTCATAGTGCCAAAAGGCAAATAGATATGTCAATAAGGGAATAATTAAATTGCTCTGAAATATTTAACGGTGATTAAATTGCCTAGGGAGTTATATGTACAAAGAGATATTCAATTACATTTCCATTATTTTACAACACAGTTTCCTCTGAATACGAAAATCCGCTGATTAATCAGTTTCAGCATTAATTTTTTTTTTCATCTAGTGATACACAACCTCAGGAGCCCAAGACTGTTCAACTGCCTCCCAGCATACATAAGGGGGATTACCAATAGACCCCTGACTGTCTTAGAGCAGGCACTGGACAGGCACCTAAAGTTAGTACCTCACCAGCAGGGCTGTGGTTCGTACGTTGGATTACGTGCAGCCAGCAGTAACAGCCTGGTTGGCCAGACCTTATCCATCACGAGGCCTGGTCTTAGACCGGGCCGCGGGGGCGTTGACCCCGGGAACTCTCTCCAGGTATACTCCAGGTATATTTATGTTTACGTGAAAGTATATCAGTAGTAGCAGCCATCCTGCCCACCTCTGAAATATAGGGAAAGAGGTGTGGCAGAAGGAACCTTAATCAAAGGAAAAACCAGAACGAGATTGTTAAGGCAACAGCAAACAGAAAAGAGGCAATTTGCAAATAGTACAAGAAAAAAGGTTGGTTATTAAATTAGCTAGAATTAAACATTCTCATCAAGTTAGCTACAAACAGTGAGAGGAGAGAGATGTGTTACTTCGACCTGCACACAACATAAATTGTGATGCTAGGGCTGGCTGCAGCTAGTCACACCCTGAAAGCCAAGGAATTATGTCGTTCATCTCCCATAAGTAGCATTACTTGTCGTGTGTATGGAGGAAGAGTATACCTGTAACTCAGGTTCAAGGAAACGTTCTCTTGTGGCAGAAGCCTGACTGTCAGTGTTTAGCATACACACTAAACTGTTTCCTGAGGGAGACGAAGTTCAACGCCCGAAATCGTAGAAAAACTCTCCCAGTACATGGTTAAGATGTGCAGGGGCCACCACCACCTTTAACCACTGAACATTTTTCACTCTTAGTTTACAACTAACTTAATTTAGTTACGAGTTCAAAACTCCCTGTAGATACACTAGGGCAGAAGAATGGCGTGATCACGAACTCAGAAACGTCGTCTTCGATGTGTCTGAGTCTCTGAGATTCAGAGCTCGGGATGCTTTTTTTACTGGTTACAGTAAAGAAAAACATCCTAGGGTTATCTGAATTAGCAGAACTCTTGGATATACGGACACTGAACTTCAGGAAAAGGTACATAAGTGTCCAAAGGCCAAAATGTGGTTTAAAGTGAATAAATTTAAAAAAATAGCACTTGCCTATGATGTATGCAGACATGTTACTTGACCAATATGTAAATGTTTCGAGTGTGAGAACATTCCTCAGCTCATTCAACTTCACTTGGTCAACACTGTCGAGAGTATTTTCAGGAAAATAAGAATCCTTCCCTCGAGCCTCAAAATTGCATTGATAGCAGGCAGTCACTTCATTTGGGGAACACGTCATAACTTGTAGGATTATTTTTCAATACAGTTATTTTAAGGAGCTTCCCGAGGACCTTTCCATGATCTGTGCATGTTGAGGTTCCTGGATGACGTCCTATCTGATTGCTGGAAACAATCTCTCACAGTACTCATACCAAAACAAAACTCAGTTTCGACCTTTCTCATTAACATTTTGTTTGTGTAAAGTCCTTGAAAGAACTGCCATTGACAACCTCAGTATTAAAATACAACATCAGCTATCTGCCAATCTCTTTGGGATCGTACCTGGAAAAGTCACTCAATTTTTCTTTGCTGAGTATTTCACCTGGCAGAGACCTGGCATACAGGCAGCTTACCTCAGAGCTGCAGAGAATTTATTAAGCTTAGCCCAATTGGCCAACATCGGTGTTAGGGGGAAAGGAAACATTTAACAATCACGGTCATATATAAAAGTGGCAAGAGTACCACCATTTGAGCTGAGCACACCTCAGGGTGGAGCACTGAGTCCCGATCTATTTAAGGTACTGATACACCAGCTTGTGTCAAACATTCCTGGACTTGAGGATGGTGAGGCTGTCATTTGTGATGCGTATGATATATGCGTTTTTAACCCATTCAACGCATTACAAAATCTCATCGATCCCTTCAAGGAGAGAAGCATTAGCCTCGACATGTGGCCTCGACATGTCCAAGGACTAGACCAAAATCCTGTGTACTAATGTCTGCATTAAAACTCTGATACACTTCCAAATCAATTATACTGACATTGAGTTCTGAGAACAAAAGAAATACTTGTACATTGAAATAATCAGCGATATTATAACTAATTTACACCACAGATTGAGAGACTTAGAACGGTTACATGTAATTAAACTTACAGGTAATTAAACATTGGTATATTTGTTGAATATGCAAGACTGTTTTATATAATGCTTATTAGCCGTCTCATTACCAAGTTCTACATTTAATTAACCTAAGTTTGAAATAATCCAAAGCATGGCCACAGGGAAAATACTCTGAGCTTCAATGTGTCATAGCATATTAAACAGGAAAGAATGGAACAGTTAAACCCAACCATCTTTAAGATCATGAGACTTGACGTCCCCAACATTGCTCAATGATGTGCTGTTTCATGCTTACATCATTCCAGATCATGTCAATAAAATATCTGCTCATAACCTATAGGCCAGTTGGCTTAAGGCAAATTTGACTAACACAGTCAAATTGAACATCCTTCCCTATTCACTTCCCAGTGTAAAGATATCACACACGTCTGTCATTTAGAACAATGAGAATCACTATGTTCTGCTTGCATAAGAATAACTGGCTCAGTTCAACACTAATAGAGTTAATTATATAATCCATACTAAAGATATGTCGTAATGAACAATTGTAAATTAACAAATAGAGGAACTGATTAGGACTCGAATCACGGCCCTTGCATGTATCAGGCCAAACACTGTATTACAGAGTCAAAAATCTTCGAAGCTCAGTGGTCTGTCGTTGAGCCAGCTACAAGCTAGGACCATGGTTCGAGTGTCTCCAGTCTTCTGTTTATTCCTTGACAGTCTAAACTCTGCAGATTTCCATGCAGAACACAATGAAATGAACAATATCATCGCTATGGCGGAGCGCCCAACTGAGAGAGAGAGAGAGAAATCCGATTCACAGCATCCAGCATCCCCAGTAATCCGCTAACTGCCCTCTTGGGACCAGAATCTATCCCTGTAAGTGGCAGACAATTAACTTGGGACTATACCTGTGTATTCACTCTGGCTAACAACCGTCTCCGTTATAGTGGTGGCCAAGAGGAAAGGGGTTGCCAATCGCAAGGGTGAAATCGACCTCATTAAATATGAGGACTTAGGCCTTCAGTAGACATTTGTTGCAGTAGTCTCCGAGGCCTCAAAGAACTGGGTTTCAGGCTCATCATCACCACTACAAACCCGTGAGTGAGCGTTTTTGTTAGAAAGCAAAAGCACGCACTCTGAACGTGTTTGTTTGGATTTCCTTCTCTTCTCTGCAACATTGTAAGCTCCTGATGATGTGTTGGTTACAACACGAAAGGCCTAGAGCGATCTTTCAGCTCCTCCCGTGGTTGTTTTGCAAATATATATTATATATATATATATATATATATATATATATATATATATATATATATATGTCGTGCCGAATAGGCAGAACTTGCGATCTTGGCTTAAATAGCAATGCTCATCTTGCCATATAGGACAAGTGAAAATTTGTGAATGTAATAATTTCGTCAAAATCATTCTGAACCTAACGAAAAAAATATATTTCATTGTGTTTACCTAGTGCTAAATTATTGTAAACGTATTTAAAATATATTTTGTTGGGTTAGGCTAAAATAAATTGATCTTATTATAAGGTTAGGTAAGTTTTCTAAGATTCTTTTGGTGCAAAATTATAAATTTTTACATTAGCATTAATGAAAAAAAAATATATCTTTAAACGTAGAAGATAAAATTTTAGAAAGGACTTAATTTTAAATGAGTTCTTGCTAATTGACCAGTTTTACATATTCGGCACGACATTTTATATATATATATATATAATATATATATATATATATTATATATATATATATATATATATATATATATATATATATAATGTTACAACAGTTAAGACAAATGCATAGTGTATAAAACCTGTGTGGTATAAGACATGAATGAAACTGCTTTAATATTTAAGGACGCAATATTATGCTTTCTGACGTTACAAACTGCAAACCAATGGTACATCGTCTAATTCTAGCACTCTCAACTCCCGAACAGAATCTCTAATTTACGATGTCTGGGAATATTTGGTTGAAAGTTCATGAGCAATAATATACGAAGCTCTGATAGGTAAACTATGGCTCCAGTGCCCAAGGTATCAAGGACACATGAGAAGCTGTTTGTCGACTGTAACTTAATAAAAGTTAAATGAATGAATATAAGTAAATCAATATTTCTGCAGCCTGGATGATATTCATAATTATTATTATAAAAAAGAGCGCTAAACCTACAAGGGTTATCCATCGCATAGCAAGATATTCATTAACTCTTGCATTCATAAGTGCTTCAGATAAAACACCTGAGTGGTAATCAAAGTTTAGAATCCATTATTAATTTCAGAGCTGCACTAACACATGTTAAACGCCTACAGATCAAACAGTAATGTTCTGCTTTTCAAGTCATTTATCCAATTATCACGTACATAAGTTAATGAAGAGAAAATTAAATTGTAATTAAAAATTTATATTCAATTAAACAGTTTAGGGGTTATAAACAGATATATACAATTAAAGCATCAATTATTTTGCAATGCAAATTTCCATCGAGTAGCTTCAATATAAAGATATTTATGTAACAGTATATACAGAAAAAATATTCGTAGCTGCCAGTATAAATACATAAGAGCGGAGCTATGGCAATAGGAATCTTGATCCAGGTATTAAGCAGAGTGCTACTATTACACAGACAGACAGAGTCAGACACACACACAGACACAGACACAGACACAGACACAGACACACACACACACACACACACACACACACACACACACACACACACACACACACACACTCGCAGGAACCAAGGATCAGATGAGAATGGTTCTGGTAGGGAGGAGTGGATGGAGGAGCAGTGGAAAAGGATGGAACAAGAGTGGGAGAGAAAATTAGGAGAGCTTTCTGAAAAAATGGAGAAAGAGCTCTCTGTGAAATTGGAAAAGAGGTTGGAGAAGGAGACAAAGAATTGGGAGGCACAAGTCGAAACTGCAGTAGCCAAGATAAGGGTCCTAGAAGTTGAGATAAATAGGCTGAAGCGAGTTACAGGGGCAGTGATCAGAGAAGACACGGCATATGAAGCTGCGAGGTCGAACAGGAAGGAAGGAATTATGAATTATGCTAAGGTCATATCAGCCTGCCAAGGAGGACCAAGGAGTGAAAGGGAAGAACAGCTGGGTGCAGATGGAGAGGGTGATAGGTCGAATGCTGAGGCACAACAAGGCTATCAAGAGCCACTGGAAAAATCAAGGGAGAAACTGACCACATACAGGCAGGATCCAGAGTCACAGAGGGTGAGGCAATGGGAGGAAGAAAGGGCAAAATCAGTGTTTATCCATGGGCTTCAGGAGAGAGAGGAAAGGACACACACTGAAAGGCAGCAGGAAGAAAGAAAGGAGATTGAGAAAATCATCACGGAAATAGGTGAAGAGATGGACGAGATTGTAAATTTTCAGAGAATAGGGGGGTACTCGAAGGGGAGAAACCGACCAATCAAGCTGATTCTCAGGACGGAAACAGTGCGGAACAGGATCCTCCAAGAGAAACCACGATTGAAATACTCGGAAGAGTAAAAAGAGGGTGTTCCTAGACAGAGACAGAACAAAATCAGAACGACAGCAGCTGAGGGAGGGACAAAAAACGAAATGAGCTAGGAAAAGAGACAAGGAGGGAAAACCAGCAGAGGTCAGTCAGAGCATTACAGAACAGCAAGGGCAAGCACCCCACACAACTATTCTCAGAACCAAAACAACCTATCCACCAAATCCCAACACACACTACAATCCATACCCACAGCCTCCACCCAACACCGAGCTATAGAATCCCACAGTATGCCCCAGGTCTCCCACCCTCACAGGCCCCCCAAACCACAGTGTTGGAAAGGAAACTGAAGGTATGGTACACAAACGCGATGGAAAAAACAAATAAGTGGGGGAGTGGCATGAAGAGTCAAAAAAGCATCACCGACATCATAGCTCTCACAGAAACCAAGCTTAAGGTATGAAAAACAGATCCCAAACTTTCCAACGGGATAACCAAATCCTGAGGAAAGACAGAGGGAACAGGGGGGGTGGAGGAGTGGCGTTGCTGATCAAAAATCGCTGGAATTTTGATGAGCTGGAGAGAGGAGACAGCGGAGAAAAAAAGTGATTACATAGCGGGAACACTTCACTCTGGAGGTCCCAAGGTGGTAATAGCAGTGATGTATAACCCACCACAGAACAGCAGGAGGCCAAGGCAAATTTTACGACGAGAGCAATAGAGCGATGGTTGACACACTGGCTAGAGTGGCCAGAAGAGCTCATGCATGCAGGGCAAAGCTCCTGATCAGGGTGACTTTAACCACAAGGAGATCGTTGGGAGAACTTGGACCCACAGGGGGGCCAAGATACATGGAGGGCTAAGATGATGGAGGTGGTACTGGAAACCTTCATGTGCCAACACTAAGGGCACTACAAGAGAGAGGAGAGGATGAACCAGCAAGGCTGGACTTAGTATACACCTTGAAGTAGTGCAGATATCGAGGACATCACATATGAAAGACCCCTTGGGGCCAGTGACCATGTGGTTTTAAGCTTCGAATACACAGTAGAGCTACAAGTGGAGGGAGAAGGCGGGAAGGCCAGGACGAATGAAGCCAAACTACAAGAAAGAGGACTACACGGGAATGAGGAACTACCTGAACGGGGTTCAGTGGGACAGAGAACTGGCAGGGAAGCCAGTTAATGAGATGATGGAATATGTAGCAACAAAATGCAAGGAGGCTAGGAGAGGTTTGTCCCCAAGGGTAACAGGATTAATGAAAAAGCCAGGATGAGCCCAGGGTTTTTACCCAAAGGTGCAGGGAGGCAAAAACCAAGTGGCTGGGGGAATGGAAGAAATATAGAAGGCAAAGGACCCAGGAGAATAAGGAGAACAGTCGTAGAGCCAGAAACAAATATGCACAGATAAGAAGGGAGGCCCAAAGACAATATGAAAATGACATAGCACCCGAAAGCCAAATCTGACCCGAAACTGTTGGTAAAGCCACATCAGGAGGAAAACAACAGTCAAGGACCAGGTATCAGGCTAAGGAAGGAAGGAGGAGAGACAACAAGAAATGAACCGTGAAGTATGTGAAGAACTCAACAAGAGATTCAAAAAGTGTTCACAGAGGAGACAGAAGGGACTCAGAAAGACGGAGAGGGGGGGCACACCACCAAGTGCTGGATACAGTGCACACAACCCAGGAAGAAGTGAAGAGGCTTCTGAGTGAGGTAGATACCTCAAAGGCAATGGGGGCCCGATAACATCTCCCATGGGTATTTAGAGAGGGAGCAGAGGCGCTATGTGTACCCCTAACAACAATATTCAATACATCTATCGAAAAAAGGGGGATTGCCTGAGGCATGGAAGACAGCAAATGTAGTCCCAATTTTAAAAAAAGGGGAAAAGACATGAAGCATTAAACTACAGACCAGTGTCACTGACATGTATAGTATGCAAAATATGGAGAAGATTATCAGGAGAACGGTGGTGGAACACCTAGAAAGGAACGATCTCATCAACAGCAGCCAACATGGTTTCAGGGGCGGGAAATCCGGTGTCACAAAACCCACTGGAGTTCTATGACATGGTGACAGCAGTAAGACAAGAGAGAGGGGGGGGGGGTGGATGCATTTTCTTGGACTGCAAGAAGGCGTTTGACACAGTTCCACACAAGAGATTGGTGCAAAAACTGGAGGACCAAGCAGGGATAACAGGGAAGGCTCAAATGGATCAGGGGAAAATTTGTCAGGAAGACAGCAGCGAGTCATGGTACGTGGCTAGGTGTCAGAGTGGGCACCTGTGACCAGCGGGGTCCCGAGGGTCAGTCCCAGGACCAGTGCTGTTTCTGGTATTTGTGAACGACATGACGGAAGGGAATAGACCTGGGGGTGTCCCTGTTTGCAGATGAGTGAAGTTGATGAGAAAAATTCACTCGATCGAAGACCAGCAGAACTACAAAGGGAACTGGACCCGGCTGCAGACCTGGTCCAGCAATTGGCTCCTGGAGTTCAATCCCACCAAGTGCAAAGTCATGAAGATTGGGGAAGGGCAAAGAAGGCCGCAGACGGAGTACAGTCTAGGGGGTCAGAGACTACAAACCTCACCAAGGAAAAAGATCTTGGGTGAGTAATAACACCAGGCACATCTCCTGAAGCGCACATCAACCAAATAACTGCTGCAGCATATGGGCGCCTAGAAAACCTCAGAACAGCATTCCGACATCTTAATAAGGAATCGTTCAGGACCTGTACACCGTGTACGTTAGGCCCATATTGGAGTTTGCGGCACCAGTTTTGGAACCCACACCTAGCCAAGCACGTGAAAAACTAGAGAAAGTGCAGAGGTTCGAACAAGACTAGTCCCAGAGCTAAGAGGTATGTCCTACGAGGAGAGGTTAAGGGAAATCAACCCGACGACACCCGGAGGACAGGAGAGATAGGGGGGACATGATAACGACATACAAAAAACTGAGAGAGAATTGACAAGGTGGACAAGACAGGATGTTCCAGAGATTGGACACAGTAACAAGGGGACACAGTTGGAAGCTGAAGACACAGATGAATCACAGGGATGTTTGGAAGTATTTCTTCAAACCACAGAGTAGTCAGTAAGTGGAATAGTTTGGGAAGCGATGTAGTGGAGGCAGGATCCATACATAGCTTTAAGCAGAGGTATGATAAAGCTCACGGCTCAGGGAGTGTGACCTAGTAGCGATCAGTGAAGAGGCGGGGCCAGGAGCTCGGACTCGAGCCCCGCAACCTCAACTAGGCGAGTACAACTAGGTGAGTACACACACACACGTTGATGAACATTAAAGTGGTATAAAATACCGACAGGTTGGTAGGTAAGACATATAGGCAACTTTATTCCGAAACGTTTCGCCTACACAGTAGGCTTCTTCAGTCGAATAAAAATAGTTCCTGACTATGGAACTGAACTTCTCCAGACTGAGGGACTGACAACCTAAAATTCTACGCTTTAAGGGTGATGGCTGATTACATCGTCTTCATATCTTTATTTTCCCTTGCCCTTTTTCTGTTTTCGACTGAAGAACCTACGGTAGGCGAAAACGTTTCGGAATAAAGTTCCCAATTTCTTACCTCCCAAAACACTTTGATATCATATCCCATCACAAATGATGAAAATATTTTAAAAACTCACCCAACTAATCCGGAATCTAAGATAATATTAGACAAAAGGGGAATTCGAACGATGTACAAAACCCTGAACAAAAAACCCCACGTGAAAAATGCCCCCCTGTAAAAAATTAAGTCAATGGGACAATGAGCACTTGTAAAAATGAACACTTCGGGCAATGAACCCTTTGAAAATGAACCCATGTTGATGCACTTTTCCTCGTGAGTGTTGCCGTGTGTGTGTGTGTGTTGTGTGTGTGGTGTGTGTGTGAGTAGGATCCGGGCTCCACTAAATATAAAATACCCCCTTGACTCCCCTGGGTGACGCAAGGGAAATTAAAAATCTGACTTTAATTGCCTTCATTTATTAAAGAAAGGGAAAAAAGGGAGACAGTTTTCACACTTACACCTCATTCTTCACCCCTACTTCCCCCTTTCCCTTCCTTCCTCCCTCCTTCCCTTTCTACACTCCGCCTTTCCCCTCCCTCCTCGTACCCCACCTCCTCCTCTGCCTCTCCATCGCCCTGTCCCCCCTTCCTCTCTTCCCCTTACCTACCTCCAGCCCACCACCCCTCGTACTCTACTCTTCCCTCCCACCTCTCTCTCTCCACCCCACCCCTCTCCCCCTATTCCCCGCTAAATTTCTTCCGTCCTCCTCCCCTTCCCTCCATTCCCCCTCCACCCCCACTTCCCCCCCTTTCCTTCCTTCCCTCTCGACCCCTCCCTAAACTCCACCCCATTCCCTCCGGGGAATGGGTGCAGTTTAAAGGGGGGGTCCCCCTTTTTTCCTTTTCCCCCCTTTTTTTCCCTTTCCCCAACCTTCCTCAAATCTTCCCCTCCATCATTTGTCCATCCATTCCTCTCTCCAAACTTTCCCCTTCCTCTTGCCTTCCATCCCCTGGTACTCGGGGTCATAAAAAACAAAAAAGGAGGACACTGCAGCGGCCTCGGGCCCGACGTAAAGCCCATCTCACCACCCTTTAACCTATTTGTTAAAAAACAAAACGTTTTGACTATACTAACTAGTAATTAGACTTGAGAACTGTCCTTTAAAAACAAAGTACTTCTCAAAATAGTAGACTGTACCTCCCTGGAAAAAACGGGTTACCGGGCGCCCACCTCTTTGGCCGCACCTCAGGCTCCTCCCTTACCTAAATTTTTGAACCATTTTGGTTTTATTTTAAAAATTCTTCCTTAAAAGCTTCCAACTACGGCTATAAAAGCTTTTTGAAAAATTAATACAGGGGGTTTTCATAGTCCAATACAAAAGAAAATTAAAAGAAAGACATGTGCAACAGTGAATACTTAATTAAAAAACTTTTTCGCCTAACAGTGGGTTTCTTCAGTTGAGTACAGAGGATTAACAAAAAGCAGTAGCTAAAAGGACACAAATGAAACAAATGGGACTTTTTTTGTGGCAACTTTTCGTCTCCCGGAGTTTGTAAGCCGTTACAAACAATTAAAAGGACAGAAATATATATGGGTACAGAGTGATTTTCAAACATAATATAATCTTTGTGGGTTTGCTTGACTCAAAAAAACGTAATGACCATTGAAAACAAACCATACCCCCGGCCGGATTGACCCGGGTATAGAGTCCAAAACTCCGCCGTCGCGTTACCCACGCCAGCTAGCCACAAAAAGATTCTCCTAGGTATTTTTTTCTACCCCCTTGGGGAAGGGTTTAGCACAGGCACCACTGTGACCACAAATGCAATTTTTTTCAGACAAATTTCCTTTTTGAGATGTTCCTGTCTGAAAAAGTGCAGCGGTTGTCAACAGCTTAAATCGTTGAGGGGAGGGGGTTACAAAATACTGGGGAACTGGAAAGAGTCTATGGCCAGTACTGTGCAAACTGTGCTTATAGTATGAGGATAAGCTGACATTTTCCAAGGGATACATTTCTCCCAGTTGTATCTTTCCCCCGCTTTAGCCGACATTTTGCGCCTGTGTTGACATTTATAGGGGTAATAATTATTCGTCAGGGTGACTATCAGGTCATGAAGTGAAAATGGGGAATGTGCAAAATCGGGGTACTTTTTTGTAGGTTTCGCCATCCAGGGTTTAAAAATCAGTTTTCTAAGAATGATTTGAAGCAGTAAAATATACAAAAGATGAGGTAATCAGTCCTCGCCTTGGGTTGGGTGAAAGGCACCGTAGCGTGAAGATTTTGAGCAGAGGCAAGGGCGGGCGTTATAACCAACCCCAGGTGGTTTGGGAGGGGAAAGCAGACGGGGGCATAGTCACTGCTAGGCGGGATTCCCGGGGAAGTAGGGTAATACCCAAAGGGATGGGTAAGTTGTTGATTGTAGACCCGTAAAGGTTTCATGTAAGCTTTAAAAAAACCCAAGATTCCACATGTTGCAGTGTCTGACAGAGTAAAACTTTCAAACACGCAATGTCAGACTCATGATGGGGCTGTCAAAGTTATCCATGTTGTGGATGTTTTGACATGATTTCTAGAGGACCCAAATCCAGTCATCAATATTAAAAGGATGTGGCACAAATGTTGTAATTCTGCCCAGTTCAAATCATTTTCGAGGGCACAGGTGGACGTGTGGCAGAGGCGTGGTGGATGAGCTAAGATGAGACAGCCTGGTGGAGTGGGTGCCAGGCCGTCCTTTGTCTGCCCCACAGCCATGGGCCCCAGGCCCAGCCCCCCCCGTCCTCCTCCCCCAGTAATTCCTATTCATATCATTTCATCCTAGGGGCCCGAGATTTTCAATCATACCCCCCACTCCCCTTAAGGATTTGCATATGGCACCTCCCCTGCACGTGGCGCGACGCCTATAGGTCGCTTCATGGGGAATAAGTATTTCAGTGTCACTTTTAAAAAATCCTGTAAGGGGATAATATAAATTTTGTGAGTATCCTTTTACTATCAAAAAACTGAGGGAAAACTTTAAATTTTTTTCGCTTATTTATACCTCCGAGTATAAACGCTGGCTGAGGGTCGCTGGGCCACGCGGGGCCACCTCCAAATTGACGGCTGAGGGTCATCGGCTATAATCGATATTTTCACTATTTCCTAATCATCTGAGGCCACATCCGTCTCGCATCCCTAAACGGGGGTTTTCGATATCTTTCCCTCGAAAAAGATTTGTTGATACGCGGGTGTGGTAAACCCCCGGGGTTTGCCATGTTGCTGACCTAACTGGTGTTTTATGCGGACCCGGGTGTCACACAGAAAATGGGTTGCATGATGGGCCTCTGAGGCTATCCCAAATTCGAAGGCAGGAAAAAATAGGTTTGATCTTCGCGATGAGCGCTAGCAGTAATGCATAGATCAATAGTTATGACCAGCATTACTGAACCCATTTCAAGCATCCTGGAATAGCATAAACATCAGTGGCAGAGTTTAAAACATTCACAAAAGTTGCCAAAACATACAACGAGGCAGAGAGTGAAATTCAGATGTATAGACGCTGTTATGATCATTTTATGGGTAAAATAGTGTGGTATTTTTATTCATTAAATCACGTAAAATAAATTTCATTTTACTTCTTGTGAAGACTAAAATTTTAAAATGGTGGGCATTTATCCCTATTTGTATTTCTTTCATCAAATTTGTTTATGTAAAAAACCAAACAATTTCGAATCATCAGTATCAGGTAATAACTGAAAAATGATTTTTTAATGGGCCCTTAAAAATTTTACCACTTTTGTTTTCTGAACACAAGGTCCCCTGCCACTATTTCCCATAAATCTCAATTTCCCTTTTTTCTTTTTTGAATGATTTTTTTTTTTTATTCATGTTAAAAAAGTTTATTCCGTTGTACAGATTTTACCTCGTAAAAAATTTTCTTTTAAACTTTTTTTTTAATTTGCGTAATCAATATGGAAAAATAGACGCGAAAAGTGTTTTTAATTTTTTCGCAAGGTATGGCTGTTTTTTAATTGTTGGGAAAGGGTATAGCTGCAGCTCAACCAAAAACAATGTTGAAAGATAATTCTCTGATCGAGAGTTAAAGGTGTTTTTCTGTCTAAGCAATTTAAAAAAAAAAATCTCGGGTAAATTTCATCTGAAGTTTAACTACTGCTGATCATTTTACGGTTTTTTAAACATTCTTTGCAACCCAAAAGTAGCAATAGGAATTTATAAAACGAAAAGTCTGAAATTTCACAGGTTGTGGTTTACAAAGTAAAGGGGAGAATAAAAATAGAAAATTTTTATAACGGAACACAAGTAAAGGGATTATGACTTTGTTTATTACAAAAAAGAGCAATGAAGAAGTAAAGGATAGAAAATACTTTCAACAACGGGACGAAATCATTGGTCTTCAAAATCCATACGCTTTTACTAATTCTCCTTGTCCTACTGAAAAAATTTTTGGCCAAACTTGCATAAAAAGGTAAAACGAATAGTTAATCCTTTTTTGGAGATGACTTAATGGGCATTTTTTTTACCTTTTTTCAAGTTGGATTGACTTTTATCAGAAAAAAAAGGGAAAAAAGGGGGCTTTAAAGAGTCATCTTTCCCCGTGACAAGTGAATTCGAGATTGAAAATTGGGTGTTCAATGATTTATGATCAATCTTCCCGAATCTAAAAAATTTTTGAAAAAAGGCTTCAATTTTCATTTTATTAAAATTTTTTAGTTGAAGTAAACAAAAAAACCCCCTGATAAACGAATAAGTTATAAAAGGTTTTGCTCCTTCGACGTAGATTTTTTGGCTTTTTCGAAGGATCATCCGAAGATCTTCCTCGTAGAAACAAGCAGGAAAAATCGGGTTGTAACGTATTCATCTTGAAAAAGAGTTTTTGGAAAAAGGGAAAATTTTTTTTTTACTGCTAGCAAGCGCGTTAGGCGGCAACTTTCCCGGGTTCTTTTTAAATTAGCTACGCCGAGTTTTTTCCGTTTTAAATCCCAGTGATTCGTAAGATTAAAAAAATGGTGTACTTATCAATTTTCAGTGCACTGAAAGTCAAAATCTTTTTTCTTTTTGTACACGTTGTTAAAAAAGTAATTTGCAACTTCCAGCACAGATTTTCTAATTTTGCTCAGATTTTAGGCAAACGTGTCGTAAAGAAAACAAATGGTATTAAATTTTAATGTCTTAGATCAAAACAGTAAGTATATGGAAACGAAGCTTATTGTTAAAGTAATTTTTTTGGTCTTTGGCTCATTTTTAAAAAAAACTACGCATATTTCTTTTTTTGTTTCGTTTTTTAATGTCTAAAATTTTTGTCTTGTTTTTAAATTTAAAAAAAAAAAATTTTAAAAAAGGGAAAAGTTTGGGTTTATTTTTTTAAAAAATTTTTTGGGGAAATTTTTTTTTTTGTTTTGGGGGGGGAAAATTTTTGGGGTTGGTTTTTTTTTTTTTGGGGGTTGGGGTGGGTTTTGGTATTTTTTGGTTTTTGGGTTGGGTATTTTTTTTTTAAATAAAAATTAAATTAAATTTTAAAAATTATAAAAAAAAAAAAATTTTTAAAAAAAAAAAAAAAAAAAATTTTTAAAAAAAATATAAAAAAAAAAAAAATTTTTTAAAAATTTTTTTAAAAAAAAAATAAACATAAAAAAAATAAATAAAAAAAAAAACAAAAAAAATAAAAAAATTTTTTTAAAAAAAAAATAAAAATTACAAAATTAGTAAAAAAAAAATAAAATAAATAAAAATTTTAAAAAAATTAAAATTAAAAAATTATTATAAAATTTTATTAAAAATTATTAAACCCATTATTAAAATTATTAAAATTTAAAAAATAAAAAATTATTAAAATCTTATCCAAAAAACAAAAATCCTTATTTTTCCAAACCCCCTTTTTTTTAAAAACCCCAAAAATTTAAACCCCCCAAAAAACCCCCCCAACCCAAACCCCCCATACTACCCCCCCCCCCTACCACAAACCCCCCCCCCACAAAACCCCCCCCCCACAAACCCCAACCCCCCACAACCCCCCAAACCCCCCTCTTCCAAACCCCAAACCCCCCACCACCAAACCCCCCCCACACCCAAAACCCCCCCAACCCCCCACCCCCCCTCCCCAAAACCCCCCCCCACCCCACACCCCCTCCCAAAAACCCCCCCCCCCCAACAAACCCCCCCCCCACAACCCCCCCCCCCACCCCCAAAAAACCCCCCCCCCCCAACCCCACCCCCCCCCCCCAAAACCCCCCCCCCCACACACCCACCCCCCCCCACCCCACCCCCCACCCCCCCACCCCCCCCCCACCCCCCCCCCCCCACCACCCCCCCCCCCCCCCCCCCCCCCCCCCCCCCCCCCCCCACCCCCCCTTCCCCCCCCCCCCCCAAAAAAAAAAAAACTTACCCCAAAATTAAAAAATTTCCCAAAAATTTACTACTTCTGATTTTTGACTTTTGTAATGTGGGCGATGAACATCCCCTGCCAAAACTTTTTTTTTGCCAAAAAATTTTTGGTAAATTTGGACGGGAGAAGGGGAAAGGGGAGGGGGGGAGAGGGGGAGGGAGGGAAGGAGAGGGAGAAGGGGGAGGAGAGAAGAAGAGAGGGGAGAGAGAGGGGAGAGCGTGAAAAAGTTTTACACCACAAGACGGGCAGGGAAAGCAGCAACTTCACTCGGCTGCCCCTTTTCCAGAACTACCCCATTGAGATCATCTATCCCCCCGGGTGACTCGAGTAGGGAAACGTTGTACAGCATTATGGCCAATAAAGTCAGTTGACAATTAAAAGGGGCCCACAGATGGCTCCAACTTCTCCTTTACCTACTTTATGTTCCCTAATAATAAAAAAACTTGTATTTCATAACAATAAAAAGCTTTCAAAAGAGCTGACGTAGGGAACAGCTCTTAAATTGTCAATTTAAAACTAGGGACCTTAACTTTTTCAAACCGGGAAAAAAAAAAGAAGGACAAAAAGATGGGTGAGAGATGCCAAAAGAAAGATGAGGGAGAAAAGGGATGGGAGTTGAAAGAGAAAAAAAAAGCGAGCGAGAGGGAAATGTTTTGTTTGCCTCCTACGCCTGCGGGGCGCGTTCTCTATTTTCTAAAAGGAGGAAAACTGCGTCGTTGAGGTCTTCTTATATTATTTTTTAATTGAGCTGGGAAAACTTTAAATTTCCCCAGGATTATGCAGTGCAAGGGAATGAGAGGGGAATCAAGTCGATCCCCGGAAAGGTAAGATGTTTTAGTCCCCAATCAAGAGTCTCTAACCCCGCATCCGAATCTCCATCAAGAATACATCCAAAAAACACTAACTCTCCTTTTAAGGGAGGGAAAAACGACGCTTTGGAGTGTAAGAGAACTTTAAAAGGGTCGTAAGTCGATAAGGCACATAAAATTTCTGGGAACGGTTTTTAAGCCCCCTTTATTGTATTCTCTGAAAAAAAGGGAAAAGATACATGATAAAAATATACTTGGGAAATCCTGAGGATTAGTATCGAATCTGGACAGAAAATCCTTTCCCAAAGAAAGCAAAAACCCGGCAGGAATGAAACATTCCCCCCAAAGAAAAGGGGGCGCCACTTTCTGTAAGAGACAAACAAAGGTTTAGGGGCCCAAGATGTTCAACTGCCCCCCGCATACATAAGGGGATTTAAACCCAAAATACCCCTGGCTGTCTCAAGAAGGCTCTGGAAAAGCACTAAAGTCAGTACCGACACGGGCTATGGGCTAGTCGCTTTGCGTGGGGCAAGCAGTATCAGCCCCGGTTTCCAGACCCTGATCCCCCGGGCCCGGTCTCAGACGGGCCCCGGGGGCGTTTGACCCCCCAAAAACCCCCTCCGGGATACCCCCCTTAGAATCATCCAGGCAATTCCCATGTAAATACATCCAGGCACCTCCCCCGTAGAATACACCCAGGCACCTCCCATGTAGAAACCCCCAGGCACCCCCCAGAAGAAACACCCCACCCCCCAGAAGAATACACCCCGGCACCCCCCCTTAAAATACACCCAGGCACCTCCCCTGAAGAATACACCAGTCACCCCCCCTGAAGAAACACCCGGGACCCCCCAGTAGAATCAAAACCCCGGCACCCCCCATGTAAATACACCCCGGCACCCCCCATGAAGAAAAAGTTCTATCGGATAAAGTTTCTTTTTGGGTCTTGGTTATAACATTTTTACCTGTTTTCAGTCTTGCCCGGAAAAGCAAAATTGTGGGGAGAAAGGGATTTTTTTTACCTTTTCGGCACTTTGTCTCTCAAGTACAAATGTTTTCCCCTTTTTTTCCTGGGTTGGTTTTCGAGGAATCTTTTGTAAGGCAAAAAGGCGTAATACCGTCCTGGAAAAAGCAAAGTATTCCGCACAGGAGAGGGGGTGACGAGTTTGTCTACTTGGCCAACTTGGACCATTTAGAGTGGCCCAATTGGATGAAAAAGTCGTCTAAGGGGTTTTCTCTCTCTCTCTTTTTCCTCTTCTCCCCCTTCTCTCTCTCTCTCTCTCTACTCTCTCTCTCTCTCTCTCTTCTCTCCTCTCTCTGGGATTTTTTGTGATTTTTTAATAACTTTTTAGCTTTTTTTATATTTAAAATAGTTTTACGTTCTTTTATGGTTACATAAACAACGGGAAACTTAGTTAGTGCTGATCAAAATAAGTTGTATTTTCATTGATTTATTAAAATTCAGGCATTTGCATTATGTGTCATTCACTTGTTAATCTGCACTCAAACTCTAAAATTTTTCAAAAATTTTCATGTTTTTTTAACACATTTTCAAAGGTTTTTTTGAATTACCTTCAAAAATTTTACATTGTAAGTTTTTTCTGAAAGTCATTTTAATAATTCGAGAAAGAATAAAAAAATTTAAAAAAGAGGAACACTGCAGAAGGCCTACTGGGCCCATACAAGGCAATAATGGATCCTCTGGCAAAACACCCGGGGAAATTTTTCCCAAAAATAATGTTTTTTCTTACTAGTGTTACATTTTTCATCAAATGCTAAAAAAAAAAAAAAAACTCAGTCATTTTGGTTTTATTTGTTCCCAAATTCTGTAATTTCCCGAGTTTTTTCATGGGTAATACCCTCGATTTTCCAAAACTTGTTAATAATAAACTTCCAAGCAAAACCTATAATCTATATGTTTTCAATATTATTTTTTCCCCCCAAATCTATTTTTTTTTTTAGTTTTTTAACTAGGCTTTTTTCAAATAATAGATTCGGAAATTTCCCCAGGTAATAATTTAGTTTTTCTTTTATAACCCGGGGGGATATAATCGTCGTTATTGCCTATTATTTTGTATAACGATAAAAAATAAGAAATAAGAAAGAAGGAACACTGCAACGGGGCCCACTGACCCCTCGGACAGGTCCATTCCCCCCCCCCCGGTTAGACGAACCCTCCCCCCCCGGGTTTGCCCAAAGACCAACCCCGTTGGGCATCCACTCAAGGATGGAGCACTGCACCAGACCCAGAGACAAGCTAGTCAGTCCAACTACACCCCCCCCGCCCCCCTCATGTATTATTAACCTTTTTTAAAATACACAAATTTTTGCCGAATAACTGTACCGGGGGTTTGTTCCCCTCATCCCCAACCCATTACCAAAAACCCGTGCTTTCCTATATCCCCTTTTTGAATCTAAATTTTTCCAACTTGAAACCATTGCTGCAGTCCGTTGGTGGAAAAATTTTACACGCATTTACCCTCCCCCTTTTTTAATTCCCGTTTTCCATTTTTACAACTCAAGTATCCCCCCTAAAACTACGCCTTTCGGGGAAGGCAGACTCAGGGCCCCAGTCTTCCTCATAGGAAAATTTCTGTACATGGGATCACTTTGTCATCCCCCTCTGTACTTTTCCAGGATTTTATCCCTTCCTAAAACGGGGGCCAGAACTGAGCGCATAGTCTAAATGAGGCCTAACCAAGGGGAAGAGTTGAAGAACAAGACATTTTCTGTCTTGAATTTACAATGGTTTTATTTCAGGGAAATTTTTTGAGGGTAAAATCCCCTTCGACCCCCCCAAATTTGAGCTGCGATTAGGGAAAATTTCCATGGTACTATTAGATTTTAGAAAATTTTCATAAAATTTATAATCTATTTGTACTAACCAAAAATTAATTCAATTTATTTCAAAATTAGCAGGCAAATCAAATCTGTGTAGAAACAGACAGAAGCAGGGAAAAAATAACCGCCATAATGAAGATCAAATTGGGTAATGTTATAAATTTCCCCGTGTGATGGATGACACTGAAATATAAAAGCCCTAAGTTGAAAGAAAAATAATTAGGTGAAAGGAAGGTTTAGTCTCCCGGAAGTAAAGTAACGTACCAAAATGAGTCCAACGCTCCATAATTTCGGCAACGCCCCAACCGGTTTACACCCGCTATCCCCACCGCTGGCAATGCCCCCCCAACTGTCACACCGTTCCAACCTACTGGCAAACCCCCCCCCCTGTCACACCCGTTTCCACATCACCTGAGGTTTTTTTGTGTAACAAAGTACGACATCGTATTGGGGAAATGTTTCCCTCAGAACCCCTGGACATAAAATTTTGGGTTTGTTTGGTTAGTGGGTTTGAGCGTCATGAATATACCCTTTTTTTTCCCCAGGGGGGCTAAAATAACAAAGGGGTTTGAGCCCCCACCCGACAAAATTATTTTTTTATTATGTATATTTTTACTGAGCCGAAAGGGGACACTTGCTTTTTTGGTTGTGTGTGTGTGTGGGGTTTTGTGTGTGTGGGGTGTGTGTGTGTGTGTGGTGTGTTGTGTGTGACTCTCTAATTGTAGTTGAGGGGGTCGAATTTAGCTCCTGGCCTTCTTTCCCCTGAAATTCTAGGTATTCTCTCTCCATGCTCCATGAGCTTTATCATACCTCGTCTTAAAGCTATTATGGTTCCCGCCTTTCCCCTACGTCATCGCCAGATGTTCCCCTTCCCGACCCTCTGTGACTGAAGAAATACTCCTAACATCCCTGTGACTCCTCTGAGTCTTCAACTTCCAAGAGTGACTCCTCGTTTCTGTGTCCCCTCTCTGGAACATTTGTTCTGTGTCCACCTTGTCTATTCCACGCAGTATTTTGTATGTCGTTATCATGTCTTTCCCTAACCCTCTCTCTCCAGTGTTCGTACGCTGATTTCCTTAACCTTTCTTCATAGGACATTCCCCTTAGCTCTGGAACTACTAGTCGCAAACCTTTGTACACCTACACGCAACACTATGCACACACACTATACACATACTATACACACACTATACACACAGTATACACACTACACACACACTACACACACACTACACATACACTACACACCTACACATACGCTACCACACTACACATACGCGACACTGTACATCATACACTACACATCACTACACACACACTACACGTGCTTAACCCGGTGCGGGTTCCAATGGTGCTGGTAGTGTGTTGTGACTACCTAGTTGTACTCACCTAGTTGAGGTTACGTGGGGTCGAGTCCGAGCCTGAGCCCCGCCTCTTCCCCTGATCGCTTTCAGGTCACTCCCTGAGCCGTGACTTTATCATACCTCTGCTTAAACTTGTATGGACCTGCCTCCACTACATCGTTCTCCCAAACTATTCACTTACTGCTATCCTGTGGCTGAAGAACTCTTCAACATCCCTGTTGATTCATCTGTGTCTTCAGCTTCCAACTGTGTCCCCTTGTTACTGTGTCCAATCTCTGGAACATCCTGTCTTTGTCCACCTTGTCAATTCCCTCATATTTTGTATGTGTTATCATGTCCCCCTGATCTCTCCTGTCCTCCAGTTCGTCAGGGTTGATTTCCCTTAACCTCTTTCCCCGTAGGACATACCCTTAGCTCTGGGACTAGTCCTTGTTGCAAACCTTGCACTTTCTCTAGTTTCTTCACGTGCTTGGCTAGGTGTGGGTTCCAAACTGGTGCCGCATACTCCAATATGGGCCTAACGTACACGGTGTACAGGTCCTGAATGATTCCTTATTAAGATGTCGGAATGCTGTTCTGAGGTTTGCTAGGCGCCCATATGCTGCAGCAGTTATTTGGTTGATGTGCGCCTTCAGGAGATGTGCCTGTGTTATTTCTCACCCCAAGATCTTTTTCCTTTAGTGAGGTTGTAGTCTCTGACACCCTAGACCCGTACTCCGTCTGCGGCCTTCTTTGCCCTTCCCCAATCTTCATGACTTTGCACTTGGGGGATTGAACTCCAGGAAGTCAATTGCTGGACCAGTCTGCAGCCTGTCCAGATCCCTTTGTAGTCTGCCATGTCTTCGATCGAGTGAATTCTTCTCATCAACTTCACGTCATCTGCAAACAGGGAAAACTCAGAGTCTATTCCTTCCGTCATGTCGTTCACAATACCAGAAATCAGCACTGGTCCTAGGACTGACCCCTGCGGGACCCCGCTGGTCACAGGTGCCCACTCTGACACCTCGCCACGTAGCATGACTCGCTGCTGTCTTCCTGACAAGTATTCCCTGATCCATTGTAGTGCCTTCCCTGTTATCCCTGCTTGGTCCTCCAGTTTTTGCACCAATCTCTTGTGTGGAACTGTGTCAAACGCCTTCTTGCAGTCCAAGAAAATGCAATCCACCCACCCCTCTCTCTCTTGTCTTACTGCTGTCACTATGTCATAGAACTCCAGTAGGTTTGTGACACAGGATTTCCCGTCCCTGAAACCATGTTGGCTACTGTTGATGAGATCGTTCCTTTCTAGGTGTTCCACCACTCTTCTCCTGATAATCTTCTCCATGATTTTGCATACTATACATATCAGTGACACTGGTCTGTAGTTTAATGCTTCATGTCTGTCTCCTTTTTTAAAGATTGGGACTACATTTGCTGTCTTCCATGCCTCAGGCAATCTCCCTGTTTCGATAGATGTATTGAATATTGTTGTTAGGGGTAAACATAGCGCCTCTGCTCCCTCTCTCAATACCCATGGGGAGATGTTATCTGGCCCCGTTGCCTTTGAGGTATCTAGCTCACTCAGAAGCCTCTTCACTTCTTCCTCGGTTGTGTGCACTGTGTCCAGCACTTGGTGGTGTGCCCCACCTCTCCGTCTTTCTGGAGTCCCTTCTGTCTCCTCTGTGAACACTTCTTTGAATCTCTTGTTGAGTTCTTCACATACTTCACGGTCATTTCTTGTTGTCTCTCCTCCTTCCTTCCTTAGCCTGATTACCTGGTCCTTGACTGTTGTTTTCCTCCTGATGTGGCTGTACAACAGTTTCGGGTCAGATTTTGGCTTTCGCTGCTATGTCATTTTCATATTGTCTTTGGGCCTCCCTTCTTATCTGTGCATATTCGTTTCTGGCTCTACGACTGTTCTCCTTATTCTCCTGGGTCCTTTGCCTTCTATATTTCTTCCATTCCCTAGCACACTTGGTTTTTGCCTCCCTGCACCTTTGGGTAAACCATGGGCTCATCCTAGCTTTTTCATTATTCCTGTTACCCTTGGGTACAAACCTCTCCTCAGCCTCCTTGCATTTTGTTGCTACATATTTCATCATCTCATTAACTGGCTTCCATGCCAGTTCTCTGTCCCACTGAACCCCGTTCAGGAAGTTCCTCATTCCTATGTAGTCCCCTTTCTTGTAGTTTGGTTTCATTCGTCCTGGCCTTCCTGCTTCTCCCTCCACTTGTAGCTCTACTGTGTATTCGAAGCTTAGAACCACATGGTCATTGGCCCCAAGGGGTCTTTCATATGTGATGTCCTCGATATCTGCACTACTCAAGGTGAATACTAAGTCCAGCCTTGCTGGTTCATCCTCTCCTCTCTCTCTTGTAGTGTCCCTTACGTGTTGGCACATGAAGTTTTCCAGTACCACCTCCATCATCTTAGCCCTCCATGTATCTTGGCCCCCATGTGGGTCCAAGTTCTCCCAATCGATCTCCTTGTGGTTAAAGTCACCCATGATCAGGAGCTTTGCCCTGCATGCATGAGCTCTTCTGGTCACTCTAGCCAGTGTGTCATCCATCGCTCTATTGCTCTCGTCGTACTCTTGCCTTGGCCTCCTGCTGTTTTGCGGTGGGTTATACATCACTGCTATTACCACCTTGGGACCTCCAGAGTGAAGCGTTCCCGCTATGTAATCACTTTCTTCTCCGCTGTCTCCTCTCTCCAGCTCATCAAAATTCCAGTGATTTTTGATCAGCAATGCCACTCCTCCACCCCCCCTGTTCCCTCTGTCTTTCCTCAGGATTTGGTATCCCATTGGAAAGATGGCATCTGTTATCATACCTGTAAGCTTGGTTTCTGTGAGAGCTATGATGTCCGGTGATGCTTCTTTGACTCTTTCATGCCACTCCTCCCACTTATTTGTTATTCCATCAGCGTTTGTGTACCATACCTTCAGTTTCCTTTCCAACACTGTGGTTTGGGGGGCCTGTGAGGGTGGGAGACCTGGTGGCATACTGTGGGATTCTATAGCTCGGTGTTGGGTGGAGGCTGTGGGTATGGACTGTAGTGTGTGTTGGGATGGTGTGATAGGTTGTATGGTTCTGAGAATAGTTGTGTGTGTGCTTGCCCTTGCTGTTCTGTTCTGCTCTGACTGACCTCTGCTGGTTCCATCCTTGTCTCTTTTCCTAGCTCCTTTCGCTTTTTTGTCCTCTCCCTCAGCTGCTGTCGTTCTGATTTTTTTCTGTCTCTGTCTAGGAACACCCTCTTGTACTCTTCCGAGTATTTCAATCGTGGTTTCTCTTGGAGGATCCTGTTCCGCACTGTTTCCGTCCTGAGAATCAGCTTGATTGGTCGGTTTCTCCCCTTCGAGTACCCCCCTATTCTCTGAAAATTTACAATCTCGTCCATCTCTTCACCTATATCCGTGATGATTTTCTCAATCTCCTTTCTTTCTACCTGCTGCCTTTCAGTGTGTGTCCTTTCCTCTCTCTCCTGAAGCCCATGGATAAACACTGATTTTGCCCTTTCCTCCTCCCATTGCCTCACCCTCTGTGACTCTGGATCCTGCCTGTATGTGGTCAGTTTCTCCCTTGATTTTTCCAGTGGCTCTTGATAGCATGGTTGTGCCTCAGCATTCGACCTATCACCCTCTCCATCTGCAACCAGCTGTTCTTCCCTTTCACTCCTTGGTCCTCCTTGGCAAGCTGATATGACCTTAGCATAATTCATAATTCCTTCCTTCCTGTTCGGCCTCGCAGCTTCACATGCTGTGTCTTGTCTGGTCACTGCCCCTGTAACTCGCTTCAGCCTATTTATCTCAACTTCTAGGACCCTTATCTTGGCTACTGCAGTTTCGACTTGTGCCTCTCCAATCTTTGTCTCCTTCTCCAACCTCTTGGTTCCAATGATTACATAGCTCTTTCTCCTCCTTCCTTTCAGCCAAGCTCTCTACATCTGTTCTCTCCTGTCTGTGAGTGTACTCCCTTCAGTTGTTTACTAGCTAGTTGCTCGCAGTTCGACTGTGTCCTCGCCAGTTCTGTCTCCTTCCACCTCTTCTTTCACAGTGATCCTACTATTCATCCTCTTTCCCTGAGCTCTGAGTTTTCTTCACTCTGTTAAAGTCGTATCAGCCTATTGTATCACTGCTAGGCTTGCTACATCGCTTCCGCCTTTCCACTTATGACTACTCTGTGCCTTCCGAGCCGTGCTTTATATACGCTCTGTTGCTATGTTGTGTTCGGCCTCCTAATTCGCTTGTGGTGTAGTGTGTGTGACTCTGTGTGTGTAGTGTGTGTGTAGGTGGTGTGTGGTAGTTGGTGTGTGTAGTGTGTGTGTTGTAGTGTGGTGTGTAGTGTGTTGTGTAGTGTTGTGTATGTGTTGTGTGTGTGTAGTGTGTTGTGTTGTAGTGTGTGTGTTGTGTGTGTGTGTGTAGTGTGTGTGTTGTGTGTGTGTGTGTAGTGTGTGTGTGTAGTGTGTTGTGTGTAGTGTGTGTGTGTGTGTAGTGTGTGTGTGTTTGTAGTGTGTGTGTGTGTAGTGTGTGTGTGTGTGTGTGTGGTGTGTGTATGTAGTGTGTGTGTGTAGTGTTTTGTAGTAGTGTGTGTGTAGTGTGTGTGTAGTGTGTGTGGGTGTGTGTGTTGGTGTGTAGTGTGTGTGTGTGTGTGTGTGTGTAGTGTGTGTGTGTGTAGTGTGTGTGTGTGTGTGTAGTGTGTGTGTGTGTGTGTGTAGTGTGTGTTTTAGTTGTGTGTGTGTGTAGTGTGTGTGTAGTTGTGTGTGTGTGTGTGTGTGTGTGTGTGTAGTGTGTGTGTGTGTAGTGTGTGTGTGTAGTGGTGTGTGTGTAGTGTGTGTTAGTGTGTGTGTGTAGTGTGTGTAGTGTGTGTGTGTAGTGTGTGTTTTGTAGTGTGTGTGTGTAGTGTGTGTGTGTAGTGTGTGTGGTGTGTAGTGTTGTGTGTGTGTGTGTGTGTGTGTATGTGTGTGTGTGTGTAGTGTGTAGTGTGTTGGTGTAGTGTGTGTGTGTAGTGTGTGTGTGTAGGTGTGTGTGTGTAGCGTGTGTTGTAGCGTGTGTGTGTGCGTGTGTGTGGCGTGTGTGTAGCGTGCTGTGTAGCGTGCGTGTAGCGTGCGTGTAGCGTGCGTGTAGCGTGCGTGTAGCGTGCGTGTAGCGTGCGTGTAGCGTGTGCGTGTAGTGCGTGTGTGTAGTGCGTGTGTGTAGTGCGTGTGTGTAGTGCGTGTGTAGTGCGTGTGTGTAGTGCGTGTGTGTAGTGCGTGTGTGTAGTGCGTGTGTGTAGTGCGTGTGTGTAGTGCGTGTGTGTAGTGCGTGTGTGTAGTGCGTGTGTGTAGTGCGTGTGTGTGTGTGTGTGTGTGTGTGTGTGTGTGTGTGTGTGTGTGTGTGTGTGTGTGTGTGTGTGTGTGTAGTGTTGTTTTGCACGCCTCCGTTTCTATTAACGAGTCGAGGTGGAGGCCGGGATGGTCTTCAAGACAGGTTCCCTCTCGACCGGAGCCTCGCCGTCACAACAGTCTTCTGGCCGCACTTCGGCACGTTGCCACACTTCTCGTCTGCTTGGTGGTGGTCGACTAGAGGTGCCGGAGTGTCTTGCGGGATGCTGGAGGCCTCTCTTGCTACAAGGTCTTTAAGATCTCAGTGAGATGCAAGACAATTCTGGGCATGTTGGCCTCTTTGTTACAAGCACGCGGATGCAGCAGCTGAGTTTTCTGGTTGTCATAGTCGCTGCATCACCCTTACGCGCTTTATACTTTTCCATGAATAAACGGGCATTACTGTAAGAAAAACCACTTATAGAGCTGCCATTAAGCTCGAATGATTACTTACATATTACATTACCCCTGTAGCCATTAGTATGTTTGGTGTCTTCTCTCTACGACACGGTGGTAGATAAAGGAATGAAGAGGTGTAGTTATAATTTAGTTGAAGGTATAATTTCCAAGGATCTACTTTACAGAGCTGAAACGTTCCGCCTATACACCCGGGGCAGTAAATATTTGTCCTGTTTCCTGACGAATCTTACCTAACCTAACCTATATTCTGGTGCATCTCCTGCTTTATCTTTCCCTTTCATCTCCCCTCCCCCTTCCTTTCCTCTCACACTTGGACCGTTTAGAAAGTAAATGGTCCAAGTCGGACCGAAACGTCGTCGTAAGTTCTTCTCTCCTATGTGCGGGTTAATTATGTACTGAGTGCTTCATCTGAAGTGACATTAATCCCAAGAATTCCTCCTGCCGACTATCCAAGCCATAACTGTTTGCGGACCATCCCTCCTATTCTCATTAGTATCCAGTGTACCAGCTTTCGCAGAGGGCGTGTTTAGAGAAAAATGCTCATCTTATTGTCAAGCTTTATCATTTTCTGAGAGAATGGATGCTTACCGATGGTGCCTTATTCTTTAGCACAGTATACCGCAGTTACACGCTGTGGCACAGAAAGTTCGAGAGTATTTGTCCTACCTTCACTCCAGACACAACGACATAAAATTATGCTTATGTCTGAGGCATGAAGGGTAATGAGCAGATGCATGCTTAAGATGGTGTACCGAGCCCTCTCTATAGCAAAGTTGTACCTCACACTAATTTTTTTAGGGCACTTATGGCTATGGGAAGTGACCGGAAGTTTGGGCTCTAGAGACAAGCAGCAAATTATAGTGTGTTTGACAGGACATAGTGTGTGGCTCCTCTTGTCACAAGAATCATCTCTATGAAGTATCATGTAGATTTAATACTGGCTACACACACATGACCCCTAGCCACTTACATGCAAGTGCTCCTGCAACTGTGTCACTTGTATTGTTTAGCTGATTGTTAGCCACATTTTAGCTGTATACTCTCGGCTTTACCTTTGTTTTCCTTTGCTTAAATCAGGATGTTTTAAATCAGTGTCGTGGCAACCATTTTTTCTTGGGTACTTGTTCTTCTGAGTTATTTATATTTTTGTTGGATAGTTAGCTGAGTATTAGTAATTTTATTACCAAGAGTGCTGTTTAATCCAATGGGTAAAAAGCACTCTGTAAATATTAAACCTTGCTTTTCGTTTTCCTTTTTCACCCATCGTACACCGCGACAGTTCCCTTCTTTTCTACGTTGTTTATGCATGTGTTGTTAGCCGTTTGTTTTTGATACCTTTACATCTATCGCATCCATCGTCGTTTCAGGACCTCAGTTTCTTGGTCCTCAGCTTCCAGGATCACTGAGTTTAGCCTCATCTCTTACGCCATTACATTTATGGTGCTTGCGGAGGTTGACGCAACGTGACTCTGTTGACAGGTGGTTAGAGAACCGACAAGTTGATAAATCAGACACACGTGCAACACTTTGGTATCCTTTTTGAGGAAACGTTTAGCCTCACAGTGGTGATGAGTTGATTACATTGACTCCAGGTTGAGGGTCTAATTACCTCAAACTTCTGATCTTCACCATTCTTCTATGTATAGGACTGATGAAGCCACTGTCAGGCGAAACGTTTCCTCAGTAAGGATACCCAAGTGTTGCAAATATGTCTAATGGATCAACGTGGGCGCCATTCCTAGGCGACGCGCCGCGTCCTCCAAAGAAACATTCAATTACTCCCTCAAACTCCCAAACGTCTCCAGTGTTCCCTCAAGATTATGGCGCTCATCATCTCATCTTCCACTGTCTTCCGTATATATTTCTACAGGCTTCAGATCATGTTCATGTACTGTATTGATATAGCCACCGGATGGACAACATCTACGAAGTAAAGATACTCCAGATGTTGCACATGTTTTTAAGTCGTAAAGGTTCCCTCTCTTCCTATTCCAGCACTCCCCTTCAGAATCCTCATTATTCATTAATTCTCGCTTCACAGAGTGTGAAGTCTTACACCAGAGTCATTGTCTTCTTCATCAGAGACTAAGATGATCGATGAAAATACAACTTTTATTACAGGCGCCGCTCTCCCAGTGGATCCTAACAGTACGGTCACCCTCCAGTAGACTCCAAAGTTTCTACCTTTACAGGCCATCTCTTTCCTCAGAGTAACGACAAGTGTGTTGTTCCTGTCTTGGTACACTTAGTACAGTTTCCTCTTTTAACCCCTCTTCTCTTTGATAAATTAAACAGAAATGTAACGTCTGAGTGTCTTTATTTGTACAGGTTTCGTAAACCAGTGACATTAGCAATACAATACACGGATATAAACGGAAGCCTGCAGAAGTGATAATCAGTCCCTCACTTCATGCAAAATTATATACAGAAGACAGTGGCAGATGAGATAATCAGCACCTCAGCCTATGAGCAGGCGATCATTAACTTAGTCTTAATGAATCTGAAGCACAAGCAAAGAAGATGGACGCTTATGCTCAGAAGTCAGATGAGATACAGAAGATGAAGGAACTATCACAGGAAGGCTATGGCCTAGGAGTTAGTCTGGAGGTTAGCAAGAAAGTTGTGGTACATGACTCACGAAATCGTAATGACACGATTGCAAACAAACCCCGTCCGTGGTATGGTAAGTTGTGGTACAGCTTTCTGTATATGTACAAGAATTGCAGTAATAGAGACGGAAATAAATGGTATTGGTATTCCAGTACCTCATTCCAAGTATCTTCCTCCACAACCACGACCATCAAGGACATTACCAGCTTCCATCCTCTGCAGGGGTATACATAATCCCTTGTAATGACTGCAGCAATTTATAAGTGCGCGAAACATCAAGAGACCTCCAAACACGTATTTCAGAACACCAGTACGCAGGCAGATCTGACGATTCATGGAATGCCTGTGTTCAACACCGAAATTCACACAACCATTTAATCAACTACAGAAACGCAAGACTTATCACCAGAGAAGACAACACTCAATACCGAAGAATCCTGGAATCATCACTTATCTCTATATCCAACAACTTCAACCAGAACAACGGCTTCTATAACATAGCTGAACCCCTTGCCAAGAAACTTGTTCATCGCTATCACACATAAGAACATAGGAATGGAGGAACACTGCAAAAGGTCTACTCATAAACTTATTCAATCTCTCTTCCAAGCTACCCTACTCGGTAGACTGTCACATGCAGCATTCTCAACCTGACTTCATCCTATAAATACTCACGTACCTTCCACCCGGGTAGATCTGTTTGTGACTTGATGAAGCCCACTGTGTGGGCGAAACATTGTCAATAAAGGGTTACATTATACTGCATATGTGTTTATATTTCCAGTAATAGACACACTGGCTAGTTAAACGTTTACAAATAAAGATACCCAGGCGTTACATTTGTGTCCAACCCATCAACATTTCCGTATTGTGTACCACTGATATGACTGATACACTCTTCACCTTGCTGGGTTTTTTTTAATTACAACACTACAACAGCTCTTTCTAACATCTGCAGATCACTACTCGCTACCATAGCAGGCTACTGTCTCACAGACCACCACACATTACTTCATCTACCAGTAATGTACCACAGACCACCACACACTACTGCATCTACCAGTAAGGTACCACAGAATACCACACACTACTGCATATACCAGTAAGGTACCCCAGAGCACATACTACCACAGCTAAGAGTAAGGTACCACAGACCACCACACACTACTGCATCTACCAGTAAGGTACCACAGACCACCACACACTACTGCATCTACCAGTGAGGTACCACAGACCACCACACACTACTGCATCTACCAGTGAGGTACCACACACCACTGCATCTACCAGTGAGGTACCACAGACCACCACACACCACTGCATCTACCAGTAAGGTACCACAGACCACCACACATCACTGCATCTACCAGTAAGGTACCACAGACCACCACACACTACTGCATCTACCAGTGAGGTACCACAGACCACCACACACTACTGCATCTACCAGTGAGGTACCACAGACCACCACACACCACTGCATCTACCAGTAAGGTACCACAGACCACCACACATCACTGCATCTACCAGTAAGGTACCACAGACCACATACTACCACAGCTAAGAGTAAGGTACCACAGACCACCACACACTACTACAGCTAACAGTAACGTACCACAGACCACCACATACTACCACAGTTAACAGTAAGGGATCATATTAAGCACCCAAGGACCTAACTAAGCAACCAGGGACCTTATTAAGCACTCAGGACCTAACTAAGCACCAGGACCTAATTAAACACCCAGAGATATTACTAACCAACCAGGGACCTAACTACACCTAGGGACCTTATTAATCACCCAAGGACCTAAGAATCCAGGACCTAAGTATCCAAGGACCTACCTAAGATCCCAGAACCTAAACACCCAGAGATCTTACTAACCAACCAGGGATCTAACTAAGCACCCAGGGATCTGACTAAGCACCTACGGACCTAAAAAAGCAACCGAAGACTAAACTAAGCATCCAGGAACCTAAATAAGCATCCAGAGACCTAGCTAAGCATCAAGGGACAAAACATCAAGGAACCTAACTAAGCAACCAGGAACCTAAATACCCAGGAACCTAATTAAGCATCCAGGGACCTAAGCACCTATGGACCTAAGCACCCCAGGGACCTAAGCAACCAGGGATCTAACTAAGCAACCAGGGACCTAACTAAGCAACCAGAAACCTAATAAATCACCCAGGAACCTAACTAAGCCCTCAGAGACCTAAACACTCAGGGACCTAAGCACCAGGGGGCCCCAAGACTAGGACCCTTTAAGCCCCCCGAGCCCAAGCACCCAGAGACCTAAGCACCAAACCTAAGCACCCAGAGACCTAAACACTCAGGGGCCTAAGCTCCCAGAGACCCCAAGCACCCCGTGACCACACTTCGCAAACCCGGACTTTAAACAACCAAACCTAATGAATCATCGGAACCCAATAAGACTCAGGGACCTAAGTACCCATGGGGGTACCCAACCCAAACCCGAGCTCTAACTAGCTCCCCGGAAGTAATGAACCGTCAGTAAAGCGGGGGGGGAAACAAACCAAACTTTTCCCCCAATCTGTTGGTACTGAGGGGAAAAAATTTTCTTTTTTAGGGCGTGAGGGAATTTTTCTGGTTGTCTCCTCCACGAGGCGACTAACAAAGATCTGTATTCAGCATTAACTGCTGAGAAAATTTTCTCCCCATTGTTATGGTAATTCCTGCCATGGCAAGTGACGTCAGAAAAGTGTCCTTGATGGAACACTCTTCTTGACTGTGAGAGTCACAGGTGTTGACACTTGTGTGTTGACACCTGTGTTTGATACCGGGGTTTTGACACTGTGTTAACACCTGTGTATTGTTACCAGTGTGTTGACAGGTACATTGACACCTGTGTGTTGACACCTATGTGTTGACAGGTATATTGACACCTGTGTGTTGACATCAGTGTTGACAACCGGTGTGTTGACACCTCTGTGCTGACTCCTGTGTTGACACCTGTGTTGACACCATTGTGTTGACACCAGTGTGTTCACACCACTGTGTTGACACTGTTGACACCTGTGTTAACACCTGTGTGTTGACACCTGTGATGACATGTGTGTTATGACACCTTAGTTATGATACCGTTTTTTGACACCTGTGTTATGACACCTTATTGATGATACTGTTTTTGACACCTGTGTGATGTTTTGACAAGTAAATTTCGATACATGTGTTTTGACACTTGTGATTTTTTTTGACACGTTTTAACATCTAGATGCTGACAACTTTCCTTATGTGTTAACTCCTTGACACCCGTTTTTTGACGTGTTTACACCTATTTATACAGCACTCAGGTGTGTTCTGTTGATACTGGTATGGTTAACAAAAGTATCATCCACACTATTGGTAGTTTCCATAAAAATATCATGAAAAAAAATACCATTTTCTTCAACGACCCTCATACAAAAACCCAAAAATGTCAGAGAAAATATTACTCAAAAATATCCCTCTCCCCCCCCCCCAAAAAAAAAAAATCGAACAGTACCCACAAATATTTAAAAAAATTATCGAATCATATTCAGTCCTTCTAAAATAATATAACATTGGAGCAGAACTGGAACATTATACCGAGTTTCTAAGCCTTAATTAACAATTAAGGTTGTTTAGTGTAATTAATGTTCCCATAACAATGAATGTTAATTAAGCCAGTATTTTATATGTAAAGAAGATCTCAACCCAGTAAAATGGCACAGATATTATTATCATTATTTATTATTCGTTGTGTTGTTGTTGTTGTATTTAGAGGAATAGTAAAACAGAACTTAATGACAGTAGATATGTGTACATCAGCTGTGTGTACAGCTGCTGTAAGCACATTAGATGAGTGTACAGCAGTGTGCATAGTAGTAGTGTGTACAGATACTGAGTGTTCAGTAGTTGTTTGTGCAGCACCAGTGCGTACTGATGTGTGTACAATAGCTGTATGCAAGATTGATGGACTGATAACATCGACTGCAGACTGGGGGAATGATTACCTCAACCTCCTCCTGATCTTCACAACCTTCTTTGTATGGACTGATGAAGCCACTGTGTGGCGAAACGTTTCCTTAATAAAGATACCCAAGTATTGCACATGTGTCTAATTTATTTACTTCAGATGTATTTAAAATAGATTTGTATACAGTAGCTGAGTGTACAGCAACTGTGTGTACGTTAGCTGAGTGTACATCAACTGTGTGTACGTTAGCTGAGTGTACATCAACTGTGTGTACGTTAGCTGAGTGTACATCAAAGTGTGACATTAGCTTGAGTAATCACATGTGTGTAATTAGCTGGTGTACATCAACTGTGTGTACATTAGCTGAGTGTACATCAACTGTGTGTACATTAGCTGAGTGTACAGCAACTGTGTGTACATTAGCTGAGTGTACATCAACTGTGTGTACATTAGCTGAGTGTACATCAATTGTGTGTACATTAGCTGGGTGTACATCAACTGTGTGTACATTAGCTGAGTGTACATCAACTGTGTGTACATTGCAGCGAGTGCACTGATGAACTGTGATGTCATTGTGACGTAGCAGCAAATGTGTGTACATTTAGACTGAAGTTATAGTAGAGTGTACAGTAGCTATGTGTACAGTATTTGAGTGCATAAGAGCTCTGCGTACAGCAGCTGTGTACATGTATGAACAGTAGCTGACTGTTCAGTAGTTGGGACGATAGCAGAAATAATGATGGAGGAATCATGGTGGAGATGGAGAGATGATAGTGAGTGGAAGGATGACAGTGGAGAGATGATAGTGAAGCGATGATGACAGAGAGATGATAACGAAGAGAGATTAGAGAGATGATACTGGAAAGATTGTCGAGAGATAATTATGGAGATATGTTGGGGATTGACAGTGGTGAAGAATTGTAAGATAGCTTGTGGAGAGATAAGTTAATGACATAGTGGTGGAGTTATGCTGGTGGAGAGATACTGGTGAAGAGTATGATAATGATGATGATGGTTGAAAACTAATGATTGGTGGTGGAGGTGGGAAGTAGAGTATCATGGTGAAGAGATGGGAGTGAAAGATGTGAGAGATGATGGTGTGAGAGATGGTGTGAGATGATGCGGAAGAATGTATGGAGATATCATAGGGGTAGTTCTGGGGTTAACCCCCCCCGGAACAGGTTCATGACAGGCTGTTACTGGCTGGCCGCACGCAGTGAACGGCACGGAACCCCAGCCGGTTGATCAGGTACTGATTTAGGTGTCTGTCGACTGCCTATTGAAAATAACCAGGTCCCTTGGTATCCTCTTTATGTATGCATGGGCAATGAACAGTCGTGGCCTTAACAATTACTGGTCGTTAACTATTAATGTACTCACTGGCACCCTGTTTTTCAATGGGGGATTTGCACAGTCTCTTGCTTTCGTATAATTGATTTCACTGGTCAGATTTGGGACTAGTTCCTCTAGGATTTTTCAGGTGTTGATTTTCATGTATCTTTCTAGCAGTAAAAGTTCAGTGCAGTGAAAGTTCTCTATATATTCTCCAGGTCTGCAATTTCGCCTGCATTAAAAGGGGCCATTAGTTGACAGAGATGCTCCAGCCTAGAGAGAGAGAACAAGTGATTTAAGGAGAATCATCATTGGCTTGGACCATTTACAAAGTTACACTTTGTAAATGGTCCAAGTCGGGCCGAAACGTTGTCGTAAGCTCCTCTCTCCTTGTGCTGGTTATTTGTGTATTGTGTATGACATAAATTTAACTAACACTCACGAACGTAACATAACGTACTACAGCTCTGTAGCCCTTAACAGATTTAACAATAATACAACCAGAATTAAGCGCTAAGCCCACAAGGGCTATGTAGCGTTGCATAATATAATATAAATTCACACTATACCTTGTGTAGTATAACATAACTCTGCACCTACTAAAATGTAAAGTGTTCCTGACTATAGCTATTCATGCTCTCGCCCTCGCCAACTTCATCACCTAATTAGTCGTCAGGAACCTGGTGACTCTTCAAGTTTCCCTTTTCACGGGAAAACTTTTAGTGAAGTTTGATGGGAAAGGCAAAGGCAAGAACTTCATTAATTAAGACGGTTCTTAAGTTTATGAAGCTGAAGGAATTTTTTTATTCTCTCTAATCTTTGCTTCTCGAGTTATTTTAGGCCTGGCGCAGAAACTCTTTGTGAAAAAGTTTATCCAAGTGTGGGACCTTACGTAGAAGATTCTGTCGGCGATTAGCCGGTTTCGAGGGGTTTTGCCCTCACGGGCTGTGGGCTGAGTTCCCCAGATGACCACCTGGTCTACCAGGCTGTTGGGGCTGGAGGTTGGAAAGGCCCCACAGCCATCACAACTAAGCTGACGAGATAGCAGTCTAGTTTTATCGTAGAAGCTTTGAATTATTTTCCAGCGAAATGTGTGATATCCACTGGTAGTTCGGTGAGGAGCCGATGACCAGGAATGTTGATATACTGTTTACTTATATTGCCTATGGCACACTGCTTTTTTGGTATATTCTGCATGTTCCTTATCACTCCAGTAATTATGACTGTGAAGAGGACAAGAGACTCAATTTTCTTCCATAAATATATCAAGTATCTCTTTCTTCTCTGTCCCAGAGAATACATTTCAAGCACTTTCAGATGTTCCCAGTAATTTCGATGTTTTTAACTTCTTTGAGACAGTACTCAACCTCAGCTTTCTCTTCTAACTAAAAATAGAACACTATTTCGCATGTTTGAGAACAAATCATTTGAATTGTACCATCAGTGCAGAGAATTCTCCACTTTTGATTTTTTTTGTAATCCATCCAATCATTTTCATTGCCTTTGAAGCATTTGTCTTTCGTGTTCTCAAAACGATAAGTTATCCGAGATTATATATTTATATGATCTACCTTTCTATATTCAAACTTTTTACGTTGCTAAGACAATATTTTGTTATTTTTTAACCATGACTCTTCGTGATGTTTGTTAAAAATCTGATAATACATTTCTCTACTTATCCATTTTTACATGTTGACCTCATTTTATGGGCTATGACTCGACGTTTATATTCGTTAAAAGCGTTCTCAGAGTCCGTTTAGCTTGAGTTTTTCACAATGGTCTCATAATTGCAATAAATATAATCTTCTTGCTCTAAAGTCATGTTGACCTGGGTTGTATAGCTCATGTTTCAAATTTTAAAGATTTTTACAACGTGTGCCATTAGTGATACCAGTCTAACTTTTACCATCACTCTGCTGCCATCCTCGTGAAGGAGGGCTATGTCTGCACTTCTTAAGGCTTCAGGAATTTCACCTGAATATAAGTTCCTCCTACAAAGAACACTAAGTGCTCGTGCTAATGGTACCTTGTATTTCTTTACAAATGCCGAATTCCAGGAATCAGGCACAAGTGCCGCTTGCATCGGCAGGTTCTCTTATTTCTTTCTTAGGGTACACCAAGAAACACACAAGTTAATACTTTTTATTCCTTAAAGATTATCATTATTATATTATTATGAGTATTATATTATTATTATATTATTTCAGCAAACCAGCTATATCCCACTGAGGCAGGGTGACCTGAAAAGAAAAACGAAAAGTCTCTCTTTTTAAAATTAGTAATGTATACAGGAGAAGGGGTTACTAGCCCCTTACTTCCAGCATTTTAGTAGCCTCTTACGACACGCATGGCTTACAAAGGAAAAATTCGGTTTCATTTCCCCATGGAGATAAGGGGAAATAAACAAGAACTAGTAGGAAAATAGAAGAAAACCCAGATGGCTGTGTATATATATGCTTGTATATGCATGTGTAGTGTAACCTAAGTGTAAGTACAAGTAGCAAGACGTACCTGAAATCTTGCATGCTTGTGAGACAGAAAAAAGACACCAGTAATCTTACCGCCATATAAAACAGTTACAGGTATTATTATTATTATTATTATTATTATTATTATTATTATTATTATTATTATTATTATTATTATTAAAAGTGACTTAAATGAATCTAGCCGATGAAGAGTTTAGGAACTTTTAGACACCCAATAAATATCTATGATCAATTCTAAAATAATCAACAACGGCACGGAGCCCCACACGTAACCAAGAGCATCACGACTTCTTGATTCGCCGGTACTCTCCCGGCCCGGGTCTTTGCCAGATGGTGACCCGGCCTTGGCTCCCTGCCGCGGGAGTGTCTCGGACCTATGTCTTCCATGGGAGGAGGTACAAGTACCTCATCTTCTGTGTCCAACTGCCTAGCCCCATTCCCCCCTCAAGGGGCTCTTAGGGAGAAGCTAAGCCTCTGGTCTGCCATCTTCCCAGCCTCAAGGGGGCTCGTGGGAATGGCAGCCTTGTGAGCTGCAGCTGGTAGGAAATCTTAGGTTATTAATAGCATCATGACGATAATCAAAAGCCTCACAAGACATGAAATGGAACAAAGGAATAAAACCTATGAAAATAAACATTATGAGCTAGATCTCAGTGTAACAGATGAGCGGAAGAAACAGGGTACAAACGCTCACAGCATCTATGGCACTCAGAGGAACGGACAATAAAATTTAGGATGGAGAGGAGAAACCTTACCGTAAATGGAAGGAAGTTGAACAGATGAATCAAAGAGATATTTGCTGTGAAATTAAGATTAGCACCAGAGACACGAACATATAGCATGTTTCTCACTTTTCTGTACTCAGAAAGTCTCTAATTCTCTGGTAGTTTGCTTTCATTAAGTCACCGTCAAGACGCCTTTCCTGATCCCTTTCTACCAGGTAATCCAAGATCAGAATTACATTGTCACTGGCGCTCAGAAGCACTCAGTTGGTTCTTTTCTGAATATCTTTCACATCTGAGTTGAAGACACGGTATCTAGACTTGCTGGTCTCTCTCTCTCTCTCTCTCTCTCTCTCTCTCTCTCTCTCTCTCTCTCTCTCTCTCTCTCTCTCTCTCTCTCTCTCTCTCTCAATGGAGACTAGAAGACTTTCTCATGTGAAGAAAACAAGTCAGGAAATTGCTGAAGGAACTGGGAACAAGAAAAACAGAGACATCTTACAGTGTGTCTCAATGGATTCTGAAACGAGTAAAAGCTTTGTGTAAATCATTAGCAAAAGTCTTCGACAGGTCACTGATAGATCGAATATAGAATATATATTTCTTTCATTCATGAAGGTAATTCTGAACGAAATATTTCTATACTTAACATACATACATATCGAGAGCATATCGAGAGCTTAGGAGTCATAAAAGACATCCAACATAGATTTATAGAATGGATTGCATATTTCTCGACTATACGAAGACATTCGTTACTGTAGTACAACAGTGAATGTTCCATAAGCTAGAAAATTCAGGAGTAATATATGTGTAACTCAGCAGATCAAAAAGCAGCAAAAGGGAAGGGGACAGTGAGTGATGATCGTGTTTTATGTATAAGAACGATCAGAAAGATATGTATGGGTCAGTGTTTGGAAACGCATTTTTTTTCAAAATACAACATACCGCAAGGCGAGAAGTTGAATATATCTTCGCGGAGGTTGTAATGCTTATGAGGATAATAAAGCCTAGTGACGTTATGGGAAGAATTACATATGATTTTGAAAAGCAGCATGATTATTCAGACAAATAACTACTGGAACTGTCCAGCAAATGCAAAGTTGTAAAAATAAGGGGAAGATGATTGGATGTAATGAATAGAAAGGGAGAACAGAGGTTCCAAACTACAAGTAAGGAAAAGTAAGTTTGGGGTATCATTTATCATATTGCCAGGAGATGCTCATTAATAGCAGAGTGCAGACAAGTATAATTTAAAATGGCTTTCAAGAATATTAACCTGGAATCACTCGGGACTCTGCACCCGATGTCTATCGGAGCAGCGATTGAGTATGTAATGCTGAGACCCAAGCTGAGAGGGCTGACAAAAGTCAATCTGACATCCGTAAGAGAATATTAAGAACAACGAAAGACACGACTGGCAGACATGGATAGTTTACTCATGAGAGATTGACACGGCGAAGAGGGGATACACAGGAAAGATAGAGATACAGCTGAGCCTCTTGGAAGACTAGAGAATCCTGCAATAGTTAGACAAAAATATCTGATACAGTTGAGAAATAAAAGCAAGCAACTAAAGTTTTAATATACCCGACAGTACCCAGGAAGGAAACCAGTGAAATCGATGTATTAATTTCAAAGAAGAAGGCCAGAAAGATAAGACCCTCCCCACATACACGGTCAGATGCCGTCCTCCCTCTCTCTATCTACTTTCTCAATCTCTGCTCTCTCATCTCTCCTCTCTCTCTCTCTCTCACTCTCCTCTCTCCCTCCCCCCTCTCCTCTCTCTCTCTCTCTCTCTCTCCTCTCTCTCTCCCTATTTCGTGTATTCCAAGATGCAGAGGCTGTGTTATGAGGGAGGTAACGAGTCATGGGTTGTTCAACAAACAGAATAAATTTTTGATGTTAGAAATTTCTTCAGAATGTTCGCCAAACTCCTGTGGGTCATTAAAACATTATGGTACTAGGAGCTAAGGGACGAGTTTAAACTCATAAGTAAAATAGTTATTCTTATAATTAAGAATTATTCAGGATATATAAAAATGCAATGAATAATTTCCCCTTAATAATTTAGTACAAATATCTGACTTTACTGTACAGTAACACGAGTAATTAATTAATGACGTCCCCAGTAAAATAATAATTTAATGAAGTAAATGAAATAACTAACATCAACACACTTGTACTGGACATAATTAAACTCTTGGGTAAGTATACATCATAATGAATTGTGAGGGAAAAGTTCAGCAGATAGGAGTAGTGAGAGAATATATGGTGACGATAGTTTGATTGGCAGTCTGCTTGTCAGTGTCTAGCTCCCGCTATCCCGCCCCTTTTCTCCACGCTGAAAGGTGGCGTGTGGGACTCCGAACAAATGGATAATCACTTGACTCGCAGCTCCTAATATATCTGTAAATTCCTCGGCTCCGGTTTTAATGGATATATTGGTTAAAAGTTTCACTTTCACCTAATTTTGATACTTATTTCATCCAGCCTTGACTTTCATGTTTTAATCCTCGCCAATCTTTTAAATGCCTTACACCTGTCATGAAGAGTGATTTATCGAGCAGTGGTTAACTTTTTGTCTCTTTCTAGCTTGGACTGCCAGCTACGGTCATCTGGCAACTACAGTGACAGTTTGATGGAGAGGAACCTAACCAGGTTAAGAGACGTTACCCACGATCTACGTACCATATTGTAGCTGCATCCAGGCAGCTACCCCTCATCTCTGCAGTGGTGAAAGACCTGCGTTCCTATCATCTTGACGGATCATTCAAGGCTAGACATATTGCGACAATAGTCGTTGGGTTGTCAGTCACCAGGTGTGACCCCCCCCCCACATCAACGACGGCTACAGTTTCTACAGTGCGCTGTGTCAACAACATCGACATAATCTACAATTACACCTGTACAAATTAGCGTTGAATTCAGTTATCATTTTTATATTTCATTTTTCTTTCAAATAGGATAAAAGCTCATGTTTACTTGTTTTACATTTTAAATTCTTACAATAACACATATTGTATGTTATTGTTATTTTTTCTATTATTACTTTTCCTAAGGAGGAGCCAACCTTGGTAATACCTACTCAAGATCTTACACGGCTGAGTAAGCTTTCACAGAAATAACAAATAGGTAAAACCCTACGTCTCCGACCTTGATCTTCAGTACAGTAACCGAATAATATTCCCCACACAGACGAACGGGGAGAGTGCCATGCTAGGTAAATAATGATCAGGTCTGGGTCAAATTAAACAATGTTTATTTCACCAGTTCCACCTCTGCTTCACTCCCTTCCTCTAAGGACGACAGCACTGAAGACTTCAATGGAAGGCTCAGGATCAGACGTGTATAAAGAAGTATAGCGATAGAGCCAGGAACACCTAATGGCCTCGAGAAGACTACTGGACATAAAAAAACGCCATAGGGCTATTGCAGGAAAACTGAGCATATGTGATCTAATGAACTGTGGTAAAACTTCTCAGAGACGAAGATGATTCCGTGGTACTGCACCAGAGGTAGATGGGGTGTATTTCTGTATTAATACGTTATGGTGGAGATAACAATGATCAGTGTTCTTAGAAGCATCCACAAAGATAGCAACGATCCTAATATATTAAAGTGGCGCATCGCTAACCTGATCTCGATCCAGGTCCTACCTATTAAAGATATAAACGATACCCTTGCCTGGAAGTGAGACCATAGTGTGAGCATCTGGACCCTGTGATATTATCACAGAAAGGAACACCCAAGCCCTGATCATCATTTTCCTAAGAGGGTGATGAAGAATGGGCAGGCTGATGCATAAGTTCCATGGCTCCAGTAACAACGTTGACTGGAAAAGGGTAGGATTAGAACAGTGATCTTCAAGCATATAGTATTCATCACCACTATTAGAAATAACTAAGGGTTCTGTAGTAACAGGTTTAGAGCCTATCATATCATTGTTTAACAACAGCTGTACGTCCTCTATGGGAGACTCCTGAGATTCTAACAAGTTGTCAATGTGGAGAATAGGTTCTTCACCAAGCAGTGACACTCCTTGAAGGGGAAACATTTTCCTTTGTCATGAAAACTTTACATCTGTCAAATTGTTCTGGGAGGATGACTTTAGCTGAACTCATTGCAGGAGTTATAGTCTTAGCACACACATGAGAATTATCTCGTCATATCTCACGTTGCTCTTCCAGTTGAGAAGGTGATCTTGTTGCCAGTGTTCCAAATGGTTGCTTCGTCGTGGCACCTTAGGGTAGATGTAATGGAGGCCGCCGCTGATAATGAACTTGTTCACCGCTTCTCCTTGATTTATCACATTCTAATTGGAAATATTAGACTCTTGTGTTGTCAGTCATTTTTTACAATCTGTAATATTTTAGATTGATAAATTAGACATTTGTGCAACATTTGGGAATCACTGGCTAGCAAAACGTTTCCACAGTAAAAATTCCCAAATCTTGCACAAGTGTCTCATTTATCAACTAGTTGGATTTATAAACCATATATACACAATATTTTAGCTTGCTGTAGTTCGACTGAAAATGAGAGATCTTTTGTCTTCGCTTCCTGAGTGATTTATTGCTTGGAACTGTGTTGATCTCACCGATCTGGTGAGGGTTCCTCCTCCTCCGAGACTTGTATTTTGAATGCGGTTTATTAAGCTGTCTTGGGTGCGAGGTTGTACCCTTAAACAGTGCCTAATACCAGTCACCACCTCCTGCAGGACTTCCTGTAATATATGGTGTCTCGAGGAGAACAGACTGACGTCTACTTTCTCAGCCTCTCGAGGCCGTTAAACCAGCCGGAAAAGACCTAAAGGATCCATCTGTTCAGAGACCAACGAGGACGTCTCCTCGCATCCTTCTAACAGAAGTTTGCTGTTAAACTTTCACTTTAGGACGAGGCTGCTTCTTGTCGTACATTATTTTTAACGGGTGACGATACGCCAGAACTAGCAAATGTAGGTACAGTTAAGCTAATAATTAGCTGCCTTATAGGCACATATCAACGTTGGTTGACATGTACCTATAAGGTAATAATACGCAATAATAATAATACGCAATACGAGGTAAGATATATTACTAAAAGAAAGTACATCAGAGCGATCTTAACCACGAACACGAACGGAAACTTCTTCTCGAATTTCAGCTTATAGGAACTTAATTTTAAAGTCCAAAGAACTATACATAAAAGGCTCTAGCCCAGTGTCAAGCACTAGATTTCGGACCCCTACCCCACTGTGTGGCAGGGACAGAGGCGTGCCATGGAGGAGGTAACACTTCGCAAGTGGTTCACCAACTCCAAATTAACTAGCGAAATTTTTATTATATTGAAATTCTTTTATAATATACGGAAAACCCCTTTGTGGGGCCATTAAAGCGTTGTTTTATATCAACAAAAATCTAGGAGCCAAGGAATTAGTTTCAACACAAGTAAAATGGTTATTCATATAATCAATGATTGTTTTGATAATTAAGGATTATTCAGTATAAACAAATATGCAATAAACAATTCCCCTTTAATAATTGGTCCAATATAATTAGCTGTCCATATAATACAGTAACGTGAGTAGTTCCCTCATTAGTCAATAAAGTTAACAAGTCCAATAACATACTGAACGTTAATTATATGAAGTAAAGAGAATCATTCTGATATTTACCAGTACTGGAGAGCAATTAATTGTAGCATAAACTAAAATTATATATATATATATATATATATATATATATATATATATATATATATATATATATATATATATATATATATATATATATATTTACACACGACAGGATTAGTTCGATTAGTAGGATATATCTTGATCTACAGTTACTTGAACAAAATTCTTCCAAAATGCATGGAATTACCATAGTAATATTTATGATACTAGTGTTAGGATGTGTGTGTTAGGTTCCGTGTGTGTGTGTGTGTACTCACCTAATTGTGGTTTCAGGGGTCGAGACTCAGCTCCTGGAGCCGCCCCCTAACTGACCGCTACTGGGTCCTCCCTCTCAGTTCTCCATGAGCTTTATCATACCTCGTCTTAAAACTATGTATGGTTTCTGCCTCCACTACATCACTTGCCAGACTATTCCACTTCCTAACAACTCTGTGGCTGAAGAAATACTTCCTAACATACCTTTGACTCATATTCAACTTTGAGTTGTAACACCTTGTTTCTGTGTCCCATCTCTGAACATCCTGTCTCTGTCCACCTTATCTATTCCACGCAGTATTTTGTATGTCGTTATCATGTCTTCCCTGATCCTCCCGTCCTCCAGTGTCGTCAGGTCGATTTCCCGTAACCTTTCTTCATAGGACATTCCCCTTAGCTCTGGAACTAGCCTTGTTGCACACTTTTGCACTTTCTCTAATTTCTTGATGTGCTTGACCAGGTGTGGGTTCCAAACTGGTGCTGCGTACTCCAGTATGGGCCTTACGTACACAGTGTATAGAGTCTTGAAAGATTCGTTACTGAGGTATCGGAACGTTATTCTCAGGTTTGCCAGGCGCCCATATGCCGCAGCAGTTACCTGGTTAATGTGTGCTTCCGGCGACGTGTTCGATATTATACTCACCCCTAGATTTTTCTCCTTGAGTGATGTTTGCAGTCTTTGGCTACCTAGCCTGTACTCTGTCTGTAGTCTTCTTTGCCCTTCCCCGATCTTCATGATTTTGCATTTGGCGGGGTTAAATTCTAGGAGACAGTTACTGGACCACGCGTCCAGACTGTCCAGATCTCTTTGTAGACCTGTCTGGTCTGCATCTGATTTAATTCTCCTCATTAACTGCACATCATCTGTAAACAGGGACACCTCTGAGTCTATCCCTTCCGTCATGTCATTCACATATACCAAAAATAGCTCTGGTCCCTGGACTGACCCCTGTGGGACCCCGTTCGTCACAGCTGCCCACTGTGATACTTCATCACGTACCATGACTCCTGTTGCCTCCCTGTTAGGTATTCTCTGATCCATTGTAGTGCCCTTCCTGTCAAACGTGCCTGATCCTCTAGCTTCTATACTAATCTTTTGTGAGAAACTGTGTCGAAGGCCTTCTTGCAGTCCAAGAAAATTCAATTAACCCACCCCGCCCTCTCATGTCTTACTTCGTTACCTTCTTCATAAAACACAAGTAGGTTTGTGACAAGGATTTGCCTTCCCTGAATTCGTGCTAGCTGTGTTCATAACCTTGCTCTGTTGCAGGTGTTCCACCACTCTCCTGATAATCTTCTCTATGACTTTGCATACTATACACGTTCAGTGATACTGGTCTATGGTTTTTAGTGCTTCGTTTCTGTCTCGTTTCTGAAAATGGGGACTACATATGCCATCTTCCATACCTCAGGTAGTTGCCTAGTTTCAAGGGATGTGTTGAAGATTGTGCTTAGTGGCAACTCAGTGTCTCTGCTACCTCTCTAAAGACCCACATCCTTAATGGTATCAAGGTCACTTAGGAGCTTCTTCACCTCTCCTTTGGTTGTGTGTATTTCATTCAACACTTGTTGGTATTATTCTTGTAGGTGTACCCCTCTGTTTTGTCTTCCCAGTGTTCCCTTCTGCCTCCATTGTAAATACTTCCTGAAATCTGTGTTGAGATCCTCACATATTCTTGGGTCATTTTCTTGTGAGTTCCCCACGTGTTTCTCAGCCTGATTACCTTGGTCCTAGACGTGTCTTCCTGCTGATGTGGCTGTGTAAAGCAGTTTGGGTCCAGACTTGACTTTCGATACTATGTCGGTTTCATACTGCCGCTTGGGTCTCCCTCATTATCTGTGATACTCGTTTCTGGCTCTTCGACTAATCTCTATTTTCCTGGGTCCTTTACCTTCTGTACTTTCCCTTTCTTTAGTGCACTTAGTTTTTGCCTCCCTACACCGGCTAAACAGGGGCTGATCTGTGTCTTCCCATATTCTGTTACCCTTGGGTACAAAAACCTTTCCTCTGTCTCTTGCTTTTGTTGTTAGGTCGCCATTATTTCGTTTACTGGACTTTTTCCTATCCAACTCTCTTTCCCATTTTGAACCTCCTGCAGGAAGGTCCTCATACTGCGTAGTTCCCCCGTTTATAGTTGGCTTTTTCCTTTCTACTCCTGTTGCCCTCTCACTTGTATCTCAACGACGTATTCAAAGCTCCAGAAACCACCTAGGTCACTGCTCCCAGGGGCCTTTATATGAGATGTCCTCGATGTCTGAGCTATCAGGGTAAACACAAGGTCTAGTCCTGCTGGTTCATCCTCCCCTCTTCTCTATGGGATGTGCGCCTAACATGTTGGTACATGAGGTTTTCCAGTACCACATCCATTCATCTTGGCTCTCCATGTTTCGGGACCCCCATGTGGCTCAAGGTTTTTCCCATTCAACCTCCCCTGGCTTTGTGTTGTGGTTGAAGTCGCCCATAACCAGAAGCTTTGCTCTACTCGGTGAGCTCGTTCTGTGTGTGTGTGTGTGTGTGTGTGTGTAGTGTGTGTGTGTGTGTGTGAGTGTGTGTGTGTGTGTGTGATGTGTGTGTGTGTGTGTGTGTGTGTGAGAGAGTGTGTTGCTTTTATTTTATTGAGGCAAGTGAGGACGGACAAATGGCCGGGCTCACAGATACAATCTGCGAGCCTGGCCCTCTAGCGTTGTAATTATACTGCCTAGCATTGCAGTTATACTGCCTAACATTAAAATTACGCTGGCTAACATTGTGATTATTACTGCCTAGCATTGTACTTTGGGACTTTGTTTTCGAGTTTTTCGAACCTGTGTGTTTGTAGTCGACCTTAAAATGCTCGATGGTAATTATTACAGTTTATGTTTGTTCTAGTTTGGCAAGGTACTTAATATATTTAAATTACGTATATCTAGTGTAATAAAACACTGAATAGGTAAGTGTTCTCACCTTTCCCGAACTTACGTGAGGGTTTAATACGTAAAAAGATTCACCTTTGGTGGTACATTATTGTGGAAACGCTGTTATTATGAATGCCATACGGTCCCTCCTTTTGATTCGCATTGTGTTATCCATTCCGTGGCACAGGTATAAAATACTGTGTTACACATAATGCCTATACCACTTCTGGCTACTCCACTCAACTCCCCTTTTAAGCTAACATCACGAAAGACTATTGGCAGGTCAGGATTCGTTTCGAAATGCATAATGATGGAGGTCAAAAGAGCAAGAACACTTAAGGACTCGAAGAGGCCTCAGGACCCTGTTTTTTTTTTTTTTTTTTTGTTTTTTTTTAAACGAACGTATGATGCGACAGAACACAGGAGCAGAAGACGCAGCCGCAGACCACACACCATTTTAAGCACAAGCCATAGTATGTATGGGTGTCTGTTTCAGCCAGTACTTCTCACCCTTAGGACGTGATGCCAACTAATCATAACCTATGGCGTGAATAGCGAGTCAATTAGAATCCAGGACTTCTGGCGATAAGCTGTGATAGCGAGGTGCTCGAAACATCCAAAAACATTATATTATATATATATATATTTATATATTGGAAGAGTTAAGGAGAATGGACACGAATAGGCAGTCTGGGCACCCACGATGCCTTGTTGCTACCTTCTCACAAGTGCTTGAGTCTGCCCCAGGTTGGCATATTTCCTAAGATGTGCACCTTCATATACTGCACGAATATGACAGTATTCTGAGGCAGATTTTTACGAAAGTACTTAACCTTCTCTAGGGAGATGGGCAGTGGAAAACCAGCTACACTTCCAGTCAGACTAGGAGGGCATTGGTGTCCGCAGTCATCACGGATTGCGTTTACCTGCATTTTCGGTACTCGTGTAATGCATCCAGATAGCTTGTAGCAGCGATTTCTCCCTGAACATCTTAGGGACAAGATTGGAGGTCCAGGACCAAAAAATTCATTGACGGAGCAATGATTGGGATAATCTAAACGGGCTCAGAAACCAGACTGCTCCCCCAACAACTACAATCAATCGCACTGGGATGTCTCCAATAACTGGAAAATATAAAAGGGGGGGGCCCTCAACAATGCTCCAGAGTGTGTCAGGGAAGGATAGAGCCCGCCCTCCTGGCAGGAGGCCCCTTTGCTGGGGACTTTCTGTTGGCTGTTCCCAACTCCAGCCTTGGCACCACGCCTCGACCCACAGACCATCCGCATCGGTGTTGCCTTCGATTGCCGCCCCTATTCTCGCCCCGAACCACGGTGTATTTGTGGCAGTGAAGCAGCAAGACCGATTCGGGGACCATGGTTTGTGTGCCGTAAATCCGAGGGAAGATTGCCAAGACATGAGGAGGTTAATAACATTATCAAGAGGAGTCTCACAACAGCTGGACGCCCAGCAGTAAGGGAGCCACCCCAACTATGCAGATTGATGGCAGCCAGAAGCGTCCAGATGGTATCACCCTTCAAGCCTGGACAGAAGGGAACAGGTGGTGTTGGGACTACACATGTGTCATCTACTTGGCTGATACCTATCTCCAATACACAGGGAGAAGGGATGGGCAGCTGCCAGCTTCAGAGAGTCACAAAAGTCTAGAAAATATGGAGAACTTGCCCATCATTATATGTTTGTTCCCATAGGCTCAGAGACCCTTGGCTCATGGGGAAAAGGTGCATCTAAAATCCTTAAGGAGTGGGAAAAAAAGACTCATCAGAGGTAACTAGGGGACCCAGGGCAGCTAGTTTTCTGTTCCAGCGGCTCAGTGCGGCTGTTCAAAGGGGTAATGCTTGCTGTATTTTGGGCACACGCCCCAGCTCTGAGGAGCTGGATTTAATAATGACGTCGAGTGTGGATCTAATAGCGCCCAGCGAAGATGGGGGGCCAGGAGCTGTGACTTGACTCCTACGCACATCTCGAAGAAAATATAATATCTCAAACTTATTTTCTTAGATCTGCCAATATCCCAGCAACTTTGAGAAGGTTGCTGCCGCAGCCGGAGAGGAGGTCGCCTTCAGGTTAGCTGAGACATACTTAAAAGCTGGAGGCGAAATGCCTCCTCCTTCTCTGACCACCAAACTGTACTCACATGGTTCGTTACTTGCTACTGATACAGGCGATGAAGGAGAAACTGTTCACCAAAGTGAGTGAATCTTTTATTGTACTTGTGTGTATGTTTTGTGTGTTGTGTGTGTGTGTGTGTGTGTGTGTATGTGTAAGAGAGAGATTGAGAGAGTGAGAGGGGAGAGAGGAGAGGGAGAGAGAGAGAGAGGAAGAGAGAGAGAGACAGAGGAGAGAGAGAGAGAGAGAGATGAGAGAGAGAGAAAGAAGAGAGATGGAGAGGAGAGAGAGACGAGAGAGAGAAGAGGAGAGAGGAGAGTTACAGACACTGTAGGGGGCGAGATTAAGTTATGGTTCTTCAAAATTTCACAAAAAAATAAATAAAAGAACAGGATATTTTACGTAAATTTTCAAAATATTTTTTTCATACCAATCTACGTTATTGTGGGAAAACTTTGGGGGGGGGGGGGAAAAAAACAGAACTAGCGATGTGTTAATGGAGGGGACTGAATCTGAAGTGTGTTGTGATGGTGTTGTTGCTGGGCTTGTGACGTGTTGTTGTGGGGTGTTGTGACGTGTTTGTTGCTGGGCGGGGGGTGTGACGTGTTGTTGTGGGGGTTGTGACGTTGTTTGCTGGGGGTGTGACGTGTTGTTTGCTGGGGGTGTGAACCGTATTGTTGCTGGTGGGGTTGACGTGTTGTTGCTGGGGTGTGACGTGTTGCTGCTGGTGGGTGTGACGTGTGTTGCTGGGGGTGTGACGTGTTGTTGCTGTTCGGTGTGACGTGTTGTTGCTGGGGGTGTGGACGTGTTGCTGCTGGGGGGTGTGTGACGTGTTTCTGCTGGGGGTGTATGTGTTGCTGCTGGGAGTTTGAATGTGTTGCTGTATGGTTGTGAGTGTTGTGCTGGAGGTTGTGACGTGTGGTTGTGGGGGTTTTGATTGTGTTGTCGCTGGGAGTTTGATGTGTTGTTGCTGGGGGTGTGACGTGTTGTTGCTGGGGTGTGGACTTGTTGTTGTGGGGGTGTGACGTGTTGTTGCTGGGGGTTGACGTGTTGTTGCTGGGAGTTTGATGTGTTGTTGCTGGGGGTGTGACGTGTTGCTGCTGGGAGTGTGACGTCGTGTTGTTGCTGGGGGGTGAACGATGTTTGTTTGCTGGGGGTGTGAAGTGTTGCTGCTGGGAGTTGGATGTGTTGTTGCTGGGAAGTTGATGTGTTGTTGCTGGGGGTGTTGATGTGTTGTTTTGCTGGGGGTGTGGGGGAGTGTTGTTGCTGTGGTGTGACGTGTTGTTGGCTGGGTGTGAACGTGTTGTGCAGGGGGTGATGACGTGTTGCTGCTGGGGGTGTGACGTGTTGGCTGCTGGGAGTTTGATGTGTTCTTGATGGGGGTTTGATGTGTTGTTGCTGGGGTTTGTGACGTGTTGTTTGCTGGGGGTGTGACGTGTGGTTGTGGGACGTGTGATTGTGTGTTGTGGGGTTTGATGTGTTGTTGCTGGGAGTTTGATGCGTTGTTGCTGGGACTTTTGATGTGTTGGTTGACTGGGGTGTGACGTTTTGCTGCTGGGTGTGTGACTTGTTGTTGCTGGGGTGAGACGTGTTGCGTGCTGGGAGTTTGATGTTGTGTTGCTGGGGGTTGGGACGTGTTGTTGCTGGGAGTTGATGTGTTTGTTGCTGGGGAGCTGGACGGTCGTTGTTGCTGGGGGGTGTGAGTGTTGTTGCTGGGGTGTGGACCGTGTTGCTGCTGGAGTTTGGATGTGTTGTTGCTGGGGTGTGACGTGTGTTGCTGGGAGTTTGATGTGTTGTTGCTGGGGGGTTGTGACGTGTTGGTTGCTGGGGGTTGTGACGTGTTGTTGACCTGGGGAGTGTGAGTTGATTGCGGCTGGAGTTTGATGTGGTGTTGCTGGGAGCTTGATGTGTTGTTGTGGGGTTTGATGTGTTGTTGCTGGGAAAGGTTTTTTTGGGGAAAAGTGTTTGATTGCTAGGGAGTTTGGTGTGTTGTTGCGGGGGGGGGAGTTTATGTGGTTGTTTGTGGGAGCTTGATGTGGTAGTTGCTGGGGGATGTGACGGTTGTTGCTGTAATTGTGGCGTTTGGGTTGCTGAGAATGTGGACGTTTTTGCTGGGAATTATGTGACGTGTTGTTTGAATGGGGAAATTGTGGACGTATTGTTGCTGGGAGTTTGGTGTTGTGTTGCTGGGAAGTTTGATTGTGCGTGTTGCTTGGGAGCCTTGATGTGTTGTTGCTGGAGTTGATGTGTTGTGCTGGGGTTTGAATGTGATGTTGCTGGAGTTTGGTGTGTTGTTGCTGTAGTTTATGTGTTGTTGCTGGAGTTTATGTGTGTTGCTGGGAGTTTGATGTGTTGTTGCTGGGAGCTTGATGTGGTGTTGCTGGGGGTGTGACGTGTTGCTGCTGGGGGGTGTGACGTGTTGTTCTGGTAATGTGGCGTTTTGTTGCTGGAATGTGTCGTTGTTGCTGGGAATGTGACGTGTTGTTTCTGGGAATGTGACGTTATTGTTGCTGGGAGTTTGTGTTGTGTTGCTGGGAGTTTGTGTGGTGTTGCTGGGAGTTTGGCCTGATTGTTGGGTGTTGCTGGGCGTTTGGGTGTGGTGTTGCTGGGAGTTTGGTGTGTTGGAGCTCTGAGAGCGACGTGTTGTTGCTGGTAGGGGGCCTTCTTGTTGCTGGGAGGGGGCCTTCTTGTTGCTGGGAGGGGGCCTTTTTGTTGCTGGGAGGGGGACGTGCTGTTGCTGGTAGGAAGAGGTGATGGTGGTACTAATATAATAATAATAATATTAATATCTTTATTTACTACAAGTACATGTACAAGGTATACAGTCCTAGCTGACAACAATGACATACTACTATATAGAAACTCCCTTGTTATGCTCCGCATTTCGGGCAAATTAGGTCAGTGTCCCAGGATGCGACCCACACCAGTCGACTAACACCCAGGTACCCATTTTACTGATGGGGAACATAGACAACAGGTGGAAAGAAACACGTCCAACGTTTCTACTCTGGCTGGGTATCGAACCCAAGGCCCTCGCCCTGTGAAGCAGAGAGCGTTAAGCCAAGGCCACCAGAGTCTTATGGAGCGAAGCTGGGCGGTGACCCCCCCGGAGCTGCTGGAGGAGAGAGCTGTGGAGAGAGGTGGTGGGGAAGAGCTGGTGGAGAGAGAAGCTGGTGGGGAAGAGTGGTGGAGAGAGAGCTGGTTTTGAGGTGGAGAGCTGGTAAGCAAGCAGCCAGCCAACCAGCCAAGCCAGAGAAGCCAGCCAAGGCAGCCATCCGAGACCAAGAAGCCAGGGAGCCACCCAGGCACAAGTAGCGGTATTCGTGCTGATCAGGAACTGAAGATTCTCTCCCCGAGTTCAATGATGGTGACACAGTGGGAGTGATCACACCCCACCACCCACTACCTGAGAGACAGGGGAAAGGGTTGATCATTCCCCCACCCTCTCCCGTGGGATTTCGATTGGTGGGTGGTGATCACCCTCCACCACCCTCTACCATGGATCGATGGGGGCGGTGATCACTCCCACACCACCCTCTACCATGGAATCGGGGTGGATCACTCCCCCACCCACCCTTTACCAAGGAATCGGAGGCGGTGATATCAAACTCCCCCACACCCTCTACCATGGAATCGGGGGGTGATTTACTCCCCACCACCCTTACAATGGAATCGGGCGCGGAGTGTGATCAGTCCCCCATCACCCTCTACCATGGAATCGGGGGTTGATCACTCTCCCCACCACCTCTACCATGGTGTCGGGGGGGGGAGTGAAGTGGTGGAGAGAGTGGATCATTTCCCCACCACCATTTACCATGGAATCGGGGGGGTGATCACTCCTCACCACCCTCTGCCATTGGAATGGGAGGGGGTGATCACTACCCCCACCACCTCTACATGAATCGGGAGGGGGTATCAACTCCCCCACCACCTCTACCATGGAATTCGGGGGTGATCACTCCCCCTCACCACCCTCTACGTGGAATCGGGGGGATGATCACTTCCCCCACCACTCTTCTACCATGGAATCGGGGGGGTGATCACTCCCCCACCACCCTCTACCATGGAATCGGGGGGTGATCACTCCCCCACCACCCTCTACCATGGAATCGGGGGAGTGATCACTCCCCCACCATCCTCTACCATGGAATCGGGGGGTGGATCACTCCCCCACCCACCCTCTACCATGGAATTTTTTTTTTTTATTCGGGGGCGTGATCAATTCCCTCACCCCTTACCATTGCAATCCGAGGGTGATCAATCCCCACCACCCTCTACCTGGGAGACGGTGGGAGTGATCACTTCCCCCTCCCCCTCGTTCCAGGGTGAGGGGGGGGGTCGACCCCCACTACCTGACTCAGCTGTTGGGGACAAAATAACGTAACAGGTTTTACTGGTGCAAAATATAAGGGACTTTTTTTTCCTCTCCTTTTAAAGAACGATTTGCGGAGATTCATTTGATTGGTTTTTGCTTTTGACTGGCATTTATCTCTGATTGGCTTATATCTGTGATTGGCTTTTGTGTGATTGGCTATCTGCGATTGGGTTTTGTCTGTGACTGGGTTTTGTCTGTGATTGGGTTTTGTCTGCGATTGGGAAATAATATACATGCATTATATATATATATATATATATAAATATATATATATATATATATATATATTATATATATTATATATATATATATATGTGTGTGTGTGTGTGTGATGTGTGTGTGTGGTGTTAATGTAAAAATTAATAATCTTGTACCAAAAGCACCTTAGAAAACTTAATTAACCTTATTATAACAAGCGCAATTTAATTTAATTTAGCTAAAGCACGTAAATGTGTTTTAGATAAGTTTACAATATTTCTATAATAAAAAAAAACACAATGAAATATATTTTTGTTTCGTTAGCTTCAGAATGATTTTTGCGAAATTATTGCATTCACAAATTTTCGCTTGCCTTATTCAGCAAGAAGAGCGTTGCTATTTAAGCCAAAATCTCAAGTTTTACTTATTCGCCACGACATCTCTCTTTTGACTTAAGAAATCGTAATGACACGATTGCAAATAAACCATACCCCCGGCCGGGATTGAACCCGCGGTCATAGAGTCTCAAAACTCCAGCCCGTCGCGTTAGCCACTAGACCAGCTAGCCACAATAAGATTCATCCAACTAGGTATATTTCTACACCATAGGAAAGTTAGCACAGGCACCTCTGTGACCACAAATGCAAGTTTTTACAGACGAATCTCCAGCTAGCGTGGCCGTGACGAACTCTAGCTCAAGTCCCTTCACTGCGACGGGCTGGAGTTTTGAGACTATGACCGCGGGTTCAATCCCGGCCGGGGGTATGGTTTACATCTCTCTTTTATTTTCTCTTTTATTAGGCGAGAAGTGTATATATATTATATACACAATATACACTCTCTTCTGTCAGTGTGACTTATGACTGGATCGAAACATCGTCCTAAGATTTCCTCTCTCCCATGTGTTAGTTATTTGTGTATTGTCGTATTATATACAATTTTAAACGTATAAATGCTACTGGAATGTTCCAAGTGGGAGGCAGTGAAGGTAGGAATGTTCCAAGTGGGAGGCAGTGAAGGTAGGAATGTTCCAAGTGGGTGGCAGTGAAGGTAGGAATGTTCCAAGTGGGAGGCAGTGAAGGTAGGAATGTTCCAAGTGGGAGGCAGTGAAGGTAGGAATGTTCCAAGTGGGAGGCAGTGAAGGTAGGAATGTTCCAAGTGGGAGGCAGTGAAGGTAGGAATGTTCCAAGTGGGAGGCAGTGAAGGTAGGAATGTTCCAAGTGGGAGGCAGTGAAGGTAGGAATGTTCCAAGTGGGAGGTAGTGAAGGTAGGAATGTTCCAAGTGGGAGGCAGTGAAGGTAGGAATGTTCCAAGTGGGAGGCAGTGAAGGTAGGAATGTTCCAAGTGGGAGGCAGTGAAGGTAGGAATGAAACAGTCATGGGTTTGATAATGAAAGATCCGGAATTTTAGGCTTTTGCTGGTTTGTTCTGGGTACGTGATGCTTACCGGTAGGCGATGTGATGGCTACCTGTCTTGTGTACCAGACAACGGCAAGAGTCATGTTGAAATACACAAACAACACTTACTACACCCACAAGACAACCAACACTTGCTGCCCTACACTGATACGTAGAATACTTGCTACACTGACACCGACACACACAACACTTGGTACAATCACAATGATACTTCCTACCCCCACAATGACAGACAGACAGACAGACATACACACACACACACTTGCCACACACTGACACGTTATTCTGTTGTAACAGACGGAAGCAGCGTAGCGAACGGCTTGGTGTATTAATTCGCTAATTAAGGGGACAAACACTGCTAATTGGCGCCATACTCGCTCTCGGCTCCACAATAACGATCGAGACACAAACATCCAGAACGATCAATCGTAGAACAACTCAGAATCTGTTAATTTAGATACAAGAACATCTACGTATCTTCATTCTGTAGAGGTTTCGCTAACAAGTGGCATTATCAATATAATACAGGGGACTGAAAAGGTAAAAGGTGAAGCAATAAGTCCCTCAGTCCTACCAGCAGGTGTCCAGTCCCGAAGTCTTGATGAATATGTAGCATAGGTAGAAAGGGACGTGGGCTTATATACTGCAGACAGATAGGTCAAGACATTGTTATTGGTACGGGGGGATTTTCCAATGGAAGTAGGCCATTTCCATTTATATATGTATATATATATATATTATATATATTTATATTAAAAAATATATATATATATATATATATATATATATATATATATATATATATATAATATATGTCGTGCCAAATAGGCAGAACTTGCGATTTGGCTTAAATAGCAACGTTCATCTTGCCATATAGGACAGCGAAAATTTTTTGTATGCATAATTTCGCAAAATCATTCTGAACCTAACGAAAAAAAATATATTTCACTGTGTTTGTCAGTTTTAAAAATTACTGTAAACAAATCTAAAATATATTTAGTTGGGTTAGGGTAAAATAAATTGCTTTGTTATAAAAAGGTTAGGTAAGTTTTCTAAGTTCCTTTTGGTGCAAATTATAAATTTTTACATCAACATTAATGAAAAAAATATATCTTTAAAAGTATAAGAGAAAATTTTGGGAAAGGACTTAATTTTAAATGAGTTCTTGCTAATTGACAGTTTTACATATTCGGCACGAATATAATATATATATATATATATATATATTATATATTATATATAAATATATATATATATATATATATATATATATATATATATATAAGCGTGTGTGGTTCTCGCTCACAGTGATGGGCCAGTAAACATGGGTTCAAATCCTTGGCTAGCGCAGTGTTGTTATTGATAAATTTCCACTCGTTCGTGGGTTACAATAATATATATGCTGCTGTAGGCTAGTACCCCAAAAACAGGATGAGAATAAAATTAGTTGAGGAGCTCCCACACCCTCCGTATGTCCTAGGACCAAGGGGTTAACACACTTAGCTTGGCTGGCGAATACGTTAAAAAACGGGGTCAGTTAGCAAGAATCATTTAAAATTAAAGTCCCTTCTAAAAAATTTTTCTTATATGTTTTAAAGATATATTTTTTTCATTATTGTTAAATGAAAAAAAATTTTAATTTTGCACTAAAAAAGAATCTTATAAAACTTACCTAACCTTTTTTATAACAAGAACAATTTTTTTAGCCTAACCCAACTATATATATTTTAGATTTGTTTACAATAATTTAATACTAAACAAACACAGTGAAATTATATTTTTTTCGTTAGGTTCAGAATGTTTTGGCGAAATTATTGCATACGCAATTTTCGCTTGCCCTATATGGCAAGATGAGCGTTGCTATTTAAGCCAAGATCGCATGTTCTGCCTATTCGGCACGATAATATATTTTATATATATATATATATATAAAATAAAATTATATATATATATATATATATATATTATATATATACATCCTTGAGTGATGAAGATCTAATTTACCTTTGTCAAAATCGACTTTTTTAAAATGTAAAGCATTCTTTTTTAACTAAAATTTAGCTATATAACGAAAACTTTTGAATTAAGATTTTAATAAAGAAAATTGTAATAAACTGCAGCATGAGACAGATGCAATACGGCAACGAAACTTTGGCTTTAATTATCAAAATCACACCCCTTGATAACAGTTATGAGTGACTTTTTAATAAGCTTAACCTACTGCAGCAGGAATGCTAAGAAAGCTGTCGTCTCGTCTGCTACATTAAAAAGCTCACCAACCCGACTGCTACACACGCATACACTCACATTATATTTTATTAGAACTGTGTTTGTTTTATAAAGCTTAAACTAGATTTAGGCTTTAGTTTAATTTGCACAAAATATAAATAACTAAAATTTGTCCAATTGGGTCTGTCTCACGGAATACAAAATAGGAGGTCAACGCTGACGCATCGAAACAACGATCTCCCACATGAGACGAAAGTGTACATCAGCTACCCAGTAGTTGAGATAGTCATCATTCTCATGCTATAGCGATTTGACAGCATTTTGGAAAATAGAATAGTAATTAATGCAAACTCCCGTTGCTACCACCTTCATTAACACTGAAAAAGATTCTCCACTGAGGTTTTCCTGGTCTTCCCCGATCAAAACTCTTTCACCATTTAAACCCTGGCCTAGCTGGCAAAGCCCTCGCTTCAAAACACGGAAAGCCCGGGTACGATTTCCGGCGAGACAGAAACATTTCGACGTGTTTTCCTTACATCTATTTTTCCTGTTCACCTAAAAGCAAGTAGGTACCTGGGGGGTTAGTGGGACTGGTATAAGTCGCATCCTGGGGACAACTAGAGGCCCCAAGGAAATAGACAACGTCCTTGATGCCCCCCCCCCCCCCCCCTTACTGCTTTTCTTGGGTTATCCTGGGCGGATAACCCTCCGGGGTTAAAAAATCCGAACGAAATCTAATCTTATCTTATTTACACCACTTCAGTCAACACCACTCTTGTCAACACGACCACTATCGTCACTACTCTAGTAAGCTGCTTCGGGCTTGGGACCAGAAGCAAAGGTGTAAAATATTTTTCCTTCTAAGTATGACAACTGAAATTCATGTAACTTTTATGGAGTTGTAACTTATGTAAATCTGGTTTGTGGAGATCATTCTCCGAGCTTTTTTATTATGACTGTGTCGAGGTCAACGAATTTTCAGTTCCATTTCAGTCAGGAAATCCAACCCGAGGAGTAAGTCCTCAGCCAGTCGTGCAGGAGGATGTCTATTAGTTTTGTAGTTCCGCTGAGGGTGATGGTGCATTTTCGATTTTATATTTAATTTGTGTATTTATGTTCCCATTGCTTCCGGGATTGATGATTTTGATAGGGTCCATCTCCTGAACCCTTTATATTCAGATGGTTCTGAAGTTTTGGGTTCATGGTCGAACAGGTGCTTCCAGAATCAATGATGGCTTTAACTACATTCTGTCCCACCTTGCACTCATTGTTGGACTTGGTCCCATGAAGATGTTTAAGTAAACTGGGACGAACTACTAGTGTGGGACGGGTTTTTTGACATTCTGATAGAGCAATGGTTTAAATTTTGGAGTACATCCATGCCTAGGGAAGTGGCGTGCATCAGAGACAAACATTGTGGAATGAATAACCACGTTACCATGGCACACGAGAGGTGCATCCAGGAGTCCTACAAGGATTGCTTGTAATCCTTGGCGTCTTCTTCAGACAATATACCAATCTGTTAACCAATCCACAATCCACGACAGTTTGAAGTGAAACCCGGGTAGTTTCAGATCCAGAGTCCCTATGAAGGATACATACTTGTTTCCAAGTTTGCACTGAAGTTTCAGTAAAAACACTGTCTTTATCCTTCACCAGCAACAGTTCTTTGGGGAATTTCATTTTGAAGGTTGGGGGGAGGGATTCGAACCATCGTTTAATTGGCAGGTGAGACGCTTTACCGACTCGGCCAGGGGGGGGGTATACAAAAAAAGAAGAAAAATTTGTATTTATTGTTCTATACTCCGTCAGGAATACCATCTGTAAACCTAAATGAATCCTTCCCTCGGCCCCGGAGCTTTAGCAGTTTTATTTTATGCTTGTCCCCTTCTTTTCCTCTTTCTCTCTTCCAATGCTTCCTGTTCTTCCTCACCTCCTCCTCGTTTTTTTTACTTTCTTCACCTCTTTCCCTCTTCTCCTCCCACTAATCATCCTCCTTGACAAAAATCATCTTCCCTTCATCCGCCTCTTCCTCAGTGTCGTTGCCTTCCTCCTCCTCCTCCTCTCCTCCTCTACTCTTTCGGTATCTTCTTTCTCCTCTTTCTCCTACTCCTCGTATTACTTCCTCCTCCTCCTACTTTCGTTCTGCTTCCTCTTCCTCCTATTCCATCATATCTACTTCATTTCCCCCTCCTCCTTCGTATCTACTTCCTCCCTCGTTCTCCTTGCCTCATCATCGTCGGGCGTTTTCGTCCTCTTCATCTTCCTTTTCGTTTCCATCATCATCATCTCTTTCTTTCCCTTCTGCCTAGTTCTCCTTCACCTTATCTATTCCATCTCTTCCTCCTTTCATTGTTCATCCTCTTTTCCTCACCTTTTTATTTCTTTTCCTCTTGTTTTTTTCTCCTCTTTTTCCAAATCTTCTTCCCACTGCGCGTGAGAGTAAAGCTTAGTGTGAGAGTAAAGCTTAGTGTGAGAGTAAAGCTTAGTGTGAGTGTAGAGCTTAGTGTGAGTGTAGAGCTTAGTGTGAGAGTAAGGCTTAGTGTGAGAGTAAGGCTTAGTGTGAGAGTAAGGCTTAGTGTGAGAGTAAGGCTTAGTGTGAGAGTAAGGCTTAGTGTGAGAGTAAGGCTTAGTGTATATGGATCGTGCCTCCATTAAATCACCGTCGTGCCTAATTTAAATCGAAAATTTCCGAAATTTGTCCATCTCCCCTATGAGACAAAAGTGCAGTAATTAATGCTAGAGAAATATATAGTGTTAAAGATAAGATGAGAGAATTTCATCCTTTGTTGACAAATTGTGTTAAAAATGTGTTAGTGAACAGGTTATGGAAGCTCTGTTATACCTTAGAAGCATAGAAAGAAATTAAGGTTAGAGTGAACCTACATGTGGATATATTATAATCTGTTCTAGGAAGGATTTGGGTACATGGAGGTATATGATAAGGAAATCATTGCTCTGTCTCTCCTCTCTATCACACACTTTCTCCACTCGTTCTCTCTGTCAATAACTTTTTCTCTCAAGAGCTTTATTTTTTATTTACATTTTGCTTAAATCCTGGTCTAATATTGTAAAATTACACATTAATTTAAGTAATTATCACAGCATTGTTTCTAACTTTATTTAATGTTAAGTAAATAGTTACATTTTATAGTTTATGAAAGAACAGATCTTCGTATATCCACTCTGGGATTTACCAGTCTTTTTATAGCGTAATGTTGAGAGCAAAATTGGAAACTATGAATGTGCAAAGAAAAAATAATTTTTTTTTTTCTGTTTAGCCAATTAATATACATTTCTTTTCCCAAAATTCATTTTTCCTCCATCCATTACCTGCGAATTCCAGTAGTAGTGATCAGAGAGATAAATGGCCAGAGGACTTTTTTTTTTTTTTTAAATACCATATGTCCAAGACATTTTATTGATGTGGTAATTTTTTTATTATTAAAGATGCAAGTTGTGTTGTTAGTATCCCATGGAATTATATGAAAATTTTCGGAGTTCTCACATTTTATGGAAAGTAATAATAAAGTAATATCCCTGAGAAGACGCAAAGTCCCTGGAAAGTAACAGTTATTTTTAGATTTATGCATGTGGAAATTAATTTAATTAGGGTTTTGCGGGCCCCAAAAAAACCCAAGAAAGCCAAAGGGGTTGTGGATTTATCAATTGTGAGATTAACAGTAATTATGTTTTAACAACGCGGTTTACATTTATCCGTGTTTTTTTCTACATATATTTTTAAAGATATTGTATGATTGTTAACTCTAATTGTGTAATAAGTTCTTACTATTGTCAAGTGAAATTTTTTTCACATCGTTACTTTTTAATAAAAAAATTTTAACAAAACCCTGATTTGAGGAAAGAATGAGAGTAAATTTTAGGGGGCAGGATAAAAAATAGAAAAAAAAGTTAAAATTTTTATATATATATATATATATATTATATATTTTTAAATTTAAAAAAAAAAGAGAGAGAGAGAGAGGAGAGAGAGAGAAAAAAGAGAAAAAGATAAAAAAAGAGGGGAGGTAAGAAAAAAGGGGGGAAAGAGAGAAAGAGGGGGGAAAAGAGGGGAGGGGGAGAAAAAGAAAAAAGAAAAAAGAGAAAAAAAGAAAAAAAGAGAAAAAAAGAAAAAAAAGAGAGAAAAAAAAAGGGGGAAAGAAAAAAGAAAGAAAAAAGGGGAAAAAAAAGAGAAAAAGAAAAGGGGGAAAAGGGGGAAAAAGGAAAAAAGAAAAAAAAAAAGAAAGTGGGAAAAGGGAGAAAAAAAAGAGAGAGAAAGAAAGAGAAAGAGAAAAAGGGGAGAGGAGAGAGAAAAAGGAAAGGGGAGAGAGAGAGAGAAAAGGAGGAGAGCAGACAGAGAGGAAAGGGGGGAAAAGAAAACCTTAGGGACCCTTTTAACCCTTGTCAAACCCTGTGTAAAAAAGAGAGAGAGAGAAAGAAAAAGAGAGAGAGGGGTTGTTTTGCCAGTGGGGTTGAAAGATTTCTGTACGGGGCACAAGTACGTCACCCCTTGGGAGTATGCCCATTTTTCCCTTGCTTTGCCTGCCCCCCCCCCCTCTCTTTTCTGCGACCTTGACGGGGAGTGGAGAACAAGAAAGGGAGTTTTCATCTCTCGCCTGGCCCCCATCCTGGTTAGATCGTAATTTCGGGGGCAGAGCCTTCAACACGGGGGGGATGGGGGTGGCCTTATGTTATGTACAAGCCCAAACACTTTTAAAAAGTCCCAACACTTGGCTCCACTTCGGGGACAGCTTAACCCAAGCTTCTATACCAAAAGGGGACGGGCAGAAAGCAGCAACTTCACTCTGGCTGTACCTTCTCCAAAAACTTTCTTTCATCTGAGATCATTTACCCCCGGGGGATGCTCGAGTAGGGAACAATTGAAAAATTCATTATGATGTCAACGAAATAAAGTCAGTTGATTAAATGAAAATGCTGGCCCCCCGATGGCCCCAAAATTTTCATTTAAATTTAATTGTATTTTCCATAAAAAAAATGCTTTCAAATGAGCTGATGTAGGTAACAGCTCTTAGCTTGCCAAAAGTTAGGAACCTTTAACCTGTAAATAATTTTTCAAAAAAGTTTAGGGATCCTTAACCAAAACTTGTAAAAACCCTGGGGAAAAGGGGAGAGAGAGAGGATGGGGGTAAAGTTAGACAGGGGAAATTTTGGAGAGGAAAAGAGAGAAAAAATTTTGATAGAAAAAGGAAAAGGAGAAGAAAAAAGAGAGGATAAGATAGAGAGGGAGATAAAATGACAGTGGCCGGGGTGGTGAAAAGAGTGGATAGGGAAAGATCTTTTTTATAATAAATATGAAGTAGAGTAAGAAAGGAAATAAGAATTAAAATTTAAAATCTGGGGGAGTGGGGGATTTTTAGAGGCTGTTGAATGGAGTGAGATCAAGTACGGATGATTCACATGCAGGAAGGAAAGTGGAGATTTTTTCTGAAGGAGTCATAAAAAGTGAATGATTTCCGTGGGTTTTTCCCTTTAAATGAATGTGAACCGAAACTAAAGGTTTTGGGCTTTGGGGGTTTTAAACCGGGGGAGAGTTGGGGCCCTTCCTGCAAGGGGCCGTTGGCCCCGCTGTAGTGTCCTTCTTTCTTATATTCTTTTTTGGGGCTAAAAAAAATCTTCTTTAAGAAAGAGAAAAAAAGATGCAACTGTATTAATACATTTATGGGGAAGAAAAAAGCATACGTCCTTAAGGATCATCAGAACCGAAGAATATTTGATTGGGCTCATTTAAAAAATTTACGCAGATTCAGTTTAAAAGAGGGATTAGTATAGCTTTTCCGGGAAAACAAGGAAAACTGTAAAGGGGTTGTATTTTGGCTATTTTTTATGCCATGAGAATCTATGTTTTGAGGCTCTTTCCTTTTTTCCCGTGCTGATCAAAAAATCTGGGTAGCTAGGCCCCGGGCAACTGGGCTTTTTCCTTTATTCATGCTTTGACCTTCCCATCAACCCCTGGCCCGAATCAGTCATATCTCGACCTTCCCGCAAGCCATTTGCTTCGATCTGAATCACGCCTTCACCCTTTCCCCCAACCACTTGCTTCACCATCATGATGATTCTACTTTCAACAGTCAAGCACCTTAATTACGTCGCCGCGTTCCTGGGCGCAGGGGGGAGGGGACTCACAAAAAATTTCGCTTGGGGAAAATCATAGAGGTGCTGGTCCCAAATCGCACGCGAAAAACGCTCCCTACAAAAAAAACAAGAAAAAAACAATAGGAACCCTGCCCCGGATTCAACCTGGGGTTTTTCTGATCCACACTTTTAGGACGCGTTATCCTTTGGGGCCACAAGGAGTTTAATTTTTAAATATATACCACAGGTGAAAATGGGAAAAAAAAGGGGGGTTTTTAGGGGGGGGGGTACAAAAACTCTTTAGAGGGAAAATTTCCCCTGGAGATGTGTTTTATCAGTACGTAAAAGGCTTAAAGGGCTTTCTTTAGTTTTTTTTTTGGTAAAATTTTTTGTAAATTTTAATTAAGCCCTTTTCGTGATTGCTTTCATATATATTTATATTTTGCCTTTAAAAGACGTTCTTGCGGGGAAAAGGTTTTAAAACCCTTAAAAAATTTGTTTTCTCCAAAAAAATTTTTTGTTAGTGTGTATGGGGTTAGTGTGCCCTATTTGTTAGTGTTATTGTAACCCCTTTTAAAAACTTCGTATGGTTCCTTTTCTACTTATTTCATTTTGTCCTGACAGCTTTTTAAAACTGAAAAAAAAACTGCTTCATTAAGGGGATTTCTTTTTTAAACTTCCAAACTGTGCCTTCATGTTTGTGTTTTCCCCTCTCTCAAATAGCTGTCCCCCGTCCCGTTGCTCATAGGGTTTTTTTTACATTTTGTCATATTTTTTTCCTTTTCCCTTTTTCCCCGTGTCAAACAGGTTGAGTTTTCCCCTTAAACCCCTCTTTTTATATGAAATGCACCTTAGCTTGGATTGGTTTCGTTACTAAACCCCAGCATTCCTTCAAATTTTTTAACATTGCCTTTCTTCCCGGTGGGGCCCAATTTTCCCAATATGGAAAAAACGAAAAACTGTATATAGTTCGTGAATGATTTTTTTTAATTAGAGTTTTTAAAAAAATATTTTGAGAAATGCTAGTCATGCTTTTATGGGAGCAGTTATTTGGGTTTTAAAGAGCCCCCTCAGGCAATATCCCCATTTCCTTTTTTTTTGAGAGAGAAATTTACAGCCTCTATCCCTCGGGCCTATAATCCATCCTTGTAATTCTCTTCTCTAGTCTTAGTGACCATTTATAGTTAAATCAATTTATTTATTGCTCTTGCCTCTTATTCTAGTGCCTCTAACATTCGAACTGTTAATTATGCCGACTCACTGCTGTTCCAATTTGCAACTTTGCTGCTGTCTCTGTCACATCCTTAAAATATTACAAATCTTTTAGCAACATCTCTTAAATTACATCTTAACGATATCTTGCTATTTCTTATACACTACAGAAATATTACTTTATTAGATCCAAAGCGTGGAATCCCTATCTAAATACTTTTAAATACTAAATAATGAGATTATTAGCATAAACTGACTGCCATATAATCACAAGAGCAAGGAATATAACACAGATGATACATTAAAATGCTGACGAATAGATTTAAAAATGGCGCTGGGAGCGGCTGCTAGGAAGGTATGTGACTCATCTCCCTCACCCTTACCTCCAATGCTACCTGTTCTCTCTCAGTTATGATCATTAATTGCTTCACTGTTCTTGTTTACTGTAACTGAGACGTGGACATAGGGAGGATGAGAAAGATAAGGGTGATGTGAGAGAGACTAAGGTAAGGGAAAGTAGCTAGGGAGGGAGAGAGATAGGTATGTGAGAAAGGGAGAGAGAGAGAATAAGGGAAGGAGATATAGATACAAATTAAATTTCAATATTTATAAAATGTTTTTCATAATACTAGTGTCCGGCCATATGGCCGGGTACGTTTTCTTTCGTCTCTCTTGTTGTAATTCATTAGTTCGAACCATCGGCGTTTGACTATTTTTTTCCCCTTTTTTTAGCTGTAGATTCAGTATAATTATGTACCTAATATTGACTGATATTTTATGCAAAATTAAAGCCTACCTCTGGTTTAGGTTTTCATTAAAAAAAATAAAATTATAATTAATAATAATGTGTGTGTATGTGTACACACCTAGTTGAGGTTGCAGGGTCGAGTCGAAGCTCCTGGCCCTGTGTGTGTGTGGTGTTGTGTGTGTGTGTGTAGCAGTCTGATTATAAACAGAAGTCGCTGTAGGGCGAGTTACAAATGCAGGAAGTTTAAAAGCTGTCTTAAAGTCACTCATTGACTATTATCATGTGTGTGGTTTTGATAATAAAACAAAGTTCTTGCTTCAGTATTGCAAACTGTCAACTATGCATGCAATATATAAAGTTTTTCATGGTAGAAGCTACAACAAAAGTAGTTATAAAGCTTAGTTAAGTTTGGTTAGGAAGGAATGCTTTATATATAAATAAGAGGATTTTTGACAAGGGTAAATATATTTCCGTGGATCAAGAGCTCATCAACAACAAGACAACTGCCAAGACTGGAGCGAGGAGTAATGCCTCCACATTAAATAATTACCCTGTTAAAGCATAGGAATAAAAAGCAGGGTAGGCCAACTGATCCATGCTGAGTAGGCCTACTGACCCATGCAGAGGAGTAGGCCTAATGATCCATGCAGACGGGTCTTCTCAGAATGATCCACACACAGATGTAGACACCGACTTCAACAAAATCAAACTTCATATATAAAATTTATTGCATTTTCCATTCAATAAGATTTTTTGATATGATACGCAGTTTCTACGACAGGTACGGAGGGAGGAAGTAAGGCAAAGTAACATTGTAACTCCATTAAGTTAGACATACGATTACGTTGCAAATATTTATTCTTTTGCCAAAGTCATGAGAAGTTTAATTCTCGCTACCGGTTTATACCTTTAAAAGAGTTATTTATTTCAGTAATATACAAGTTTAAATATTTCTTTTACACAATGTCAAAAAAAAAATTATTTTGTATACAAGCAGAGATAACAATCACATGAAATCTTTCATAAAACATAAATAAAACACATAGATAAAAGTAACACCGCATTGTTCATACACAATTACTATTAATCTCACAATTGATTAAAACCACAATATTTGGATTTCTCCGGTTATTCTCAGCCACTAGCCTTAATAATAATAATTTCCATATGCATGAAATTTAAAGATAAATGTTACTTCCAGACGCTTTGATGCTTCTCAGGAATATTTTATATGTGGGAAACTCAGTCACATTTTCTATACAAGTCTACGGATACGACAACCCAATTTTCGTTATAAAGAATTCGGTAATAACTACATTAGTGAGATAGATGTCTTGAGACGTATGGTATGTAATACAACATAATTCTTTAGCCATTCCATCGCTGCTTACACCCTGTCCCTCGGATCTTTCTCTAATCCCACTGCTACTGCCCCTGAGGGATGGAAAGGGAAGTGAAAGGGGGAAACAAACATGGACTCGCAGTTAAAGGAGGGAGAAAAGTTTTGGGATTTAAAATTTTTGGGAAATTTAAAAAAAAACAATTTATTTTAAGCTTTGGGCCCAAATATTTAAAAATCAAGAGACGCAGCCCAGAGGGAGGGGTCACCCCTTCATCAAAAAAGGTCGGGAATCGTTTCCCCCCAAGATGAAAAGAATCCCCCTTTTTTCTTTGGAAAATCTTTTTTTTTCCCAATTTTCCCGTAAAATTTAAAATTTTAAAAAATACGGGAAAATTTTTCCAGAGGGGGATATACGAAGATCTGTTCTTTCATAGAATATAAATTTTTTAACTTTTATATTGCACCTAAAATAAAGTTGAAAATAATGTGTGGAATTAATGCTTAAGCAAATTGTGGGTAATTTTACAATATTACCCCGGGATTTGAGAAAATTTTGAAAAAAAATTTAAAAAATTTAAAGGGGGGAAAAAAAATTTTGGAAAAAAAAAAGTTAAAAAAAAAGAAAGTGGGGGAGAAAGAGCGATATTTTCAAAAAACTTCACATAAAACTTTTCCTTCCTAGAACAAAAAATTAATTTTTCCAAAAAAAAGGGGTTAACTCAAACCCTTTTAAAATTCCTTCTAGGCTTCCCCCAAAGGTTAAAATGGTATCCATAACCTTTTAAACCCAAGTTTTTATAAAAATTTTCCTCAACTAAACGGGGAAAAATTCTCCTTCTCATTTTTCAAAAAAAATTATTTTTCCCCCTTTAACTTTAATTTTTCTTCTGTTTCCAAAAAAGGTTTGTAAAATTTCGGGCTATAGCATGGAAAAATTGCGACTGTTTTTCCCAACCCCCAGGGTTCCCCCTTTTTTTTTTTTTTTCCCAAAAAAATTTTTTTTTTATTTTTTTTTTTTTTAAAAAAAAAAAGGTTTCCCCCCTTTTTGGTTTTCCTTTAAAAAAAAAGGTTTTTAAAATTTTTCCCCCCTTTTTTTTTTTGGGCCCCCCTTTTTAAACCCCTTTTAAAAAAACCCCCCAAACCCCCCCCTTTTTTTCCCCCCCCAAACCTTTTTTTTTCCCCCCCCACACACAGGTTTTCCCCCCCCAAACACATGGTTTAACTCTAACCCCAAACCCCTTTTTTAACCCTCCCACACCCTTTTTTTTCCCAAACCCCCCCTTTTCTCCCCCCCCTTTTTTTTAAAACCCCCCTCCCCCCAAAAAAAAAAAAAATTTTTTTTTTTAAAAAAAAAAAAAAAAAAAAAGGGGGGGGGGGGAAAAAAAGGGGGGGGGGGGGGGGGGGGGGGGGGGGGGAAAAAAAAAAAAAAAAAAAAAAAAAAAAAAAAAAAACCCAAAAAAAAAAAAAAAAAAAAAAAAAAAAAAAAAAAAAAAAAAAAAAAAAAAAAAAAAAAAAAAAAACCCCCCCCCAAAAAAAAAAAAAAAAAACCCCCCCCCCCCCCAAAAAAAAAAAAAAAAAAAAAAAAAAAAAAAAAAAAAAAAAAAAAAAAAAAAAAAAAAAAAAAAAAAAAAAAAAAAAAAAAAAAAAAAAAAAAAAAAAAAAAAAAAAAAAAAAAAAAAAAAAAAAAAAAAAAAAAAAAAAAAAAAAAAAAAAAAAAAAAAAAAAAAAAAAAAAAAAAAAAAAAAAAAAAAAAAAAAAAAAAAAAAAAAAAAAAAAAAAAAAAAAAAAAAAAAAAAAAAAAAAAAAAACCCAAAAAAAAAAAAAAAAAAAAAAAAAAAAAAAAAAAAAAGGGGAAAAAAAAAAGGGGGAAAAAAAAAAGGGGGGGGGAAAAAAAAAGGTTTTAAAAAAAAAAACCCCCAAAAAAAAAAACCCAAAAAATTTTAAAAAAAAAAAAAAAACCCCCAAAAAAAAAGGAAAAAAAAAAAAAAAAAATTAAAAAGGTTTAAAGGGGGAAAAAAAATTTTTTAAAAAAAAAAAAAAAAAAGGGGGGGGGGTTAAAAAAGGGAAAATTTAAAAAAAAAAAAAATAAGGGTTTTTAAAAAAAAAAAAAAAGGGAAAAAAAAAAAAAAAAAAGGGGAAAAAAAAGGGGGGGGGGAAAAAAGAAAGGGGGGGTTGGGGAGGGGGGAAAAAAAAAAAAGGGGAAAAGGGGGGGGAAAAAAAAAAGGGGGGAAAAAAAAAAAAAAAAATTTTTTTTTGGGGGGGGGGGGAAGGCCCCCGGCCCCCGGGGGGGGGGGGAAAAAAAAAAAAAAAAAAAAAAAGGGGGGAAGGAAAAAAAGGGGGGGGGAAAAAAAAAAAAAAAAGGGGAAAAATTTTAAAAAAAAGGGTTGGAAAGGGGGAAAAAAAAATTTTTAGGGGGGGGGGGAGGGGGATAACTTTGCTCTCTCCACACTAAGCTCTACTCTGTCTCACACACCATGGCAGGAGTGGAAAAAATAGGAAAACAAGGAAAAACAGGAGGAAAAGGGGAGGGTGAAGAAGACGAGAAAGGAGGAGAAGAAATTAGGGCATGTGAAAGAGGAGAAAAGGAGGATGAGGAGAGGGAAGAAGGTAAGGAGGAGGAGGAAGAGGAGGATAGGGAAGAGGAAAAGGAGATGGAGGAGGAAAAGGAGGGGGAAGGGGACGGAAACAACGACGACGATGAGGAGGTGAAGGAAACGGAGGCGAACGATGGGGAGGATGAGGAAAAGGAGGAGAATGAAAAAGAGGAAGAGGCACAAGTGGGGAAGAATGAAAATGAGAAAGAAGAGGTAAAGAAAGATGATAACGATGAAGAGAAGGATAAGTAGAAGGAAAAGGAAGATACAGAGGAGGCGATGGAGGAGGTAAAAGGCACGGAGGAGGAGGAGGAGGAGGAGGAATAGGAGGAGGAGAAGGATTAGTGGGAGGAGAAAAGTGAAGCGAGGAATAAGATTAATAAGAGGTGAAAAAGTAGTAAAAAGGAGGAAGAAATGGAGGAAGAACAGGAAGTATTGGAAGAGGAGAAAGAGGAAACGGAGGGGACAAGCATAGATCAACTGCTAAAGCTCCTGGGCCGAGGGAAGAAGTTCATTTAGGTTACAGATGGCGTTCCTGACGGAGTATAGAACAATAAATACATTTTTTTCTTCTTTTCTTGCATACTCCCCCCTGGCCGAGTCGGTAAAGCGTCTCACCTGCCAATTTAGACGATGGTTCGAATCCCTCGCCCAACCTTCAAAATGAAATTCCCCAAAGAACTGTTGCTGGTGAAGGATAAAGACAGTGATTTACTGAAACTTCAGTGTAAACTTGGAAACAAGTATGTATCCTTCATAGTGGACTCTGGATCTGATACTACCCAGGTTTCACTTCAAACTGTCGTGGATTGTGGATTGGTTAACAGGATTGGTATATTGTCTGAAGAAGACGCCAAGGATTACAAGCCATCCTTGATAGGACTCCTGGATGCACCTCTCGTGTGCCATGGTAACGTGGTTATTCATTCCACAATGTTTGTGTCTGAATGCACGCCACTTCTCCTAGGCATGGATGTACTCCACAATTACCATTGCTCTATCAGAATGTCAAACACCCGTCCCACACTAGTAGTTCGTCCCAGTTACTTAAACATCTTCATGGGACCAAGTCCAACAATGATGTGCAAGGTGGGACAGAATGTAGTTAAAGCCATCATTGATTCTGGAAGCACCTGTTCGACCATGAACCCAAAACTTCAGAACCATCTGAATATCAAGGTTCAGGAGATGGACCCTATCACAATCATCAATCCTGGAAGCAATGGGAACATAAATACACAAATTAAATATAAAATCGAAAATGCACCAATCACCCTCAGCGGAACTACAAAAGTAATAGACATCCTCCTGCACGACTGGCATGAGGACTTACTCCTCGGGTTGGATTTCCTGACTGGAATGGAACTGACATTCGTTGACCTCGACACAGTCATAATAAGAAAGCTCAGAGAATGATCTCCACAAACCAGATTTACATAAGTTACTACTCATAAAAGTTACATGAATTTCAGTTGTCATACTTAAAAGGAAAAAATTTTGCACCTTTCTCTTAGTACATTATCTGTTTTAGATAAGATCATTCTCATTGTCATCAGAAGTCAATCGCTCTTACAAGATTTTTGAGTCCACATTCTACCTAGGAGACTATAACCTCACATCATTCAATACATCATCTTGAAGTGTTATTTATTTGAAGTACTTAAGTTCTTAAGGTCCACGAGTACCTTTTTTATGCATGACGTTTTAAATATTTTGATACAATGAGTATCCCTCTGACAATTCCTTCTCAACTATGAGCCCCCATTCAAACGTAGAGGCTTATATTACCGACGTCTCGATACTCGGATGGGAAAAACAACCGACCTGCCTCGTGCGCCTGATCTAGCATACACTTACACTATCATTGACATAGGATGTTACACTTGATGGAAACAGTTTTAATGTGTGTAGGGATCATAGTAGTGGCGGTACAAGAGTGGTTTTGACTGTAGTCGTGTTGAAGATAGTGACGTTAATACTGAGAGAGTTTGGTAGTCTCAGCCCAGGAAAATCCCGACAGAGAATCTAACAGTGTGGATTTGTCTTTCTCAGTATTAATGGAAGTAGTAGTAATGGGAATGGTGTTGTTAGAAGTGATTGTGGGAGTGGCTGGTGTGTAGTGTAGTAGTGTTCGTAACAGTGATGTTGATGGCAGTAGTGTTTACTGAAATGTGATAGCTGGTTCTGATGTTGAAGATTCATTTGTTAGTACCGATGTTGATAGAGATGGCGACATCTGTTTTGATGGTAGTGTTGATCATCAAGATGTTGAAGGTTCCGGTGTTTATGGAAGTAGTTCTGGCACAAGAGGTAATGGCGGAAATGATTATGGTGTAATGGCGTGATGGAACAGGCGCTGTCGACAACTGTGTCTACAACAGTAGAATTCATAATAGTAGATGCTGATGGTAGTATTGTTGATGGTAGTGACATTTATGCTAGTTATGGTAATGGAAATAAGTTGACGGCCGTTTTTATGGTAGAGATATTATTGATAGTGGTAATGATGGTAATTGTGTTGTCGGTAAAGGAGTTAATAATGGTAATGTTTATTGAACTGACGTTGATGATAATGTCGAGGGTTTGGTGGTGAAGGTTGCGTTATTGATGGTGGTGGGTTAATGATGATAATGTTGATGCAAGAGGAGTTGATAATACTGGTAGCAGTGTTGATAGTAGTGGTGTTGATTGATGGTAGATTTGAAGATAATATTTGTGTTGATGGTATGGGTATTGATGATAAAGTTGTTAACTTGTAGCTAAGATGACAGCTGATAATATTGTTGGTGTAAGGGTGTTGATGGAGATGGTACTGTTGTTGGTGGAAGAGAATGAAATTGATGGTAGTGTTTTTATGATTGAGATGTTGTGGGTGTGATGTTAATGTCATTGTGTTGATCTGAGTGTAATGGTACTGATATGTTGCCAGGAGGGTCCTGGACCGGGTATTCTCCATGTGGTGATTGGCAGTGGCCCTGAAGGAGTGTGAGTTTTGTTACGAGAATTACCTTTCGCAAGCCCTATTTGCGGGGTCAGCTTACTACAAGGAACCGTGTGAGCCTTCTTTGCTATTACTGTCGAATTACTGTTTACAGCCCCATAAAGGCAGGGGCACGGTGATTTTCCAACACACAGATCGAGAAGGGCAGTACCTACAAAAGTTGAAGACGTCCAGTAGCTGAGGTACAGCACTTTCTTCGGCTTCATTGGCGTCATGTGTCCGGTGTTTACAATAGTGTGAAACATATCCAACTAAACAGACTCGTCTGTTATCTTCCCCACGCACACAGAGCTCGTATGGAGAAGCAGAGGGACTGTTGTAGGAGAGGTCAGGGTTAAATCTCTGGTACCTCATGGCTGGTGTTCTCGCTGGTATAAGGCTATAAGCTCTCTGCTCCATTGAAAAATTCCTGGCACTCCTTCCTACCGAGTGTCAAAGTGACTTGCAAGGTTCTCTGGAGATCTCTGCCTACCAGAAGGCGGCGCAGGACGGTAGTAGTAGTCGGCTGGAGAGAGAATATAATAAAATTGATGATTAATTAACGTTGTAGTAGATTTATAGAAATAATTTTTCTTTGACAAAAATTAAAAAAAAAAATTGAAGCCTAATATATACATCTCCCTAATTTTTTTTTTTTTTTTTTTTTTCTAAATTCCTGTTCCCAGTATTGCCATAGGTGGGGTTAAATTTTTTAATTATTTTTTAAGTTTCAAAAATTTTTTTTTTACGTTAGGTTCAGTTTGGGATTTTCGCAGAGTTATGGCAAGTACAAATTTTCTTTCTCTTTGTCGGTACAAAACACACAACACAACACCCCACAACACACCACACAAAAACAAAACACACACACAAACCCCAACACCACACAACACCACCAAATTTTTACAAAACGAAATAATAAATATTGAACATTTTAAACCTCCTAATAATAATAAACTGTCTTTGAGAGACGCTCAGTTTAAGACAGTTTAGAGGGCCCTTCCCCAACTGCCAATATCCAAAACCCCCCCCCTTTAAAGTAAAGGAATTGTATTTTCCCATTTCCATGATTTTAAGTCCGGCTAACCGCTTTCCCTGAACCCCGTCAAAAAATATTACTCTGCTCACACCCCCAACAGTTCGTCAGGTCCCAAAAACCATGCGTTCCTTTCACTTCGAAACGCTCAAAACAGGGCTTGGGGAAAGTCCAAGCCCATACCCCAAAAACCCTTTTTTACCCCCCTCCCCCCCAACCTTGCGAGGACACCCCACCCCCCCCTTTCCCTTCCCCCTACAATTTTTTCAAAACCCCTTTGCCAGGATTCTTTTTCTGAAAACCACTCAAAACCCCCTTTAATGTGTTTATATATAAAAATTTATTTTGGGCAGGAGAAAAAAAAAAAAAAAAAGTAAGCCGACCCTGGAGAGCGAACCCGGGTCTTCTGATTAGGAGTCAGATGCTTTAAATCCGTTCCCGCTAAAAGGGCCCTTTTAAGTAAAAAAAAACTGCAATTTAAAATAAAAATTTATGCCGCAGCTGTGCTGTGTTTATGACGTGTGAAAAACAATGTTGTGAGGAGGAGATGGGAATGTAGCCTCTTTGGAAAGATTTTTACATATATTTTCTCGTTGACAATGAAAATTTAAAATATTTTTGCCCCTTTGCCTAACTAAGAAACATATATAAAAATATATAAATTTTTAAATATATATATATATATAAATTTTATATATATATTTTATAGTTTATATAAAATTTATATATATAAATATATATATATATATATTTTATATATTTTGTATTTTTATATATATATATATATAATTTTTATATATATATATATAAATAAATAATATTATATTTATATATATATTTTAATAAAAACAACCACTGGGGGAAAAAGTGGGGAAAATTCCCAAAGGGCGTTTTCTGACTACTACTTTGGGTCATAGTTCCTTGACAATGTGAGTAGCCACGAAAGCGCTTGGAATTTCACTCCCTTTTTCACAGTGGTTGTTTTGAAAAAAATATATATATTATATATATATATAATTATATATTATATATATATATATTATTTATATATATATATATATAAATTTTTTTACTTTAACACTGGCCTTTTCTCCCCACCGGGGCGGGGTTAACCCCAGGAAAAGAAACACTTTCGTTATCATTCACAAATCATTATTCTAGTATTTCCCCACCTTTTTTTTTTTGGGCTAGCCAGTTTCCCCTTTTCGCAAAATATTCCCCGCTTACACTCCAAGAGCTCGTCAAGATAAAAAAAAAAAACTTTAGTCCCCAAATTCATTCACTTTGTAACACTTTTTACAAAATTGCCGGCTGTACCTCCAATTTCCCTTTGCAACAAAACCTTTTTTACCCCCTCACTCCACCCTTTCCCTATCTCGAGCCCTATTTTCCTTCATTTACTACAGTTTTTTTCCCACCCCTCTAATCATCCGGTGTGCTCCATTCTCTCAAAAAATGACCAAACCACCTAAAACCCCTTTCCCCCATCTTTCTGAAAAATTATTTTTAAATTAACCCCCAAACCCCCCATCAAATTTTCCACACTGTGAATTCTGTGAATATTTACGAACACATTTATTTAGACACAAACTCTCCACTGCCTCCAGCCTCCTTATCCTTTATAAGAGTGTAGTTCCAAATTGCACCAATACATTCCTTTCCCTTTTCCTCCATGGGGTAATGTTTTTTTTCTCCACGACCCCCCAATTTCACCACCCCCTTTTTTTCCTTCATCGATTCTATGGTTTACCTCGTCCCCTTAAAAATCTGCAGGGAAATCTACTTTCCCCAAAAAACTGAACATATTCACTTCTTCCAAAACTCCTTCCCTCCAAACGGAAAAAATCCAATTTTTGTTTCCCCCAATCGTTTTTATACCCCAACCCCCTTCCGTATTCGGGTTTACTTTCAAAAATTTGTACTTTACACAAACCCCCTCAAAAATCATCCACTAAACCCTTTTAACTCTCTTTTCCCCACACACACACACCACAAAACACACACAAAACACACATACACTCAATTTTATATCAAAAATTTTGGGTTTATTATAATTTTTGTAAAATTATTAAAAAAGGCCTTGTGGCGTAACCCGGGTAACGCATCGACTTCTAATCAAAAAGACCCGGGGGGTTTGACTCCCCAAACCCGGGGCGATTTTTAAATTTTTTTTCTCCAGCTATTTCAAAATTTTTTATTTGTATATAAACAGCCATGAGTTAATACAGCCCGGGGGAAAAGACAAAAAAGCCCCGGGGTCCATACTTTAGTCCATGTTTAGTCCAAGCTTGAGTCCATGCTTGGGGGCTCACTGGGGCGGCCCCGGGCTTTGGGGAAAAAACAGGCTTGTGAACCGGGTTCCCAGTCTATGTGGCATTTGCGATGGCCGCGTTTTCTTTACCTTCCCGCTGGGCTGCGAATTTTTTTCTCTTTATATACCCCATAAATGCAAAACAAACCAAATGTGAAAAAAATAGCGAAATTGCAAGCGCTTTTTGTGAATTCTCACATTTTCAAGGAAAATATGATTTTTATATTTAATTAAAATAATTCAATTATACATGCAAATATGTTTAAAAATTTGTCTTGAGAAAAAGCCCCAACATGCAAGTTTGACTAAAAGCGAAGTTGGATTTTTCCCCCTAACTGCCAATTTTTTAATCGAAAATCATGAAATACATAAATTTATTTTTAAAAAATGTTAAAAAAATTTAAAATGACATAATTTATAATCTAAATTTTCAATGATAAAATACCCATAAAAACTGGTTTTCCCAAATACTATTATATTGCTACTACTTCTACTTTTAAACTACTAATTACTTTACTAACTACCAATTTTTTATTTCATTCAATTTCCCCGCCCCCTCTCGTATGTATTTTCGGTTTTTTTCTTTTTTCGCTTGTCTATGTGACCCGATAAGAAACTAAGTTCAGCCGAAACTTCTATGTGAGGGGTTATTTTTTTAAATACAGAACCTTTGCCAGGTTCTGTTTTTGGTTTACAAATCAAACTTTTAAAGGTTTATATATATAAATAAATGTTTATAAAGCCCGGAACCAAAAAAAAAAAAAAAAAAAAAGGCGACCCCCCGGGGGGTCGAACTCGGGGGTTTTTGGGTTAGGTTAGATCTTTTTTCCGTTACGGCCAAGGCCTTTTAAAATAATAAAAAAATGCAGTTTATATATAAACAATTTTTCCAGCAGCTGTGCTGTGCATTTTGACTTGTGAAAAACAATGTTGTGAGTGAGGGGAAGGGGAAAGTAGCCATCGTATTTAAAATTTAAAATTATATATTTATATATTATATAAAATATATATAAAATTAAAATATATATTATTAAAAAAATATTATAATATATTATTTTATTATATTTTTTTTTTTTTTTTATTATCACACCGGGCCGATTCCCACCCAAGGGGAGGGTGGGCCCAAAAAAAAAAAACTTTTCCCCCCCATTTAATTTAATCCTCACTGTCTTGCCAAAAGGGGACTTTTCACTACAGTTTTTTAAAAATGCAAACCCTTAACACCCCTCCTTCAGAGTGCAGGCACTGTACTTCCCATCTCCAGGACTCAAGTCCGGCCTGCCGGTTTCCCTGAATCCCTTCATAAATGTTACTTTGCTCACACTCCAACAGCACGTCAAGTATTAAAAACCATTTGTCTCCATTCACTCCTATCAAACACGCTCACGCATGCCTGCTGGAAGTCCAAGCCCCTCGCACACAAAACCTCCTTTACCCCCTCCCTCCAACCCTTCCTAGGCCGACCCCTACCCCGCCTTCCTTCCACTACAGACTGATACACTCTTGAAGTCATTCTGTTTCGCTCCATTCTCTCTACATGTCCGAACCACCTCAACAACCCTTCCTCAGCCCTCTGGACAACAGTTTTGGTAATCCCGCACCTCCTCCTAACTTCCAAACTACGAATTCTCTGCATTATATTCACACCACACATTGCCCTCAGACATGACATCTCCACTGCCTCCAGCCTTCTCCTCGCTGCAACATTCATCACCCACGCTTCACACCCATATAAGAGCGTTGGTAAAACTATACTCTCATACATTCCCCTCTTTGCCTCCAAGGACAAAGTTCTTTGTCTCCACAGACTCCTAAGTGCACCACTCACTCTTTTTCCCTCATCAATTCTATGATTCACCTCATCTTTCATAGACCCATCTGCTGACACGTCCACTCCCAAATATCTGAATACGTTCACCTCCTCCATACTCTCTCCCTCCAATCTGATATTCAATCTTTCATCACCTAATCTTTTTGTTATCCTCATAACCTTACTCTTTCCTGTATTCACCTTTAATTTTCTTCTTTTGCACACCCTACCAAATTCATCCACCAATCTCTGCAACTTCTCTTCAGAATCTCCCAAGAGCACAGTGTCATCAGCAAAGAGCAGCTGTGACAACTCCCACTTTGTGTGTGATTCTTTATCTTTTAACTCCACGCCTCTTGCCAAGACCCTCGCATTTACTTCTCTTACAACCCCATCTATAAATATATTAAACAACCACGGTGACATCACACATCCTTGTCTAAGGCCTACTTTTACTGGGAAAAAATTTCCCTCTTTCCTACATACTCTAACTTGAGCCTCACTATCCTCGTAAAAACTCTTCACTGCTTTCAGTAACCTACCTCCTACACCATACACTTGCAACATCTGCCACATTGCCCCCCTATCCACCCTGTCATACGCCTTTTCCAAATCCATAAATGCCACAAAGACCTCTTTAGCCTTATCTAAATACTGTTCACTTATATGTTTCACTGTAAACACCTGGTCCACACACCCCCTACCTTTCCTAAAGCCTCCTTGTTCATCTGCTATCCTATTCTCCGTCTTACTCTTAATTCTTTCAATTATAACTCTACCATACACTTTACCAGGTACACTCAACAGACTTATCCCCCTATAATTTTTGCACTCTCTTTTATCCCCTTTGCCTTTATACAAAGGAACTATGCATGCTCTCTGCCAATCCCTAGGTACCTTACCTTCTTCCATACATTTATTAAATAATTGCACCAACCACTCCAAAACTATATCCCCACCTGCTTTTAACATTTCTATCTTTATCCCATCAATCCCGGCTGCCTTACCCCCTTTCATTTTACCTACTGCCTCACGAACTTCCCCCACACTCACAACTGGCTCTTCCTCACTCCTACAAGATGTTATTCCTCCTTGCCCTATACACGAAATCACAGCTTCCCTATCTTCATCAACATTTAACAATTCCTCAAAATATTCCTTCCATCTTCCCAATACCTCTAACTCTCCATTTAATAACTCTCCTCTCCTATTTTTAACTGACAAATCCATTTGTTCTCTAGGCTTTCTTAACTTGTTAATCTCACTCCAAAACTTTTCTTATTTTCAACAAAATTTGTTGATAACATCTCACCCACTCTCTCATTTGCTCTCTTTTTACATTGCTTCACCACTCTCTTAACTTCTCTCTTTTTCTCCATATACTCTTCCCTCCTTGCATCACTTCTACTTTGTAAAAACTTCTCATATGCTAACTTTTTCTCCCTTACTACTCTCTTTACATCATCATTCCACCAATCGCTCCTCTTCCCTCCTGCACCCACTTTCCTGTAACCACAAACTTCTGCTGAACACCTAACACTACATTTTTAAACCTACCCCATACCTCTTCGACCCCATTGCCTATGCTCTCATTAGCCCATCTATCCTCCAATAGTGTTTATATCTTACCCTAACTGCTCTCTTTTAGTTATAAACCTTCACCTCTCTCTTCCCTGATGCTTCTATTCTCCTTGTATCCCATCTACCTTTTACTCTCAGTGTAGCTACAACTAGAAAGTGATCTGATATATCTGTGGCCCCTCTATAAACATGTACATCCTGAAGTCTACTCAACAGTTTTATCTACCAATACATAATCCAACAAACTACTGTCATTTCGCCTACATACGTATGTATGTAGTATGTTCGTATGTATGTATGTACGTATGTGTGTATGTACAGTAAAGATAGAACATCTTGACAGACTAATTCCAAGTAACAGCAACTCCAAATTTCCTGGAGTGTAACCTTACACCTGCTGTTCTTGTTCACATAGCAGTAAGAGGGTATCTGGTGTTAGTCGACTGTTTTGGTTCGCATCCTGGGGAACAATTTTAAAGAACCCCAGTGAAAATCAGACAGGCCCCTATGACACACTGACTTTACTGGATTATCCTGGGTAGCTAACCCTCCCTCTGATTAAAAATACTAACAAATCTTGTCTTAGCTCATCTTACTACACCCACAGAGTAATACTTGTCCTACTAAAGTCTCCCAGCTCAGGCTGACAGATCTCAGCGCTGTGCAACAACACCTGTGTCAGTAAATTTGACATGGAAATAAATGTAGCTTTAATTTCGACTGTGTAACTGTCATTATAAAAGAACAGCAGCACACTGCTTGTATACATAATCCCCTCCACTAAAAAAAAGAAAATCCTACTGCCACTCCTAACCGCCCCAGGATGCGCACAACAACAGTCAGATAATACCTCGTAACACAGTATTGGTATCAGTCACCATAACACCATGTAACACCGTAACAGTATTAGTATCAATAACCTCATAACACCGAACACTAAATTTAATCGATAAGTCGGCCTGAACACATAACTTGAACATATAACATATAACTATTTAACACATAACTATTTAACAACAGTATCAACCATTATAACTTAAACCGATTTAACAAATATTTAAAAGCGGCTTTTAAAAATATCATTTAGCATGACTATTTATCAGTTGCAATTAACGTGATCATTTATCAATGGGATTTGCCATCACCACTCATCTTCCCCATTAACAATAGTCTCACTAACCATTATCATTTCCATTGACTATTTTCAAGCTGTTATTAAGGCATAGAATCAGTTACAGGATTTACATTACCATTGATCTTCCCCATTAACAATAATTCTACTAATCATTATCGTTTCCCGTGACTATTTTCAAGCTGTTATTAAAGCATAGGTGCAACAGCACCTATTACATTTATGTAATTACCGTTGCTTATTGAACAGAATACAGGTGAACGGGATAATTAAAACTTGAACAGTGAACATTGTCACTGTCGAGTCGTATGTTTTACACTGACGCCGAAACTGCATTGCCTCGTTTATGGGAAATTTAATATGGGCATGTTTCCTCCTGCTGGAAACAATAATAATGATCTCAGTTTTATAGCACCGGGGTGAATTATTATGATGAATTCATCAGAGTGATAAAAACGGGAGCTTAGCTTTTATCTGGCTGGTCTTTGATGCTGGTCTCTGTAACTGGTCTTTGATGCTGGTCTCTGTAACTGGTCTTTGATGCTGGTCCCCGTTTGCTCGTATTTCCTATGTCATTTTTGTATCTAGTGGTTTCTTCTTCTCTTAGCTTCTGTGGTTTGTTTGTTGATTAACTCTCTTGTTGTTACTCTCTGTTAGTGTATCTTAAATCCATTGTTTACATTACTATTTCCTCTAGGAAATAGTTTTCAGCCCTGTTGGTGCGTTATTGTTGTTGATGTGGGTGTCTTTTTTTTGCCACTGTTGTTGGCCTCTCCTGTTGGTCCATTGTAACTGGTTTAACTCACTTGTGTTGTGTGTTTTAACGCTTTTATTCCAATAGTGTAGAGTTTCACCATTGTTAGCGTATCAGTTGAAAGGAAGTTTTTTTTGACCAAACGTAATACGCAGAATACTCGAAACAATTATATTTTTCTCTATTGAAGATTACAACATCGTTTATGGTATCAACTGAATTATTTTCCGCTTGGTTAATTTCTTTTAATAATTAGCGATCTCGTCACCCCATACGAGAAGCTGAACTGCGGGAAGTTATATTTTTCAAAATTAAAAACTGTTGTCAATTTTTGTTGGATAGCTGAAAAAATATGATTATTTGATGCTTGACTGTCTGTCTATCTGCCTGTCTGTCTATCTGTCTATTTGTCTGTCTACATGATTGCCTGCCTGCCTCCTATTTATAAATTCTCATTTATATTTTCGAAATTCTAATTCCAATTTTAAGTTCTTCGATATTATCCGGAATTTTTTCAAGTTATGTTTCTTAAACAGCGGGAACCTGCCAGTGAAGTAAGCGATTGTAACTTAGCAACTTCACGATGCAATAACAAGGAAAATCTTTACCTAACTCAGATACTTCAATAATGAATGTTTCAAGCCAATTTGATTAAGACATTACCGAAATATCGACATGAAAAAAAAAGAATATTTTAATTTTCCCCAGTTACTTTATAAAAATCCTATATTAGTCCTTGCACGGCAAGAAAAAATATCAGTCCAGATGTAGATCTAAATGAAAAACACCAGTGCTTTATGTTTGAAATTATTAGAAGAATTATTTATTCTCCAGGTACTGTTCAGAAGGTAATTTGTCTCATAAAATTGGCACATTAAAGCATACTTCCCCTTTTTGTTCGCAACTTTCACTTCCTTCGAATAGCTAAGTGAAATGAGCACTTGTCAATACTCAATAATAGCCCACATGAAGACAAACTCAGGAGGTTGATTGATTTGCAGATTTTGACTGACTTCTGGGATCCCAGAAAGGGGATAGAAATATACAGATCAATCAACCTATGTTCTGTCTCCAAGTGGGTTGTTACTGAACGTCCTTCCTTTTGTATTAATGTTGGTAGAATACCGAAAATATGATAGGTAAGAGAACACAAGTGCAACTAATGTGACGTTTTACTGTGGCAACGTTTCGCTCTCCAGGAGCTCCTGGAGAGCGAAACGTTGCCACAATAAAATGCCACATTAGTTGCACTAATGTCCTTTTACCATACATTCTTCCTTTTATCAGAACCAATGTAAACAGTCGGGCTGCCACTACGACGGGGAATTAAACAAGAACCAATGGAAATAAATGACATATAATACCGACACAATGGAAATATAAACACACAAGCAATATAATGTGATGACATTATACTGCTTATGTGTTTATATTTCCAAGAAGAACCAATGTAAATGAATTAATGGCAATCACAAGTCGCATTCTCTACTCTAATCAACGAAGGGCAACCAATAATCCCAATTGCTTTTAGCACTAACAAAATTATTAACTTTATCTACACGTAACCTAAATTTCTAAAGCAGCTTTAATTTTGTTCGTAAATCTGGCTTTAAAGGTAATATGGGAAAATAACTCATTATTTTATTTTTTAAATTTAGAGATTTACACCTATACACTCTAAAACTAATTCAACTGGCCGCCAGGGCAGGATACACTGTGTCGCAAGATTGAAGCTAATTAGCAGAGGAGATTTTATGATTTATTAAGGAAATCAAAATCAGTTCATGGGAGCTAGAAAACTACAATTGTGTGTGTGTGTGTGTGTGTGTGTGTGTGTGTGTGTGTGTGTGTGCGTGTGTGTGTGTGTGTGTGTGTGTGTGTGTGTGTGTGTGTTGTCTGTCTGTCTGTCTGTCTGTATCTGTGTGTGTCTGTGTGTGTCTGTGTGTGTGTGTGTGTGTGTGTGTGTGTGTGTGTGTGTGTGTGTGTGTGTGTGTGTGTCTGTCTGTCTGTCTGTCTGTCTGTATCTGTGTGTGTCTGTGTGTGTCTGTGTGTGTCTGTGTGTGTGTCTGTGTGTGTGTGTGTGTGTGTGTGTGAGTGTGTGTGTGTGTGTGTGTGTGTGTGTGTGCGTGTGTGTGTGTGCGTGTGTGTGTGTGTGTGTGTCTGTCTGTCTGTCTGTCTGTATCTGTGTGTGTCTGTGTGTGTCTGTGTGTGTGTGTGTGTGTGTCTGTGTGTGTGTCTGTGTGTGTGTGTGAGTGTGTGTGTGTGTGTGTGTGTGTGTGTGTGTGTGTGTGTGTGTGTGTGTGTGTGTGTGTGTGTGTGCGTGTGTGTGTGTGTGTGTGTCTGTGTACTCACCTAATTGTACTCACCTAATTGTGGTTGCAGGGGTCGAGACTCAGCTCCTGGCCCCGCCTCTTCACTGATCGCTACTGGGTCCTCTCTCTCTCTGCTTCCTGAGCTTTGTCATACCTCTTCTTAAAACTATGTATGGTTCCTGCCTCCACTACTTCACTTGCTAGGCTATTCCACTTGCTGACAACTCTATGACTGAAGAAATACTTCCTAACGTCCCTGTGACTCGTCTGAGTCTTCAGCTTCCAGTTGTGACCCCTTGTCCCTGTGTCCCCTCTCTGGAACATCCTGTCTCTGTCCACCTTGTCTATTCCCCGCAGTATCTTGTATGTCGTTATCATGTCTCCCCTGACCCTTCTGTCCTCCAGTGTCGTCAGTCCGATTTCCCTTAACCTTTCCTCGTACGACATTTCCTTGAGCTCTGGGACTAGCCTTGTTGCAAACCTTTGTACTTTCTCTAACTTCTTGACGTGCTTGCCCAGGTGTGGGTTCCAGACTGGTGCCGCATACTCCAGTATGGGCCTAACATACACAGTGTACAGTGTCTTGAACGATTCCTTATTAAGGTATCGGAACGCCATTCTCAGGTTTGCCAGGCGCCCATATGCTGCAGCAGTTATTTGGTTGATGTGTGCCTCCTTTGATGTGCTCGGTGTTATGATCACCCAAAGGTCTTTCTCCCTGAGTGAGGTCTGTAGTCTTTGTCCACCTAGCCTATACTCTGTCTGCGGTCTTCTTTGCCCCTCCTCAATCTTCATGACTTTGTATTTGGCTGGATTGAATTCGAGAAGCCAGTTACTGGACCACATGTCCAGCCTGTCCAGGTCTCTTTGCAGTCCTGCCTCATCCTCGTCCGATTTAATTCTTCTCATCAATTTCACGTCATCTGCGAACAGGGACACTTCAGAGTCTATTCCCTCCATCATGTTCACATATATCAAAAATAGCACTGGTCCTAGAACTGACCCCTGTGGGACCCCGCTCGTAACAGGCGCCCACTGTGATACCTCTTCACGTACCATGACTCGTTGCTGCCTCCCTGTCAGGTATTCCCTTATCCATTGCAGTGCCCTCCCTTTTACATGCGCCTGATCCTCCAGCTTCTGCACTAATCTCTTGTGGGGAACTGTGTCAAAGGCCTTCCTGCAGTCTAGGAAAACGCAATCTACCCACCCCTCTCTCTCGCGTCTTACTTCTGTTACCTTGTCATAAAACTCCAGGAGGTTTGTGATACAAGATTTGCCTTCCATGAACCCATGCTGGTTTTCATTTATAATCTTGTTCCTTTCTAGGTGTTCGACCAGTCTCCTCCTGATAATCTTCTCCTTGACTTTACACACAATACATGTCAGAGACACAGGTCTGTAGTTTAGTGTCTCGTTTCTGTTTCCTTTCTTAAATATGGGGACTACATTAGCTGTCTTCCATTTCTCAGGTAGTTGCCCAGTTTCAAGGGATGTGTTGAAGATTGTGGTTAGAGGCACGCACAGCATCTCTGCTCCTTCTCTAAGGACCCATGGGAAGATGTTGTCCGGTCCCATCGCCTTTGAGGTGTCAAGGTCACTTAAGAGCTTCTTCACCTCCTCCTCAGTTGTTCGTATGTCATCCAACACTTGTTGGTATATTCCCTCTTGATGTTCCCTTCTGTGCTGTCTTCCCACAGCCCTTCCTGTCTCTACTGTAAAAACTTCCTTAAATCTCCTGTTCAGCTCCTCACATACCTCCTGATAATTTCTTGTGAGTTCTCCACCTTGTGTCCTTAATCTGATCACCTGGTCTTTGACTGTTGTCTTCCTCCTGATGTGGCTATACAACAGTTTCGGGTCAGTCTTGATTCTCGATGCTATGTCATTTTTATACAGTCGTTGGGCCTCCCTCCTTACCTGTGCATACTCATTCCTGGCTCTGCGACTGGTCTCCCTATTTTCGTGTTTTCTTTTCTTGTCATTTTCCATTCTCTTTGCCTTTGTTTTTGCCTCCTTACACCGTGGGTAAACCTGGGCTCTGTTCTGGTTTTCCTTGTACGTTGCCCTGGGATAACCTTTCACTGGCTCCTTGCATTTGTTGTACATATTCCATCATTTCTTTACGGCTTTCTGTCAGTTCTCTGCCCCTGGACCCCCGCGGGAAAGTTCTTCAACCCAAATGTAGTCCCCCCCTTTTATAGTCAGGCTTTTCCCATTCAACTCCTGTTTATTCTCTCCACTTGCAGCTCTACTATGTATTCAAAGCACAGAACCACGTGGTCGCTAAGCTCCTAGGGGACTCTCATATATGATGTCCTCATTGTCTGAGCTGCCCAGGGTGAACACAAGGTCCAACTTGCTGGTTCATCCTCCCCTCTCACTCTGGTAGTGTCCTTAAAACATGTTGGTGCATGAGGTTTCCCAGCACCACTCCAACATCCTGGCTCCCCATGTTTCGGGACCCCCCATGGGCTCCGGGTTTTTTCCCAAGTCAATCTCCGTGGTTAAAAATCCCACATAACCAGCAACTTTGCTCTGCTGGAATGAGCTCTTCTTGCCACCTCAGCAAGTTGTGACCACCATTGCTCTGTTGCTCTCTTCATATTCCTCTCTTGGCTCCTGCAGTTCTGTGGTGGATTATACATCACTGCAATGAACCACTTTGTGTTCCCCAACTAAAAGTGTACCTGTTATGTAGTCTCTTTCTCCCGTCTCACCATGCCTTCCATTTTCTCGAATTTCCATCTGTTTTTTTTAAACGAGCAGAGCAACCCCTCCTCCCCCCTGCCCCTTCTATTTTCCTCATGATCTGGTATCCTGGTGGGAAGTTTTGCATCTGTTATGTCTCCGTGAGTTTTGTTTCTGTAACTGCTATGATGTCTGGGGACTTCTCATTGATTCTTTTTTGCCATTCCTCATGTTTATTCGTTAATCCATCTTCATTTTGTACCAGACCTTAAATTCTGTTCTAATACTGTAACTGTGGTGAGGGGGTGGAAACAGAGGGATCGGTGTGTGATGGTTGGTTTGGATTGTTCAGTTGCCTTGAGGGTGTCGTGGCTGGAGTCCTTCTGCAAGTGTTTCTGGGGGGTGTGCTTGTCCTTCCATTTGACCCTGGGTTATTCTGCTCCCCTTTTTTTCATTTCCTCCCATTTCTCCTTTCGTTTTTGAACTCTCTCTTTCATCGTCTTCCTTTCGTCCTGTGTTCTGTCTCGATCGAGGTACACACTCCGGAACTCCTGCTTGCCATGATCCTGCAGGATCATGGTTCGGGTTGAATCTGCCTTGAAAATTACTTTGAGAGGCCGATTCCTTTTCTTTGTGAACCACCCAATTCTCCGAAAAATTTCCCCACCGGGGTCATGTCCCCCTCGCCTATCCCCTTTCCCATATAT
>NC_069462.1:8229094-8274704 GCF_026875155.1 Cherax quadricarinatus
ATGTTTATTAGGTATACCCCTTCCTGCCTACTGGTATGCTTATTAGGTATACCCCTTCCTGCCTACTGGTATGCTTATTAGGTATACCCCTTCCTGCCTACTGGTATGCTTATTAGGTATACCCCTTCCTGCCTACTGGTATGCTTATTAGGTATACCCCTTCCTGCCTACTGGTATACCCCTTCCTGCCTACTGGTATGCTTATTAGGTATACCCCTTCCTGCCTACTGGTATGCTTATTAGGTATACCCCTTCCTGCCTACTGGTATGCTTACTAGGTATATCCTTCCTGCCTACTGGTATGCTTACTAGGTATATCCCTTCCTGCCTCCTGGTATGCTTATTAGGTATACCCCTTCCTGCCTCCTGGTATGCTTACTAGGTATATCCTTCCTGCCTACTGGTATGCTTACTTGGTGTATCCCTTCCTGCCTCCTGGTATGCTTATTAGGTATACCCCTTCCTGCCTTCTGGTATGATTAGGTATACCCCTCCCTGCTTACTGGTATGCTTATTAGGTATACTCCTTCCTGCCTCCTGGCATGCTTATTAGGTATACCCCTTCCTGCCTCCTGATATGCTTACTAGGTATACCCCTTCCTGCTTCCTGGTATGCTTACTAGGTATACCCCTTCCTGCATCCTGGTATGCTTACTAGGTATACCCCTTCCTGCCTCCTGGTATGCTTACTAGGTATACCCCTTCCTGCCTCCTGGTATGCTTACTAGGTATACCCCTTCCTGCCTCCTGGTATGCTTACTAGATATACCCCTTCCTGCCTCCTGGTATGCTTACTAGGTGTACCCCTTCCTGCCTCCTGGTATGCTTACTAGGTATACCCCTTCCTGTCTCCTGGTATGCTTACTAGGTATGCCCCTTCCTGCCTCCTGGTATGCTTATTAGGTATACTCCTTCCTGCCTCCTGATATGCTTACTAGGTATACCCCTTCCTGCCTCCTGGTATGCTTACTAGGTATACCCCTTCCTGCCTCCTGGTATGCTTACTAGGTATACCCCTTCCTGCCTCCTAGTATGCTTACTAGGTATACCCCTTCCTGCCTCCTGGTATGCTTATTAGGTATACCCCTTCCTACCTCCTGGTATGCTTACTAGGTATACCCCTTCCTGCCTCCTGGTATGCTTTAGGTATACCCCTTCCTGCCTCCCAATACGCTTACTAGGTATACCCCTTCGTGCCTCCTGGTATACTTACTAGGTATACCCCTTCCTGCCTCCTGGTATGCTTACTAGGTATACCCCTTCCTGCCTCCTGGTATGCTTATTAGGTATACCCCTTCCTACCTCCTGGTATGCTTACTAGGTATACCCCTTCCTTCCTCCTGGTATGCTTTAGGTATACCCCTTCCTGCCTCCCAATATGCTTACTAGGTATACCCCTTCGTGCCTCCTGGTATGCTTACTAGGTAAATGTTTATTTACAAACCCCTTTCTGCCTCTTGGTATGCTTACTAGGTATACCCCTTCCTGCTTCCTGGTATGCTTAGTAGGTATACCCCTTCCTGCCTCCTGGTATGCTTACTAGGAATACCCCTTCCTGCCTCCTGGTATGCTTACTAGGTATACCCCTTCCTGCCTCCTGGTATGCTTACTAGGTATACCCCTTCCTGCCTCCTGGTATGCTTACTAGGTATACCCCTTCCTGCCTCCTGGTATGCTTACTAGGTATACCCCTTCCTGCCTCCTGGTATACTTACTAGGTATACCCCTTCCTGCCTCCTGGTATACTTACTAGGTATACCCCTTCCTGCCTCCTGGTATGCTTACTATGTATACCCCTTCCTGCCTCCTGGTATACTTACTAGGTATACCCCTTCCTGCCTCCTGGTATACTTACTAGGTATACCCCTTCCTGCCTCCTGGTATACTTACTAGGTATACCCCTTCCTGCCTCCTGGTATACTTACTAGGTATATCCTTCAGAGGCTACTCGATTCTTTTTATAAACTTTTCAGTTTTATTTGGTCCGTAGCTCGAGAACGCTTCATCCAATTGTCTTAATTTTTTCAATACTTGTGTTAGGTAACAAGGACCAAATTCTGGCAACAACTGGCATTGTTCACGTGCCATATGATCAAAGTTGTTGAATCTGTACCATCACATTCCCAGCATCCTGGGAATGTGATGCTACAGATTTGACTACTTTACGTGTAACTATTTTATGTGTAATAAAACTATCAGTGTGAAATGTTAATCTGCTTTAAGTCACATTAAGTAATATAGAGTTTACCTCTTCTGAAAAGTTTTAGTATATAATGGCTGATGCATCTTAGGGTCAGGATATTGTCAGTTTAATTTCGTTGGCATGTAGGCAAATTCGTTGATGTAAAATATTAAAAATAACTTGTAATCTATGCCATAGCTAGAGAATGACTCGTTTGATCGGCTTCAAATTTTCACCACTTGTGTATTTTCCTGAACACAAGATTCACGCTGCCATCTGGTGGCATTGGTCCAAATTTGTCGATTTTATTGAAATAATTATATATTTTTTTTATTCAGTAACTACAGAATACTTCTGAATAGCTTCAAGACGTTATTGACGATGCATTTTATAAGGATAATGATATCACGTAAGTTTAGTCTGTGCAGCTGCAAATTTTGCAGTTTGACGGAATCGTTGGAATTAAATTAATTACTGGAGAATGCCTTTACTGATCGGCTTCAAACTTTTACAGTTGGTGGGTTATATAATGACACTTGTTATCACTCACTTTGATATGTGAAAATTTCAATTTAGCAAATTTATTAAACAAGTTGTTTCCCATGTAAGAACTATAGAATGCTTCTTCTGGTCAACTTTAAACCCTAAATGCTAATTTATATTAATAGGATTTTTTTGTATTAATTTTGAGCTATGATGGTGGTGCAAATTTGCTAATTATTGTCATTTAATAAAATCAGTTAACAAAATCGAATATTTTTCCTACACGATTTTAACTAATTTTAAAGAGAATATAAATGAGAAACGTAAACTAGAAAAAAAATTATGCTTTTTTAATCTTAATGTAGAGACTTTCCAATTTTTCGGAACATTTTCACCACTTTCGTTCGCTTTCTCAAATTTTCGTTTATGACTCGAGAATGCCTTATTCGATCGGCTTCAAATTTTCACCAGGGCAAGATTTATGGGAATATTTGCTTGCATGGTGGTCCTGTGTACAATGCAACATAAAACATTAAAAAATTGTGTTTCCGTGTGTTAAGTGGAGACAGGCTCCTCTGATCTCCTGTAAATTATCAACAGTCGTGTTTCCTACTTAGATGAAGGTTGATTTATTAAATCTTGAGATGGTATAGCAATATTTTACCTTACTGCATTATTTTGCCTTGATGTGGTTGGCTTCTGCTCTCAGGAAGTGTATCATTATAATCACAATTAAGCACTAAACCCACATAGGTCTTCCAGCGCTTTCAAGAAACGAGTTATTTTCTCCACTGGTTGGATGGAATTTGAATGCCTCCCATTCCACAGGCTCTAGAGAACCCCTGCGGGTTTAGCCCTTTCGTTTGATTAAAATGTAAGAATTGTGAACAGCGTTAATCTGAATGGCTGACTCATCGTTTGAGAAGGATCAAAAGGTTTACGGGTCTAGGCGCTGTGTGGGAACACATGATGTTGGATTCTGTGCAATAACTGGAAAACGCATCTTCTGGTCGGCTTTAAACTTTTAGTGCTGTTGTGTTTTCCCTCAAAGGAAACAATCTTTTGATGTTAGCTTGTGTAAGTTATCATGTGCCAGTTTCATTAATCAAATTGGTTTCTGTGAAATAACTGGAGAATATCTCTTCTTGTCAGAAATAATTCTTAGTGTTTGACTTTGATTATCTTAGGTTAAATTAACTTAATGTTGTTTTATGTCTATAACATTTATGTTCCCTCAAGACCAGTGTTATTTTTTTTGTTATATGCATTAAGATTACAAGAATCTTACTGTGCATATATTTTTAAAAGGGGGTCAGTCTTTCTTGAAAAATAAAATTATGATTTTGATCTGTTTAGGTCCTAATTTACTTTTATGGAAACTGGAAAAATTATGATATTGCTTATCATGTGATGACTTCTGGGTGTCGCATCTGATTAGAACGTAAGAGCATAAGTAAGGAGCACTGCAGTAGGCCTACTGGCCCATGCTAGGCACGTCCTAGGCACATACTAGCCCAAGCCAGTCAGGTCCAAGTCGCATTCACTTAAGAAAGCACTGCATTAGACCCACTGGCATTCCAAGCTGACAACGTAATAATGCAACTCCTGAGTGCCTTGAAATTTAAGGTACAAAAGTATTTTAGGATACTGTTTTCTTTTTGGGCCCTTTGAATGGTTTGAATTATATTTGGGCTGTGTAATATCCTAATTTAGCATTTTTTATGAAATTTGAATACTGGCATCCTTATGAATGCCTCTTCTGAGTGTCTTCAAATCTTTAACGCTCAGACTTAATAGCATAATGAACTTATGCCGCACTCTACACTATTCCAGTCCATGTGCGCTATCCTTAATCGGATAGCGCATAAACTAAAATGCCTGTAGTTTATCTGCCTGCCTGATTACATACTCTCTGCCTGTCTATCAGCTTTTCTGTTTGCATGCCTGCTTGTTTGCTTGTCTGCTTTCTTCTCTGTCTATAATCCCAGACTGAAGAACAATAATTTTTGGAGGAGCGAAGTATTCTCTCAATAAAAGCTGGTGCTGCAACTTGTGTATTCGCCTTTACACTGGTTATCAATGCCCCTTTGCAACCCGCCTGCCTACCTGCCTGTATTTTCTGCCTTTTTCTATATTTAGTTCAACTGATCTTGCTATAGTGAAAGTCACACCGCGTCAACACTCCCACATACTCCAACGAAGCTCTCCTCCTGAACCCTCCCTTCTTAAGAGTTTCTGGATCATTACTTATAAAGCTTTTGGTAGTTATAAAAGTGCTTCAGAACTGCTAGAAAGATGAGAGAGATTTCCAGCTCTTTGTGAAAGGGGATGAAATGACTGAGGAGGAAATAAAGACCTGGAGAAAGACTTTGCTGGCTGGATTTCTACGATCTCGACTGCAGTGGAAAGAATGGTTTGGGAAATGGCTGTTCCTGAGGGATTCTTTACCGTATCCAGGAGTGAAGTAAGAGAGATTACTTTCCATTGTGACCCTTTGCAGTATCCCGTAGTTACCGAAGTGACAGTGATTGTTTCACAATGACCCACTTCTTCATCCAGTAGTTACATAGTAGAAAATGACTGTTCCAGAGAAACATTTTACAACATCCAGTTGCCACAAGATGGAAAGCCATTTTCCAGACTCAACATCCAGTCACTCCTTAAGATATTGCAATAAGAATTAATTAGAAAACGACAGTTATGGAGACTGTACAGCATCCAGTCGTTATGGGAAAAGGCAGTTCTGTATAGTAGCTCTTCTAGAGACTTTAAAACTCCTCTTGAACCAAGAGAAACTAAGTGTATTTGTCCTGAAGTTTTTTTAATGATCACGGCGGTTCACCACAGCAACACACATTATGCATGTTTACAGCGGTTTCTTTCTTCTACAAGCCTTCCTCAATTTGTATAATGGTTCTCTTTAACATCAAACGTTGTAACGGCTTACAAAATAATCCTCTAATGCAAACGATTTGTACGTTTATAGGGAGTCTCTTTGACAGCAAAACGTTCTCAGGATTTTTAGTTCCGCACTTAATCAATAACAAACGTTCTAGGCACCATTACACGTGATTCGTGTTTTGAGATTCCAACAACTCACGAAATAACTAATCAAGGAATCGTGGAAAAAGAGACATTGCGCAGCTAGCTTTGTTAGTTCAATATTTCCCTCTGTGCAATACTTTGTCAAGTTAGGTGGTTAGGTTAGGTTAGATGCTTAGGTTAGGCTGTCAATTGATCAGCCTAAACTAGGTAGTTTGGTTATTTTAGGTAGTTAGGCTAGGTTAAGTGGTTAGCCTGGGTTAGGTTGTCAGGTGATCAGATTAGATTAGGGAGTTTTGTTAGCTTAGATTAGGCTAGGATAGGTTAGGTGGTTAGGTTAAGTGGTCAGGCGATCAGGTTATGTTGGCTAAGTGGTAATGATAGGTTATTAGGTCAAGTTAAATGATTCGATGGCTAGGTTAGGCTAAATGGCTAGGTTAAGTTACATGATTAGCTTAAATCAGTTCTAGTAGAATACGACTCAAATACATGTAAACTTCTCTTCTTGGAAGACGTTTTCTCTAATTGTATTATTCGGAAAAAATAACCACAACGTTGCTTTATCAACTCTCAACCACACGACGAAACTGATATACCAGTCGAAAGAGATTCAATTTTTCGTCACATATCGCCTATTTTTTTTTCCTTGACAACTGCTATTGGTAATGATAATTTACAAGTCATAACACTAATATGGATACTCCATAACTTAGCAGTTACAATAGCCATCACTTGTAACTCAAATTACCATTCATAACATCACCATTGATAACTCAAGAACCCTAACACCACCATTTATGAATGACAATTACACATTTTTAACATCACTAACTTTCAGCTTGTTCGTAAAACCTGTAATAATAACTAACAAGGAACAAAAATTGCATTACTGTTGTTGGAACAGTTCATTATTTAACCCCAATTTGGAGAGAGAACTTTAAAAATTTCTCTCCTTCAACTCGCAATTTAATAGTATAATGTGATCCTTTGTTGACAAAGTTTCGCCTACACAGGATCACATTATACTGCTTAAGAGTTTATATTTCCATTGTGTCGGTGTTATACCATTTATTTCCATTTAATAATTGTATATGATGGTCTGGCCAACAGTAACGGATGAAGCCTCATCCACTCCTTGTGTTAAGTTAAACACACGAACAGATGATCAAGCTGTTATGTATGCCAATGGAATGTAACACATCTGTGGTATTTTCATACAACGTGCCTAGTCCTTTGTTTTTGTAGATCTAATTATTTTAAGTTAGAAACCTAGTAATGGTGAGTTCGTGTGTGTAGACGAGTAGTTTACTTCATAGATAATAGACTTTAATCTATCTGTGGCACCTCCGTAGAACTTGAATTTTCCATTTCAATGTAAATATAATTTATTACTGTAAGTTGAAGAGTACCATTGTGAATTCCTTTGTTATCACAACTACTTTACTCTAAGGATTAGATGAAAATAACTTAGGAACGAACTTAGCAAATCTCAATGTATGTAGGTTGGGACAAGGTTTCTAGTGATGTGCGAGGTATATTGTCTTCTTTAACTGAGACATGAAAACAAAAAACGCCAATTGATTTTAAGATTTTTGTATTAAAATTTAATAAACAAATGAAAATTTCAGAATTTTATTGATGTAAAATGAAACTGTTAATTATACAACTGCTTGTGTAAAACTGCAAATGTTTTATTTAATACTGTGTAAATGTGTATTTTAGTGATTATATAAGATTTTACAAAGACTTTTACATTCAGGTTTTCGCATAATTATACAAGATTAAAATAAGCTAGAACATTAAATATAATTACTTAACAGAGTTACATTACACTGCCATAAAACTCCGGAATTTTATTTCCTAAATTTTGTTAAAAAGTCTTAAAGAAAATTAGCTGGTGTTTCTTTACATGTGTTTATTAAAGAAGACAACAGACCTCACACATCATACAGAAACTTTGCCCCGGCCTAACTATATTTAAATTGTTTGCTAAGTGCCTGTCCTAAGGTATTTTCATCTAATCCTTTAAGAGAACTGTCATTACGAAAGTGTTGGATACTTGTTGGACAGGTGGACATAGCTTACAGAAGGGACGTTAACGTGTTCGAGGTATGTGTATTTACTGAGGAATGGTTTACGAAATTAGATAATGATCATGGCATAATGACTGTAGGTGTGTCATATGATCTCTCTCCTCCTGCTTCTCTGTATTTAAGTTCACGTCATGATTAAATCTGTAGCCTTGGTGAAGGTGTAGTAATTCAGTATCCTCTAAAACGCTTTTCGCATAGTGAAGAGCGTACTGAAAATAGGGATCTACTTGTTATGCAGCTAAGCGGACAACTGAGCGCTGATGGGTGAAGAAAATTCTTTGGTTCTAGGAGGCTAGAGGAAGAACTTCTTGAAGAAGACGAGAAGGATGTTGACACCAACACCAGGAACCAGATAAGCCATTCCAAATTCTTCCAATGGATGGTCCTATGGCACTGGAGCAGGAAAAGCAGCAAAGGTTGCTCTTAGAAGAAGAGAACTTTTGCTCGTCAGCAGGAGAGAGATGGTTAGAAACGAGATAGGATCGATTAGTGGAAACAATAATAATGTAAATGTTATCCCGCAGTAAGAGAAGATGACGTTAGATACGAGAGAGGACTCATCGGTGGAAACAATAATAGTGTAAATATCAAAATGGTATACAATACCGAAAGGTATTGTGCACCATTTTGCTATACAATAATGTAAATGTTATCCAGGCAACCGGGTTAAATATCTGAAGTGCAGTAACAACAGAGCCCAAGCTCAGCAATACTGATTTGGTATTTTGATGTGTTTGGAAATGGGGCAGCCAATACTCAGCTGGCCCAGAGTACATTAGAAAGTATTGCTTCATATACAATTCAGCTCTAATGATCAACAGAGGACAAGGACTACATCTTTTCAAAGCAGCAGCCCTAAAAGATTATACTTCAATACTTACCAAATATAGAGTTGTTGTTTTTTTTGTTTAAGGGCTGGCGATTGCTATCATGATTTTTGTACAGGGCTAACAGACTGCCTCGTTGAGGTGGTACCGTTCTGCGGACGTGAGGTTTGACTTCTATAACTTGGTGCAACTGATCCTTATAGAGAACTTTGTCTCTGACACTTCTGATGAGAGCCAGACGCATCCGGAAGACAAAACATACTCATCAGTCGTGAAAGTGAGTGAAATGGCGGACACATCCAAAGTCCACCATGAAATTGAGCTACAAAGACCGTGTCCTTAACCTTAGGATTGTGGTTAGTGAAGTCAGAGTACACCTGTGGATTCCATCTTATGTTGGTCATCAGATTCATGATAGAACGGATGAATTGGAAATGTCATATGCCTTCAAAGAGGAAGTAGATTACAGTCTTGAGCTGTCAGTTTAGGAACATTAATTCGAAAAGAACTTCAGATAAATTTCATTGACATGAAACTGAGGGAGACTGACACCAATCAGTCCATCTATCATTGCTATCATGCAGGACTCACATGTTTATAGTACAAGATAATCAGACTCTTGGATGTCACTACCGCCCGGCATGGGCTGGATTACCAGTGCCTCTGCAACGCTAAAGCACCACCACCAGCTGAGGTAGACCAAACTAAATGTAAACTTTGCTAAATGCGCAATTGTCATACCTTGCGTCATTATGTGCTGGAATGCCAAAAAGATAATGAACCTAGAGATAACTCAGAAATGTTCAAGAAATGTCAAGATATATTGCTAACTAGTGGTATATTACTAATCTGACTTTTCCCGCTGTAAATAACACATAACCACTTGCTCTTTTAAAGGCAATCCTTGCTAGAATATGATGTAATATATTGGAATATTTTTTGTGACCTATTTTAAGTCTGCATAAATAAGTCATTACGAATATAACCAGATGAAACACGTAAACAGTTCATTACCACTGAAACTTGTTTAGTTATCAAAACTTTGCTGCCCAGTCCCTGGACCCACTGAATGACACTAATCTTTTGACTACCACCCACACCATGGGTATGGGGTGCATATATAGATATTGAACTGAAAACGTAGCCTTAACGTGTAGAGGCAAGACTTAGTAGACCCTATATAATGTAGTTATGAGAGGTCATTTGAAGCTGTGCTTCCACAATTCGCTAAAATACCACTTAACAGGTAAAGGTTAATGAAATTACCGAACGTGAGGGATGTAAACCCATGGTGAGTTTTAAGACTCACTTGCCATGGGTTTAACCCCCTACACTTTCCGTGGTTTGTTTGTAATCGTGTTAATACGATTTCCTGAGTCATGAGCGAATGTCCAGAGAAGACAACACAACAACCACAAGGTAGGCGTCAGAATCTGAAAGCAAAGTGCTTTCAGTGTCAAAAGCTAGACCACGTTCGCGATCAGTGCTTTAGACTTTGGATGAAAATAATATGCATTAGCAAACATGATGGATGGTCTTGGGACCAGCATCATTGTGTCTTAGTTCGGGGACAGACGGTAGACAAATCTCGACGACACAGGGAATCTAATAAGGACATAAGAAAGGAGAAACTCTGCAGCCTACTCGCCCATACTTGGCAAGTCCTTGTCAAACTCAAACCCACCCAAAAATATTCGCCCAACCAGTCATCAATGCTATCCAAGGAATAAGCTTTGATAACATCATCAACTCTGGTGCAAATCCTACTCAGATTCGTCCCTTCTCACTCTTGTATTTAACTAACCTATATTTGAAGTCTCTCAAGCTTAAATTTAACTTCATCGACCCTACTAGGTAGACTGTTTCACTCAACGACTACCCCATTTCCAGACCAGTACCTTCCAATATTCTTCCGAAATCTAAACTTTTCTAATCTGAATCCATTATTTCAAGTTCTTTCTTGGAGGGATATCCTCAGGACCTTATTTATGTCTAATTCTTCATCTTGTCGGTATTGTATACCATTGACATCCATCTAGCACACATGATATAGAACAAGCATCACTCCGTCTACCACCAGATGGTCATCAGATGACACACACGGGCACTGAATGGAGGTGGACTACATAATCAGTTGCGCCTTGCTAGGCAGGATCTAGATTCAGCCCCATTTCGATCACATATTTGTTCACCCAGTTTTACAGATATCCAAGATCTTTCAGTCACCTAACCTCACTACCACTCAGGTGCTGCTCTGCCTTTGTATCCACATATGCATTTGGTGTGAACACGGCCCCAAGGACCCAAAAGTTTTAAACTAAATGTACTAGTGCTTTCAGTTTGTGTCTTTTTTCAACAACCTGTCGGTGTCACATACCACTTTGCCAGCGAGAGCATTGTTGTTCCTTAACTTGTCCCGTAGCTACGGCTCTGCCATGTACGTGATCTGACGGCAACAAACCTGAAAGTAAAACAAAGGACCATGAATGACCTGTGTGGTAAGGCTTTCAAGCAATATTTATTTTTAGGCATGCTACATGGTATTAGTCAATAAACCGGTGCCAGGTAACATGCAACAAATCAGCTTCACCAAAGAGAAGTTGAGTGACTTAAATTACGAAATAATCACCTCTGATAAACCATGTTCAGAGCATATATACTAAATTAACTAGCATAAATAATTTAACAAGCCAGCGTGCATGTCAGTCATTTGTCTAGTAAACCCTGAATGTGATAATTAATACTGACATGTCTCGTAGTTTCGACGTTTATCTTAATAACAATCAGATCTAGTGGAGCTCACGAGAATAAAGTTAGTCAGGTGTTATGGTTACTGGATGACATTATTAATCTTTTTGATATAATGGTTTAGAAAACTGACAAGTTGATCAATGAGACACTTGTTTAACATTTTGGAATCCTTATTTGAGGAAACGTTTCGCCATCCAGTAGCTTCTTCAGTCTAATACAGAGAAGAAAGGTGAAAGATGAGGAGGAGAATGAGGTTATCAGTCCCTCAGCAAGACTGAACACATCGACTCCATGCTAAGGGACTGATTACCTCAACATCTTCCTTATATTCCACCCTTTTCCTGCATTAGACTGAAGAAGCCACTGTGTGGTGAAATGTTTCCAGAATAAACATATCCAAATGTTGCACAAGTGTCTGATTTAACACACCTGAGACGTACCTGGGCGTCGCCTCTCCCAATACTGGTTTATTCCGATCATAATCCACATACTTTCTTCCCCAGCATGACGAATATAAACTCACGAATGAAGTAATGGGTTCTGCATATTCTGCCTTTTGCACCGTGATAATATAATCCACGTGATAATATAATCTACGTAATATAATCTACTGGCTTCCACGTTATCCAGTTCACGAGAAAAATATATGTAACACTTTTCTCCAAGGAAAATACATGTAAAATGCGCAGCACCTTATTACAAAGAATAATTCTGTGCAAATATTTTAGGATGTTGACCACCATAACATCCATACCTATAACCCTGTAACCTGCACTGTCTATAACGGTTGTTTTTATTGAGGGTTTAATGGATCATTAAACTTAAAAAGTTCCTGGTAGGTTTATTTCTGAACTTTCACCAATGTGTTTGTTTTTATGTTAGTGGTGAGGTTATCTTTAAAGAATTTCAGTTTTACCTGTGCTTAGCCTCGGATATCTTATCGACCACGAACTTTGCAGTTATTAATAATAACTGTTTAGCTTTCAATCTGCAGGAATTCTTAGTTTCTGTTATCCACAAAATTAACTCCCGTTTCTAACAACGAATGCAAGTTTGTGGCGCACAGCAAGACAGGCACTCAAAACTACCTCCCAGGGGACTACTCACATCCAGGCGCAGAAAATGCAACACTGATTCACACATATAGAACAACATGTGTGTCAAATTACAGTCCAGCCTTTCCATCTCAAGAGATCATGACTGACGCTTGAATTCAATAGTGATCACATGGATATTTGTATTGTGTAATGCTGCTTTGTAATTCAGTTGTATGATGCTTATGCTGCTGTGTAGCCAAGTGGAAACCTGTCTGCAATGGAAAAAGTCCTGATGGCCTCTACCATTGCGAAGTTTCTCGCCATTCGAGTGCGAGGCTTCTCGCCATTCGAGTGCGAGGCTTCTCGCCATCCGAGTGCGAGGCTTCTCGCCATCCGAGTGCGAGGCTTCTCGCCACCCGAGTGCGAGGCTTCTCGCCACCCGAGTGCGAGGCTTCTCGCCAGGGAGACCAGTCAGTCGTATCTCAGCACCTATGCTAAAGTCTCCTCTCTGACCAGATGGTAATATCCATATCATGTTTCCAGTAGCGACTGCATTATTAACTTTTGCATAGAGAAAATTATACTGCGTTAACCTGTACTGTAAAACTTTTAATTAATTAGCTTAGTTAAATATTTTGTAGAGATTTGTTTTACCTTTCGTCAACTGGTATTCCGTTGCTTACATACCTTTATTAAAGTAAATAAGTGTTTAGCCCCATGAAGGCCTTCACGACTTTTTCTTACTGGCCTCAAAGAGTACTTTGGCACATGTCTTCTTTCTCTCAATGTGTCTATGGCTTCCCGTTTTGTAGTTCTGATCAGTCACAAGCCTTTTGTGAGTCGCTCCAGCTAAGTGGCAGTGGCATCTGCTCACTTTGCATCGGTCGAGAGACAAACGTGTAAACACTTAGCGCAGGGTGTCGTCCACAACAGCTTTTCTCCTCGTGTTACACTCATATATTCTCAAATTTCACCAATTACAATGTTGGTATTTGTTTCTGTGCAAAAGTGAATGGTTTAGGCATATTTTAATATATAACCAAAGTCTGTGCGAGGTATAATACGACTACACCATGCAATTGAAAAAAACTGCAAGGAAACAGGCCAACAAATTTATTTGTGGGCCCAAAAAGGGTGAAAGCAGTAATTTCAATAAATAAATATTATTTTTATAATGTATATATGAATTCAATACTGGTTTGCGTTTGTACAGGATGTTTCAGTTGTTCGTCCAGATGAATGAGAACTTATTTTATGGTGCTGCCTCCCAGAAGAAATCCAAATGTATCTGTGTTTTTGAGGATAGTGACTCAGATCCAGAGTCTGCTGACACGGAATTGCTTGACATTGCTGATGTGTACTTGCCTGCAAATGCACATTTGTCAGGCGATGATGAGAAAGAAGCTGGGCCAACCAAAGAGCAGATTAGCCAAGAAAGAGAGGTATTAGAAATGAGGAGCAGAATGACATCCTTAATGACTCTTCGCTTATTTATTCCACTGAAGCTTTTCAGCTTGATCTCTCTGTCACTGCAAGATCAGTAGCACAAAAGTTTAGATGCAGCAGCATAGGAACAACTCCATGACCTTCATCAAGTATGCTTCCCATGCTTCCAGTGTTGACAGTGATGATCGCGATTTGTCAAGCTTGAAAATACCATCTACAATACAGTACCAACTTGCGCCAAGGCCTGATGACAGTGTGAATGTATGATCCAATGCCAAATCATTGGCCAGTGAGTGCCAAGACGTTTACATGCAAGCATTGCAGCACAAAGCAACATACTGTCACATTCTCTTATGTGTGTGTCAAAAGGAAAAAAATGCTTTATAGACTACCATTCTAAGAAATAGTCATCTAGAATGACTGTTCTTTCTCAGGAAATTCATAAAAATAGGTATTATAAATTACATTCCTTTGCAAAATCTAAATGTTGATTTTTTGTTCATTTTTACATTTTTGGTACGCCTTCAAAATGTTTGGAAATAAGTTCCATTTATGTTTTTGATATTGTCCATTTGCCTAACAAATTAGAAAAATACTTCTTTGGGATTTAATTAACATTTGCGACTCAACAACAGTTGCAATTAGGCTCCCCTTACTGGGTGGGCCCATAAATTTATTGGCGTCAAATTTTCGCAATTGATTCAAAATTTATTTTTAGAAATTCATTTATATAGGATCATTTTGCTTACCTTGCGATACTCTATCGATTCATAGTAACAACAATTCGAATTTTGCATTTTACTGTACGTGCCCGCTAAGGGTTTTAATGACCCCAACTGGACGGAGGATCTAACCTTCACCAATCATAGTGCTGACTGACCCACACGGTCGGAGGATCAAGCCTCCGCCATTTGCTGTGCTGAGTAATCCACACGGATGGAGGATCAGGCCACCACAAATCCAAGAGATCAATAACACACATGAATAAAGAGTTTACCATCCACCAATCCTATTGTTTAATAACTCAGGCGGACAGAGGATCAACTTGCATTACATCGAGTGTTGAAAGAGCCACAGGTATAAATGATGGAACCCTCCACCAGTCCTAGTGCTGAAGAATTCACGAAGAAAAAAGATCAAGCCTCTGTTAATCCTTTATGATGACAGAGGATCAGCTTTAACCACTCCTTTGGCTGAATGACCCACAGAGACGGAGGATCAAATCTCCAATCCTACTGTTGAAGGACACACTGGGACGGAGGATCAATTCTCCAATCCTACTGTTGAAGGACACACAGGGACGGAGGATCAATTCTCCAATCCTACTGTTGCAAGAGACACAGGGACGGAGAATCAAGTCTCCAATCCTACTGTTGAAAGGCACACAGGGACGGAGGATCAAATCTCCAATCCGAGTGTTGAAGGACACACAGGGAAGGAGGAACGAGCCTCCACCTATCCCAGGATTTCCCGCTCCTGGAAATATAGCATCTATCCACATTAAAGCTCTTAACGTCTCACAACTTACTGATTAAAGCTGAAAGATCGACAACGCTTGTTATCAAACTTCAACCTCCACGAGGGATACCTCTGGCAGATACAAGCTTGTTGATTCAAGGAATTTGTGCTTCCCTCCACTTCCTCGGATCAGAACTGATTACTTCCCATTCCTCAAGCATTGTATGTTGGTGATGGGTTAAACTCCTAAAATAATAAAATTATTATTATTATTATTATATTACTATGAATATTATTATTATCACAGTACCTCGCTGGATTATTTTTCACGGAGTAAATTTTGCGGCCTCAAGCACAAACTTTTTCTAAAATAACGAAAAAACTGACTCCGAATTTACGAATGCAAATGAGAGTATGTCCACATAATTAGTAATTTATTCAGGAAGGTGCAGTAGGGTGTGTATTTTTTGGTGTGTGTGTGTGTGTGTGTGTGTGTGTGTGTGTTGTGTGTGTGTGTGTGTGTGTGTACTTACCTATATGTGGTTGAAGGGGTCGATTCATAGCTCTTGGTCCCGTCTTTTCGATGAAAGCTATTAGTTAACCCTCTCCCTGCTCCAAGAGCCTTATCGTACCTCTTCTTAAAGCTATGCCTTCACTACTTAACTCTCCAGATTATTCCATTTCCAGACAGCTTTAAGGCTTAAGAAATACTTCACAACATCCCTATGACTCATTTGAGTTGCAAGCTTCCAGTTGTGCCCCCTTGTTGCAGTGTCCCATTTCTGAAACATCTTGGCCCTGTTCACCTTGTCAATTCCTCAGTATTTTATACGTGGTTATCATGTCCCCCTTATCCCTCCTGTCCTCCAGTGTCGTCGAGTTCCTTTAATTAACCTCTCCTCATAGGACATACCCCTTAGCTCCGTGACTAGTCTTCCTGCAAACTTTTGAACTTTCTCCAATTCGTGATGTGTTTGACAAGCTTTGGGTTTCATACTGATGCTGCACATTCATACATGGGACTAACGTTCACTGTGTACAGTGTCGTGAATGACTACTTACTTATATATCGAAATGTTATTCTAAGCTTTGCCAAGAGCTCATAAATTGCAGCGGTTATTTGGTTGGTGTGCGCTTCAGGAGATGTACTCAGGATGATGTTCACCCCAAGATCCTTTTCAGTGAGTGAGGTTTGTAGCCTTTGTCTCCCGGTCCTGTACTCGGTCTGCGATCTCCTTTGCCCTACCCATAACTTCACAATTCTGCACTTGATGTGGTTAAATTCCAGCCTGTCCAGATTTGTGTGTAGCCTTTTCTGGTCCGCGTCTGCTTATATTCTCCTCAGCGTGTGCGAGCGTGCGCTCACAATTACACGCGCGCGCGCGCGCGTGTGTGCGTGTGTGTGTGTGTGTGTGTGTGTGTGTGTGTGTGTGTATACTGCTGAATCTTCAGAGAAAGGATTAATTAAGGTAATGTTTTTCTCATATCAAGTGTTGGACTGAAGTCATGAATTACTGAGCGTCAGTGAACAAGACTTTCAGTAGATTTAAACTGGCGAAATAAAAAAAAATAGGCGTAAATTCAGTCAGTCAGTATCAGTTACCAACATTACTAGGAAACATGTTAGCCGACCCACACCCTGACATGACTCACCCAGTCCCCAGTGAAGATATCTGGGTGAACACCAGGGAGAACACCTGGGTGAACCCCATGGTAAACCCCAGGGGGAACCAAAGGGTGAACACCTAGGGTGAACCTCAGGGTGAACCCCAGGGTGAACCTCAGGGTGATTCCCAGGGTGAACCCCAGGGTGAACCCCAGGGTGAATCCCAGGGTGAACCCCAGGGTGAACCCCAGGGTGAATCCCAGGGTGAATCCCAGAGTGAATCCCAGAGTGAACCTCAGGGTGAACCTCAGGGTGAACCTCAGGGTGAATCCCAGGGTAAACCCCAGAACATCATGACACTGAATTCTGTCCTAAAATTATGTACAGGAGGAGGACATGTCTACAGTTTTTAATGATTAACGATATTCGTATTCATTTTGATCCTAACTCATAGAACGGGTGGGACTCGAACCCACGACAGGGGAATCTTAAAAACTCACAGGGCAATGCGCTAACCACTGGGCCATTCTGAAGTATTTTGCTACTCTAAGACAAAAAAAAAGTAATATTTTCACGTCACGTTGGGACTAATGATTTAAGGCAGAAAAGACTGAAAGACTTTCTTTAAAGGTGCTGATTATTATTATTATAATCAAGGGGAAGCGCTAAACCCGTTGGATTATACAGCGCCTGGGGGGGGGGATGTGGAAGGCATTCAGGCTTAATTCGGGGAACTGGAGCACAGATCCAATTCCCTAAATCAAGAGCCCCTCACCAACATCAAGGAACCTTCCCTGAGGGGTTAAAGGTGCAGAGCTCTTATGAAGAAATTCCATGACTGAAGACAGACTGGTAATTAGGTGACTGCTGCCTAGCAATGGCCGGCACACCAAACACACTCAAAGACATGGGTTTAAACCAGAGACTTATATTTGGGGGAAATAAGGATTATTTCCGTACACACACACACACACACACACACACACACACACACGCTTTATGAATAATATAAATAATGTCTCACATCTTACCAATAAATCGACAACAATAGCTACAATACCTTACCTAAATTACCTTAGCTACGATGCACTAGCGACAGCATCATGACTACAGTATACTAGCTACAATAACTACAGTACGTTAGCTACAATACAATACTTGCAGTACCCTAGCTACAATACCATGGCTACACTACTCTACCTACAAAACTAGAGGTGCAATATCGTAGCTACGATAAATGAGATATGATTCTCTAGCTAAAATATCCTAACCCACTTGGGCAATAAAGATACCAAGTGTTGAACATTTTATTCTTGGATCAAACCTAACTTAGAAACCTCACTTAACCTAACTTAGAAAACTCACTTAAGCTTAGAAACCTCACTTAACCTAACCTAAATTAACGTATTTTTTTTAGTAAATTCTACTACACATATCATGGAAAGCAAGGCAGAACAGAAGCCATTAAAGAGCAGACCGAGCTTCAACCAGCTCTAGAATGGGAATGACAAGGGCAGACAGGAGAGTGGTACCCACATAGCCTCTGCGATTGCCAAAACCATCTTCTCATTGGCTGGAACCTGGGTACTGGTTGAACGACGGGGCCCCCATCATCAACCCTAGTACCTGGTTCGCTGGTTGGGGGAGATAGCCTGTAAATGAGGGTGTGTACATGCGCCGAATAAAGGTTACGTACTATTTGTATGCCACATTATATATATATATATATATATATATATATATATATATATATATATATATATATATATATATATATATATATATATATATATATATATATATATATATATATATATATATATATATAATATATATATATATATATATATATATATATATATATATATATATATATATATATATGCAAAACAACCACTCTGAAAGAATAGAGAAATTCCAAGCGCTTTCGTGGTTGTTTTGCATATTCTGAAATCACCTGTTTACTGTGATCTTATTGCATATATATATATATATATATATATATATATATATATATATATATATATATATATATATATATATATATATATATATATATATATATATATATGCAAAACAACCACTCTGAAAGAATAGAGAAATTCCAAGCGCTTTCGTGACTACTCACATTATCAAGGAACTATGAAAGTGAAGCATCCAAGGAAGCTATATAAGGGGTCCGGCCAGCACCTCACTATCAGATCCCACAACGGTTAAACACGTGACGCGCGGCGAGCCAACTTGGATAGGTCCTTTGCACAACTCACCCCCAAGCTATTCTACCCAAGAAAATTTAAAAATTATTTGTCCAGTGTATTATTAAATTCTTCCCAAATTCTATTAATTATGAATGGATCTAATTTATATAAACCAAAGGAAATATTCATGTTATTGTCAAAACTTATGAAATAGGTAATGATTTAAAATACCCAAGAAATGTAATTGATAAATCTTTTAAAGTTGCTAGAAACACTTTTTATAATCCAAAAAGGGGCAACCAGCCTTATTCAACTAAAAATATGTTGGTTCTCCCTTACCATGAAAACTTGGTTGATATGCCTTCTCTTCTTAAGACTTTTAATATTAAAGTTGTATTCAAAAATCTTGATACAGTAAAAAAACTTTTGATAAAGAATTCCCCCCAAAATGCTGATGGATGTGTCTATAAGATTCCTTGTAAAATTTGCGATAAAGTTTATTACGGTCAAACTGGTAAAAATCTCGAACTAAGATTAAAACAACATAAATATAGCATTAGAACTGGACAAGATTCCAATGCTCTATTTATTCATGTAAGAGGTTTTAACCATCCAATTGATTTTCAAAAAGTTGAGAAAGTAGTATCAAGCAAGTCCGTGGTCGACAGGAATATAATTGAATCTTGTTTCATAAAAAGCAGTTTTGACAATAATATGAATATTTCCTTTGGTTTTATATAAATTAGATCCATTTATAATTAATATAATTTGGGAAGAATTTAATAATACACTGGACAAATAATTTTTAAATTTTCTTGGGTAGAATAGCTTGGGGGTGAGTTGTGCAAAGGACCTATCCAAGTTGGCTCGCCGCGCGTCACGTGTTTAACCGTTGTGGGATCTGATAGTGAGGTGCTGGCCGGACCCCTTATATAGCTTCCTTGGATGCTTCACTTTCATAGTTCCTTGATAATGTGAGTAGTCACGAAAGCGCTTGGAATTTCTCTATTCTTTCAGAGTGGTTGTTTTGCATATTTTGAAATCACCTGTTTACTGTGATCTTATTGCATATATATTTTTTTTTTTTTTTTTTTTTTTTTTTATTATCACACTGGCCGATTCCCACCAAGGCAGGGTGGCCCGAAAAAGAAAAACTTTCACCATCATTCACTCCATCACTGTCTTGCCAGAAGGGTGCTTTACACTACAGTTTTTAAACTGCAACATTAACACCCCTCCTTCAGAGTGCAGGCACTGTACTTCCCATCTCCAGGACTCAAGTCCGGCATGCCGGTTTCCCTGAATCCCTTCATAAATGTTACTTTGCTCACACTCCAACAGCACGTCAAGTATTAAAAACCATTTGTCTCCATTCACTCCTATCAAACACGCTCACGCATGCCTGCTGGAAGTCCAAGCCCTCGCACACAAAACCTCCTTTACCCCTCCTCCAAACCCTTCCTAGGCCGACCCCTACCCCCGCCTTCCTTCCACTACAGGACTGATACACTCTTGAAGTTATTTTTGTTTCGCTCCATTCTCTCTACATGTCCGAACCACCTCAACAACCCTTCCTCAGCCCTCTGGACAACAGTTTTGGTAATCCCGCACCTCCTCCTAACTTCCAAACTACGAATTTTTCTGCATTATATTTTACACCACACATTGCCCTCAGACATGACATCTCCACTGCCTCCAGCCTTCTCCTCGCTGCAACATTCATCACCCATGCTTCACACCCATATAAGAGCGTTGGTAAAACTATACTCTCATACATTCCCCTCTTTGCCTCCAAGGACAAAGTTCTCTGTCTCCACAGACTCCTAAGTGCACCACTCACTCTTTTTCCCTCATCAATTCTATGATTCACCTCATCTTTCATAGACCCATCCGCTGACACGTCCACTCCCAAATATCTGAATACGTTCACCTCCTCCATACTCTCTCCTCCAATCTGATATTCAATCTTTCATCACCTAATCTTTTTGTTATCCTCATAACTTACTCTTTCCTGTATTCACCTTTAATTTTCTTCTTTTGCACACCCTACCAAATTCATCCACCAATCTCTGCAGCTTCTCTTCAGAATCTCCCAAGAGCACAGTGTCATCAGCAAAGAGCAGCTGTGACAACTCCCACTTTGTGTGTGATTCTTTATCTTTTAACTCCACGCCTCTTGCCAAGACCCTCGCATTTACTTCTCTTACAACCCCATCTATAAATATATTAAACAACCACGGTGACATCACACATCCTTGTCTAAGGCCTACTTTACTGGGAAAAAATTTCCCTCTTTTCTACATACTCTAACTTGAGCCTCACTATCCTCGTAAAAACTCTTCACTGCTTTCAGTAACCTACCTCCTACACCATACACTTGCAACATCTGCCACATTGCCCCCTATCCACCCTGTCATACGCCTTTTCCAAATCCATAAATGCCACAAAGACCTCTTTAGCCTTATCTAAATACTGTTCACTTATATGTTTCACTGTAAACACCTGGTCCACACACCCCCTACCTTTCCTAAAGCCTCCTTGTTCATCTGCTATCCTATTCTCCGTCTTACTCTTAATTCTTTCAATTATAACTCTACCATACACTTTACCAGGTACACTCAACAGACTTATCCCCCTATAATTTTTGCACTCTCTTTTATCCCCTTTGCCTTTATACAAAGGAACTATGCATGCTCTCTGCCAATCCCTAGGTACCTTACCCTCTTCCATACATTTATTAAATAATTGCACCAACCACTCCAAAACTATATCCCCACCTGCTTTTAACATTTCTATCTTATCCCATCAATCCCGGCTGCCTTACCCCCTTTCATTTTACCTACTGCCTCACGAACTTCCCCACACTCACAACTGGCTCTTCCTCACTCCTACAAGATGTTATTCCTCCTTGCCCTATACACGAAATCACAGCTTCCCTATCTTCATCAACATTTAACAATTCCTCAAAATATTCCCTCCATCTTCCCAATACCTCTAACTCTCCATTTAATAACTCTCCTCTCCTATTTTTAACTGACAAATCCATTTGTTCTCTAGGCTTCCTTAACTTGTTAATCTCACTCCAAAACTTTTTCTTATTTTCAACAAAATTTGTTGATAACAGCCTCACCACTCTCTCATTTGCTCTCTTTTTACATTGCTTCACCACTCTCTTAACCTCTCTCTTTTTCTCCATATACTCTTCCCTCCTTGCATCACTTATACTTTGTAAAAACTTCTCATATGCTAACTTTTTCTCCCTTACTACTCTCTTTACATCATCATTCCACCAATCGCTCCTCTTCCCTCCTGCACCCACTTTCCTGTAACCACAAACTTCTGCTGAACACTCTAACACTACATTTTTAAAACCTACCCCATTCCTCTTCGACCCCATTGCCTATGCTCTCATTAGCCCATCTATCCTCCAATAGCTGTTTATATCTTACCCTAACTGCCTCCTCTTTTAGTTTATAAACCTTCACCTCTCTCTTCCCTGATGCTTCTATTCTCCTTGTATCCCATCTACCTTTTACTCTCAGTGTAGCTACAACTAGAAAGTGATCTGATATATCTGTGGCCCTCTATAAACATGTACATCCTGAAGTCTACTCAACAGTCTTTTATCTACCCAATACATAATCCAACAAACTACTGTCATTTCGCCCTACATCATATCGTGTATACTTATTTATCCTCTTTTTCTTAAAATATGTATTACCTATAACTAAACCCCTTTCTATACAAAGTTCAATCAAAGGGCTCCCATTATCATTTACACCTGGCACCCCAAACTTACCTACCACACCCTCTCTAAAAGTTTCTCCTACTTTAGCATTCAGGTCCCCTACCACAATTACTCTCTCACTTGGTTCAAAGGCTCCTATACATTCACTTAACATCTCCCAAAATCTCTCTCTCTCCTCTGCATTCCTCTCTTCTCCAGGTGCATACACGCTTATTATGACCCACTTCTCGCATCCAACCTTTACTTTAATGCACATAATTCTCGAATTTACACATTCATATTCTCTTTTCTCCTTCCATAACTGATCATTTAACATTACTGCTACCCCTTCCTTTGCTCTAACTCTCTCAGATACTCCAGATTTAATCCCATTTATTTCCCCCCACTGAAACTCTCCTACCCCCTTCAGCTTTGTTTCGCTTAGAGCCAGGACATCCAACTTCTTTTCATTCATAACATCAGCAATCATCTGTTTCTTGTCATCCGCACTACATCCACGCACATTTAAACAACCCAGTTTTATAAAGTTTTTCTTCTTCTCTTTTTTAGTAAATGTATACAGGAGAAGGGGTTACTAGCCCATTGCTCCCGGCATTTTAGTCGCCTCATACGACACGCATGGCTTACGGAGGAAAGATTCTTTTCCACTTCCCCATGGACAATAGAAGAAATAAAAAAGAACAAGAGCTATTTAGAATAAGGAGAAAAACCTAGATGTATGTATATATAATAAAAAATATATATATATATATATATATAAATATATATATATATATATATATATTATAATATATATATATTATATATATATATATAATTTGTGTGTGTGTGTATTTGTATATATATGCAGTAATGGAGCCTAAAAGCCGTAGGAGCCAAACGACGCCTTTTTGGGAGGTGAGAGGGGGGATAGAATTTCAATCCAAGGAAAGGAATAGCAGGTCCCATTTCTTGGATTAAGAACCCCCCACCTTCACCGGCATCAAGGGTCCTCCCCTGAGGGATGGTAGTGGGCGACGGGTGAGGAGAGTCATCAGATAATCAAGATTCCTCGCCAACACACCTAGCCCCGATATTTTCAAGAGCAGAAGCCTCTGGCAGACGAACCCGTCTTCAGAGATCACCCCTTAACGCCGCCATGTAAAGGCGAGTTATGCGTGTCTCGTAGGCTAAAACTGACCTTCAGCAGTCCTGACTGAGGGGTGATTCTGCCAGTCTCATCCCAGGCTTCAGACATATCGACACTATCTATGAAAGTCTGGGAGGGTGATACCGCGTCTGTTAGACGCCTACTTTACCTCCATGTTTAAGTATTAAGCAATGTATCTTGTTTATGGTGTGCGGTGGCAGGGGCAGATGTAGCGCCAGCACCACCACCACCACCAGCAACAGCACCACCAGCAACAGCACCACCAGCAACAGCACCACCAGCAACAGCACCACCAGCAACAGCACCACCAGCAACAGCACCACCAGCAACAGCACCACCAGCAACAGCACCACCAGCAACAGCAACACCATCAGCAGCACCACTACAACCAACAACAGCAAGAAGCAGCACCAGCAGCACCACCATCACCATCAATAACAGCTCCACCACCAACAGCAGCAGCAGCAACGGTATCAGCAACAACAGCAGCAGCTCCACCACCAACAGTAGCCGTAACAACATCACAAGCAGCAGCAACCATAAAATCAATAGAAGCAGCAGTAACAACAGAATTAGAGCCAGCAGAAGGAACAGCAGAAACAGTAACGAATGGCAGCAGGAACAACAGCACAGCAACCACTAAAAGTAACAGCAGCAGGAGCAGCATCAAAAACAGCACCATCAGAAGCAGGAGCAGCAAAAGCAGGAGCAGCATCAGAAGCAGCAACAGAAGCAGCATCAGAAGCAGCAACAGAAGCAGCAGCATCAGAAGCAAGAGCAGCAGCAGCAGCAGCAGCAGCAGCAGCAGCAGCAGCAGCAGCAGCAGCAGCAGCAGCAGCAGCAGAAGCAGCAGCCGTACGAGCAGCAGCAGAAGCAGCAGCATCAGAAGCAGCAGCAACAGAAGCAGCAGCATCAGAAGCAGCAGCAGCAGCAACAGCAGCATCAGCATCAGCATCAGAAGCAAGAGCAGCAGCAGGCAGCAGCAAGCAGCAGCAGCAGAAGCAGCAGCATCAGAAGCAGGAGCAGCAGCAACAGCAGCAGCAGCAGCAGCAGCAGCATCAGAAGCAGGAGCAGCAGCGTCAGACGCAGGAGCAGCATCAGAAGCAGCATCAGTAGCAGCATCAGAAGCAGGAGAAGCAGCAGCATCAGAAGCAGGAGCAGCAGCATCAGTAGCAGCATCAGAAGCAGGAGCAGCAGGAGCAGCAGCAGTATCAGAAGCAGCAGCATTAGAAGCAGGAGCAGCATCAGAAGCAGGAGCAGCATCAGAAGCAGGAGAAGCAGCAGCATCAGAAGCAGGAGCAGCAGGAGTATCAGAAGCAGCAGCATAAGAAGCAGGAGCAGCAGCAGTATCAGAAGCAGGAGCAGCAGCAGCATCAGAAGCAGGAGCAGCAGGAGTATCAGAAGCAGCAGCATAAGAAGCAGGAACAGAAGCAGCAGCATCAGAAGCAGGAGAAGCAGCAGCATCAGAAGCAGGAGCAGCAGCAGCATCAGAAGCAGGAGCAGCAGCAGCATCAGAAGCAGCATCAGTAGCAGCATCAGAAGCAGGAGCAGCAGCAGCATCATAAGCAGGAGCAGCATCAGAACCAGGAGCAGCAGTATCAGAAGCAGCAGCATAAGAAGCAGGACAGAAGCAGCAGCATTAGAAGCAGCATCAGAAGCAGCAGCAGCATCAGGAACGGCAACAACAGGAGCACCAGGAATAATGAAGCAGCATAAACAGTAGAAAGATCAGACAACTCTCACAGAATTCTGGTTCACAACAGAAGGAAAGCAGACGAGACCGATACAAAAATTCCTCGTGGAAAAGTTAGTTGAAGAGTGGCACGAACATGAGACCTGGAGGGGTGGTGATGGGGGAGGGATGATGGGGGAGGGGTGATGGGGAAGGGGTGATGGGGAAGGGGTGGTGATGGGGAGGGGTGGTGATGGTGAAGGATGGTGATGGGGAAGGATGGTGATGGGAAGATGGTGAGGAGGATGTGATGGGGAAGGATGGTGATGGGAAGGATGGTGATGGGTAAGGATGGTGATGGGGAGGAAGTGATGGGGAGGGTGGTGATTTGGAGGGGTGATGTGGAGGGGTGATGGGGAGGGGTTGTGATGGGGAGAGGTGGTGATGGCGACGGGTGGTGATGGCGAGGGGTGATGGCGGAGGAGTGGTGATGGGGAGGGATGAATGGGGAGGGTGATGGGAGGGTGATGGGGGGTGTGATGGGAGGGGTGGTGATGGCGAGGGGTGGTGATGACGAGGGGTGATGGAGGGGTGGTGATGGGGAAGGATGGTGATGGAAGGATGGTGAGGGGGAGGAGTGGTGATGGGGGAGGGATTGTGAAGCTGGAGAGATGAGCGAGAGGAGCTGTGAAAGGGAGAGATTGTGATGATGGAGGGATGATGAATGGAAGGGGTGGTGAAAGAGAGGGATGGTGATGAGGAGGGATGGTGATGCTGGATGAATGGTGATGAGAGAAGGATGGTGATGGGTAGGGATGGAGGTAGCTTGTTGTGTTGGCTCCTTGTCTCAGTTCCTGCCTCTTCCTCAGAATTCTCCTGGATATATCTCGTTCTCTTTGCGTTATACCTCTCGTTGCTTCCGTGTCTTCTCTATATAGTTCTTGATATTACTGACCACCATTCGTTGCTTAATTCCTTCTTTCGGTGCTAAGATACGTGTTTTGCTCGTTGTTTTTCTCGTTCGTACTGTGTCGATGATTCTTTCATTCAGTTGCTTCCTGTCTCGTCCCCACCGTTTGTTGTTCACTGTTGCAGTCATTTCTAGTTTTATCTCCTATTTCCTTGTTTACTTGCATATTTCCTACGATTAAGCTTTTCAAAGAGCCAAGACTGCAATATATATTTTATTTACGCAAATAAATTTTACCTCAGCTTTTTTCAAAGCTCCTGCACTGTCTAAGGTATACTACCACCCCCAAGATGCCACCCCCATCAGTTGACTGACAACCAGGTACCTGCTTGCTGCTAGGTGAACAGGAGCTGCAGGTGTAAGAAAACATGCTCCCACTCTTATCGGAGATCGAACTCCGGACACTCTCTGTGTGAGCTGAGTGCTCAAACAACCTAGCCACGGGACACCTATGGAACGGTCTGCAATGCAGAATGCACACTAGAGAATGTATTGATATTCGTTATTTTTTCTCACCTCTCATTACTCACGAATATTTTAACGCTAAAATTGTTGAAAAAAATTCAAGACAGTTAAAGAGAAATTGATACAGAATTCTCCCGGTGTCTCACCGGGTTGTTTATATTCGGTTCCTTGCAAAAGTTGAGATAACTATTATAAAAGACATCCTGAAAACTTCTTTAAATCAGACTTACAAAAGCGTAAATATGCTATAAACGCCGGAAAAGTGTCAATTCTGTGTTTATCTGTATCAGACACACACCATTGTGAAGACTGGACTGATACAAACAAATTAATTCCCTGTAGATGAATGGTTCAAAGAACCGACACGTTGTTAAATTAGACACATGTGCAACTCTTGGGTGTCTTTATTGAGGACACGTTTCGCCACACACTGGCTTCATCAGTCCATACAAAGGATAAACTTGAAGAACAGGAGGAGAATGAGGTAATTAGTCCCTCAACCTCGAGTCGATGTGGTCAGTCCATCAATCTTGATGGACTGATGGACTGACCACATCGACTCAAGGTTGAGGGACTGATTACCTCAATCTCCTCCTGTTCTTCAAGTTTATCCTTTTGTATGGACTGATGAAGCCAGTGTGTGGCGAAACGTGTCCTCAATAAAGACACCCAAGATTTGCACGTGTGTCTAATTTAACAAATTAATTCCCTGAAAAAGAATTAACACAATATAGCAAAACTGAATATATTTGTAATCGGAGATTTGGTATCAAGTAGAACAGACAATTTTGCCTAAAATTAATTTCATGACTAAAAAAGGACAAAATTAGTTATTGGAATGAAGACTGCGTTCTCTTCTCAACATATTTTTTTTACCAACTAGTTCATTAAACTCGATATATATAAAAAAAGCCATTCTGAAATATTAGCACTTAATCAGTTTCATAAAACTAGGTTCAAGCTGAAGCTTCGTCTAGTTTATTACTTCTGCTCCGTCCTGCTAGTTTTATTGTGTATTGTCAAATATGAAACTCATTCATTCTCCGGATCATTACCTGAAATCTTTTCAGTTTTTTTTAACAATATGGGATATCCCTCATATTTTCAATTATTTGTAAGTTCTTTACTTCATGTGTCAAAAATAGGCAATTATTTATCGATCTGCAGAGAAAGGTTACTTGTCATTTATAGAACTTAAGCTCTAATCCTCATTAGAGCTCTCCACTTTAACCTCTGTGTGTGTGTGTTACTCCTGGCTTTCCATTTAATCAGGTCAGTATTTCTCTGCGCTGGCTCAATCGCTAGCGCATTCAGCTCACACACTGAGGTCCGGAGTTCGAATCTCCGGTACGGCTGGAAAACATTAGAACGTGTTTCCACATGGCACCTGGTGTCCCTATTCACCCATCAGTATAAAATAGGTACCTGGGTGTTAGTCGACTGGTGTGGGTCGCATCCTGGGACAAAACTGACCTAATTTGCCCGAAATGATCAGCGTAACAAGCGGCTTTCTATACAGTAGTATGTCATTGATGTCAGTTATGGTCTGTATACCTTGTACATGTATTTATAGAAAATAAATATAGTATTATTATTATTACTATTATTATTATTATAACTGGTAAGCCAGTGGTCACGCTGCCACACTTCAAGCTAATTAAAAGGGTTTGCCAATCATTTTCCGATTTCTGGAGGTTATTGTGATATCCAGCATGTCATAGGAGACTAAAATGTCAGAAGCAAGGGGCTAGTAACCCCTTCTCCTGAATAAATCACTCCATTTAAAACGAAAAACTTTTGTTTTTCTTTTTAGGTCACCCTGCCTCGGTGGTATATGGCCGGTGTGTTGAAAAAAAAAATGGTGGTATCCAGTTTCGTCCATCTGCTAACCAGATTTAATTATATAGATGCTTGATGCTTTTGGTATGTTACTCGACTGAAGACAAATTCTGGAAAACAATAGGCAACAATGAGTGAGAAGTTACGAAAGAGTATAACGAGTGGTACCAGAAATTAAAAAGAAAAAAAAAGCCGAAAGTTATATATTCGTGGAATCATTGTTTCTAACGTATGTAAATTGATCTATCTAGTGAAACACACTCGTTTTATATCAATATTTCCTGATGATGCAACGATAATGACGAGAGTAGGGATAGAGTATAACTGCAAGACGCTGTAGAAATACTTTACTGAGTTAGAGAAGCTTTTAACAGGTCGCTACTGATATTTATCCAGCAAATGCGTAATGATGAGAACTGGAACAAGAATCAGAAAATATCTCATAATGTCAAGAAAGGAAATGAGCCTAAGAGCGAACATCAGACTGAAACACCAGCCTAAAAACAGCACATACATAATTCCATCAGTGGCATTTACAAGTAAATGAATAAGATACATGTGCACATCTGGCTATCTTTCGTTTAGAGACGTTTCGCCTGCGTAGGGGCCCCCGTAGGCGGCTTCTTCAGTCGAATACAGACATATTAGGATATGTTAGGAAGCTGATTATTTAAGAAAAAAAAAAAAAAAAAAAAAGGACTCATCAACTTTAATAGAAGAGTAATTTGAAATATCAAAGACATTTAAGCAATTTCTTTTCATGAAAACTCAATAAAAACATTTGACACAGTGGAATCCAAACAATTAAATACCGTCCTGCACGCTTATTAGAAGAGTTACAACATTAGAAATAAGTTAAAATTAAATACATTTCTTGTAGGATGCTCTCCACGCTTTTTTTTTCTTAGGAATAGTTGTGCATTACGAAGGTGCGGACATAATAATGGTATACAAGTTGATAAGACATATACAAGGGTTAGGTAACTATTCCGAACCGTTTCGATAACACAGTCGCATACAGACCGGCAGCGGAATTAATGGAGATGTAAAGATGATGTTATCAGTCTATCATCCTCGATGATGTTATCAGTCTATCATCCTCGATGGTGTTATCAGTCTATTACCCTCGATGGTGTTATCAGTCTATCATCCTCGATGATGTTATCAGTCTATCACACTCGATGATGTTATCAGTCTATCAGCCTCGATGATGTTATCAGTCTATCACCCTCGATGATGTTATCAGTCTATCACCCTCGATGATGTTATCAGTCTATCATCCTCGATGTTATCAGTCTATCACCCTCGATGATGTTATCAGTATCACCCTCGATGATGTTATCAGTCTATCACCCTCGATGATGTTATCAGTCTATCACCCTCGATGATATCAGTCTATCACCCTCGATGGTGTTATCAGTCTATCATCCTCGATGATGTTATCAGTCTATCACCCTCGATGATGTTATCAGTATCACCTTCGATGATGTTATCAGTATCACCCTCGATGGTGTTATCAGTCTATCACCCTCGATGGTGTTATCAGTCTATCACCCTCGATGGTGTTATCAGTCTATCACCCTCGATGGTGTTATCAGTCTATCACCCTCGATGGTGTTATCAGTCTATCACCCTCGATGGACTGATTACACATTACAGAGGTTTTTTTTGTAAGTCAAAGATTTGATCCCTAAATGCTTGCAATCGTTTATTGTATAATATACGTGTACGAGATGGGAGTCTTAGTACATTTTTAATACGACAAGATGGCTCAATGCTCGAATTGTTGAATATTTAGATAAATCTTTTTTAACAGGACAATTGTTAGGTAAGGCGGTTGGTTGGAGATAGCACTACAGAAGGCGGTGCCCAAAAGTAGGCCTACTGGTCTATGCTATGCATATTCTCAAATTTAACCTTTCTCACACAAGTAGGAGGATGTCAACACATGCATATGCAGAGTGAAAAGCGTAAGATTTGCCTTAGAATCATATACAAGGAGGGATCCAGATCACTGTGCACTGGAATACGCAGCGCCAGCACTCAGCGCTTATCTCATTACAAAACACATCCTACTTGCTTTGAGTACTGAATGACAAGGCGATGTCGTGGAATCCTAATCTCATCAAACATACGAAGAAAATTGAGAAATTTTTGAAGTTTATGGCAAGGCTAATTCTAGAATTTACAAAGCTTGAATATAAAGGGAGCTTAAAGTTAAAAATATTTACTAGAATATCGAAGAATCTTAGCAAACATTATCACAAAGTATTCCATATAATAAAACAGAAACAAAACAAAAAAAACAGCTTTAAAAACTGGCAACAGAAGAAACACACACAGAGGAAGTCAGAAATTCAAAATGATCGAGAGGGACATGTTTAACGATTTTGTCAAGAACTTTGTGGACTGCCATTGGGAAATTATTTACACGTTTAACACATATATTAATTGAGACTTAGACCAGCAGGAGGTCCATTAAAGCTGGGCGAACAAAATCTTCACAACAATATGTTTCTTCACTCCACCGTAGGGTCCCTAATATTCAGGTCTCTGACGAAACTCTCGGACCATTCATACCAACCCATCCTTTGTACAAGTGAAGCTTGCAGCGAACTGTCATCAATATGCAGAGGGAAGCATCACACAGGCACCACCTCCACTCGCTTTTTACCTTTTTATTCCTAAAACGCTGTCAAGCTATGAAACTCTCTCTCCCTCTCTCTGTATCTCTTCTCTCTCTCATCTCTCTCTTCTCTCTCACACACACACACACAAACACACATTGTCTGCCTTTCCCTGCATTACACACACATACCTGTGCACTCATACATTCTCTCCTTGTTATCCGCGCGCGCGCACACCACACAACACACACACACACACCCAGCACAAACACACACCATCCACACACACACACACACACACAACTCACACACACACACACAAAAGTCTTTCCTTGTTCTTTCACCATTTTAATCTCCCAGTATCAGCACCCACTATTCCTCCCTGTAGTTACACACACTTGCTGTCTCCCTGCACTTACACACATTTTCTCCCTGCAGTCACAAACACATACTCCCAGCTCTTCTCCCTCTCTCTGTCTCTACTCAAACACAAACCTGATTTAACGGTGAGGTATGAATGCCACATGCCTTGCACCCAATCACGGGCAAGGATCGGCTGAGTTGCCATTGATCTGCCAACACAACAGACGAGCCGTGATACAGATTATTTCGCAGACGTTGACAATATCAGAAGGTAACGTGATGCAAAACGGGAAAAAAAATACTGAGAAAAATTTCGCTCATGATAATTCTATGATAACTGTATGAAGGACGCGTCCTGCTGGAGGTGTCCAGGGCTAGACTGTGCAGCAGTCTAGTTATACACGAAAATGTATCCGACAGATTAAAAGGACAGGAGGGTGACAGTTCCAACAACGATGGGAAATACAGACACACGTAGAACAGAGCAAGCCCTCAGGGAAGCACCTTCTTGCTTTATTTTTGACAACGTTTCGCTCACGGAGAGCTCAAGAAGAATTTTCCCTGAGCTAAACGTTTTCCTAACAAAGGATTGTTTCTCTCTTCCTTCATGTAACCAACAATGGAGTGTTTCTTGCATCTCTGAATTTATAGACTAAAAGCAGTTACCAATCTCAGGATTATTGCGTAGTCAATTTCCTTCTTAGTGTTACGCACTATAATCGGCTTATATCATAGTACAAACTGTTTATTATAGGTAAAGGAGATATAAGTTGTGAGGAGGAGACTTACTCTTCCGAACAACAACCCAGATTTGCTTATTGAAAAACGGTACTAATATCACAAGTTGAATTGTAAGACACATTGCAACAGCTGGGTATTTTTAAAATGCCCTGCGGCTACACATGGAGTCTTACCCCATACTAGATAAAATTGGATTCTTCGTTACAAAACGACAAACCGATAAATCATGTCATAAGTCCATCATTATTTTTGGTCTTTTTCGTCTTTCACAGTACAAGATGAAAATTCCATTCCACTGAGCTATGAATCACCCGTCAGAACTAACGGGCTTTCGGTCTAACTGCTGCCCATAACAATCTTAATGGAACAACTGACAACAGGATCTAAATCTAAAACATTCTGGATATTGAGTCTACTTGGACGTAGAAGGAATATAGGAGTGGATGTAATATCAGGAAATCGTTGTATCTCCATCTCCCCCAAAGATGCAAACTGAGTTTTCTCCAAGAATCAGAATGATGGACAAAAGGACACAAGTCGCAACTAATGTGACATTTTATTGTGGCAACGTTTCGCTCTCCAGGAGTTTTATCAAGCCGTTACAAACAACACATGGACACAGAGGGTATATATAGGTTTAGAGTGAGGTGTAATGGTGCGTTAATATGTTCATTGGGACGTGTTTCAAGGTTCCTTGCTGTTTCACCTACACATTAACGCATGTAGGAACGATAACATGAACAACGCCTGCTTACAACACCGGAATTCCACCAATCACCTCATGAAATTTAACGACGCCAGATTAGTGATCAGAGAACCTAATTTCCGCAGACATAAATGCCTTGAATCATCATTAATCGCCGTTTCTAACAATCAAGGAAAATAAAGGCAGCTTCATCATCTCTGAAGTATTACCAAAAATCCTCCTCAAAACATAGTATCTGCAGCTAATACTAGACTAGAACATAACAGAGGAGGAACACTAAAAAAGACCTTCTCAAATCCAACCAATAACAGAAATATTTGTCTAACCTATTTTTATGCTACCCAAATAATAGCTTTTATAACCTTTTACTTATGTACAAGTTGACTGTTCTACCACATTGAATTACTAGTACTAATACAACTAATATTACCACTATTACCACTAGTATTACACCTCACTCTGAGCCCATATATACCCTCTGTATCCATGTACTGTTTGTAAAGGATTGACAAAGCGAGAGCGAAACGTTGCCACAATAAAATGTCACATTAATTGCACTTGTGTCCTTTTACCTAACATATTGTCGGTAATTCTACCAACATTAATACAAGAATCAGAATAAAATTATTTTGATTTTGGGTAAGATGTAGTGTAGCATCAGTGATGTATGAATCACAGTGATGTATGAATCACAGTGATGTATGAATCACAGTGATGTATGAATCACAGTGATGTATGAATCACAGTGATGTATGAATCACAGTGATGTATGAATCACAGTGATGTATGAATCACAGTGATGTATGAATCACAAGTGAGTATGAATCACAGTGATATATGAATCACAGTGATGTATGAATCACAGTGATGTATGAATCACAGTGATGTATGAATCACAGTGATGTATGAATCACAGTGATGTATGAATCACAGTGATGTATGAATCACAGTGATGTATGAATCACAGTGATGTATGAATCACAGTGATGTATGAATCACAGTGATGTATGAATCACAGTGATGTATGAATCACAGTTATTGTATGAATCCACAGTGATAATGAATCACAGTTGATTATGAAACACAGTGTATTCTGAATCACAGTGATGTAGAAAACATTATGTATGAAATCACAGTGAGTATGAATCACAGTGATGTATGAATCACAGTGATGTATGAATCACAGTGATGTATGAATCACAGTGATGTATGAATCACAGTGATGTATGAATCACAGTGATGTATGAATCACAGTGATGTATGAATCACAGTGATGTATGAATCACAGTGATGTATGAATCACTGAGCATAAAAAAAAAATGTCAGGCATAAGAGTTTCCATGGCAAAGTAATTAGCTAGTTATTTATTAGCAAGATAATTAGGTAGCTAAGAACAATAATTAAATGAGTGAATGTTAGTAAGGAAGTTCATTGGGTAGTGACTGAAGAAAACAGTGAAGTGATTATTAACAATCGTTTGGTAATTGATGGAAAAAAGTAAATGGATTGTAATTAACAAGGTAATTCGATTAGAAGTTATTTATTATCAAGGTAGTTCCTAATAAAAATCTAAGGAAAAAATCAATATTAAGGTAGGTTACTGGGTATATCTCAGAATTAAGAGACTAAGGGACTAGTGGTACGTAGCAATGGACACACCACATTTGATGCAATGGATATACTGAAAAGACTAGCTGACTTGTATACTTTTTGATTTCATAGTTTTTACTGTATCCTTTTGTTTAGTAACAGGGATTGTTATAAATGCTACACATGTCTTAGTCACTATCAAAAACCTACCTGTATACCTATAAGAAACCGTTCGGGATGGTCTTTGATTCCCTCTCAACTTTAACACATTTAAGTGTTTTGCTTATTGGTATCTGTGCACTAACTGGAGAATAACTTTTCTGTTCAGCTTCAAACTTTCATATTTACTGTAGTTTGCTCACATGAAGAGAAACACACTGTTATTGGGCTGAGTTTATCTCAACTTGCCAGATTAATTCAATAAGTTGTAAAATTAGTTGTTGTGTGATTACTGAAGAATGCCTCTTCATTATTATTATTATTATTATTATTATTATTATTATTATTATTATTATTATTATTATAATCGAAAACAAGAAGCGCTAAGCCACAAGAATGCCTCTTCAGATTGGTTTCATACTTAAGGTGCTTGTGTGCCTGACTTTTTTTTTCTGTTTAAATTTAATAATTTTATGTACACACACACGCACATGGAAGGTTTAAGTTTTTTGTAAGCTTAGTAGGCTGAAATTTGTTTATCTAATTAAAAAATTTTGGGAATCATACGTCTAGATGAAAAAATAAAGGAAGCTTTACACTGTTTTAAATCTACACCATATAATTTCCATTAGCCATTTTGGAGAGGACAAATTCTATCGACAACCTATAACAAACTGAAAAAAATTATTTTAATCAAAACTTTCAATTATTTTTGAAAAAGCTTATGCATTGGCCTGGGGTTTTACGGCTCACTCACCATGGGTTCAACCCCCCACCTGGTACAGCAGTTTAACTGGTGTGACCTTTATTAGGATCATCTTTTTGATTTCCTTGACATATCAATGAAACCAACTCCTTTAAACTGCATTCACCTTGATTTCAGTATGATATAGCAAGTAAATAAAACTCTACAGACGTTTTATATCATATTTCAGTTGTTGTAACTTTTCATTTTTGTCTCCGAGTGGCGTACAGTTCCTGAGTGACGTTTCCCTAACCTTTTAGAAGAGTTAAGATAGAAACAGCCTTTCAGGAAGTTTTCATCTAAGACTCAAGGGCCTCTGAGGAAACAGGCAGGACAGGCACCCATGGCAAGCCAGTCCTAATACTGGCAAGCCAATATTCTTCCCGCTGAACTACACAGTCCTTTTAAGATTGATTCAGCTGCAGTAGATATACTTTTATAAACTAGAGGAGAGATTAACATGGACTACTCTGTGGCTACAAATAAGAAAGTTTATGGACCAATGCTAAACTCTTTAAATATATCTAAGGGGATGGGTCTTAAGACAGCACGAATTTATGGCAGTGTACTGGTCTGGTAATTTTAGGACTGTTTAATAGCTCAAGTGCTGCTTGTTACACGAGTGCTTTACAATCGTATTGTATAATACCACTACTAGGACTCTTTAAGTTGTTCATCTGCAGCTTCTGGATCGCTTGGGAAGGTTGCGTTGTAGATTTTAGGTCTCTTGAGGGAGTTGAGCTGTGGCTTTAATTCTCAGTAAGGGTTTTGAGGTACAGTTTCCATCTCTCAAGCGTTGGTAGAAGTACAGGGGATTAGATTATGTTTTGCGGTGGAAACCTTTCTGGAGGCACTGCTGGACCGATACAAGTCTAGTATTGAATACCTGATGCCACGATCTTAATTCTGCTCTTGTACTGTAGCTACAGGAGGTTTAGGAAGTAAAAAAAAAAAGATCTAGCACTCATGCACGCTCATCATTACTCTTGCTCTCTCACTCACTCCTGCTAGCTCTTCATGCCTACATGTATGCTTCTGACGTGTGCAGAGGAGAGACAGGCAGAGGGAGGAAAGCGTGGGACAGAGAGGAAGAGCACGAGAGTAGAAATTTTGAAATGGGACAGTAAAGAACTAAAAAGTGAATGAAAGAGAACTCAGGCAAGAAAAAATGAATGTAGAGGAACAGGCAACATTCTCTCACTCCATAAAGTTGGAATGCTTTGCATGTGTAGATTATGGGCACCGAGTCAACATCTTTAAGAATAATCCCGAGATCCTTCAATAGAATCCTGGCTTGTGCCTCGTCCTTACTCTAAATGTCCTCAAAATCCATCGTATCTTTGATCTGGCCAAGGCTGCCTTTGCTTTGATGTTTTCTCTGAAGGTTAGAACGTCTTGCAGTATAATTCCTAAATCTTTTGCATGCTCCTTCCCTCTTATTCTCTTCACTCGTTTTCCGTTCATGTTTTTTGTTTAGCGAAGAATTTGGAATATTTATCTGAAAGCTCATCTCTAGATGAGCTGTTTTGATTAATGAAGCTTTTAAATAAGATATTCTTATACTACAGTCATTTCCTTAAGCATTTCCAATCATCTGGTTCGCAATTATTCCTTTAAACTTTTTTATAAGTTATATTAGGCTACATTAGGTTAAGTTAAATTAAGGCAAGTTGGGTTAAATTACAAAATGTTAAGTTAAGATTACGTTACAAGTGGTTAGCTTCTCAAACGAATAATTTATGTTTAGATTTACTTATATTTATACTTTCCGAGAAAAGAAAGAAACAATGAAAAGATGAAAACACGTCTGGCGACATTTTAGGGAATTCTTAATAATTTTTTTTTACTGTATCGTAATTTTTAAATAAACTTTGATCTTCAAATTCTCTGGTAGAGAAGGTATATCAAGAAGATTTTCATGGTAAGGTAGAACCAACAAATTCTTGGTTTAATATGTTTATGCTTTTTTAATTGTAAAATAGATTTTTGACAATTTTATTGTAGATCATATGTTGTTTAATAAATCTTCAATATTTTCTCATCTATGAAGTCTGGGATGCAATATCAAGAGCCTTCAAAAATATGGATAAAATACGAAAAATTTAACTTAGTCATGGCGTGAAGAAAAATAGTGTAATTAAGAGCACTTATTTGTTGGTTTCCTGATTATTCTAAATTTTATATATATTAAACATCTAAATAAGGCAATAAGTCATGCTCTACTAAAGAATTTTAAAAAATCAATCTTATAAACACAGAATTTTCAAAATAAATCTTATAAACAGAGAATTTTCAAAATAAATCTTATAAACACAGAATTTTCAAAATAAATCTTATAAACAGAATTTTCAAAATCAATCTTATAAACACAGTTGATAACTGTGTTTATAGGATTGTTTGTAAAATTGCAGTAAATTTATTATGCAAACTGAAAAAGTTTTTGAACAAAGATACCATCATTTAGAACTGTAACGAGTCTAATGCTACAAGAAAAGTTACAATTATTTCAAAATGATTGCTAAGCGTGTGTTTGCGCGTGTGAGGTGTGCGTGTTTGCGTGTGTGTGTGTTTGTTTGTGTTCGTTTGTGCGAGTGTTTGTGCTGTGTGTTTGCGTGTGTGTCGTGCGTGTGTGTGTTTGTGAGATTTGTGTTGTGTGTCTGTGTTGTGTGTTTGTTTAGGTGTTGCAAGGGTCGAGTCATATCTTCTGGCCCCACCTTCTCCTGGTCATTACTAGTTCCTATCACCCTGCACCATGATCTTTCTTTCGTACCTCTTCTAAAAGCTATGTAAAGATCGTGCGTCCGCTACATCACACTCCAGACAGTTCCACTTCCTGACTAACGAATGACTGATGAAGACTTCCTGAACATTCCGTGTTACTCATCAGTTTTCGCAAACTTCCGGTTGTGATGCCATGCTGTAGTGTTATTTCTACGAACATTCTTTCCCTATACCACCTTTTCCCAATTCCTCTCAGTGTTATCAAGTCTCCCCTATTCCCTGCTGTCCTCCATAGGTTCAGGCTAGTTCCCCTTAACCTCTCCCTCGTGTAGGACCAATCCCCTCAGCTCGGGGACTAGTCTTGTTGCAAACGCTTGCACTTCTCTAATTTCCTGATGAGTTTGGCCAGGTGTGAGTTCCATACTGTTGCTGCATATTCCAGTATGGGGCTGACGTACACAGTGTACATTGTTGTCAATGACTCCTTACTTAGATGTCAAAATGCTATTTTCAGGTTTGCCAGGTGCCCATTTGCTACAGTAGTTTAGTTGATGTGCATCTCAGGAGATATGCTCGGTATGATGCTCACCCCAAGATCTTTTTGAGTGAGGTTTGAAGTCTCTGACCTCTTAGGCTGTACTCCGTGTGCGATCTTCTTTGTCCTTCCCCAATCTTCATAACTTTGTACTTGCTGGGATTAAATTCCAGGAGCCATTTGTGGGACAAGGTTTGCAGCCTGTCCTGATCCTCTTGTGGGCTGATCTTCGTCCGCTTGTATTCTCATTAGCTTCACATCGTCTGAGAATAGGGACACCTCTGAGTCTATTCCTTCCGTCATGTCATTCACATACAAAAGAAACAGCCTCGGACCTAGGATTGACCCTTGTGCAACACCACCTCAACATACACATTCACCCACTGCCACCTCGTCTCGTACCAACACACATTTCCTTCCTGTTAGGTATTACCTGATCCATGGTAGTACTTTCCTTGGTATTCCAGCCTCCTCCTGTAGCTTTCCGACCAGTCTCATGTGTGCTGTGTCGAAAGCTTTCTTACAGTCCAAGAAGATGCAGTCTACCCATCACTCCCCCCGTCTCTCTCTCTCTCTCTCTCTCCCCTGTCTTATTTCTGTCTCCTTGTCTTGGAATTCCAATAGGTTTGTGACGCAGGATTAACCTTACCTGAAGCCGTGCTGGTTGTCATATATGAGCCCCTTCCTTTCTAGGTACTAAACCACTCTTCTCTTGATAATCTTCTCCATAACTTACTATACATGTCAGCGACATTGGCGTGCAATTTAGTGTAACCTGTCTGTCACTTTTCTTAATAATCCGTACTACATTTGTTGTCTTCCACACCTCAGGCAGTTATTCTGTTTCAATAGATTTATTGAAGATTGTTGCGAGTGGCATATACAGTGCATCCGCTCCCTCTCTCAAGACCTAGAGAGAGAGGGATTAACTGGGTCCACCGCCTTGGAGATCTCTGACAGTCTCTCAGACATAAAACACGAAAGCCAAGACAAAGAGGATTTCATTATCTTTGGACTGCAGGCATAACATTTGACAAAACCCCAACCACTCCTACAATAATCTTGTGCATAGCATTGCCTTTGTTAACAGACAGGGGCTACTCTACTCCATAGGTCAAAGGGTGGATGAGACATCTGAGCTAGTAAAGTTCTTCAGGCATCATTAATAGGACCGTTACTGTTACTAAATACACGGATGACTACCAGAGGAGTCCAATGCGTCATTGTTTGCGAAAGTTGTAAATCTAATGAAAAGAAAAAAAAACAGGATAGGCTGCTGATAAACTTTAGGGAAATCCACACAAACTAAAGATGCGATCAAATAAGTGACTTTCCGAGTGTAACATAAACAACAGTAAAGTCATAAAAACTGCAGACCGGACACAGAGTAAAGCTGAGGGAAGCATCAAATATCGGAGAGAAAAGGATCTGGGAAGGATGGGTGAACCTTATATGTCTCCAGAAATATTTATAAAACTTGCAACGTGAGCGGCATGTGCAAGATTAGAAAAAAACGGGGAACAGCATTCAGGGACGGTGAATGAAGAATCCTGTAGAACTTTATATACGAAACAAGTTAGGCAAATCAGTAAGTGCGCGGCTCTGGTATGGAACCATCTCCCAGTAGAGCATGTGAAGTCGAAAAGGTTTTAAAAATGTACAACCAGGCTAGAACCAGAACTCAGAAAAATGAACTATCACCTTGCCAGAGAAAAAGACAAGGTGAGATACGATTACAACATAAAGAATCATAAGGGGAATTAATAGAATTAATAAAAGACCAAGAACAGGAGACATTGGAGAAAGCTGAGGATACAGAAGAGTCATAGATTATTTCTTTAGTCTCAGAGTAGTTGAAAAGTAAAGTGAACTGGATGATGCAGTAATGGACGTAAATTCATAAAACAGCTTCACAAGTCGACATCTTAAAGGCCAGAAAAACAAGAGAACAATGACTCACGAAATCGTAATGACACGAATGCAAACAAACCATACCACGGGCGGGTATGGTTTGTTTGATGCCGATCAGTGTATTCTAGAAGGCGGGGTTAGAAACAGTGTATCGACCCCCAAAAACACAAATTTCTAAGCACGCACGCACGCGCACACACGCACACACACACACACACACACACACACACACATGCACACACACACACACACACACACACACACACACACACACACACACACACACACACACACACACACACACACACACACACACACAATAGTGTTATCAGGATTTCGTGAGTCGAGACTCACATTCAAATGCAAACACACACATTGGTCCATATCGCACACCTCTTGCTTTACCCACTGCAGCATTCTTTATGCCTCGCATGAATTTCGAAGGTTTTATGTTCTCGTGATTGTGTTTATGCAGGGGCTTCACATTTTTCCCTGGGTGGTGTGAATTACAGTCCTGCCTCGACGCTATTCCTCTGATGCTCTCTGGCTTTGTTGTCTCATTTTTCTCGTCAGGTGAGTTTCCTTTTCCATTGAAGGTTTTCCCTAGAGCGTGTGGGCGGACTGTGTATCACGACAACCTGTTGAAGGCTGAGGCCAGGCGGAGACGGAGGTGAGCCCTTAAAGAGTAGGATTCTGCGAAGGAGCGAATTTTAGTTTGGAGATATCTTGTTAAGTCGGGTTTTAACTTCGAGACTTTATGGTAAGGGGTATTTTTCCCTGATGCGTCTATGCAACACGTATTTTGAATTGATAAAACCCGTGAGAGGTCGGATTTATCTTCGACACTCCAATTTAGTGTTTATATCACATTAACTAACTTTATTGTAATCATAACTAAGTACTAAACCCACAAGGGTCATACAGCGCTACTATGTCATCTTGAAAATTTAGGTAATGAAAAACTGGATATCAAATTGGAGGGAGGGAATATGGATGAAGTCAATGTGCTTAGATATTTTGGAGTTATGCTGTCAGCTGACAGGTCTATGAATGACGAGGGTGAAACCACAGAAATGACGAGGAAAAAACAATGTGTGTTCAGGCAAGATCGTAATCCATGGAGGCAAAAAACGGAGAATGTAGAGAGGTATATCGGTACCAATGCTCTTACATGGATGTTAAGTAAGGGTTATGAATGTTGCAATCAAGAGGAAGACTGGATGCAGTGAAGATGTCGTGTCCTGATGCAATGTGTGGTGTGATAATGCAGAGTAATCCATTTCTTTTAGTTTGAGGAGGCGCAGGTTACTAAAAGAATATCCAAAGTCTGAAAGAAAAGTTCTCGAGGTGGTCGGATATTGAATAATAGAACGAAATAGGACTTTGAGGATATGTAAATCTAAAGCGGAGGGAAGTCCGTGATGGTGTAGTCCCCAAGGAAAGTTTGAAGGAAGAAGGGAATGTTGGTAAAGGAAGGTTTATGCAATACAGAGGGCTTGGCCATCCTGAAAGCATGTTTTAGTTAGAAGTGAAGTGGAGGCAATTGCTTTTTTTAGATTTGAACGTGTGCGGAGTGTGAGGCACGTAACATTTATGAGGAGATCAGGGAAACAGGTTGGGTCGTATTTGGGTGCTGGAGGGAATAATACTTTACCTGCACTCTGGGGCAGGTGGGGAATTTTTGCTTTTTTGAACTGTACACCACTGTGTAGGATGGGAAAATTTCCAAAAATTTTCGTGGCTTCTCAATTACAAGTTCCCCTTTACAAGGAAAAGTCACGAAACGCTGGAATTTTCCCATTCATTCCCAGTGGGTTTTTCGCATATTCTGAAATCACTGTCACGTGATATTCCATATATATATATATAATTAAAATTTTTAAATAATAATATATATTATATATAAAAATATATAATATATATATATATATAATATATATATATATATATAAAAAATTTTATATATTATATTTAAATAAAAAATATATATATAAAAATATTATATATATAAATAAATATTTATATATATTATATAATATATATATAATATTATATTAATGTGTATTATATAAAATTTATATATAATATATATAATATGTCGTGCCGAATAGGCAGAACTTGCGATCTTGGGGTTAAAATAGAACGCTCATCTTGCCATATAGGACAAGTAAAAATTTTTGTGTATGCAAAAATTTCGAAAAAACATTCTAAAACCAAACAAAAAAAAAATATTTTGATTGTGTTTTTTTTGAATTAAACTTTGAAAACGTTTTTTTAAAAAATATTTTTTAGGGGGGTTAGGCTAAAATATATTTTTTTGTTATAATAAAGTTAGGTATTTTTTCTAAGCCCTTTTTGGGGAAAAATTAAAAAATTTTTACATTAACAGAAGAAAAAAATGAATTTAAAACGTAAAAGAAAAATTTTCAGAAAGGACTAATTTTAAATGAGTTCTTCTAATTGACCAGTTTTACATTTTCGGCACGACATTTATATATATATATATATATATTATATTAAATAAATATATAAATATATATATATAAATATATATATATATATATATATATATGTATAATATATATATATAAAATTATATTTATATAATATTTTAAAAATTTTATATAATTTTTAATATAATATATTTTTTTAATAAATTTAAAATTTATATTATTATAATATATATATTTATATATTTTAATATATAATATATATAATATATATATATAAAATTTAAAAATTTTAAAATTTATGTATATATATATTAATTAATATATATATATATATATATATATATATAAAAATTATTATATAAATAATAAATATATATATATATATATATATATATATAAAATTTTAAATATTATTTTAAAATATAATTATATATATTTATATATAATATATATATATATATAAAAATATATTATAATATATTTATAAAACAAAATTTATACATTTTGCAAAACAACCACTCTGGAAGAAAAAAAATTTTCCAAGCGCTTTCTAAACCCTCACATTTAAAGGGAAAACTATAAAGTAAAAAGATCCAAAAGCTATAAAAGGGGGTCTGGCCAACACCTCACTATCAATCCCCAAGGGTTAAACACGTGACGCGCGCGAGCCAACGGGATAGGCCTTTGCAAAACTCACCCCCAAGCAATTTATTTGTCCAGTTATTATTAAATTTTTTCCAAATTCTTTTAAATTTTAAAAATGGATCGATTTAAAAAAACCAAAGAAATATCATATTTTTTGCAAACGCTTTTTTGAAAAAAGATTAAATTTATATTCCTGTACCCTGGACTTTCTTGATACTACTTTTTCAATTTTGAAAATCAATTGGAGGTTAAAATTCTTACTGAATAAATAAGCATTGGAATCTTTTTCCCGTTCTAAGCTATATTTTTGTGTTTAATCTTTGTTTGAGATTTTTTTCCAGTTTGACCGTAATAAACTTTATCGCAAATTTTACAAGGAATTTTATGACACATCCATCAATTTTGGGGGGGAAATTTTAATCAAAAAGTTTTTTTTAAATGACAAGATTTTTTAATCAAATTTTTATTAAAAACTTAAAAAAGAGAAGGCTATCAAACCCTATAAATTTTTAATATTAATATATAAAAATTTTTTATAATAAATTATATATAATATATATATATATATATATATACATTATATATATAATAATATAAAAATATATATATATATTTTTTAAAATTATACATTTTAATATATATATAAATATATATTATAATATATATATATATAAATATAAAATATATATATATATATATATAATTAATATGTATATATATATAATATAAAAATATATATATATATAAAATATTATTATAAATTAAATATAATAATATTTTATATAATATATATTTAAATATATATAATATAATATATACATATTTTTAAAATTTTTATAATATTTTTATATATATTATAAATAAAATAATATATAATAATATATATATATATATTTATATATATATATTATAAATATATATATATTTTTAATATATAATATATATATATATTTATATATATAATATAATATTATAAATTTAATATATATATATATATATATATATAAATATTTAAAATATAAAAATATTATATTTATATATATATTAAATAAATATATATATATATATTAAATATAAATATTTAAAATTATATATATAATTATAAATAAATTTTTATAAATATATATTATATATAATATATATATAATATATCATATATTTTTATATAAATATAATTATAAATTTTTAAAATAAAATATATATTTTTTAAAAATTAAAAATAAAATAAATAATATTTATATATAAAATTATATAAATATTATATATAATAAATTTTTATATAAATTTTTATATATATATATATAAAAATAAATTATATAAATATATATAAATTTTTATAATATAATATTTTTATTATATATAATAAATTAAAAAAAAAAAATAAAAAAATAATTATTTAAAAATAAACCAATAAAAATTTTTAAAAAAATTAAATCCCCCCCAGCCT
>NC_069462.1:8275204-8299697 GCF_026875155.1 Cherax quadricarinatus
GGGTTTTTGGGGGGGTGTGGGTGTGTGTGTGGGGTTGTGTGTGTGGTGGTGTGTGTGGTAGTGTTGTTTTGCACGCCTCCGTTTCTATTTAACGAGTCGAGGTGGGAGGCCGGGGATGGTCTTCAAGACAGGTTCCCTCTCGACCGGAGCCTCGCCGTCACAACAGTCTTCTGGCCGCACTTCGGCACGTTGCCACACTTCTCGTCTGCTTGGTGGTGGTCGACTAGAGGTGCGGAGTGTCTTGCGGGATGCTGGAGGCCTCTCTTGCTACAAGGTCTTTAAGATCTCAGTGAGATGCAAGACAATTCTGGGCATGTTGGCCTCTTTGTTACAAGCACGCGGATGCAGCAGCTGAGTTTTCTGGTTGTCATAGTCGCTGCATCACCCTTACGCGCTTTATACTTTTCCATGAATAAACGGGCATTACTGTAAGAAAAAACCACTTATAGAGCTGCCATTAAGCTCGAATGATTACTTACATATTACATTACCCCTGTAGCCATTAGTATGTTTGGTGTCTTCTCTCTACGACACGGTGGTAGATAAAGGAATGAAGAGGTGTAGTTATAATTTAGTTGAAGGTATAATTTCCAAGGATCTACTTTACAGAGCTGAAACGTTCCGCCTATACACCCGCGGCAGTAAATATTTGTCTGTTTCCTGACGAATCTACCTAACCTAACCTATATTCTGGTGCATCTCCTGCTTTATCTTTCCCTTTCATCTCCCCTCCCCCTTCCTTTCCTCTCACACTTGGAAAAGTAAATGGTCCAAGTCGGACCGAAACGTCGTCGTAAGTTCTTCTCTCCTATGTGCGGGTTAATTATGTACTATGATGAGTGCTTCATTACCTGAAGTGGACATTAATCCCAGAACTTTCCTCTCCCTTTTGACTATCCAAGCCATAACAGTTTCGGTCACCATCCACTCCTAAACCTTCTCGTTAGTATCAGTGTGTACCGAGCTTTCGCACGCAGAGGCGGGCTGTGTTTAGAGAAAAATGCTCATCTTATTGTCAAGTTAATACTGGCTACACACACATGACCCCTAGCCACTTACATGCAAGTGCTCCTGCAACTGTGTCACTTGTATTGTTTAGCTGATTGTTAGCCACATTTTAGCTGTATACTCTCGGCTTTACCTTTGTTTTCCTTTGCTTAAATCAGGATGTTTTAAATCAGTGTCGTGGCAAGCATTTTTTCTTGGGTACTTGTTCTTCTGAGTTATTTATATTTTTGTTGGATAGTTAGCTGAGTATTAGTAATTTTATTACCAAGAGTGTTGTTTAATCCAATGGGTAAAAAGCACTCTGTAAATATTAAATCTTGCTTTTCGTTTTCCTTTTTCACCCATCGTACACCGCGACAGTTCCCTTCTTTTCTACGTTATTTATGCATGTGTTGTTAGTCGTTTGTTTTTGATACCTTTACATCTATCGCATCCATCGTCGTTTCAGGACCTCAGTTTCTTGGTCCTCAGCTTCCAGGATCACTGAGTTTAGCCTCATCTCTTACGCCATTACATTTATGGTGCTTGCGGAGGTTGACGCAACGTGACTCTGTTGACGGTGGTTAAAAGAACCGACAAGTTGATAAATCAAAACACACGTGCAACACTTGGGTATCCTTTTTGAGGAAACGTTTAGCCTCAACAGTGGTGAGGGAGTTGTTACATTGATCCAGGTTGAGGTCTAATTACTTCAAACTTCTGATCTTCCCCCATTCTTCTATGTATAGGACTGATGAAGCCACTGTCAGGCGAAACGTTTCCTCAGTAAGGATACCCAAGTGTTGCAAATTGTCTAATGATAAAGTGGGCGCCATTCTAGGCGACGCGCCGCGTCCTCCAAAGAAACATTCAATTACTCCCCTCAAACTCCCAAACGTCTCCAGTGTTCCCTCAAGTTATGGCGTCTCATCTCATCTTCCCCTGTCTTCCGTATATATTTCTACGGCTTCAGATCATGTTCATGTACTGTATTGAATTCCACCGGATGGACAACATCTACGAAAGTAAAGATACTCCAGGATGTTGCACATGTTTTTAAGTCGTAAAGGTTCCCTCTCTTCCTATTCCAGCACTCCCCTTTAGAATCCTATTATTCATTAATTTCTGCTTCACAGAGTGTGAAGTCTTACACCAAAGTCATTGTCTTCTTCCCTCAGAGCTAAGATGATCGATTTAAAATACAACTTTTATTTCAGGCGCCCGCTCTCCCGTGGATCCTAACAGTACTGTGTCTCATTCAGTAAGGTCACCCTCCAGTAGACTCCAAAAATTTCTACCTTTACAGGCCATCTCTTTTCCCCAGAGTAACGACAAGTGTGTTGTTTCCCGTCTTGGTACACTTAGTACAGTTTCCTCTTTTAACCCCTCTTCTCTTTGATAAATAACAGAAATGTAACGTCTGAGTGTCTTTATTTGTACAGGTTTCGTAAACCAGTGCATTAGCAATACAATACCGGATATAAAGGAAGCCTGCAGAAGTGATTTAAACAGTCCCCCACTTCATGCAAAATTATATAAGGAAGAAGTGGGAGATGAGGTAATCAGCACCTCAGCCTATGAGCAGGCGATCATTAACTTAGTCTTAATGAATCTGAAGCACAAGCAAAGAAGATGGACCCCTTATGCTCAGAAGTCAGATGAGATACAGAAGATGAAAGGGAAATATCACAGGAAGGCTATGGCCTAGGAGTTAGTCTGGAGGTTAGCAAGAAAGTTGTGGTACATGACTCACGAAATCGTAATACACGATTGCAAACAAACCCCGTCCGTGGTATGGTAAGTTGTGGTACAGCTTTCTGTATATGTACAAGAATTGCAGTATAGAGACGGAAATAAATGGTATTGGTATTCCAGTACCTCATTCCAAGTACTTCCTCCACAACCACGACCATCAAGGACATTACCAGCTTCCATCCTCTGCAGGGTATACATAATCCCTTGTAATGACTGCAGCAAATTATAAGTGCGCGAACACAAAACCTCCCAAACACACTTGTTTCTGTGTCCCATCTCTTGAACATCCTGTCTTCTGTCACCTTATCTATTCCTCGCCGTATTTTGTATGTCGTTATCATGTCTTCACCATGGATCTCCCGTCTCAGTGTAGTCAGGTCGATTTCCGTAAACTTTCTTTCATAGGACATTCCCCCTTAGCTTGGAACTAGACTTGTTGCACACTTTTGCACTATCTCTAATTTCTTGATGTGCTTGACCTGGTGGGGTTCACAAAATGGTGCTGCGTCTCCAGTATGGGCCTTACGTACTCAGTGTATAGAGTCTTGAAAGATTCGTTACCTGAGGTATCGGAAACGTTATTCTCAGTTTTGCCAGGCGCCCATATGCCGCAGCAGTTACCTGGTTAATGTGTGCTTCCGGCGACGTGTTGATATGTACTCACCCAAGAATTTTTTCCTTGAAGACTGATGTTTGGCTGTCTTTGGGCTACTCAGCCTGTAACTTTGGCACCTTCTTAGTCTGTAGTCTTCTTGCCTTCCGACCTTCTGATTTTGATTTGGCGGGGTTAATATTCTAGAACAGTTACTGGACCTCGCAGTACCAGACTGTCCCAGATCTCTTTGCTAGACTGTCTGGTCTGCATCTGATTTAATTCTCCTCATTAAACTGCACTTCATCTGTAAAATGGGACACCTCTGAGTCTATTCCTTCGTCATGTCATTCACATTTACCAAAAATAGCTCTGGTCCCTGGACTGACCCCTGTGGGACCCGTTCGTCACAGCTGGCCCACTGTGATTCTTCTTCACGTCCCCTTGACTCCTGTTGCCTCCCTGTTAGGTATTCTCTGATCATGTAGGGCCCTTCCTGTCAAACGTGCCTGATCCTCTAGCTTTTTTCTAATTCTTTTGTGAGAAAACTGTGTCGTTGGCCTTCTTTGCAGTCCAAGAAAATGCATTAAGCCAACCCCTCCCTCTCATTTCTTACTTCAGTTACCTTCTATGAAAACACAAGTAGGTTTGTGAATCAGGGCAGGAATTTGCCTTCCTTGAATTCGTGCTTGCTGTGTTAATTAACCTTGCTATTGTTGCCAGGTGTTCCCCAACTCTCCTGATATAGCTTCTCTATATGACTTCGCCATACTATACAACGTCAGTGTACTGGTCTAAGTTTAGTGCTTCGTTTCTGTCTTCGTTTCTTGAAAAATGGGGATACATATGCCATCTTCCATACCCTCAGGTAGTTGCCTAGTTTCAAGGGTGTGTTGAAGTTGTGCTTAGATACATGGCACTACACGTGTCTCTGGCTCCCTCTCTTAAAGACCCCACATCCTTTAAGGTATCAAGGTCACTTAGGAGCTTCTTCACCTCTCTTGGTTGTGTGTTTTCATTCAAAAATTGTTGGTATATTATTGTAGGTGTACCCTCTGTTTTATCTTCCCGGGTCATTCTGCACTCCATTGTAAAATTACTTCACTGACAATCTTACGTGGTGAGCTCCTCACATACTTCTTGTCATTTCTTGTGAGTTCCCACCTTGTTTCCTCAGCAGGATACTGGTCCTTGACTGTTGTCGTCCTGCTGATGTGGCTGTTTTAATGCTGTTTCGGGTCAGACTTTGACTGGCGATACTATGTAGGTTTCATACTGACTCTGGGTTTCTCCTCCTTATCTGTGCTTACTAGTTTCTGGTCTTCGACTAATTCTATTTTCCCTGGGTCCTTTGCCTTCTGTACTTTTTTCTCCATTCTTTATGCACTTAGTTTTTGCCTCCCTACACCGGAGAAACCAGGGGTAGTTCTGGTCTTCCCTTTATTTCTGTTTCCCTTGGTGTACAAACCTTTCCTCTGTCTCCTTGGCATTTTGTTGTTAGGTAGTCCATTATTTCGTTTTCTGTCTTTCCTATCAAACTCTCTCTTTCCCACTGAAACCTCCTGCTGGAAGGTCCTACATACTGCGTTGTTCCCAGTTTATAGTTTGGCTTTTTCCTTTCTACTACTGTTGTCCTCTCCACTTGTATCTCAATCGAAGTATTGAAAGCTCAAGAACCACCTGGTCACTAGCTCCCAGGGGGCCTTTCATATGTGATTGTCCTCGATGTTGAGCTACTCTGTGGTAACACAGGTCTTGTCTATGCTGGGTCATCCTTCCCCTCTTTCCTCTCTCACGGGAAGTGCGCCTACTTACATTGGTGGGTACATGAGGTTTTCCAGTTCCACATCCATCATCTTGGCTCTCCATGTTTCGGGACCCCATGTTGGGCTCCTGGTTTTCACAAAATCTATCTCCCTGTGGTTGATAGGCGCCAGTATACCAGAAGCTTTTGACTCTACTCGGTGAGCTCGTCTGTGTGTGTGTGTGTGTGTGTGGCGTGTGTGGGTTGTGTGTGTGTGTGTGTTTGTTGGGTGTGTTGTGTGTGAGTGAGAGTGGTAGCTTTATTTTATATGTGGACAAGTGAGGACGACAAACTGGCGGGCTCACGATACAATCTGCGAGCCTGGCCTAGCGATTTTTGTAATTATAATGCCTAGCATTGCGTTAACTGATAACATTATAATTACGCTGGCTATCATTGTGATTATTCTTGCCTAAGCATTGTACTTAGGGACTTTGTTTTGTTTTCGAACCTGTGTGTTTGTTGTCGACCGTAAATGCTCGATGTATATTATTACAGTTTCATGTTTTGTCTAGGTTGCAAGGTAATTAAATACTATTTAAATACGGAAACCTAGTTGTAATAAAACACATGAATAGGTAAAGTGTTCTCACCTTCACGAACTTACGTTGAGGGTTTATTACGTAAAAAAGATTACTTTGGTGGTTCATTATTGTGGAAACGAATTATTATGAAATGATATGTCCCTCTTTGATTCGCTTTGTGGTTTTCATTCAGTGGCACAGTTTCTTAATAAGTGTTTACACCTATGCTTATCACCAATTCCTGGCTAATCCACTCTTCACCCTTTTAGCTACATCACGATGACTTATCTGGCAGGCTCAGGATCGTCGAATCTGCATAATGATGGAGGCAAAAGAGCCAAGAACCACATAAGGACTCGAGAGGCCTCAGGACTGTAAACGGACGTATGATGCGACAGACCACTGGAGCAGAAGACGCAGCCGCCAGACACACACACACCCAGTTTAAGCACAAGCCATAGTAAGTGTGGGTGTCTGTTCAGCCAAGTACCTTCTCCCCTTAGGGCGTAACTGCCAACTAATCATAACCTTATGTGCGTGAATAGCGAGTCAATTAGTAATCCAGGACTTCTGGCGATAGCTGTGATAGCGGGTGACTCGAACATACAAAAAACAATTATATTATATTAATATATATTATATTATATATCATTTTCTTAGACCTAAGTATCCAAGGACCTACCTAAGATCCCAGAACCTAAGCACCAGAGATCACTTACTAACCAACCAGGGATCTAACTAAGCACCAGGGATGAACTAAGCACCTCCGGACTAAAAAAGCAACCGAATACTAAACTAGCAGCCAGGAACCACTAAATTAAGCATCCAGAGATTAGCTAAGCATCAAGGGACAAAACATCAAGGAACCTAACTAAGCAACCAGGAACCTAAATACCAAGGAACCTAATTAAGCATCCAGGGACCTAAGCACCTATGGACCTAAGCACCCCAGGGACCTAAGCAACCAGGGATCTAACTAAGCAACCAGGGACCTAACTAAGCAACCAGAAACCTAATAAATCACCCAGGAACCTAACTAAGCCCTCAGAGACCTAAACACTCAGGGACCTAAGCACTCAGGGACCTAAGCACTCAGGACCTAAGCTCCCAGAGACCTAAGCACCCAGTGACCACACTTCGCAACCAGGACTTAAGCAACCAGGAACCTAATGAATCACTCAGGAACCTAACTAAGCACTCAGGGACCTAAGTACCCATGGACCTTAGCACCCAGGTACCTAACCAACCAGAGCTCTAACTAGCTCCCAGGAACGTAATGAACCAAGTCAGTAATGCGGCGGGGAAACAAACCAAACTTTCTCCCCAAGTCTGTTGGTACTGAGGGGAAAAAATTCTTCTTTCTCTAGGGCGTGAGGGAATTTCTTCTGGCTGTCTCCTCCACGAGGCGACTAACAAAGATCTGTATTCAGCATTAACTGCTGAGAAAATTTTCTCCCCATTGTTATGGTAATTCCTGCCATGGCAAGTGACGTCAGAAAAGTGTCCTTGATGGAACACTCTTCTTGACTGTGAGAGTCACAGGTGTTGACACTTGTGTGTTGACACCTGTGTGTTGATAACAGACTTGTGATGGACTCTGTGTTAACACTGTGTATTGATACCAGTGTGTTGACACCTGTGTGTTGACAGGTACATTGACACCTGTGTGTTGACACCTATGTGTTGACAGGTATATTGACACCTGTGTGTTGTACATCAGTGTGAACAACCGTGTGTTGACACCTCTGTGCTGACTCCTGTGATGACACTGTGTTGACACCATTGTGTTGACACCAGTGTGTTACACCACGGTGTGACCTGTTGTCACTGTGTTAACACCTGTTGTGTTGGACACCTGTGATGACCATGTGTGTTATGACAATTTTGTTTATGATACCGTTTTTTGACAACTGATGATATGACACCTATTGTTGATACTGTTTTTGACACCTGTGTGATGTTTTGACATGTAATTTCCGATACATGTGTTTTGGACACTTGTGATTTTTTTTGACACGTTTAACATCTAGTTGCTGACAACTTTACCTTATGTGTTAACTCTTGACACCCGTTTTTTGATCGTGTTTACACTATTTATACTGCACTCAGGTCGTGTTCTGTTGATACTGGTATGGTTAACAAAGTATCATCCACACTATTGGTAGTTTCCATAAAATATCATGAAAAAAAATACCATTTTTTCAACGACCCTCTTACAAAACCCAAAAAATGTCAGAGAAAATAAATTACTCAAAAATTTCCCTTCTCCCCCCCCCCCCAAAAAAAAATCGAACAGTACCCTCAAATATTTAAAAATTATTCGAATCATATTCAGCCTTATAATATAATATACCATTGGAGCAGAAGTGGAACATTATACCGAGTTTCTAAGCCTTAATTAACAATTAAGGTTGTTTGGTGTAATTAATGTTCCCATAACAATGAATGTTAATTAAGCCAGTATTTTATATGTAAAGAAGATCTCTGCCTGTAATATGGCAGCAGATATTATTATCCATTTTTTTATTATTCGTTTGTTGTTGTTGTTGTATTTAGAGGAATAGTAAAACAGAACTTAATGACAGCAGATATGTGTACATCAGCTGTGTGTACAGCTGCTGTAAGCACATTAGATGAGTGTACAGCAGTGTGCATAGTAGTAGTGTGTACAGATATTGAGTGTTCTGTAGTTGCTTTGTGCCTGCACCTGTGGTAACGATGTGTGTACAATAGCTGTATGCAAGATTGATGGACTGATAACATCGACTGCAGACTGGGGGAATGATTACCTCAACCTCCTCCTGATCTTCACAATCCTTCTTTGTATGGACTGATGAAGCCACTGTGTGGCGAAACGTTTCCTTAATAAAGATACCCAAGTATTGCACATGTGTCTAATTTATTTTCTTCAGATGTATTTAAAATAATATAGGGAATATTTCGTATACAGTAGCTGAGTGTACAGCAACTGTGTGTACGTTAGCTGAGTGTACATCAATTGTGTGTACATTAGCTGAGTGTGCAGCCACTGTGTGTACATTAGCTGAGAGTACAGCAACTGTGTGTACATTAGCTGAGAGTACATCAATTGTGTGTACATTAGCTGGGTGTACATCAACTGTGTGTACATTAGCTGAGTGTACATCAACTGTGTGTACATTAGCTAAGTGTACAGCAACTGTGTGTACATTAGCTGAGCGTACATCAACTGTGTGTACATTAGCTGAGTGTATAGTAGAGTGTACAGTAGCTATGTGTACAGTATTTGAGTGCATAAGAGCTCTGCGTACAGCAGCTGTGTACATGTATGAACAGTAGCTGACTGTTCAGTAGTTGGGACGATAGCAGAAATAATGATGGAGGAATCATGGTGGAGATGGAGAGATGATAGTGGAAAGATGACAGTGGAGAGATGATAGTGAAGCGATGATGACAGAGATGATAACGAAGAGAGATTAGAGAGATGATACTGGAAAGATTGTCGAGAGATAATTATGGAGATGATGTTGGAGATATGACAGTGGTGAGAGAATTGTAAGATACTTGTGGAGAGATAATGTTAATGAGATAGTGGTGGGTTATGCTGTGTGGTGAGATAATGGGAAAGTTGATAATGGAGTGTTGGTATGGTGAAATAATGATGGTGGTGGAGGGGTGGAAGTTGAGTCATGATGGTGAAGAGGATGGGAGTGAAAAGATTGTTGAAGAGATGATGGTGGAGAGATGGTGGGTGAGATGCTGGCTGGACAAGAATTATGGAGTATACATGTAGAGCGGTGTTCTGTGGGCCCCACCCCCCCGCTAACCCCCCCCCAAGGAACCAGGTTCATGACCTGGGTGTTACTGCTCGGCCGCACGCAGTGCAACGCACGTACCACCAGCCGGCATGATCAAGGTATGAATTTAGGTGTCTGTCGACTTCCCTATGAAATTAAACCAGGCGTCCCTTGGTTATACTATTTATGTATGCAGGACGGCAACTGAACAGTTTTGGGCCCTGAACAAATTACTGTGTTGTGTTAACTATTAATGTACTTCTCGGCACCCATGTTTTTCAATGGGGGATGTTGCACAGTTCTCTTGCTTTCGTAATGATTTCAATGGTCAGATTTGGGAACTAGTTTCTCTAGGATTTTCTTACAGGTGTTGATTTTCCATTGGATCTTTCTAGTGTAAAGTTCAGTGCAGTGAAAGTCTCTATATATTCTTCCAGGTCTGCCAATTTCCTGATTAAAAGGGGCCATTAGTTGACAGAGATGCTCCTGGCCTTGAGAGTGTGTACAATGATTTATAGGAGAATCATCATTGGCGTGGACCTTTACAAAGTTACACTTTGTAAATGGTCCAAGTCGGGCCGAAAACGTTGTCGTAAGGTGCCTTCCTCTCCGTCTTGTGCTGGTTATTTGTGTATGGTGTATGACATAATTTTAACTAACACTCACGAACGTAACATAACGTACTACAGCTTGTAAGCCTTAACAGATTTAACAAATAATACAACCAGAATTAAGCGCTAAGCCCACAAGGGTATGTAGACGTTTGCATAATATAATATAAATTCACACTATACCTTGTGTAGTATAACTTAAACTCTGCACCTACTAAAATGTAAAGTGTTCCTGACTATAAGCTTATTCATGCTCTCGCCCTCGCCAACTTATCACCTAATTAGTCGTCAGGGAACTGGAGACTCTTTCATAAGTTTCCCTTTTCACGGGAGAAAAACTTTTAGTGTTGGAAGTTTGATGGGAAAGGCAAAGTCAAGAACTTCATTAATTTAAGACGAGTTCTTAAGTTTATGAAGCTGAAGGAATTTTTTCATACCTCTAATCTTTGCTTCTCGAGTTATTTTAGGCCTGGCGCAGGAAACTCTCTGTGAAAAAGTTTATCCAAGTGTGGGAACTTAGTAGAAGATTCTGTCGGCGAATTTATGCCGGTTTTTTCTCGAGGGGTTTTGCCTCACGGGCTGTGGGCTGAGTTTCCCCAGATGACCACCTGTCTTCCAGGTGTGGGGCTGGAGGTTGGAAGCGAAAGGCCCCCACAGCCATCAATTAAGCTGACGAGACTAGCAGTCTCGTTTTATCGTAGAAGGCTATGATTATGTTCCAGCGAAATGTGTGATATCACTGGTAGTTCGGTGAGGAGCGATGCACCAGGAATGTTGATATACATGTTTACTTATATTGCCTATGGCACACTGCTTTTTTCGGTATATTCTGAATGTTCCTTATCATCCAGTTATTATGATGTGAAGAGGACAGAGACTCAACTTTTCTTTCCATAAATATATCAAAGTATCTCTTTCTTCTCTGTCTCAGAGAATACCATTTCAAGCACTTTTCAGATGTTCCCAGTAATTTCAGATGGTTTTTAAATTCTTTGAGACAGTACTCAACCTCAAGCTTTCTCTTTACCTAAAATAGAACACTATTCGCATGTTTTGAGAACAAAATCATTTGAATTGTTTACCATCAGTGCAAGAGAATTCTCCCACTTTTGGATTTTTTTTTGGTAATCCATCCATTCATTTTATTGCCTTTGAAGTATTTGTCTCTCGTGTTCTCAAAACGATAAGTTATCGAGATTATTGATTTATATGATCTACTTTCTATATTCAAAACTTTTGACGTTGTAGGACAATATTTTGTTATTTTTTAACCATGGAATCTTCGTGATGTTGTTAAAAATTGATAATACATTTCTTCTACTTATCCATTTTTACATGTTGACCTCATTTTATGGGCTATGACTCGACGTTTATATTCGTAAAAGCGTTCTCAGAGTCCGTTTTTAGCTTTGAGTTTTTACACAATGGTCTCATCAATTGCAATAAATATATCTTTTCTTGCTCTAAGTCATGTGACTGGGTTGTATAGCTCATGTTTCAAATTTTAAAGTTTTTACAACGTGTTGCCATTATGTGCTACCTGTCTAACCTTTTACCATCACTCTGCTGCCATCCTCGTGAAGAGAGCGGCTATGTTGCACTTCTTAAGGCTTCCAGGGATTTTCACCTGATTATAAAGTTCATCCTACAATGAACATAAGTGCTTCGTGCTTAATGGTTCCCTTGTATTTCTTTACAAATGCTCGAATCCCAGGAATCAGGAACAAGTGCTGCTTGCATCGGGCCAGGTTACTCTTATTTCTTCTTAGGGTACAACAGAAACACACAAGTTAATAATTTTTATTCCTTAAAGATTATCATTATTATATTATTTAAGAAGTATTATAGTATTATTATATTATGTTCAGCTAAACCAGCTAATTCCCACTGAGGCAGGGTGACCTGAAAAAGAAAACGAAAAATCTCTCTTTTTAAAATTAGTAATGTATACCAGGAGAAGGGGTTACTAGCACCTTACTTCAGCATTTTGTAGACTCTTACGACACGCATGGCTTACAAAAGGAAAAATTCACGGTTTCATTTCCCCATAGAGATAAGGGGAAAATAAACAAGAATAGTTGGAAAATAGAAAAGAAAACCCAGTTGCTGTGTATCTATATGATTGCTTATGCAATGTGTAGTGTATCCTAAGTTGTAAGTAAAAGTAGCAAGACGTACCTGAATTCTTCGCATGCTTGTGAGACAGAAAAAAATAACACGTTAATCTTACCGCCATATAAAACAGTTACAGGTATTCATTATATTATTATTATTATTATTATTATTATTATTATTTTTATTATTTTTATTTTATTTTATTATTTTTATTATTATTTATTTTTTTTTAATTTATTATTTTAAAAGTGGAATTAAATGAAATTATGCGATGAAGAGTTTAGGAATTTTAGGAACCCAATAAATATCTATGATCAATTCTAATAATTAATCAACCAACGGCACGGGCCCCACACGTAACCAAGAGCAATCAAGACTTCTTGATTCGCGGTACTCTCCCGGCCCGGTCTTTGCCAGATGGTGACACGGCCTTTGAGCTCCCTGCCGCGGGAGTGTCTCGGACCTATCTATGTCTTCCATTGGGTGGAGGGAGGTTACAAGTACCTCATCTTCTGTGGTCACTGCCTAGCCCCCATTCCCCCCTCAAGGGGCTTCTTAGGGAGAAGCTAAGCCTCTTGTCAGCCATTATTCCCAGCCTCAAGGGGGCTCGTGGGGAATGGCAGCTTGTGAGCTGCAGCTGGGGTTAGGAAATCTTAGGCTATTAATAGAATCATGACGAAATCAAAAAGACCTCACAAGACATTGAAATGGAACAAGGGAATAAAACCTAGGAAAATAAACATTATGGCTAGATCTCAGTGTAACAGATGAGCGGAAGAAACAGGGACAAACGCTCACAGCATCTATGGCATCAGAGAAGGACATAAAAATATAGGATGGAGAGGCGAAACCTTACCGTAAATGGATGAAGTTGAAAACAGAGGATTCAAAATGAAGATATTTGCTGTGAAATTAAGTTTTGCTACCAAGAGACATCGAACCATCTATAGCATGTTTTCTCACTTTTCTTGTACTCAGAAAAGTCTCTAATTCTCTGGTGTTTGCTTTCATTAAGTCACCGTCAAGACGCATTTCCTGATCCCTTTCTACCAGGTAATCCAAGATCAAGAATTACATTGTCACTGGCGCTCAAGAAGCACTCAGTTGTTTCCTTTCTGAATATCTTTCACATCTGAGTTGAAACACGGTTTCTAGACTTGCTGGTCTTCTCTCTCTTCTCTCTCTCTTCTCTCTCTCTCTCTCCTCTCTCTCTCTCTCTCTCTCTCTCTCGCACTCTCCTTCTCCTCTCAAATGGGACTAGTTAGACTTTCTCATGTGAAGAAAACAAGTCAGGGAAATTGCGATGGATACACTGGGAACAAGAAAAAACAGAGAACATCTTACCAGTGTTCTCAATGGTTTCTGAACGAGTAAAAAGCTTTGGTAAATCATTAGCAAAAAAGTCTTCGACAGGTCACTGATAAGATCGAATATTGAATATATATTTCTTTCATTCATGAAGGTAATTATGAACGAAATATTTCTATACTTAACATACATACATATCGAGAGCATATCGAGAGCTTAGGAGGTTCTAAAAGACAACCAACATAGATTTATAGTAATGGATTGCATATTTCTAGATCTATACGAAAGAATTCGTTACTTAGTACATACAGTGAATGTTTCCATAAGCTAGAAAATTAAGGGTAATATTGTGTCACTCAGCAGATAAAAAGACAGCAAAAGGAGAAAGGGGACAGCAGTGAGTGATGATCGTGTTTTATGTATAAGAACGATCCAGAAAGGATAATGTATGGGTCAAGTGTTTGGAAAAGCATTTTTTTTCAAAATACAACATACCGCAGGCGAGAAGTTGAATAAATCTTCGCGGAGGTTGTAATGCTTATGAGGATAATAAGCCTAGTGACGTTATGGGAAGAATACATATGATTTTGAAAAGCAGCAGGATTTTTCAGGACAATAATACTGGAACTGTCCAAGCAATGCAAAGTTGTAAAAAATAAGGGGAAGATGATTGGATGTAATGAAAGAAAGGGAGAACAGAGGTTCCAAAGACATAGTAAGGAAAAGTATAGTTGGGGTATCATTGATAATATTGCCAGGAGAATGCTCATTAATAGCAGAGTGCAGAATGTATAATTTAAATATGGCTTTAAGTATATTAAACCTGGATTCACTCGGGACCTTTTTTCTGGCCACCACGATGTTATAGGTGCAGCGCGATTGAGTTTGTAATGATGAGACACCAAGCTGAGAGGGCTGACATAAGTCTATCTGGACATCACGTAAGGAGAATATTAGACATGAAAGACACGTCTGGCAGACATGGATAGTTTACTATGAGAGATTTGACACGACGAAGAGGGGATACACAGGAAAGATAGAGATACAGCTGAGCCTCTTTTGGAAGATAGAGAATCCTGCAAATAGTATAGATAAAAAAAATATCTTGATACAGTTTGAGAAATTAAAAGCAAGCAAACTAAAGTTTAAATATACCCACCCAACCCCCCCCCCCGCGACACAGCGACCCATGTGAGAGGAAACAGTTGAAATCGATCGTATTAATTTCAAAGAAGAAGGCAGAAGATAGGGAACCGTCCCCACAACACGGAATCAAGATGCCGTCCTCCCTCTCTCTCTCTCTCTATCTCCTCCTCTCGCTCTCTCTCTCTCTCTCTCTCTCTCTCTCTCTCTTCTCTCTCTCTCTCCTCTCTCTCCTCTCTCTCTCTCTCTTCCCTCTCTCTTCTCCCTATTTCGTTGTATTCCAAAAGATGCAGAGGCTGTGTTATGAGGGAAGGGGCTGGTTTAAGAGTAATGGTGTTGTTCAACAAACAGAATAAACTTTTGATGTTAGAAATTCTCAGAATGTTCGCCCAAACTCAATGTGGGTCATTTAAAACTTATGGTACTAGGTGCTAAGGGACGAGTTTAAACTCTAAGTAAAATAGTTATTCTTATAATTAAGACATATTCTGGATTATACAAAATGCATGAATAATTTCAACTTAATATTTAGTACAAATATATCTGACTTTACTGTACAGTAACACGAGTAATTAAATTAATGACGTCCAGTTAAAATAATAATTTAATGAAGTAAATGAAAAAACTAAAATCAACACACTTGTTACTGGACATAATTAAAACTCTTGGGTAAGTATACTCATAATTGAAATTATGTGGGAAAAGTTCAGCAGATAGGAGTAGTGAGAGAATTATGGTTGGACGTTAGTTTGATTGGCAGTCTGCTTGTCAGTGTCTAGATCACGCTTATCCCGCCCCATTTTATCCACGCTGAAAGGTGGCGTTTGTGGGACTCGAAACAAATGGATAATCACTTGACTGCAGCTCCTAATATTTCTGTAAATTCCTCGGCTCCGGTTTTAATGGATATTTGGTTAAATGTTTCAATTTCACTAATTTTGATACTTTTTAATCAGCCTTGACTTTCATGTTTTAATCCTCGCCAATCTTTTTAAATGCCTTACACCTGTCATGAAGAGTGATTTATCGAGCAGTGGTTAAACTTTTTTGTCTCTTTCTAGTTGGACTGCCAGCTTCGGTCATTTCGGGCAGCTACAGTGACAGTTTGATGGAGTGGAGCCTAACCAGGTTAAGAGACGTTACCCACGTTCTACGTAACCATATTGTAGCTGCATCCAGGGCAGTACCCCTCATCTCTGCAGTGGTGTAAGACCTGCGTTCATATCATCTTGACGGTACATTACAAGGCTAGACTTATTGCGACATTAGTCGTTGGTTGTCAGTCACCCAGGTGTGACCCCACCCCCTCATCACGACGGCTACAGTTTCTACAGTGCGCTGTGTCAACAACATCCGACATAATCACATTTACACATGTACCAAATTAGCGTTGAATTCAGGTTATCATTTTATATTTCTTGTTTTTCTTTCAAATAGGATATATAAAGCTCATGTTTACTTGCTTTACATTTTAAATTCTTACAATAAACACTGTTTTGTATGTTATTGTTATTTTTTCTATTATTACTTGTCCTAAGGTGGTGCCAACCTTGGTAATTACCTACTCAAGATCTTACACGGCTGAGTAAGCTTTCACAGAAATAACAAATAGGTAAAACCCTACAGTCTCCCGACCTTGATTAATTCAGTACAGTAACCGAATAATATTCCCCATCACAGACGAACGGGGGAGGAGTGACATGCTAGTAAATATGATAAGGTCTGGGTCAAATTAAAACAATGTTTATTCTCCAGTTCCACCTCTGCTTCACTTCCCTTCCTCTAAGGACGACAGCATGAAGACTTCAATGGGAAGGCTCAGGATCAGGAAGGGTACTATAAGAAGATATAGCGATAGAGCCAGGAACACTTTAATGGCCTCGAGAAGACTACGGACATAAAAAAACGCCCATAGGGCCTATGCAGGAAAACTGAGCATATTGTGATCTAATTGAACTGTGGTAAACTTTCTCATGAGACGTGATGATCCGTTGGTAATGCAACCAGAGGTAGATGGGGTTGTATTTCTGTATTAATACGCTTATGGTGGAGATAACTCAATGATCAGTGTTCTTAGAAGCAACCACAAAAGATAGCAACGATCCTATTATATTAAAGTGGCGAATCGTAACTGATCTCGATCCTGGTCATTCCTATTAACAGATTACTTTACGATACCCTTGCTGGAAGCGAGACCATAGTGTGAGCATCTGGATCCCTGTGATATTATCACAGTAAGGGAACACCCAAGCCCTGGAATCTTCATTTTCCTAAGTGGGTGATGAAGATGGGGCAGGTGATGCTAAGTTCCATGGCCCAGTAACAAAGTTGACTGAAAAGGGTAGGATTTGACAGTGATCTTCAGCATTATAGTTTCTATCACACACTATTAGAAATAACTAAGGGTTTGTGTAACAGGTTTAGAGCCTATCATACCAATGTTTAACCAACTGCTGTACGTTCCTCTATGGGAGACTCCTGAGATTCTAAAAAGTTGTCATGTGGAGATAGGTTCTTCACAAGCAGTGACACTCCTTGAAGGGGAGGAAACATTTTCCTTTGTCATGAAAACTTTATATCTGTCATAATTGTTCTGGAGAGGAGACTTTAGCTGAACTCATTTGCAGGAGTTATAGTCTTAGCACACACTGAGAATTATCTCGTCATATCTCCACGTTGCTCTTCCAGTTGAGAAGGTGATATTGTTGCCAGCTGTTCCAAATGTCGTTGCTTCGTCTTGGACCTTGGGTAGATGTAATGGAGGCCGCCCGCTGTTATGAAATTGTTCACGACTTCTCCTTGATTTATCACATTTATAATTGGAAAATATTAGACTCTTGTGTTGTCAGTCCATTTTTTTAAATCTGTAATATTTTAGATTGATCAAATTAGGACATTTGTGCAACATTTGGGAATCACTGGCTAGAAAAAGTTCCCACGTTAAAAATTCCCAATTCCTTGACACAAGTGTCTAAATTATCAACTAGTTGGATTTATAAACCATGTATACCACAATACTTTAGCTTGCTGTAGTTCGATTGAAAATGAAAGATCTTTGTCTTCGCTTCCTGAGTGATTTATTCTTGGAACTGTGTTGATCTCACACGATCTGGTGAGGGTTTCTTCCTTCCTTCCGAGACTTGTATTTTGAATGCGAGTTTATTATGCTGTCTTGGGTGCGAGGTTGTCCCTTAAACAGTGCCTAATAACAGTCACCACCTCCTGCAGGACTTCCTGTAATATACTGGTGTCTCGAGGAGAACAGACTGACGTCTACTTTCTCAGCCCTCCCGAGGCCGTTAACCTGCCGGAAAAGACCTAAAGGATCCATCTGTTCTGAGACAAACGAGGGACGTCTCCTCGCATCCTTCTAACAGAAGTTTGCTGTTAAACTTTCCACTTTACGTAAGAGGCTGTTCTTGTCGTAACATTATTTTTTAGGGTGACGATACGCCAGAACTAGGCAAATGTAGGTACAGTTAAGCTATAATTAGCTGCCTTATAGGCACATATAACGTTGGTTGACAAGTTACTGTATAAGGTAATATACGCAATAAATAATAATTACGCAATGCGAGGTACAAGATATATTACTTAAAATGAAAGTACTATCAGAGCGTATCTTAAACCACGAACTCCGACGGAAACTTCTCGAAATTCAGCTTATAGGAATCTTAATTTTAAAAGTCAAAGAACTATTAATAAAAGCCTATAGCCCAGTGTCAAAGCACTAGATTTTGACCCCTACCCACTGTTGTTGGCAGGGACAGAGGCGTGCATGGAGGAGGTAACAATTCGAAAGTGGTTCTCCAACTCCAAATTAACTAGCGATATTTTTTTATATTGAATTTCTTTTATAATTACGGAAAACCCCTTTGTGGGGCCATGAAAGCGTTGTTTTATATCAACAAAAATCTAGTGGCCAAGGTTATAAATGTTTCAACACAAGTAAAATGGTATATTATTATAATAAATGTTTGTTTTGATATTGTGGATTATTCAGTATTAACAAAATGCAATAAAAATTCCCCTTTAATAATTGGTCCATATAATTTGCTGTCCATATATTACTGTAAAGTGAGTAGTTCCTCATTAGTCAATAAAGTTAACAAGTCAAATTATACTGGAACGTTAATTATATGGAAGTAAGAGAATCATTATGATTATTTACACAGTACTGGAGGCAAATTAATTGTTGCATAAACTAAATTATGTGTATTTAAATATATTTATATATTTATTTATATATATATATATATATATATATTATATTTATATATATATATATATATATATATATTTATATATATATATATATATATATATATATATATATATTATTTACACACGACAGGATTGTTTCGTTTTGTAGGTTAATATCTTGATCTACAAGTTACTTGAACAAAAATTCTTCAAATGCTCATGAGATTACATTAGTAATATTTATGATATAGTGTTAGGATGTGTGTGTTAGGATCCGTGTGTGTGTGTGTGTATCACTAATTGTGGTTTAAGGGGTTCGGAGACTCAGCTCCTGGAGCGCCCCCCTAATGACCGCTACTGGGACCTCCCTCTCAGTTCTCAATGAGCTTTATCATTACCTCGACTTAAAAACTTTGATGGTTTCTTGCCTCACTACATCACTTGCCAGACTATTCCCTTCTCTAACAACTCTGTGCTGAAGAAATACTTCCTAACATACCTTTAGCCTCATATTCAACTTGAGTTGTAACACACTTGTTTCTGTGTCCCATCTCTTGAACATCCTGTCTTCTGTCACCTTATCTATTCCTCGCCGTATTTTGTATGTCGTTATCATGTCTTCACCATGGATCTCCCGTCTCAGTGTAGTCAGGTCGATTTCCGTAAACTTTCTTTCATAGGACATTCCCCCTTAGCTTGGAACTAGACTTGTTGCACACTTTTGCACTATCTCTAATTTCTTGATGTGCTTGACCTGGTGGGGTTCACAAAATGGTGCTGCGTCTCCAGTATGGGCCTTACGTACTCAGTGTATAGAGTCTTGAAAGATTCGTTACCTGAGGTATCGGAAACGTTATTCTCAGTTTTGCCAGGCGCCCATATGCCGCAGCAGTTACCTGGTTAATGTGTGCTTCCGGCGACGTGTTGATATGTACTCACCCAAGAATTTTTTCCTTGAAGACTGATGTTTGGCTGTCTTTGGGCTACTCAGCCTGTAACTTTGGCACCTTCTTAGTCTGTAGTCTTCTTGCCTTCCGACCTTCTGATTTTGATTTGGCGGGGTTAATATTCTAGAACAGTTACTGGACCTCGCAGTACCAGACTGTCCCAGATCTCTTTGCTAGACTGTCTGGTCTGCATCTGATTTAATTCTCCTCATTAAACTGCACTTCATCTGTAAAATGGGACACCTCTGAGTCTATTCCTTCGTCATGTCATTCACATTTACCAAAAATAGCTCTGGTCCCTGGACTGACCCCTGTGGGACCCGTTCGTCACAGCTGGCCCACTGTGATTCTTCTTCACGTCCCCTTGACTCCTGTTGCCTCCCTGTTAGGTATTCTCTGATCATGTAGGGCCCTTCCTGTCAAACGTGCCTGATCCTCTAGCTTTTTTCTAATTCTTTTGTGAGAAAACTGTGTCGTTGGCCTTCTTTGCAGTCCAAGAAAATGCATTAAGCCAACCCCTCCCTCTCATTTCTTACTTCAGTTACCTTCTATGAAAACACAAGTAGGTTTGTGAATCAGGGCAGGAATTTGCCTTCCTTGAATTCGTGCTTGCTGTGTTAATTAACCTTGCTATTGTTGCCAGGTGTTCCCCAACTCTCCTGATATAGCTTCTCTATATGACTTCGCCATACTATACAACGTCAGTGTACTGGTCTAAGTTTAGTGCTTCGTTTCTGTCTTCGTTTCTTGAAAAATGGGGATACATATGCCATCTTCCATACCCTCAGGTAGTTGCCTAGTTTCAAGGGTGTGTTGAAGTTGTGCTTAGATACATGGCACTACACGTGTCTCTGGCTCCCTCTCTTAAAGACCCCACATCCTTTAAGGTATCAAGGTCACTTAGGAGCTTCTTCACCTCTCTTGGTTGTGTGTTTTCATTCAAAAATTGTTGGTATATTATTGTAGGTGTACCCTCTGTTTTATCTTCCCGGGTCATTCTGCACTCCATTGTAAAATTACTTCACTGACAATCTTACGTGGTGAGCTCCTCACATACTTCTTGTCATTTCTTGTGAGTTCCCACCTTGTTTCCTCAGCAGGATACTGGTCCTTGACTGTTGTCGTCCTGCTGATGTGGCTGTTTTAATGCTGTTTCGGGTCAGACTTTGACTGGCGATACTATGTAGGTTTCATACTGACTCTGGGTTTCTCCTCCTTATCTGTGCTTACTAGTTTCTGGTCTTCGACTAATTCTATTTTCCCTGGGTCCTTTGCCTTCTGTACTTTTTTCTCCATTCTTTATGCACTTAGTTTTTGCCTCCCTACACCGGAGAAACCAGGGGTAGTTCTGGTCTTCCCTTTATTTCTGTTTCCCTTGGTGTACAAACCTTTCCTCTGTCTCCTTGGCATTTTGTTGTTAGGTAGTCCATTATTTCGTTTTCTGTCTTTCCTATCAAACTCTCTCTTTCCCACTGAAACCTCCTGCTGGAAGGTCCTACATACTGCGTTGTTCCCAGTTTATAGTTTGGCTTTTTCCTTTCTACTACTGTTGTCCTCTCCACTTGTATCTCAATCGAAGTATTGAAAGCTCAAGAACCACCTGGTCACTAGCTCCCAGGGGGCCTTTCATATGTGATTGTCCTCGATGTTGAGCTACTCTGTGGTAACACAGGTCTTGTCTATGCTGGGTCATCCTTCCCCTCTTTCCTCTCTCACGGGAAGTGCGCCTACTTACATTGGTGGGTACATGAGGTTTTCCAGTTCCACATCCATCATCTTGGCTCTCCATGTTTCGGGACCCCATGTTGGGCTCCTGGTTTTCACAAAATCTATCTCCCTGTGGTTGATAGGCGCCAGTATACCAGAAGCTTTTGACTCTACTCGGTGAGCTCGTCTGTGTGTGTGTGTGTGTGTGTGGCGTGTGTGGGTTGTGTGTGTGTGTGTGTTTGTTGGGTGTGTTGTGTGTGAGTGAGAGTGGTAGCTTTATTTTATATGTGGACAAGTGAGGACGACAAACTGGCGGGCTCACGATACAATCTGCGAGCCTGGCCTAGCGATTTTTGTAATTATAATGCCTAGCATTGCGTTAACTGATAACATTATAATTACGCTGGCTATCATTGTGATTATTCTTGCCTAAGCATTGTACTTAGGGACTTTGTTTTGTTTTCGAACCTGTGTGTTTGTTGTCGACCGTAAATGCTCGATGTATATTATTACAGTTTCATGTTTTGTCTAGGTTGCAAGGTAATTAAATACTATTTAAATACGGAAACCTAGTTGTAATAAAACACATGAATAGGTAAAGTGTTCTCACCTTCACGAACTTACGTTGAGGGTTTATTACGTAAAAAAGATTACTTTGGTGGTTCATTATTGTGGAAACGAATTATTATGAAATGATATGTCCCTCTTTGATTCGCTTTGTGGTTTTCATTCAGTGGCACAGTTTCTTAATAAGTGTTTACACCTATGCTTATCACCAATTCCTGGCTAATCCACTCTTCACCCTTTTAGCTACATCACGATGACTTATCTGGCAGGCTCAGGATCGTCGAATCTGCATAATGATGGAGGCAAAAGAGCCAAGAACCACATAAGGACTCGAGAGGCCTCAGGACTGTAAACGGACGTATGATGCGACAGACCACTGGAGCAGAAGACGCAGCCGCCAGACACACACACACCCAGTTTAAGCACAAGCCATAGTAAGTGTGGGTGTCTGTTCAGCCAAGTACCTTCTCCCCTTAGGGCGTAACTGCCAACTAATCATAACCTTATGTGCGTGAATAGCGAGTCAATTAGTAATCCAGGACTTCTGGCGATAGCTGTGATAGCGGGTGACTCGAACATACAAAAAACAATTATATTATATTAATATATATTATATTATATATCATTTTCTTAGGGAAAAGTTAAATTATCTTCGCGGAGGTTGAAATGCTTATGAGGAAATAAACCTATGACTTTATGGGAAAAAAACATATGATTTTGAAAAGCGCATGATTATTCGACAAAAAAACCGGAAACTGTCAGAAAATGCAAATTGTAAAAAAAAGGGGAAGATGATTGGATTTTTGAATGAAAGGGGAGAACAGGGGTTTCCAAACTAAAGAAAGGAAAAGTAATTTTGGGGTATCATTTTATATTCCCAAAGGATGCTCATTAAACGGTGCAGAAAAGTATAATTTAAAATGGCTTTAAAAATATTACCGGGAATCACTTGGCTCTGCACCCCGATGTCTATGGGAGCAGCGATTGGTATGTAATGCTGGACCAAGCTGAGAGGGTGACAAAGTCAATTGCACCGTAAGAAATATTAAGAACAACAAAAACAACTGGCAGACATGGAAGTTTACTCATGAAATTGACACGGGGAAGAGGGGAACAAGGAAGATAGAGATACAGCTGAGCCTTTTTGGAAGACTGAGAATCCTGCAAATAGTAAGAAAAAAAATATCTGAACAGATTTGAGAAATAAAACGCAACTTAAAGTTTTAATATACCCCGACTTTCCCAGGGGAGAGGAAACCTGAAATCGATCGTTTTAAATTTTTAAAAGAAGAAGGCCAAAGAAGGACCCCCCCCCACAACAGGTAAAGATGCCGTTCCCTCTCTCTCTTCCTCTCTCTCTCTTCTCTTCTCTCTTCTCTCTTTTCCCTCTCTTTTCTCCCCTTCTCTTTTTCCCTCTTCTCTCCTTCTTTTCTCTCTCCCCCTTTTCCCCCTTTTTTTCGTGTTTTCCCAAAGATGCAGGGGCTGTGTTAGGGGAGGTAACGAGTCTGGGTTTTTCAACAAACGAATAAATTTTGATGTTAGAAATTTCTTCAAAAGTTCCCCAAAATCCTGTGGGTCATTAAAACATTATGGTCTAGGAGCTAGGGACAGTTTAAACCATAAGTAAAAAAATTATTCTTATAATTAAGAATTATTAGGTTAAAAAAAAAGCAATGAAAAATTTCCCCTTTAAAAATTTATAAAATATCTGATTTACTGTCAGTAAAAAGAGTAATTAATTAATGACGCCCCAGTAAAAAAATTTTTAATGAAAGGGGAAAAGAATAAAATAACATCAAAAACACTTGATGGACTAATTAAACTCTTGGGGAAGTATACATCATAATGAAATTTGAGGGAAAAAATTTAGCAATAGGAGTAGTGAGAGAATATTGGGACAAAGTTTGATTTTAGTTGCTTTTCAGGTTTTGCTCCCCCCATCCCGCCCCCTTTTCTCCACGCTGAAAAGGGGGCGTGTGGACTCCCACAAATGGATAATCACTTTACTCGCACTCCAAAATATCTGTAAATTCCTCGGCCCGTTTTAATGGAAAAATTTGGGTTAAAAAATTTTTTTCCCTAATTTTTATACTTTTTTATCCAGCCTTTACTTTTTATGTTTTAATCCCGCCCAATCTTTTAATGCCTTTCACCGTCAGAAGAGTTATTTATCGGCAGGGTTAAAATTTTTTCTCTTTCTAGTTGGACGCCCCTCGGTCATCTGGGACTACAGTGCAGTTTGTGGAGAGGAACCTAACCAGGTTTTTTTGAGACGTTACCCCGATCTAGTACCATATTGTAGCTGATCAGGGGCTACCCCTCATCTTGCATGGTGAAAAAACCTCGTTCCATCATTTGGGATCTTTAAGGCTAGACAATTTCGACAATAGTCGTTGGGGTTTTCATCACCGGTTTTGGGCCCCCCCCCCCCCACATCAACGAGGTACAGTTTCT
>NC_069462.1:8300197-8331942 GCF_026875155.1 Cherax quadricarinatus
TCAACAATATCAGGGTAGTGTCTCCCCCAAAACCCAAACAACGCTACATCAAAGTGTGTCTAACAGAAACATTTAATCGGGAATTGAGGTTGTAACTAGGGCTCCACAGTGATTACCTTGGGTAGATCTTTAAGTGTATTCTCAAGGGAAAAGAGCCCGAAAAAATTTTTGTGGGACAAGGTTCCGCAAGCATTTGTATTTGGGCCATTTTTATGGAATGCTATTTTTAATACCTTCATAACCCCAGAATTTCCCATGCATTTAAGATGAATGCCTTTACATTTACTTACCAAAGAGGGAAAATGCCGGTCTGTAAGCTAATGAATCACCAGCAAAAGCTTAAGCCTGGGAAACGAGGCAGGTATATTTGCTCTGTAAAACGACAGGGATGAGGTCTCAAAACACCTGATGTAAGCCGGAGCAGTAGTAAGTAAATGGAGTTTTGGTTTGAGGAGAAAGTTGTATCCTTTTGGTGAAAATGACCCATATGACCTGAGAACCATTTTGAAATCTTGCAAACAAAGGGGGGGGCCAAGAAGCTTACAGCACTTCGACGTACAGCTCTCTGAAGTGTGAGTTGCAAGATTCAGTACGAGCAAAGTACCTCCCCACCTTGAACATTTCCCTTTCTGAAATACCTGCCCATCCATCTGTGATTTCTAGACAGAGTAGAGAACAGAGCAAGACGCCTCATCTCTCGCCTGGACCCAGCCTGGGTAGATCTGTCTTTTCAGCAGAGCCTTCAACACCGGAGGGATGAGGGCGGCCTTATTGTTATGTACAAGGCCAACATTGTCAAAGTACTACACTTAGCTCCACTCCGAGGATAGTGAGAACCCGAACTTATACACAACAAGACGGGCAGCAATAACTTCACTTTTGACCGTCCCCTTCTTCCGAAACCATCGCTACATCTGAGGTCATATATTCCCAGGATGACTCGAGTCTGGAACATGATCGTACTCCATAATGATATCATCGAAATAAAGTCAGTTCATCAAATGAAATTCCAGGCCCACAGATGGTTCCAACTTCATCCTGTTCCCTATTTGTATGTCTCATAACAAAAAAAGTTTTTTTAAAATTAGCTTTGGGGTAGGTTTAAAAGTTCTATTCTTGTAAAAAGAGTTAAGAATCCTTAACCTAACTGTGTTAAACCCTGTATAAAATAGATAGATAGATAGATAGATAGATAGATAGATAGAGAGAGAGAGAGAGAGAGAGAGAGAGAGAGAGAGAGAGGAGAGGAGAAAAGAAGAGAGAGAGAGAGAGGAAGAAGAGAGAGAGAGAGAGAGAGAGAGGAGAGAGAGAAGGAGAGAGAGAAGAAGAAGATAGAACAGACAGACAAGACAAGAAGGACAGACAGACAGACAGATAACATACACAATTGGAAAGAAATGAGAGAGTAAATCAACTTACCCAAGTAGGCAAGGAGTAGAAGAAAGAATGAGGGTAAAAGACCTGATGATTTAGGGTAGAGAGAGGAAAATTGACAAAGGGCTAAATGACAAACAGAGGTTTAATTAAAGAGACCACGAAAGGAAAGAAGACAGGAGGAGGGACATCAAACTGGAGACCTGATAAGTTTAATGGAAGCTGAGAGTGAAACTACCAAAAGCTACTTTTTTGTGGTGGAGGAAACATGTTAGAAATATGTAGAGGGAAGAACAAGACCATGAAGAATATTGTTTACAAGCCCAGAAACAAGGAATCTAGAACAAGACCAAGGAGAATAGTGTTTACAAGCCAGAAACAAAGGGAAACTAGAACAAGACCATAAAGAATATTGTTTACAAGCCCAGAAACAAGGAATCTAGAACAAGACCAAGAATATTGTTTACAAGCCCAGAAACAAGGAATCTAGAACAAGACCATGAAGAATATTGTTTACAAGCCCAAAAAAAAAAAGACAAGAAAAAATTTTTTCCCGAAAAAACAAAAAAAACCCAACCGATTTTGGGGGTTTAAACGGGAAAAAAGGTTTTTTGGGCCCCCGTATTTACCCCCCCGAAAAAGAAAACCGTAGCCAAGACCCTTAAAAAAGGGGTTGGGGGGGGGGGCCCCAAAAAAAAAAAGAAACCCAAAAAACCCCCCCCCCCAAAACCCATCCCCACCCCCCCCCCCAAACCCAAACCTTCCCCCCCCCCCCGTCCCCCCCGGGGGCAGTGGGGGGACATCCGAAAAGGGGGCCAAGGACCAACACACGGGAACAAAAACCAAAAAACCCCCCCCCAAAAAAAAATTTCCCCCCAGGGGAAAACCCAAAAAAACCCCCGAAGGTTCAAAGCCCCCCAAAATTTAAAACCAAAAAAGATAAACACAACACAGATTAAACACACACAGATAAACACACACGGATTAAACACACACGGATAAACAAAACACGGATGAAACACACACGATAAACACACACGGATAAACAACACTCGGATAAACACACACGGATAAACACACGGATAAGCACACACGGAGTAAAGAACACACACGGATAAACACGCACGGATAAACACACTGATAAACACACACTGATAAATCACACGCATGATTAACACACACGGATAAACACACACGGATAAACCCACACGGATTAAACACACCGGATAATCACATACAACAGATAAACACACAGCGGATAAAACACGCACGGTGGCTAAACAAAGCAGACGATAAAATCGACACACAGGATAATACATACTCACTGATATAACTCACACACACAGATAAACACACACACTGATAAACACTGCACCGGATAAACACCACGGATAAACACACACAATAAACACAAACGGATAAACACACACGGAGAACACACTCACGGATAAACACGCAACGGATACACACACACGGAGAAACAACACTCAGATAAACAGGAACTCGGACTCGACCCCGAAACCTCAACTAGGTGAGCACAGAACACGGATAAACACACACGATAAACACACAACGGATAAACACACAAGCGGATAAACACACACGGATAAACACACACGATTAAACACACACGATAAACACACACGGATAAACACGCACAGGATAAACACACACGGATAAACACACACAATAAACACACGGATAAACAGCACCGGAAAAACACCACACGATAAGACACACAACAGATAAACACAACACGATAAACAAAAACCGCACGGATAAACACACATCGGATAAACACACACGGATAAACACACACGGATAAACACTCACAGATAAACAGGATACTCGACTCAGACCCCCGCAACACTTCAACTAGGTGGAGTACACACGGATCACACACACACGGATAAACACACAACGGATAAACCACACGGATAAACACACACGATAACACACAACGGAATAAACAACGCACGGATAAACACACACGGATAAACACCACACGGATAAACACGCACGGATACAACAACAACCAGATAAACACACACGGATAAACACACACGGAAAAACACGCACACGGATAAACACACACAGATAAACAACACACGGAATAAACACACACGGATTAAACACATAGACCACGTATAAACACACACGGATAACACACAACGGATAAACACGCCACGGATAAACACACACATATAAACACCACACGGATAAAACACACACAGATTTCCATCACCAACTGAAGGAGACTATTTCTGTTTTGTTCTTGGATATTTGTTAAATAAGAAAAAGTTTGCTGACACTTGTATGAGTTGAAAACAGCCATCAATATATTTATTACTTCCTATGAAAGGCTTTAAATTCAATATCTTTAAAAGTTTTAATCATCTCTCCAGGTCTCCCATGTTTTAAAAGAGAAATAAAATGCTGAGTGCCTTTGATTTTTTTTTTTTTTGCTGTCTGATTGATGGCAGGAGTTTGAAATTTCTCCGTACCGCACACAGTATACCCTTTGTCTTTTACCTAATTTGGAGACTAAAACTGGATGACATATTCAAGGATGAGGACTCACATGTGCATTATGGAGAGTCAATATTGTGTTCTTTCTTTTGTACTTCAAACATATGTGCTGTGTTACTTTCTACTCATAGACCAGAGTCATTACTGGTCAGTAGAATATCTTGACAAAAATGAGAATTTCCCTAATATTGAAGTAAAAATTGTTTACATGTGGATCTTAAACACTCGCGTGAAATGATAAACACAACCACAGTGAAATGTTTATAATATCGAATGAAGATGGTATGATTATATCATTATTATATTTGGTATGGTGAAGGTTGTACCTGTAACAGTGTTCTGGTATCTGAAGGTGTACCTGAAGTGGTTTGGTATCGTGAAGGTGTACCCTGACCTGGTTGGGTAAAATCGTGAAGGTGCACCTACAGTGGTTTGGTATCGTGATGGTGTACCTACAGTGGTTTGGTATCGTGATGGTTACCTGGCCAGTGGTTTGGTATCGTAAGGTGTACCGACAGGGTTGGTCTATCGTGAAGGTGTCCGACGAGTGGTTGGTATCGTGAAGGTGTACCTGACAGTGCGGTATCGTGAAGGATCACCTGACAGTGTTTTGTATCGTGAAGGTGCCACCTGACAGTGGGTTGGTATCGTGAAGGGTGTACCGACAGTGGTTGGTATCGTGAAGGTGTACCTGACAGTGGTTAGGTATCGTGAAGGTGTACCTGACAGTGGTTGGTATCGTGGAAGGTGTACCTGACAGTGTTGGTATCGTGAAGGTGCCCCGACATGGTTGTATCGTGAAGGTGTACCTGACAGTGGTTGTATCGTGAAGGTGTACCTGACAGTGGTTGGTATCGGTGAAGGTGTACCTGACAGTGGTTGGTATCGTGAAGGTGTACCTGACAGTGGGTTGGTAATCGTGGGAAGGTGGTACCTGACAGTGGTTGGTATCCGTGAAGGTGTACCTGACAGTGGTTAGGTATCGTGAGGTGTAACCTGACAGTGGTTGGTATCGTGAAGGGTTCACACTGACAGTGGTTGGTATCCGTGAAGTGCACACTTAACAGTGGTTGGTATCGTGGAAGGTGTACCTGACAGTGGTTGGGTAATCGTGAAGGTGTACCTGACAGTGTTGGTATCGTGAAGGTGTAACCTGACAGTGGTGATCGTGAAGGTGTACCTGACAGAGGGTTTGGTATCGTGAAGGTGTACCTGACAGTGTTGGTATCAGAGAAGGTGCACTCTGACAGTGTTGGTATCCGTGAAGGTGTACCTGACAGTGTTGGTATCGGAGTGAAGGTGTACCTGACGAGGTTGGTAGGTATCGTGAAGGTGTACCTGACATAGTGTTGGTATTCGTGAAGGTTTTTAAGCCTGACAGTGGTGGTATCGTGAAGTGTAACCTGACAGTGGTTGGTATCGTGAAGTTCACTCTGACAGTGGTGGTAATCGTGAAGGTGCACCTGACAGTGGTTGGTATCGTGAAGGTGTACCTGACAGAGTGGGTTGTATCGTGAAGTGTTACCTACGAGTGGTTGGCATCGTGAGGTCACCTGACAGTGTGTTGGTATCGTTAAGGTTGCAACCTGACAGTGGTTGGTATCGTGAAGTGTACCTGACAGTGGTTGGTATCGTGAAGGTGTACCTGACAGTGGTTGGATATCGTGAAGGTGTAACTGACAGTGTTCTGGCCTGATGTCGATCCACTTTCTTCCTAGAAAGATTTAGTTTATAATCAGAGAACAATCACCAATTGGCCTTCAAATTTTCAGTCTTGTTGTGCTGAAGTAAAGGTTGAATGCATTAGTACATGCAGATACCCACTGGTAACAATGCAGTACCCACTGGTACATGCAGGTACCCACCTGGATACAGCAGTACCAACTGGTACATGCAGATACCGCACTGGTACCATGCCAGGTACCAACTGGTACAGTGCAGGTAACCCACCTGGTACATGGCAGGTACCGGAAGCGTGGGTTACAATAGCAGGTACCCACTGGTACATGCAGGTATCCAACTGGTTACAGCAGTACCCGCACTGGTACATGCAGGTACCAACTTGTACATGCAGCTACCCACTGGTACATGCCAGGTACCAACTGGTACATGCAGGTACCGCACTGGTACATGCAAGTACCCACTGTTACATGCAGGTACCAACTGGTACATGCAGGTACCATCTGGTATCATGCAAGGTACCAACAGGTACAATGCAGGTAACCACTGAGGTACATGCAGGTACCCCACTTGGTAACATGCAGGTACCCACTGTACATGCAGGTACCCACTGTACATGCAGGTACCCACTGTTAGCATGCTGGTACCACTGGTACGATGCAGTACCCACTGGTACATACATACCCACTGGTACATCAGGTACCAACTGGTACATGCGTACCCGCCACTGGTAAATGCATGTACCGCACTGGTACATGCAGGTACCAACTGGTATAAAAAATAAAAAAAACATAGCAGGTAACCCACTGGTTACATGCAGGTACCCACTGGTACATGCAGGTACCACTGGTACATGCAGGTACCAACTGGTACATGCAGGTTACCCACTGTACATTGCAGGTACCGCACTGGAGGAACAGTGCAGGAAAACCGCACTGGTACATGCAGGTACCGCGCACTGGTACATAGGCGGTACCCTACTGTACATGCAGTACCCCCACTGGTACATGCAGGTATCCTACTGGTACATGCAGGTACCACACTGGTACATGCAGGTACCCACTGGTACATGCAGTACCCCCTGGTACATGCAGGTACCCACTGGTACATGCAGGTACCCACTGGTACCTGCAAATACCCATCTAGTTACATGCAGGTACCCACTGGTACACTGCAGGTACCCACTGGTACATGCAGGTACCACACTGGTACATGCAGGTACCACTGGTACAATGCCAGGTACCCACTGGTAACATGCAGGTACCCACTGGTACATGCAGGTAACCTACGGTACATGCAAATACCCACTAGTACATGCGGTACCCACTGGTTTTACATGCAGTACCACTGGTACATGCAGGTACCCACTGGTACATGCAGGTACCCACTGGTACATGCAGGTACCCACTGATACATGCAGGTACCCCACCGGGTAATTTGTAAAGACAATTCCCAGTTATGATCTCATGTCACAACTTCATAAAGCTCTTCCGACGGGTTTTAACTTTCATTATCCTCATCTGATGGTTTTCGATATTATGAGGATGATAGTCTTAAAGTTTAGCCTACGTAGGTACAAATTTGCCAGTAATAGCAAAGTTAGAAACATTGGAATCAAGATATTTCCTGCTGTAACTGAAGGTCGTCTCTTTTGATCACCTTCAAATTCTTAGCGCTGATTTTTTTCTCAATGGAAAGTTCATCTTGTTATTGACTCATTATGGTAAACAGATTGTGATAATGATTTCCAGTCAACAATGTGAGAATGTCTCTTGTGATCACCTTCACAACTTTAACACTGATGCTGCTGATGAGAAGGATGATTCCTGCACTAACTCGCTGTCTACTCAACAACAACAAAAAAAGTTAAGTTAAAAATGGAAACTACATATGTGGAGAACGCCTCTTATGATCAACTTCAAGCTTTTTAATACAAATAACCCGCACATAGGAGAGAGGAGCTAACGACGACGTTTCGGTCCTATTTGTGTATTGTTCCAGTCAATGTATTGTGCCTTTCTGTACATTTTTAGTACCAGTGTTTTGTTCCCTGGAAGGTTGATATTTTTTTTGTGACATTGATTTTCTTTTAAGACCAAGTGAATGTCTTCCCTTATTGTCTTCCAACTTTATCTCTGGTGTATCTTAGAGGTGAGTCTGGTCAGATGGACTTTGAGTCTGGTCAGATGGCTTTGAGTCTGGTCAGATGGACTTTGAGTCCTGGTCAGATGGTACTTTGAGTCTGGTCAGATGTACTTTGAGTCTGGTCAGATGTAACTTTGAGTCTGGTCAGTATGTACTTTGTGTCTGGTCAGATGTACTTTGAGTCGGTCAGATGGTCTTTGAGTCTGGTCAGATGGGACCTTTGAGTCTGGTCAGATGTAACTTTGAGTCTGGTCAAGATGTACTTTGAGTCTGATGGGTCAGATGGACTTTGAGTCTGGTCAATGTACTTTATTGAGTCTGGTCAGAGTACTTTTGAGTCTGGTCAGATGGACTTTGATCTGGTCAAATGGTACTTTGAGTCTGGTCAGATGGACTTTGAGTCTGGTCCAAAATGTACTTTGATCTTGGTCAGATGGACTTTGAGTCTGGTCAATGGACTTTGATCTGTCAGATGGACTTTGAGTATCTGGTCAATTGACTTTGAGTCTGGGTCAGATGGACTTTGATCCGGTCGAGATGACTTTGAGTCTGGTCAGCATGTACTTTGAGTCTGGCATATACCTTGAGTCTGTCAGATGGACTTTGATCTGGTGCAGTTGTACCTTGAGTCAGGTCCAGATGACTTTGAGTCTGGTCGGATGGGACTTTGAGTCTGGTCAATGGACTTTGAGTCTGGTCAGATGTACTTTGAGTCTGGTCAGATGTACTTTGAGTCTGGTCAGATGCACTTTGGGAAACTTAGGTACCAATTGGCCAATTTTAATAATGTGGGAAATATAATTAGATCTTGCTTGGAGAATTGCTCTTCTGGCCAGGTTACAAACTGTTCAAAGCATAAATTGGACTCCGTGAATTTGTTCAAACATTCAACCACCTATCTTTTTTTTCGAGGGCCGTGTAACAGATTACTAATATTGAGTATTCTAAATCCTTAAACAGCGCATAATAAACGCGTTGAAACTGGAATTTTAATAGTATTTAGAGCCAGGGTTACAATGGGGGTGTCCTTAAAAGGAGGACAAATTTGAGTCTCATCAAAATCCATTATTGGTTTTCTGCGGATATAAACAGAAGAACCTCCTTTGAGAGTTAGTTATTAAAAAAACACACGGAACACTGGTTTTTAAAACACTTTGCCACTGTTTATTTAGACACTCTGAACACCTATTTAAAAACTCTAAACACTGATATTTAAACACTCTGAACACTGATATTTAAACACCTGACACTGGTTTATAACACTCTGAACATGTTTATTTAAACAATCAGGCAATGTTTTTTTAAACACTTTATCATCTGTTTATTAAACACTGTTAAAGTTCCACAACTCTATGAGAATCATAGTCTGTATCCTGCTCATCGAGCGCGTGCACACATGTACACGCGCGTTGGCGCACTCACACACACATGGAGTGACCAGCAGAACAAGCAAAGAGTGGGGCTAGGATCTATGACACGACCCCTGCAACCACAAATAGGTGAGTACAAATAGGTGGTACACACACACACAACACACATTAAGATTGAACCTAGTAGCGACAAGCAAAGAGTGGGGCTAGGAGCTGTAACTCCACCCCTGCTACCACACACACAACACAGGTAATATGACACGACACAAACATACAATAAGATCACAGTATACACCTCCTAGAATGTAGAAATCACTAAAGCGCTTGAAATACACTATTTTTCACAGTTGTTGTTGTTGTCACAAACTTGCATTACAATATTTATTACGATTATGAATACATAAACATATGCACTAATACACAGGTACGATACATAAGTATAACCAGCTCACTCATGACCACATACATAATTATATTCTTCATGTTTATAGATAGTTAACCGGTTGAAAAATTTGAAGCCGATCGAATTGGAACATTCTGAGGAGGAAGTTTAACAACAACAACAAATCGTAACCAGTAACAATAACAACGGTACCAAACAGTAACAGTAATAATAAACAACGGTACCAAAAACAGTAACGTAAACATAACACGGTACGAACAATGGCTACAACAACTTAACAATAACAAACTGTGAAAACAACAATAGCATAACGTAATAACATCAGCAACATATCAAAGTTAAAAACTAAAACCATAACCACCGTCCCCAACAAGCCAAACACTAACAACATCAAAACCATCATAAACCAGACCGCTAACATCTCAGGCTCGCCTGGCTAGATTCTTCCCGGAACGTCACTCATAGTCTCAAGTATATTTAGAGGTGCATATGTGGACCGTCTGTTAAAGATGAAATACAGACGAGTTCTCCATCTCTGCAGGGTCCACCCATGTACACTGTGTATAGCGATCCCTGCGAAAATGTGCGAGCCTGAGGGGAAAAGGACAGATTGTTTCACTCTGCTATGGTTGCTAGCTTTTTGTATTTTTGCTCTGCGATCTCTTACAGCGTCAGAAGTGGCGTGGTTATGTTGTGGTGTTGTGGTGGGGTGTGTTCTCTGTGTCTGTGTTGTGGTGTATGTGGGTTGTGTGCTTGATATGTTAAGGTAGTGTGTTTCTGTTGTTGTGCCTGTGTCCCTTGTGGGTGTGTTTGTAAGGTTGTGTTGTAGTGTTAATATTGTAGTGATGTGTTTTGATGTTTGTGGTATGTGTTGTAGGGTTGTGTGTGGTGTATAGTGAGTGTATATAGTGGTGTTTGTGGTGTGTCATGTTTGGTGGTATGTAGTGTGAGTGGTTTTATGATGTTATCCGAGTGCTGTGATGTGTTTGGGGAAAAAAAAAATTTTTGTGGTGTAGTGGTGGTGTGTTGGTACCCAACAACTACCAAACTATCCATGCTATTAATTTTCCTCACTGATCTCTATGTCTTTTCCAACAAATAACATATTTATTTTTCAAAAAGCAATTCTTCAATAAATAACCTCCAAGACAATGACCATCTTTCAACTATGTGAGAAACCGATGATGATCTAAATTTTCATCTGCATCATGCGGAAACCCTGAGGTGAATGAATTAATGGTTTAATCTAGGGAATAGATGACTTTCTGGTGTTTCAGGAGTCACATGATTATTAGTTGTGGAAAGATGTTTTCAAATGCAACGAACCTGTTTACGACATTAAATGGAAAAATCAACTAATCACACGTCCATAATGGAACTTGTGTCGTGTCCAAAAATGGAACAGACTATTTGTGTCCTGAAAACTTTTCCATGGTTGATTCCATCGGGGAACAACTTCCACCAACTACGTTTTTATCCGAGAACTTTTATGGGGTAAAACTCACACCCAGATGCTCCCAGGGTGTGAGTTTTTGCTTCATAAAACGTGAGATTATTTAGTCGGCGATGGTTCTCATAGGAATAGTCCTAATAATAAACCAGATTTTACCAAAAATATTTGTCCAAAAATATACAAAATGTAAATATAATTAAGAAATATGTATGCATGTAAATATACAGGCAGAGACTCGATACACAATTTAAAACATTTCCTTGGTAGAAAGACACAGATACTTGGGGTTTTTAAGTCTGAGGATAAAATGCCTACCTGCAGCTCGTCCGCACTGCTGCTGCTTCTTGCCTCCTCACAATATTTAATCTCCGTTATTTGCGCTTTAACTGAAATATAATTAAGAAGAGTCAAGGTTTGAAACGTTACATAACGAATATATAATTCCAGGTATTGTTTGCGATCGTTTAGAAAAGGACATGTAAACACCTCGAAAACAGTATGACTATCACGAATCATGTGACTCTGATGGTTAGTATTATATTATACCGCACTTAAAGAATATCTTATCAATTCACATACACTTTTTAAATACAAACCCAAAGTGGTTGGGCCACTTACGCTTGTTTATATCTGACCTCTCCCCCGCGCCCTCTCCCATCCTTTCCCAATATTTCCATCCTTACCCATCCTTCTTCCTTACCCATCTTACCAAAGCTCTGGTCATCAGAACCGAAACCTGACAAAGTCTACGGATACCACCCACCGCATTTCATTACCCCATTCCCATCCTCTGCATGGTAGTTAAAACAGGTACATAATTAGTCCAGGGACTGGGCCCCAAAGTTCTGACAGCTGAACAGGGTACAAAGGTAATGAATTTACAAGTTACAAAAGTAATGAATCATGTAAGTAAGTAAATTTACTTACTTATGTTTATACGTGGTTACAGTCATGAAAAATTATAAGTAATAGCAATTCACACATCCACACCCGTGTCGCGCATCTGTAAGAGTTACGCAGTGCAAATATTAATTATGTGTGGTCAACACGGACACAGCACGACACCATCAAAAAACACACACACACAGCCCGCACACACACACCGCGCCAACACAACAACAACACGAGCGTACATACACACAATAGCACAACGCAGCGACACTGCAATGGAGTAAGGAGTACACAAATACACAAGCAAACAAGCACGACAAGCATAGCTACGCACGAGCACGCCTCGTATGTGAGTACAGCAATACGCGCGGGCGAGGCCGAACAAGCAAATCACACACACACACACACACGCACAGACACACACAGAGCACACGAGCACTCACACACACACACACACACACACACACACACACAAGGAGAACATCCCCAGACACAATAGCATCTCACAGAAACAAAACTCCAAACCCAGAGTAATAACAGATGCAATCGTTTCATCCGGATATCAAATCCTCAGGAAAGACAGAGGAGGAGAAGTGATGGAGGAGTAGTGCACTTGCATCATTTAAAAACCAGTGGGGTTTAGAACATGGGAAGGAATGGATGGCAACGGGCGAAAGGATACTTAGTAAGAACAATCCAGTCTCTGAGGACATAAGGTATTATTGCAAGTAATGTACAACCCACCACAGAACTGCAGGAGGCAAAGAAGAATACGATGAGAGCAACAGAGCAAATGATCGACACACAGCCGAGGTGGCCAAGAAGAAGCACACATGGGGGAGCTAAAGTTACTTTTTATGGGTGATGTTCAATCACAAGGAGAATTGACTGGGAAAAACTTGAGCCCCATGGGGGTCCCCGAAACATGGAGAGCCAAGATGATGGTGTGGTACGGAAAACCGTAATACATCAACATGTTAGAAGACACTACAGAAGGTGGGTGAGGATGATCCAAGCAAGACTGGACCTTATATTCCACCTTGAGTAGTTCGGGACATCGAGATATCATGTATGACTAGGCCCTAGGAGCTAGTGATCATGTGGTTCTGTGCTTCGACTACATGTTGAGCCTCAAGTGGGGAGAGTAGCAAGGAAAAGATGGATAAACCAATCTACAAAAGGGGGAACACTCAGGCATTAGGAACTTCCTGCAAGACATTCATGGAGAGGGAACTGACAGAAAACCGTACAAGAATGATGGACTATGGTGGCAACAAAATGCAGAAGGCATAGGAGAGGTTTGTTTCCCAAGAGAAACAGAAATAATGGGAAGAACAAACGAGTCCTTGGTTCACCCAAAGTGTAGGGAGGCAAAACTAGGTGTACTAGAGAATGGAAAAGGTAAACAAACAGAGAATCAGGAAAAATAAGAGAATTAGCCGAAGAGCCAGAAACGATATGTGACCTTGATACCTCAAAGGCGATAACACCGACACATCCCCCGTGGGTCCTCAGATAAGGAGCAGAGACGCTGTGCGTGCCACTAGGGGGGGCACAAACTTCCAATACATCCCTTGAAACTGGGCAACTATCTGAGATATGGAAGACGGCAAATGTAGTCCCCCATTTTTAAGAAAGGAGACCAGAAGCGAGGGACTAAACTCAGACCAGAGTCTCTGACGTTGTAAAGTATGTAAAGTCATGGAGAAGATATCAGGAGGAGAGTGGTAGAGCACTCTGGAACGGAACAAGATATAAAATGACAACCAGCTGGATTCATGAAAGAGGCAATCCTGTGTCACAAACCATCTGAGTTTTTTATGAACAAGGTAACAGTAAGTAATGACACTCGAGAGAGAGGGGTGGTGATTGCATTTCCTGGACTAGCAGGAAGAGCTTCTAGAGAGTTTCCTCACATAGCGATTAGTGGCAGAAGCAGGAGAACGTCAGGCGCATATAACGGAGGCACTGCAATGGATCAGAGAAACCTGACAGGAGGCAAGGAACGATTCATGTAACGTGAAGAGGTATCACAATGGGCGCCTGAGACGAGCGGGGCCCCACAAGGGTCAGTTTCTAGGACCAGTGCTAATTTTTGATATATGTGAATGACATGATGGAAAGGGATAGACTCAGAATGTCCCTGTTTGCAGATGATGCGAAGTTGATGAGAGGAGGGCAGTACTAAGACAGATAGACCTGGACAGACTGACACGTGGTCCAGAAACTGGCTTCTTGAATTTAACCTCTCCAAATAGCAAGAGCCATGAAGATTGGGGGAGGCAAAGACACCGCAGACAGAGTATAGGCTAGTGGACAAAGACTGCAAACCTCACCTCAAGGAAGAAAGATCTTGGGTGACCATAACACCGACACGTCATCCGGAGGACACACATCACCAAATAACTGCTTTGCGCGCGATTCACTTGCGTGCCTTAGCAAAGAAACCTGAGAATAGCGTTTCCGATACCTTATAAGTAATCGTTCAAGACACTGTACACAGTGTACATCCAGGCCCCATACTGGAGAATGCAGCAACAGTTTGGAGCCCACACCTGGTCCAAGCCTACGTCAAGAAATTAGAGAAGTACAGAGGTTTGCAACAAGGCTAGTTCCAAAGCTGGGGAATGGTCCTACGATGAAAGGTTGAGGGAATCGGACTGACGACCACTGGAGGACAGAATGTTTAGGGGAGACATTATAACCGACATGTAGGATACTATGTGGAAATAGATTAAGGTGAACAGAGAACAGATGTCACTGAGAGGGGGACACGAGAAACAAGGGGTCACAATTGAAGCTGAATTTCAAAAGAGTCCACTAGGGATGTTAGGAGGAAGTATTTCTTCAGTCCAGAGTCGTCAGGAATGGAATACCTAGCAAGTGAAGTAGTTGAGCAGGAACCATACATAGCCTTACAGACGAGGTATGACAAAGCCAGGAAGCAAGAGGAGGACCTAGTAAGCGATCAGTGAAGAGGCTGGGCTAGGAGCTGAGTCCTCGACCCACTGCAAACACAATTTATGGTGAGCGAATTAGGTGAGCACACACACACACGACACACACATCACACCACACACACACCCACACACACAGCACACACACACACACACACGAGCACACACAGATAAGGAGTGAGGTCCAGGGAACAGTACGAATAACAGATAGCTCCGAAAGTCAAGTCCTACCCGAAAAACCACTGTATAAGAACATAAGACGATAAGAAAGGACAGGAACACTGAAGAAGGCCTTTTGGCCCATACTAGGCAGGTCCTTTTACAATTCATCCCACTAACAACATTTGCCCAACACCAATTCAATGACCCCAAGCAATAAGCTCTGATTGAAATTTCCACCTCAAATCCAACCCCTCCACTCCATGTAACTATCCAACCTAAATTTTGAAATCTACCACCCAAGTCCCGAGCCTCAATAACCCAACTAGGTAGACTGTTCCACTCATCAACTACCCTATTTCCAAACCAATACTTTCCTATGTCCTTTCTAAATCTAAACTTATCTAATTTAAATCCATTACTGCGGGTTCTCTCTTGGAGAGACATCCTCAAGACCTTATTAATATCCCCTTTATTAATACCTATCTTCCACTTCACCTTCGATCAGGTCTCCCCTCATTCTTCGATACACTTCGATCAGGTCTCCCCTCATTCTTCGGTAATCAGTAATCTAGTAATCAGGCTGAGGAAAGAAGGTGGGGAGCTCACAAGAAACGATCAAGCTGTATGTGAAGAGCTCAACACGAGATTTAAGGAAGTATTTACAGCAAAGCCAGGAAGTACTCTGGGAAGACAAAACAAGGGAGGTACACAACAAAGGTTATACAACAAGTGTTGGATGAAATACTACACACCAACTGAGTGAAGGAGTGAAGAAGCAGCAAGTAGCCTTGAATAACCTCAAAGTTGTGTGGGACGGATATCTCTCCCCCCCCCCGTGGGTTCCTTAGAGAGGGAGCAGAGACGCTTGTGCAACAACAACAATTTTTCAACACATCCCTTGAAACTGGACAACTGCCTTAGGTATGGAAGACGGGCAAAATATAGTCCCCATTTTTAAGAAAAGAGACGGAAACGAGGCACTAAAACTATAGACAAGTGATCACTGACGTGTATAGTATGCTAAGTCATGGAGAATATTATCAGGAGGAGAGTGTTGGAGCACCTGGAACGCAACGAGATTATAAACGACAACCAGCACTGATTCTGGAAGGCAAATCCTGTGTAATCAACATTCTGAGTTTCATGCAAAGTAACAGAGTAAAGAACACGAGAGAGAGGAGTGGGTTGATTACATTTTCTTGAGCTAGCAAGAAGGTCTTCGCACAGTTCCTTCCCCCCAAACAAGAGATTATGCATAAGGGCCTGGTGGATCATGCACGTATAACAGGAAGGGCACTCCTCGGCCCAATTGATCAAGAATACCTGACGGGAGTCAACACGAGTCATGGTACGAGATAAGGTATCACAGAGAGGGCCTGTGGACGAGCGGGGTCCCACAGGGGTTCCAGTCCTAGGAGCAGTGCTATTTTCTTGATATACGAGGAATAACTGAATGGGAAGGGATAGACTCCAGAAGGGTCCCTGTTCGCAGATGATGTGAAGTTAATAAGGAGAATTAAATCGGATGAGGATCAGGTAGGACTTCAAGGAGACCTGGACAGGCTGGATACTGGGTCCAGCAAAACTAGCTTCTCAAATGTAACCGCCCGCCAAATGCAAAGTCATGAAGACCGGGGAAGGGCAAAGAAGACCGCACTCAGAGTATAGGCTAGATGGCCAAAGACTGGAAACCTCGCTCAAGAAGAAAGATCTTGGGTGAGTATAAACATCGAGTCACGTCTCCCGAAAGCTACACTTCAACATGAGATAGACACTTCCGTATTCTGATACCTTAGTCAGGCCACATACTGGAGAAAGCAGACTAGTTTGAAACCCACATCTGGTCAAGCACGTCAAGGAATTAGAGAAAGTGCAAAAGGTTTTCAACAAGGGAAATCGGCCTGACCACACTAGAGGACATGAGGGTTAGGAGACATCTAATAACGATATACAAAATACTGCGTGGAATAGATAAGGTGGACAGAGACAGGCTGTTACAGCGAGGGGACACATTAATAAGGGGTTCTCCCAATTGGAAGTTGAAGACTCGGGATGAATCCCAAAAGGATGTTAGGAAGTATTTCTTCAGTCACATAGTTGTCATGAAGTGGAATAGTGAGGTAGTGGAGGCAGGAACCATACCTAGCTTTAAGACGAGGTATGATAAAGCTCATGGAGCATGGAGAAAGAGGACCTAGTAGCGATCAGTGAAGAGGCGAGGCCAGGAGCTGAGTTTCGACCCCTGCAACCACAATTAGGTGAGTACACACGCAAACTCCCGCACACGCCAGCCAACTACCACCGCCGCACTTTACCCACCCTGGGAAAGTGAGGAAGGGAGTTTTCATCTGAGGGACACAGCAAGGACTTCTGGACACATAAGCAAACGGAACTAGGGAAAAGCACCAAAAACAACCGGGAGTGGGAAGTGTGGTGAAGTGGGGTTGACAATCCGTGTGTGGCCCGGCACGGATGGAGACCTTGAAACATAAACCACGCCGCTGTCTATGAACCTAGCGAGTCGTATGACACACACCTGAATTATGACCACACCTGACTCTGACTCAAACGCTTCTTATCGCACAGCCTGACCTTGGCCAAACCTCACTATGACCTACCTAACTGTAACCACACATCACTACGACCACATCTCACTACGAACCACAGAGGTCCTCACTAAGACCACAACATCACTGTAATATGACCACGACCTGGGAGTTCATCTGAGGGTACACAGATAGACTTCTGTAACACGGAACTAAGGAAACACCAAAGTGTTGACGTCCGTGAACCCACGGATGGAGACCTGGAAACATGAACCACACATAATGACTCACCTAAACCTATGACTCTCAATATGACTATGACACACCTCACTATACTTAGCTTTTCTCAAGTTTGAGTTGACAATGTAAAAATAACAAATAACTGAATCAATCTGCTTGATCAAGAAACCTCGTACGGAGGTTTATAATTCACTATCAAAAAAATTAACATATCTTAAAAAAAAAAAAAAAACAGAAAATAAACATAAAAAACTAATATCATACTATAACGATTTATAGAACCAATGAAAACTGATAAAACAGACTACTGCAATTAATTTAAAACCGTTTTATTGACAAACGTGAAAACGCTAAGATAAATCAAGTACATATGACATATTGAAGAATATAATTTTATTTTTGAAGAAAATTTGGATAATTTTTTGGGGGGGAAATTTGATTTTCCATGTGGACTTGTGGTTGTTGTTTGGTACGTAAATACTTAATTCTGGTCCGAACTTTAAGATAAACACACACCCAGATAAACACAGCACGGATAAACACACACAGATAAACACACAACGTAATAAACACATACAGATTAAACGCACACAGATAAACACACACAGATAAACAACATACAAGATAAACACACTCATATAAACACAACACACACAATAAACACACACAGAAAACACATACAGATAAACACAGTCACAGATAAAACACACCACAGAGAAACACATACAAGATAAACACACACAGATAACAACACAGATAAACACTACACGGATAAACACACACAGATAAACACACACAGATAAACACATACAGATACCGCACACAGAATAAACACACACAGATAAACACATACAGATAAACACTACACAGATAAACACACACAGATAAACACATACAGATAAACACATACAGATAAACACACAAGATAAACACAACACAGATTAAACACACACAGATAAACACACACGGATTAAACACACACGGATAAACAAAACACGGATGAAACACACACGATAAACACACACGGATAAACAACACTCGGATAAACACACACGGATAAACACACGGATAAGCACACACGGAGTAAAGAACACACACGGATAAACACGCACGGATAAACACACTGATAAACACACACTGATAAATCACACGCATGATTAACACACACGGATAAACACACACGGATAAACCCACACGGATTAAACACACCGGATAATCACATACAACAGATAAACACACAGCGGATAAAACACGCACGGTGGCTAAACAAAGCAGACGATAAAATCGACACACAGGATAATACATACTCACTGATATAACTCACACACACAGATAAACACACACACTGATAAACACTGCACCGGATAAACACCACGGATAAACACACACAATAAACACAAACGGATAAACACACACGGAGAACACACTCACGGATAAACACGCAACGGATACACACACACGGAGAAACAACACTCAGATAAACAGGAACTCGGACTCGACCCCGAAACCTCAACTAGGTGAGCACAGAACACGGATAAACACACACGATAAACACACAACGGATAAACACACAAGCGGATAAACACACACGGATAAACACACACGATTAAACACACACGATAAACACACACGGATAAACACGCACAGGATAAACACACACGGATAAACACACACAATAAACACACGGATAAACAGCACCGGAAAAACACCACACGATAAGACACACAACAGATAAACACAACACGATAAACAAAAACCGCACGGATAAACACACATCGGATAAACACACACGGATAAACACACACGGATAAACACTCACAGATAAACAGGATACTCGACTCAGACCCCCGCAACACTTCAACTAGGTGGAGTACACACGGATCACACACACACGGATAAACACACAACGGATAAACCACACGGATAAACACACACGATAACACACAACGGAATAAACAACGCACGGATAAACACACACGGATAAACACCACACGGATAAACACGCACGGATACAACAACAACCAGATAAACACACACGGATAAACACACACGGAAAAACACGCACACGGATAAACACACACAGATAAACAACACACGGAATAAACACACACGGATTAAACACATAGACCACGTATAAACACACACGGATAACACACAACGGATAAACACGCCACGGATAAACACACACATATAAACACCACACGGATAAAACACACACAGATTTCCATCACCAACTGAAGGAGACTATTTCTGTTTTGTTCTTGGATATTTGTTAAATAAGAAAAAGTTTGCTGACACTTGTATGAGTTGAAAACAGCCATCAATATATTTATTACTTCCTATGAAAGGCTTTAAATTCAATATCTTTAAAAGTTTTAATCATCTCTCCAGGTCTCCCATGTTTTAAAAGAGAAATAAAATGCTGAGTGCCTTTGATTTTTTTTTTTTTTGCTGTCTGATTGATGGCAGGAGTTTGAAATTTCTCCGTACCGCACACAGTATACCCTTTGTCTTTTACCTAATTTGGAGACTAAAACTGGATGACATATTCAAGGATGAGGACTCACATGTGCATTATGGAGAGTCAATATTGTGTTCTTTCTTTTGTACTTCAAACATATGTGCTGTGTTACTTTCTACTCATAGACCAGAGTCATTACTGGTCAGTAGAATATCTTGACAAAAATGAGAATTTCCCTAATATTGAAGTAAAAATTGTTTACATGTGGATCTTAAACACTCGCGTGAAATGATAAACACAACCACAGTGAAATGTTTATAATATCGAATGAAGATGGTATGATTATATCATTATTATATTTGGTATGGTGAAGGTTGTACCTGTAACAGTGTTCTGGTATCTGAAGGTGTACCTGAAGTGGTTTGGTATCGTGAAGGTGTACCCTGACCTGGTTGGGTAAAATCGTGAAGGTGCACCTACAGTGGTTTGGTATCGTGATGGTGTACCTACAGTGGTTTGGTATCGTGATGGTTACCTGGCCAGTGGTTTGGTATCGTAAGGTGTACCGACAGGGTTGGTCTATCGTGAAGGTGTCCGACGAGTGGTTGGTATCGTGAAGGTGTACCTGACAGTGCGGTATCGTGAAGGATCACCTGACAGTGTTTTGTATCGTGAAGGTGCCACCTGACAGTGGGTTGGTATCGTGAAGGGTGTACCGACAGTGGTTGGTATCGTGAAGGTGTACCTGACAGTGGTTAGGTATCGTGAAGGTGTACCTGACAGTGGTTGGTATCGTGGAAGGTGTACCTGACAGTGTTGGTATCGTGAAGGTGCCCCGACATGGTTGTATCGTGAAGGTGTACCTGACAGTGGTTGTATCGTGAAGGTGTACCTGACAGTGGTTGGTATCGGTGAAGGTGTACCTGACAGTGGTTGGTATCGTGAAGGTGTACCTGACAGTGGGTTGGTAATCGTGGGAAGGTGGTACCTGACAGTGGTTGGTATCCGTGAAGGTGTACCTGACAGTGGTTAGGTATCGTGAGGTGTAACCTGACAGTGGTTGGTATCGTGAAGGGTTCACACTGACAGTGGTTGGTATCCGTGAAGTGCACACTTAACAGTGGTTGGTATCGTGGAAGGTGTACCTGACAGTGGTTGGGTAATCGTGAAGGTGTACCTGACAGTGTTGGTATCGTGAAGGTGTAACCTGACAGTGGTGATCGTGAAGGTGTACCTGACAGAGGGTTTGGTATCGTGAAGGTGTACCTGACAGTGTTGGTATCAGAGAAGGTGCACTCTGACAGTGTTGGTATCCGTGAAGGTGTACCTGACAGTGTTGGTATCGGAGTGAAGGTGTACCTGACGAGGTTGGTAGGTATCGTGAAGGTGTACCTGACATAGTGTTGGTATTCGTGAAGGTTTTTAAGCCTGACAGTGGTGGTATCGTGAAGTGTAACCTGACAGTGGTTGGTATCGTGAAGTTCACTCTGACAGTGGTGGTAATCGTGAAGGTGCACCTGACAGTGGTTGGTATCGTGAAGGTGTACCTGACAGAGTGGGTTGTATCGTGAAGTGTTACCTACGAGTGGTTGGCATCGTGAGGTCACCTGACAGTGTGTTGGTATCGTTAAGGTTGCAACCTGACAGTGGTTGGTATCGTGAAGTGTACCTGACAGTGGTTGGTATCGTGAAGGTGTACCTGACAGTGGTTGGATATCGTGAAGGTGTAACTGACAGTGTTCTGGCCTGATGTCGATCCACTTTCTTCCTAGAAAGATTTAGTTTATAATCAGAGAACAATCACCAATTGGCCTTCAAATTTTCAGTCTTGTTGTGCTGAAGTAAAGGTTGAATGCATTAGTACATGCAGATACCCACTGGTAACAATGCAGTACCCACTGGTACATGCAGGTACCCACCTGGATACAGCAGTACCAACTGGTACATGCAGATACCGCACTGGTACCATGCCAGGTACCAACTGGTACAGTGCAGGTAACCCACCTGGTACATGGCAGGTACCGGAAGCGTGGGTTACAATAGCAGGTACCCACTGGTACATGCAGGTATCCAACTGGTTACAGCAGTACCCGCACTGGTACATGCAGGTACCAACTTGTACATGCAGCTACCCACTGGTACATGCCAGGTACCAACTGGTACATGCAGGTACCGCACTGGTACATGCAAGTACCCACTGTTACATGCAGGTACCAACTGGTACATGCAGGTACCATCTGGTATCATGCAAGGTACCAACAGGTACAATGCAGGTAACCACTGAGGTACATGCAGGTACCCCACTTGGTAACATGCAGGTACCCACTGTACATGCAGGTACCCACTGTACATGCAGGTACCCACTGTTAGCATGCTGGTACCACTGGTACGATGCAGTACCCACTGGTACATACATACCCACTGGTACATCAGGTACCAACTGGTACATGCGTACCCGCCACTGGTAAATGCATGTACCGCACTGGTACATGCAGGTACCAACTGGTATAAAAAATAAAAAAAACATAGCAGGTAACCCACTGGTTACATGCAGGTACCCACTGGTACATGCAGGTACCACTGGTACATGCAGGTACCAACTGGTACATGCAGGTTACCCACTGTACATTGCAGGTACCGCACTGGAGGAACAGTGCAGGAAAACCGCACTGGTACATGCAGGTACCGCGCACTGGTACATAGGCGGTACCCTACTGTACATGCAGTACCCCCACTGGTACATGCAGGTATCCTACTGGTACATGCAGGTACCACACTGGTACATGCAGGTACCCACTGGTACATGCAGTACCCCCTGGTACATGCAGGTACCCACTGGTACATGCAGGTACCCACTGGTACCTGCAAATACCCATCTAGTTACATGCAGGTACCCACTGGTACACTGCAGGTACCCACTGGTACATGCAGGTACCACACTGGTACATGCAGGTACCACTGGTACAATGCCAGGTACCCACTGGTAACATGCAGGTACCCACTGGTACATGCAGGTAACCTACGGTACATGCAAATACCCACTAGTACATGCGGTACCCACTGGTTTTACATGCAGTACCACTGGTACATGCAGGTACCCACTGGTACATGCAGGTACCCACTGGTACATGCAGGTACCCACTGATACATGCAGGTACCCCACCGGGTAATTTGTAAAGACAATTCCCAGTTATGATCTCATGTCACAACTTCATAAAGCTCTTCCGACGGGTTTTAACTTTCATTATCCTCATCTGATGGTTTTCGATAATATGGAAAGGATGATTAGTCTAAAGATTTAGCCTACGTAGGTACAAATTTGCCAGTAATAGCAAAGTTAGAAACATTGGAATCAAGATATTTCCTGCTGTAACTGAAGGTCGTCTCTTTTGATCACCTTCAAATTCTTAGCGCTGATGTTTTTCTCAATGGAAAGTTCATCTTGTTATTGACTCATTATGGTAAACAGATTGTGATAATGATTTCCAGTCAACAATGTGAGAATGTCTCTTGTGATCACCTTCACAACTTTAACACTGATGCTGCTGATGAGAAGGATGATTCCTGCACTAACTCGCTGTCTACTCAACAACAACAAAAAAAGTTAAGTTAAAAATGGAAACTACATATGTGGAGAACGCCTCTTATGATCAACTTCAAGCTTTTTAATACAAATAACCCGCACATAGGAGAGAGGAGCTAACGACGACGTTTCGGTCCTATTTGTGTATTGTTCCAGTCAATGTATTGTGCCTTTCTGTACATTTTTAGTACCAGTGTTTTGTTCCCTGGAAGGTTGATATTTTTTTTGTGACATTGATTTTCTTTTAAGACCAAGTGAATGTCTTCTCTTATTGTCTTCCAACTTTATCTCTGGTGTATCTTAGAGGTGAGTCTGGTCAGATGGACTTTGAGTCTGGTCAGATGGACTTTGAGTCTGGTCAGATGGACTTTGAGTCTGGTCAGATGGTACTTTGAGTCTGGTCAGATGTACTTTGAGTCTGGTCAGATGTACTTTGAGTCTGGTCAGATGTACTTTGTGTCTGGTCAGATGTACTTTGAGTCTGGTCAGATGGTCTTTGAGTCTGGTCAGATGGGACCTTTGAGTCTGGTCAGATGTAACTTTGAGTCTGGTCAAGATGTACTTTGAGTCTGATGGGTCAGATGGACTTTGAGTCTGGTCAATGTACTTTATTGAGTCTGGTCAGAGTACTTTTGAGTCTGGTCAGATGGACTTTGATCTGGTCAAATGGTACTTTGAGTCTGGTCAGATGGACTTTGAGTCTGGTCCAAAATGTACTTTGATCTTGGTCAGATGGACTTTGAGTCTGGTCAATGGACTTTGATCTGTCAGATGGACTTTGAGTATCTGGTCAATTGACTTTGAGTCTGGGTCAGATGGACTTTGATCCGGTCGAGATGACTTTGAGTCTGGTCAGCATGTACTTTGAGTCTGGCATATACCTTGAGTCTGTCAGATGGACTTTGATCTGGTGCAGTTGTACCTTGAGTCAGGTCCAGATGACTTTGAGTCTGGTCGGATGGGACTTTGAGTCTGGTCAATGGACTTTGAGTCTGGTCAGATGTACTTTGAGTCTGGTCAGATGTACTTTGAGTCTGGTCAGATGCACTTTGGGAAACTTAGGTACCAATTGGCCAATTTTAATAATGTGGGAAATATAATTAGATCTTGCTTGGAGAATTGCTCTTCTGGCCAGGTTACAAACTGTTCAAAGCATAAATTGGACTCCGTGAATTTGTTCAAACATTCAACCACCTATCTTTTTTTTCGAGGGCCGTGTAACAGATTACTAATATTGAGTATTCTAAATCCTTAAACAGCGCATAATAAACGCGTTGAAACTGGAATTTTAATAGTATTTAGAGCCAGGGTTACAATGGGGGTGTCCTTAAAAGGAGGACAAATTTGAGTCTCATCAAAATCCATTATTGGTTTTCTGCGGATATAAACAGAAGAACCTCCTTTGAGAGTTAGTTATTAAAAAAACACACGGAACACTGGTTTTTAAAACACTTTGCCACTGTTTATTTAGACACTCTGAACACCTATTTAAAAACTCTAAACACTGATATTTAAACACTCTGAACACTGATATTTAAACACCTGACACTGGTTTATAACACTCTGAACATGTTTATTTAAACAATCAGGCAATGTTTTTTTAAACACTTTATCATCTGTTTATTAAACACTGTTAAAGTTCCACAACTCTATGAGAATCATAGTCTGTATCCTGCTCATCGAGCGCGTGCACACATGTACACGCGCGTTGGCGCACTCACACACACATGGAGTGACCAGCAGAACAAGCAAAGAGTGGGGCTAGGATCTATGACACGACCCCTGCAACCACAAATAGGTGAGTACAAATAGGTGGTACACACACACACAACACACATTAAGATTGAACCTAGTAGCGACAAGCAAAGAGTGGGGCTAGGAGCTGTAACTCCACCCCTGCTACCACACACACAACACAGGTAATATGACACGACACAAACATACAATAAGATCACAGTATACACCTCCTAGAATGTAGAAATCACTAAAGCGCTTGAAATACACTATTTTTCACAGTTGTTGTTGTTGTCACAAACTTGCATTACAATATTTATTACGATTATGAATACATAAACATATGCACTAATACACAGGTACGATACATAAGTATAACCAGCTCACTCATGACCACATACATAATTATATTCTTCATGTTTATAGATAGTTAACCGGTTGAAAAATTTGAAGCCGATCGAATTGGAACATTCTGAGGAGGAAGTTTAACAACAACAACAAATCGTAACCAGTAACAATAACAACGGTACCAAACAGTAACAGTAATAATAAACAACGGTACCAAAAACAGTAACGTAAACATAACACGGTACGAACAATGGCTACAACAACTTAACAATAACAAACTGTGAAAACAACAATAGCATAACGTAATAACATCAGCAACATATCAAAGTTAAAAACTAAAACCATAACCACCGTCCCCAACAAGCCAAACACTAACAACATCAAAACCATCATAAACCAGACCGCTAACATCTCAGGCTCGCCTGGCTAGATTCTTCCCGGAACGTCACTCATAGTCTCAAGTATATTTAGAGGTGCATATGTGGACCGTCTGTTAAAGATGAAATACAGACGAGTTCTCCATCTCTGCAGGGTCCACCCATGTACACTGTGTATAGCGATCCCTGCGAAAATGTGCGAGCCTGAGGGGAAAAGGACAGATTGTTTCACTCTGCTATGGTTGCTAGCTTTTTGTATTTTTGCTCTGCGATCTCTTACAGCGTCAGAAGTGGCGTGGTTATGTTGTGGTGTTGTGGTGGGGTGTGTTCTCTGTGTCTGTGTTGTGGTGTATGTGGGTTGTGTGCTTGATATGTTAAGGTAGTGTGTTTCTGTTGTTGTGCCTGTGTCCCTTGTGGGTGTGTTTGTAAGGTTGTGTTGTAGTGTTAATATTGTAGTGATGTGTTTTGATGTTTGTGGTATGTGTTGTAGGGTTGTGTGTGGTGTATAGTGAGTGTATATAGTGGTGTTTGTGGTGTGTCATGTTTGGTGGTATGTAGTGTGAGTGGTTTTATGATGTTATCCGAGTGCTGTGATGTGTTTGGGGAAAAAAAAAATTTTTGTGGTGTAGTGGTGGTGTGTTGGTACCCAACAACTACCAAACTATCCATGCTATTAATTTTCCTCACTGATCTCTATGTCTTTTCCAACAAATAACATATTTATTTTTCAAAAAGCAATTCTTCAATAAATAACCTCCAAGACAATGACCATCTTTCAACTATGTGAGAAACCGATGATGATCTAAATTTTCATCTGCATCATGCGGAAACCCTGAGGTGAATGAATTAATGGTTTAATCTAGGGAATAGATGACTTTCTGGTGTTTCAGGAGTCACATGATTATTAGTTGTGGAAAGATGTTTTCAAATGCAACGAACCTGTTTACGACATTAAATGGAAAAATCAACTAATCACACGTCCATAATGGAACTTGTGTCGTGTCCAAAAATGGAACAGACTATTTGTGTCCTGAAAACTTTTCCATGGTTGATTCCATCGGGGAACAACTTCCACCAACTACGTTTTTATCCGAGAACTTTTATGGGGTAAAACTCACACCCAGATGCTCCCAGGGTGTGAGTTTTTGCTTCATAAAACGTGAGATTATTTAGTCGGCGATGGTTCTCATAGGAATAGTCCTAATAATAAACCAGATTTTACCAAAAATATTTGTCCAAAAATATACAAAATGTAAATATAATTAAGAAATATGTATGCATGTAAATATACAGGCAGAGACTCGATACACAATTTAAAACATTTCCTTGGTAGAAAGACACAGATACTTGGGGTTTTTAAGTCTGAGGATAAAATGCCTACCTGCAGCTCGTCCGCACTGCTGCTGCTTCTTGCCTCCTCACAATATTTAATCTCCGTTATTTGCGCTTTAACTGAAATATAATTAAGAAGAGTCAAGGTTTGAAACGTTACATAACGAATATATAATTCCAGGTATTGTTTGCGATCGTTTAGAAAAGGACATGTAAACACCTCGAAAACAGTATGACTATCACGAATCATGTGACTCTGATGGTTAGTATTATATTATACCGCACTTAAAGAATATCTTATCAATTCACATACACTTTTTAAATACAAACCCAAAGTGGTTGGGCCACTTACGCTTGTTTATATCTGACCTCTCCCCCGCGCCCTCTCCCATCCTTTCCCAATATTTCCATCCTTACCCATCCTTCTTCCTTACCCATCTTACCAAAGCTCTGGTCATCAGAACCGAAACCTGACAAAGTCTACGGATACCACCCACCGCATTTCATTACCCCATTCCAATCCTCTGCATGGTAGTTAAAACAGGTACATAATTAGCCCAGGGACTGGGCCCCCAAAGGTTCTGACAGCTTGAAACAGTGTACAAAGTAATAATTTACAAGTTACAAAAAGTAATGAATCATGTAAGTAAGTAAATTTACTTACTTATGTTTATACGTGGTTACAGTCATGAAAAATTATAAAGTAATGAGCAATTCACACATCCACACCCGGTCGCGCATCTGTAAGAGTTACGCAGTGCAAATATTAATTATGTGTGGTCAACACGGACACAGCACGACACCATCAAAAAACACACACACACAGCCCGCACACACACACCGCGCCAACACAACAACAACACGAGCGTACATACACACAATAGCACAACGCAGCGACACTGCAATGGAGTAAGGAGTACACAAATACACAAGCAAACAAGCACGACAAGCATAGCTACGCACGAGCACGCCTCGTATGTGAGTACAGCAATACGCGCGGGCGAGGCCGAACAAGCAAATCACACACACACACACACACGCACAGACACACACAGAGCACACGAGCACTCACACACACACACACACACACACACACACACACAAGGAGAACATCCCCAGACACAATAGCATCTCACAGAAACAAAACTCCAAACCCAGAGTAATAACAGATGCAATCGTTTCATCCGGATATCAAATCCTCAGGAAAGACAGAGGAGGAGAAGTGATGGAGGAGTAGTGCACTTGCATCATTTAAAAACCAGTGGGGTTTAGAACATGGGAAGGAATGGATGGCAACGGGCGAAAGGATACTTAGTAAGAACAATCCAGTCTCTGAGGACATAAGGTATTATTGCAAGTAATGTACAACCCACCACAGAACTGCAGGAGGCAAAGAAGAATACGATGAGAGCAACAGAGCAAATGATCGACACACAGCCGAGGTGGCCAAGAAGAAGCACACATGGGGGAGCTAAAGTTACTTTTTATGGGTGATGTTCAATCACAAGGAGAATTGACTGGGAAAAACTTGAGCCCCATGGGGGTCCCCGAAACATGGAGAGCCAAGATGATGGTGTGGTACGGAAAACCGTAATACATCAACATGTTAGAAGACACTACAGAAGGTGGGTGAGGATGATCCAAGCAAGACTGGACCTTATATTCCACCTTGAGTAGTTCGGGACATCGAGATATCATGTATGACTAGGCCCTAGGAGCTAGTGATCATGTGGTTCTGTGCTTCGACTACATAGGGGGAAGTAGAAAGGAATAATTATAAAACCAAAAATCACAAAAGGGGGAAACTTCAGGCTGGGAACTTCCTGAAGAAAAATTCAGGGGGAGAGGGAACTACAGGAAAACCATACAAGAAATGGGGGACTATGTGCAAAAAAAAGCAAGAAGGGCATGGGAGGTTTTTTCCCCAAAGGGGAAACAGAAAAAATGGAAAACAAACAAATCCCTTTTTTTCCCCCAAAAGGGTTGGGGAGGCAAAAAACTAGGTGTACTGGGAAATGGAAAAGGTAAAAAAACAGAGAACTCAGGAAAAAAAAGAGATTACCAAAAACCAAAACGAAAATATGCCAGGTAAGAAGGGAGGCCAAAGCGACAAATGAAAATACAAGCACGAAAGTCAAGTCTGCCCCAAGCGGCAAGCCACATCAGGAGGAAAACCAACAGTAAAGGGCCAGGAATCAGACTGAGGGGGGGTGAGGGGAGTTAACAAAAACGACCGAGAGGGATGGAGGAGAAAAAACACGGATTTAAAAAAAGATTTTACAGGGGAAAAACCAAAGGACCCAGGAAATAAAATGGGGGGTACACCAAAAATGCTAGAGAGGTACGCTAAAAAAGGAGGAAAGGTGAAAAAGCTGCTATGGAAAATTGACACCTCAAAGGCGGGGGGACCAGAAAACACCCTCTCCGTGGGTCTTTGAGAGGGACAGAGATGCTGTGTGTGCCATTAAAAAAGACTTAAACACACCCATTGAAACGGGCAACTCCCTAGGTTCGAGATCAAATTTCCCCAATTTTTAAAAAGGGGGAGACAAACATGGGCACAAAACCCTACAGACCTGTACACTAACGGATAGTTGCAAAGTCTGGAGATCATCAGGATGAGAGTGGGAAGCACCGGAAAAAAACAATGATAATTGAAAACCACACGTTTCGGGAAAGAAAAATCCTTTTCACAAACCCTCTGGAGTTTTTACAAGGTGACAAAAGTAAGACAATAGAAAAGGGGGGTGGTTCGCCGCTTTTTTTTTTGACTACAAGAAGGCCTTCGACACTGTTTCCTAAAAAGGGGTTCTGCAAACTAGAGGACGGCACTCATACAGGAAAAGGCACTGCAAGGGATAAAGAAACCTAAAGGGGAGGCAACAAGGGGGATCAAGGTACGTGACAAAGGGTTTCGGGTGGCCCCCTTGACGGGGGGTTTTCCACGGGGGGTGGGTCCTAGGACCTTGCTTTTTTTTGGTATATGTGAATGACATAACAAGGGATAGCTCAGAAGTGCCCTTTTTGCAGATGATTAATTTGTGAGAAATAATCAAATTGGATGAGGATCAGGCAGGGCAAAAAAAGGGACCGGGACACAAAACCGGGTCCAGCAACTGGCTCCTTAATTTAACCTGCCAATGAAAAGTCATGAAGATTGGGGGAAGGGGCAAAGAAACCCAACACAATATAGTCTAGATAGCCAAAGACTCAAACCTCACTCAAAAAAAAAATTCGGGGGGGGAGTATAACACCGAGCATACCCTAAAGGCGCAATCAATAAAATAACTGTTGCAGATACGGCTCTGGCTAACCTACGGTACTTCCGATACCTCAGTAAGGAACGTTCAAGACTCGTAACCATTTTCGTCAGCCCATACTGGAATATGCAGCACCCGTTTGGAATCCAACCTGGTCAAGCACATCAAGAAATTAGAAAAGTGCAAAAGTTTGCAACAAGACTATCCCCAAGCTAAGGGGGAAAATTTCCACGAAGAAAGGAAGGGAAATCGGCCTGACAACTGGGGGACAGAGGGGCAGGGAACATGAAAACGACATAAAAATACTGCGCGGAATGACAAGGTGGGCAAAGACGGGATGTTTCCAGAGATGGGGCACGAAAAAAGGTCACAATTGGAAGTTTGAAAATCACATGAATCAAAGGGTGTTAGGAAGTATTTCTTCATTTATAGAAAGTCAGGTCTGGAAAGCCTAAAATGACGAGTGGAGGGGGGAACCAACATAGTTTTAAAGCGGGTATGATAAAGCTCATGGAGCTGGGGGAAAAGAGGCCCCAGACAAACAGTGAGAGGCGGGGGCCCCGGAGCTGTACTCGACCCCTGCAACCACAAATAGGGGGAGACAAATAGGTAACAAATTGGGGGATACAAATAGGTATCCACACACACACACACGTTTTAGTGCTTTATTTTCAGATGCAAAAATCAGAGTATTTTCCAGAATGGCCTGTGGATAAAAAAATTTTTTACATATCTTACATTTTTGAGTGAGTTTTTTTTCCCGAATTCATTAAATTCACACACTCCATCATAATGATGCAGGTGAGAATTTTGTTTGGGGCACATCTGGGGGTGGTGATTTAAAAACCCGCCAAAGAATACTTTTTAAAACAGCCGGACCGGGCGGATACACCCAAAAGT
>NC_069462.1:8332442-8412442 GCF_026875155.1 Cherax quadricarinatus
TTATCTTGTGTGTTTATCTGTGTGTGTTAATCTGTAATGTTTATCTGTGTGTGTTTATCTGTGTGTGTTTACTTTATGTGGTTTATCCGTGTCCGTTATCTGTGTGTGTTTGTCTGTGTGTTTATCTGTATGTGTTTATCTGTGTGTGTTATCTGGTAATGTGTTTATCCGTGTGTGGTTTATCGTGTGGTTTATCTGTATGAGTTTATCCTTGTGTGTTATCTGTGAGTTGTTTATCTGTAAGTGTTTATCCGTGTGTGTTTATCTGTGTGTGTTTATCTGTGTGTTTTATCTGTGTGTGTTTAATCTGTATGTGTTTATCCGTTGGTGTCTATCTTGTTTGTGTTATCTGTAACTCACCTTGTTGTTCTCACCTAGTTGAGGTTGCGGGGGTCGAGTCCGAGCTCCTGGCCCGCCCTTCACTGATCGCTACTAGGTCACTCTCCCTGAGTCCCCGCCGTGACTTTATCAACCTCTGCTTAAAGCATGTATGGATCCTGCCTCCACTAACATCGCTTCCAAACTATTCCACTTACTGACTACTCTGTGTCTGAAGAAATACTTTCCTACATCCCTGGTGATTCATCTGTGTCTTCACTTTCCAACTGTGTCCCCCTTGTTACTGTGTCCTAATCTCTGGAACATCCTGTCTTTTGTCCACCTTGTAAATTCCTCTCAGTATTTTTTATGTCGTTATCATGCCCCCCTATCACTCCTGACCTCCAGTGTCGGTCAGGTTGATTCCCTATAACCTCTCCTCGTAGGACATATGCCTCTTAGCTCTGGGACTAGCCTTGTTGCAACCTTTGCATTTCTCTAGTTTCTTTTACGTGCTTGGCTAGGGTGGGGTTCCAAACTGGTGCCGCCTACTCCAATAAGGGCCTAACGTATACGGTGTACAGGGTCCCTGAACGATTCCTTATTAAGAGTCGGAATTCTGTTCTGAGTTTCTAGGCCGACCATATGCTGCAGCAGTTATATGGTTGATGTGCGCTTCAGAGATGTGCCTGGTGGTTATTTTCTCCCCAAGATCTTTTTCCTTGAGTGAGGTTGTATCTCTGACCCTTCTGACCCCCTAGACTGTACTCCGACTGCGGCCTTCTTTGCCCTTTCCCCAATCTTCATGAATTTGCAGCTTGGGGGTTTGAACTCCAGAGCAATTTGGCTGACCAGGTCTGCAGCCTGTTACAGATCCCCTTTGTAGTTCTGCTTGTCTTCGATCTAGTGGATCTTCTCATCAAGCTTCACTCATCTGCATACAGGAAACCTCAGAGTTCTATTCCTTCGTCATGTCGTTCACAAATACCAAAAACAGCACTGGTCCTAGGACTGACCCCTGCGGGATCCCCGCTGGTCACATGCCGCACTCTGACACTCCGCCACGTACATGGACTCGCTGCTGACTTCCTGACAAGTATTCCCTGATCCATTGTTGTGCCATCCCCCTGTTATCCCTGCTTGGTCCCTCCAGTTTTTTGCACCAATCTCGGTGTGGAACTGTGTCAAACGCCTTCTTGCAGTCCAAGAAAATGGCAATCCACCCACCCCACTCTCCCTTTGGTCTTACTGCTGTCACTCTATGTCATAGAACTCGCATAGGTTTGTGACACATGATTTCCCGTCCCTGAAACCATGCTGGCGCTTTGATGAGATCATTCCTTTCTAGTGTTCCACCACTCTTCTCTCCGTTAATCTTCCTCCATGATTTGCATCCTAATATCATGTCATGACACTGTCTGTAGTTTATGCATCATGTCTGTCTCCTTTTTAAAATATGGGACACTATTAGCTGTCTTTCCATGCCTCAGGCAAATCTCCCTGTTTCGATAGATGTATTGAATATTGTTTGTTAGGGGTACTCATAGCGCCTCTGCTGCCCTCTCTCAATACCCATGGGGAGATGTTATCTGGCCCCATTGCCTTGAGGTATCTAGCTCAATCAAAGCCTCTTCACTTCTTCCTCGTTTGGTGCACTGTTTCCAAGCCCTGGTGGTGTGCCCCCGCACCTCTCCCGTCTTTCTGGTGTCCCTTCTGTCTCCTCTGTTAACACTTCTTTGAATCTCTTTGTTGAGGTTCTTCACTACTTCATTCACGTAATTTCCTGTTTCTCTCCTCCTTCCTTCCTTAGACTGATTACCTGGTCCATGACTGTTGTTTTTCCTCCTGATTGGCTGTACAAACAGTTTCGGGTCAATTTTGGGCTTTCGCTGCTATGTCATTTTCATAATTGTCCTTTGGGCCTCCCTTCTTATCTGTGCATATTCGATTCTGGCTCTACGACTGTTCTCCTTAATCTCTCTGGGTCCTTTGCCTTCTATATTTCTTGCCATACCCTAGCGACACTGTGGTTTTTTGCCTCCCTGCACCTTTGGGTAAACCATGGCTCTACACTGGCTTTTTCATTACTCATGTTACCCTTGGTACACACCTCTCCTCAGCCTCCTTGCATTTTGTTGGCTACATATTCCCATCATCTCATTCACCTGGCTTCCCTGCCTAGTTCTGGTTCCCACTGAACCCCGTTCAGGTAGTTCCTCATCCTGTGTAGTCCCCTTTCATGTTGTTGGCTTCATTGTGTGTTTAGTCTGTATGTTTTTTTGCGTGTGTGTTTATCTGTGTGTTGGTTTTATCTGTTATGTGTTTTATCGGTGTTTGTTTATCTGTATGTGTCTATCTGTGTGTTTTATATGTATTTTTTATCTGTGTGTGTTTATCTGTGTGAGTTTACTGTAAGTGTTATCTGTATGTTTTATCTGTGTGTGTTTATCTGTATGTGTTTTACCGTGAGTGTTTAATCTAATGTTCGACCCAGAATTAAGAATTTACGTACCAAACAAACAACCCACAAGTTCCTCATTGGAAAATCAAATTTTCAATATCCAATTTTCTTCAGAAATAACATTATATTTCTGTCATATGACAATTTGTACCTATGATTTATCTTATGCGTTTTCAACATTGTCAATAAACGGTTAAATTACTGCAGTAGTTGTTTAATCAGTTTTCATTCTGTTATAAGCGTTATATAAGATATTAGTTATCTTAAGTTTATTTTCTGTTTTTTTACAGATAATGTTAATTTTTTTGAGTGAATATAAACCAACGTATGAGTTTCTTTGACAACGCAATTGGATTTCAGTTATTGAAGGTCATAGGTTTAGTGAGGTCTAGATTGTTCCATGTTTCAGGTCTCTTCCATCCGGGGGTTCACGGACGTCAACACTTCAGTTGCTTTGTGCTTCCTTAGTTCCGTCTGTCTACAGAAGTCTATCTGTGTAACCTCAGAAGAACTCCCAGGTGTGTCATATACAGTGAGTGTGTCGTAGTGGGTGTGGTCGTAGTGAGATGTGTCTTAGTGATTTGTGGTTACAGTTAGGAAGTTCATAGTGATTTTTGGGCCAAAGTCTGGTGTGGTCATAGTGTGGTCCAAAGACGAGGTGTGGGTCATAGGTGTGGTCATAGTCAGTGGGTCATAGGTTGGTTCATCGTCAGGTGTGGTTTATGTTCATGTCTCCATCCGTGGGTCCCCGGTGTCAACACCTTCCACACATCCCCACTCGCGGTTGTTTTGGTGCATTCCCTAGTTCCGTGTGTCCTACAGAAGTCCTCTGTGTCCCCACTCAGATGACTCCCATTCTAATTTCCCAGGTGGTAGTGGCGGGGTAGTTGGCTGGGTGTGCGGGAGTTTGCGTGTGTACTCACCTAATTGTGGTTGCAGGGGTCGAAACTCAGCTCCTGGCCTCGCCTCTTCACTGATCGCTACTAGGATCCTACTTTTCCTCCATGCTCATGAGCATTCAATCATACCTCTCTTAATAGCTAGGTATGGTTTCTGCCTCCACTACCTCACTATTCCACTTCGTGACAACTATATGACTGAAGAAATACTTCCTAACATCCCTTTGATTCATCCGAGTCTTCAACTTCCAATTGAGACCCCTTATTAATGTGTCCCCTCGCTGTAACAGCCTGTCTCTGTCCACCTTATCTATTCCACGCAGTATTTTGTATATCGTTATTAGATGTCTCCTAACCCTCATGTCCTCTAGTGTGGTCAGGCCGATTTCCCTTGTTGAAAACCTTTTGCACTTTCTCTAATTCCCTCCGTGCTTGACCCAGATGTGGGTTGCAAACTAGTGCTGCATACGTCCAGAATGGGCCTGACGAAGGTAACAGGAATGGTTATTCTCAGGTTGAAGTTTGCTTTCGGAGACGAGCTCGGTGTTATAGGCTCACCCCAAGATCTTTCATCTGGACGAGGTTTCCATCTTTGGCCATCTAGCCTATACTCAGAGTGCGGACTCTTTGCCCTTCCCCGGTCTTCATGACTTGCCATTTGGGCGGGTACATTTGAAACAGTTGCAGACCACGAATCCACCTGTCCAGTCCCTCCTTGAAGTCCTACCTGATCACTCAACCGATTTATTTCTCCTTATTAACTTCACATCATCTGCGACAGGACTCTTCTGAGTCTATCCCTCCATCTTGTTATTACTTATACCAGAATAGCACTGCTCCAAGGACTGACCCCTGTGGGAGCCCGCTCGTCACAGGCGGCCCTCCTCTGTTATACCTTAATCACGTACCATGACTCGTTGTGGCCTCCCTGTTCAGTATTCTCTGATCATTGTAGTGCCCTTCCTGTTATACGTGCCTGACCACCGGCTTATGCACTAATCTTCTCTTGTGAGGAACTGTGACGAAGACCTTCTAGCAGCCAAGAAATGTAATCAACCCATCTCCTCTCTCTCGTGTCTTACTCTGTAACTTGTCATAGAAACTCCAGAATGTTTGTTACACAGATTGGGCCTTCCATGAATCAGTGCTGGTTGTCGTTTATAATCTCGTTTGCGTTTTCCAGTGCTCCAACACACTCCTCCTGATAATATTCTCCATGACTTTAGCATACTATACACGTCAGTTGACACTTGTCCGATAGTTTAGTGCCTCGATTCCGACTCTTCTTTAAAATGGGGACCTATATTTGCCGTCATCCATACCTAAGTGCAGTTGCCCAGTTCAATGGAGGTGTTGAAAATTGTTGTTTATGCACAGCGTCTCTGCTACCCTTCTCTAAGGACACCAAGGAGAAGATGTCCCGGGGTCCACCAACTGTTGAGTATCTAGGCTACTTAGCAGCATCTTCACCTCCTCCCTCAGTTGTGTGGTATTTCATCCAAGCACTGTTTAAGTATAAACCCCTTGTTGGTGTCACCTCCCTTGTTATTGTCTTCCCAGAGTACTTCCTTGGCTTTGCTGTAAATACTACTTAATTCTTCGTGTTGAGCTCTTCACATACCGCTTGATCCGTTTCATGTGAGCACTTCCCACCTTTTGCTTTCTCTCAGCCTGTATACAAGTTACTCGAAATTACGAAGAATGAGGGGACACCTAACGAAGTGTATCGCAGAATAGGGAGACGCTGATCGAAGTGTATAAGTGGAAGATAGGTAAAATAAAGGTATTATTAATAAGGTCTTGATGATGTCTCTCAAGAGAGAACCGCATAATGGATTTAATTTTAATAATATTAGATTTAGAAAAGGGACATAGGAAAGTATTGGTTTGGAAAATAGGGTAGTTGATGAGTGGAACAGTCTACCTAGTGGGTTATGAGGCTGGGACTTTGGTAGTTTCAAATTTAGGTGGTTAAGTATCATGAGTGGGAGGGGTTGGATTTGGCGTGGGACGTTCCATCAGAGCTTATTTTCCTTGGTTGGCTTTGAAAAATTGGGTGGGGCAAATGTTTTGTAGTGGGATGAATTGTAAAGGACCTTCCTAGTAGGGCCCACAGCCCTTCCGCAGTGTTCCTCCCCATTCTTATGTTCTTATGTTCTCATACATGGTTTTCGGGTAGACTTGACTTTTCCGACGCTATGCTGGTTTTTCGTACGTCCCTGGACCTCACTCCCTTATCTGTTGTTTGTGTGTTGGTGTGCTCACCTAATATGCTCACCTAATTGTTTTGGCAGGGGTCGAGACTCAGCTCCTAGCCCTGCCTCTTCACTGATCGCTACTAGGTCCTCTCTGCTTCCTGAGCTTTGTCATACCTCGTCTTAAAGCTATTGTAATGGTACTGCCTCCACTACTCACTTGCCTAGGCTATTCCACTTCCTGACGACTCTGTGACTGAAGAAATACTTCCTAACATCCCTGTGACTCCTTTTGAATCCTTCAACTTCCAATTGTGACCCCTTGCTCAGGGTGTCCCCTCTCATAACACCTGTCTCTGTCCACCTATCATTCCCCACAGTATCCTTACATGTCGTTATCATGTCTCCCCTAACCCTTCTCCTCCAGTGTCTTCAGTCCGAGATTTCCCTCAACCTTTTCATCGTAGGACATTTTCGCCCAGCTTTGGATCTAGCCTGTGCAAACCTCTTTACGTTCTCTAATTTCTTTTCTTGACGTCGCATGACGCAGGTGGGGCTCCAAACTGTCTGCCATTCTCCAGTATGGGCCTGATTTACACAGTGTTCAGTGTCATGAACGCTTACTTATTAAGTATCGGAACGCTATTCTCAGATTTGCCAGGCGCCCATATGCTGCAGCAGTTATTTGGTGATGTGTGCCTCCGGAGACGTGCTCGGTGTATGGTCCACCTCAAAGATCTTTCTCCTTGGAGTGAGGTTTGCAGTCTTTTGTCCACCAAGCCTATACTCTGATCTGCGGTGTTCTTTGGCCCCCTTCCCCAATCTCATGCTTTGCCATTTGGCAAGTTGAATTCAAGAAACCAGTTCTGGACCACGTGTCCCAGTCTGTCCAGGTCTCTCTGTAGTCCTGCCGCCTCACATCAACTTCGCATCATCTGCACAGGGACACTTCAGAATTCTATCCCTTCCATCATGTCATTCACATATATCAAAAATAGCACTGGTCCTAGAACTGAACCCTTGTGGGGCCCGATCGTCTCATGCGCCCAATGTGTACTCATTCCACCTACCATGACTCGTTTCTTAGGCCTCCCTGTCCAGTATTCTCTGATCCCATTGCAGTGCCCTCACCTTTAATGCGCCTGATTCTCCAGCTTCTGCACTAATCTCAAGTGAGGAACTCTGTAGAAGCTCCCCTGCCAGTCCAGGTAAATGCAATCCACCCACCCCTCACTCTTCGTTCTTACTTCTGTTACCTTGTCATAAACTCCAGAAGGTTTTGTGACACAGGATTTTGCTTTCATGAATCCATGCTGGTTGTCATTTATAATCTCGTTCCGTTCACAGTTCTCTACATCTCTCCTCCTGATAATCTTCTCCCATGACTTTACATCCTTTACACGTCAGAGACACTGGTCTGTAGTTTTAGGTGCCTCGCTTCTTGTCTCCTTTCTTAAAAAATGGGGACTACATTTGCCGTCTTCATATCTCAGTGTATTTCCGCAGATTTTCAAGGATGTTTGAAGTTTGTGGTTAGTGGCACGCACAGCGTCTCTGCTCCTCTCTGAGGACACACGGGAGATGTTTCCGGTCGCTTATCGTCCTTAGAGAGGTATCAAGGTCACATAACACCTTCTGCACCTTACTGACTTTCCTACCAGTTTCTCTCTGTCCCATTAAAAACCTCATGTCGATGCAGGAAGATTTTCCCTCACACCAATGGCGTCCTCTTTTTATAGTCTGGCTTTTCCCCATTCAACTCCCTGTTACCCTCTCCACTTGTACCCTACTATGTAATCAAAGCACTGAACTGCGTGGTCACAAGCTCCTAGGAACTCTCAAATGTGATGTCCTCAATGTCTTAAACTTGCACATGGTTAACCACAAGGTCCATTCTTTGCTGGTTTCGTCTTCCCCTCTCACTCTGGTATGTCCATGAAATGTTGGTTCATGAGGTTTTCCCAGTACAACATTTATCATCTTGGCTCTCCATGTTTCGGGACCGCCCGTTTGGCTCCAGGGTTTCCCCCAAACAATCCCCCGTGTTGAAATTGCCTATTAAACTACAGTAACTTTGCTCTGCTCTGAGTTTAGCTCTTCGTGCCACCTTAGCCAGTGTGTTCATCATTGCTCTGTTGCTCGCTTCATAATTCTCTCTTGGCCTTCTTCTGCAGTTCTGTGGCGAATATACATCACTGCATATCTACCTGGTGCTCCCAGACTGAAGAGTACCTACTATGTAGTCCCTTTCTTCCAGTCTCGTCCATGCCTTCCCATTTTCTCTCGAATTCCCATTGCTATTTTTAACGAGCAGTGCAACCCTTCCTCCCTCCCCCCCCCCCTCTGGCCCCTTCTATCTTTCCCCATGATTATGTACTCCTGGTGGAAGATTTTGCCCAAAATCTGTTATGCTCAGTGAATTTTTTTTTTTTTTTTTTTATCCGTTTCTGAAAACTGCTATTTGTCTAAGAACTTCTCATTGAATTCTTCCATGCCACTCCTCATATTTTATTCGGTTAATTCCGATCCGCAATGTCGTGTACCAAACCTTCCAACAGTCGTTTTCTAAAACTGTGGTCCTGGGGGAATATAGGGGTTGGGAGAGCAGGATCCCTGGGGGGGCCTTTGGGAGGTTGCGGTGGGGGTATGGCAGAGTTTGCATAGGGGTTCGCAGGAGTAGGTGTTCGTGGTGTGGGGGGTGGGGACAGAGGATCGGTATGTGATTGTTGGTTTAGATTGTCAGTTTCCTGGGGATGTCCGTGGATTGGAGTTCCTTCTCAGGGTGTTCCTGGGGGTGTCGTTTGCCCATACCACGTGTGTGTGTGTGTGTGTGTGTGTGAGTACTCACCTAATTGTACTCACCTAATTGTGGCTACAGTGGTCGAGACTCAGCTCCTGGCCCAGCCTCTCACTGATCGCACTAGTCCTCTCTCTCCCTCTCTGCTTCCTGAGCTTTGTCATACTTCGACTTAAAAGGTTATGTTGAGTTCCTGCTCCCACTACATCAATTGCTAGTCTATTCCACTTCTGACGGACTCTGTGACTGAAGAAGTACTTCCTAACACCTGGCCTCGTCTGAGTCTTCACTTCCCAATTGCGGCCCCTTGTTTTTGTGTTCCCTTCTCTGGAACATCCTGTCTCGGGCCACCTTGTCTATTCACACAGTATTTGTATGTTGTTATCATGTCTTCCATGACCATCCTGTTCTCCCAGTGTCCGTCATCTGATTTCCTTCCCTCAACCTTTCTCATAGGATATTTCCCCTGACTCCGGATCTATTCCTTGTTGCAAACCATTGTACTTTCTCTAATTTCATGACGTGCTTGACCAGGGTGTGGGTTCCAAATTGGCGCTGCATACTCCAGTATGGGCCCTGACTACACAGTGTACAGGATTCTTGAGTGCGATTCCTTACTAAGGTAATCGGAACGCTATTCTCAGTTTGCCAGGCGCCCCGTATGCTGCAGCCGTTATCTAGTTGATGTGTGCCTCCGGAGACGTGCTCGTAGTTATGGTCAACCCGTAAGATCTTTGTCATTGAGGTTGGGTTTGCAATCTTTTGTCCTACCTAGCCTATGACTCTGATTCGGTCTTCTTTGCCCTTACCCGAATCTTCAATGACCTTGCATTTGGCAGGGTGAAATCGAGAAGCCAGTTTCTGGAACCACATGTCTAGGCCTATCCAGTCTCTTTGTAGTCTACCTGATCCTCAATCCGATTTAAATCCTTCTCATACTTTCACATCATCCGCGAACAAGACACTTCCGTATCTATCCCCTTCCCCATGTCATTCACATATATAAAAAATGGAACTGGTCTAGGACTGACCACTGTGGCACCCCGCTTCGTCACATGGAGCCCACAGTTGATACCTCATCACGTACCATGACCCTTTTAGCCGATCACCTGTCTTGAAAATGCAATCAACCCCCCATCTCTCCTCCTCGATTCTTATTACGTCTGTTACCTTGTCATAAAACTCAGAAGGTCTTGACAGAGAATTTTTGCCTTCCATGAATCCTGCTGGTTGTTGTTTATAATCATGTTCCGTTCCAGGTGCTCCACCACCCCTCCTCCTTATAATCTTCTCCATGAACTTGCATACTATACACGGGTCAGAAGAAGACACTGTTCGTAGTTTAGTGCCTCGTTTCTGTTTCCTTTCTAAAAATAGGGACTAACATTTGCCGAGCGTGTGTGTGTGCGTGTGTGTATGTGTGTGTGTTGTGGTGGTGTTCGTTGTGTGTGTGTTTGTGTGTGGTTGTGTGTGTGTGTGTGTGTGTTTGTGTTTTGTGGTTTGTGTGTTTGTGTGTGAGGGAGTGAGGTGAGTGAGTGAGTGTGTGTTTTGTGTGGTGTGTGTGTGTGTGTGTTTGTGTGTGTGTGTGTGTGTGTGTGTGGTGTTTGTGGTGTGTGTTAATATATATTTCCTAGGGTTGTAAAAGTATGTACAGCAAGTATTAATCACAAAATACAGCAGTATGGAGACAGTAACAATGAGTCAAACTACCCAGCCAGGTTGCACGCCAGGCTGCCGGAATCATTTTTGGGTCAACAGATTGCGACTACCAGGATGGTCTTTATACTTTGAATATACTGTTAATTTGTGGGTGTGTGAGTATTGTGAAAAGTTTAGTATGTATCAATATTTTTATAAGGGGATATAAGTGCAAATGAGAAAAGGAGATCCTGGGAGATGTTAAGTGAATGTGTTAGAAATTGGAGTCTTGCAAGATAATTTGCTTGAAGTGACATGAAAATCAGTTGGGAGACACGTTGTGGAAGGTACAGTGGTAAATGTTGAGTGCTTGATTTAAATTAAAAATGTGGACCATTTACCTCACCTCAACAACACAATAAACATGTCAACATACAGGAACAGTATAGTAATCTAAATAGTGTAGCACAGAAGAAAATTTCTACTGTAATATGCAAGAACTTCAACTAATACATAAGACAGTGTATTAAACACAAGGAGAACAGTTCAATACCACAAGAAAAGTAACTCATAATAACAACAGAACAACACAAAACAATAAAGTACAGTAACACATGAAAACAATACTGTAACACACAAGAAAAGTACAATATCATACAGTAAAACGGTATATCTGAACACAACGTACCTAGACAAGAGTACAGCAAGAAGAATAATACAACAAAACAGATAGTATAGAAGACATTAAGACAGAGTTTATGCTTTAGCCAGGTTTTTAAATATCCCACACCAACAAATCACTTTTCTCGAGAGGTTGACTCACCCATTTTGCAGATCTAGTTTCTTTTCCTGGATTTTTTACGAATAAATTTTGTCAATATAGTTGGAAGAATGAAGGCATGAAACATTTAAACGTGAGAGAGAGACTGACATTTAGCAATTACAAAAAGTGGTTGCGTATGTTTGTGTGTGTACTGTGTGGTGTGTGTTTGTGTTGTGTGTGTGTTGGTGTGTGTGTGTGTGTGTGTGAGGGTGTGGGGGGGGGGGGGGGTGTGGTGTGTCTGTACATGTGTACCTCTGTGTTTACTTATGAACGTTTCACCAGTGAAACATGCAAATATATATTAGAAGACGGAACTGCAACAAAGAAAGGGAAGCAGATAACTGTTGTGTTGTAGCGATTTCTTGGTGGGAAGACAGTCAAAAACTACACAAATATAAACAATAAGTGAAAAATAAAAAAAATAACGAACAGCCTTTGGTCCCCTGTCTTTGTTTTGTACAGTTTCATCACAACTGTCTTTGTTTGTGGAACAGTTCACAACTGTCTTTGTCCCCTGTCTTTTGTTTCTGGTACAGTTCACAACTGTCTTCGTCCCTGTCCTTTGTTTTTCTGGAACAGTTCACAACTGTCCCTTTGTCCCTGTCTTGTTTCTGGTACATTTTCACAACTGTCTTTGGCCCTGTCTTAAGGTCAGGTACAGTTACAACTGTCTTTGTCCCCTGAAACTATTTTCCTGGTACAGTTTTCACAACTGTCTTTGTCCCTGTCCTTAGTTTCTTCTGGTACAGTTCCACTGTCTTTGTCCCTGACATTGTTTCTGGTACAGTCACAACTCTGTCTTTGTCCTGACTTTGTTTCTGGTACAGTTCACAACTGTCTTGTCCCTGTCTTTTGTTTCTGGTTACAGTTTCACAACTGTCTTTGTCCGTCTTTGTTTCTGGTACAGTTCACAACCTGTCCTTTGTCCCTGTCTTTTTCTGTACAGTTCACAACTGTCTTTTGTCCCTGACTTGTTTCTGAACAGTTTAAACAACTGGTCCTTTTGTCCCTGTCTTTGTTTTCTGGTACAGTTTCACAACTGTCTTTGTCTCCTGACTTTGTTTCTGTACAGTTCAACAACTGACTTTGACCTGACTTTGTTTCTGGTACAGTTCACCAACTGTCTTTGTCCGTGTCTTGGTTTCTGGTACAGTTCACAACTGTCTTGTCCCAGACCCTTTGTTTCTGGTACAGTTCACAACTGTCTTGTCCCTGACTTTGTTTCTGGTACAGTTCACAACTGTCATTGTCCTTGACTTTGTTTCTGGTACTAAGTTTCACAACTGCTGGACAGTGTTAAGAAATTGCAAAATATTGTTTTAAGTTAAAAGAAAATATAGTGTTTTGGCCAATTACCTGTTTGAGATACCAAGCAATGTATGTCAAAATTTGGACTGACGGAGTGATGGAAAAGACAAAATATAAGTAATAATAACTGCTAGAAAGAGGAAGGATATGTGTGCATCAACATAATTTTGCAAACGTTCAGTATACAGAAACTCGAACTGTTACAAAAGACATTGAGTTTGTGCCCAACATAGATCGGTTTTTAACGTACAAGTGAATAAAAACCAGCAAGTACGAAGATACTGCTGTTTTTATTCACTTGTCCATTATCCACGTCACTTGTACCTTCGCCCCACTCACTGTTTTATTCACACATAATCGAAGACACTGAAGAAAACGTTTCTAGACTACCGTGAAGGTCCGACTGTATCAATAAGGAGATTTTTTAGTGTGGATGAGAGAGTGAGTTCCTTGCGTACTTTTAAGTGAACTTTTGGAATTTTGAGTCAACATAAATACCATTGTGAGAACATGTTTGTGGAAGAGGTAGGAAACACAGGAGTCAATTAAAATTTACGCTAAAGATTTTCTTATTTCAGGCACAAGAAAATATGTTTGTGGTTATTGTGGTTCATGTGAGGCGCTTGCATGCCCTGTGATTTAGCGCTTCTTTTTTATTAATAAGAATAATGATATGTGCATGTGTGTGTGTGTGTGTAAATGTACTTGTTAACTTTCATATTTACTTTGGATGTTTTCAGTTCCTGAAAATGATCCAACTGCAACAAAAAAGCTGATAATTTTTTTAAGATATTTCTTGGTGGGAAGACAGAGTCACCACGGACTCACAACTTATACAAGAAAACATTAAAAAATACACATATAAACTGCATAAGTGAAAACAAACAAGAATTAACTTTGAGCACATAATGAAAGCATAAATAGAAGTCCGAGATTATCACTAAGTAACCTCACCTTGGTGGCCGAGTTGGAGCAGCTTGGTGTTGTTCTAGCTGACTACTTTTTCCATCTGCCTTGGTTGGGTTAATTACAGGACGCAGTTTTCTGTGTGTGCCCCTCCTGTAATTCACCCACCCTGGTGGAAAGTTCCTCGGGCAGTAGACTACTAACAAGACCAATTACCATCCAACAAGGTCCACGAGGGGAGTCCGGCAACCCATACACAACACACCCGCGCCAAACACCCACTCCGCCTCAAAAACACCACCCACCACCTCCACTCACATGGGAAAAGTGGGGAGTTCAACTGAGAGGACACAGATGTACTTCTGGACCAACGGAACTAGGAAAGCACAAAACAACCTGGAGTGGGAAGGTGGAAAGGGTGACATCCGGGGGCCCACGGATGGAACCTGGAAACATAAAACCACACCTGACTATGATCAGACGCCTATGACCACAATTCACCTCACTACAACCCACAACTCACTACAACCACACGAAACTACGCCCACACCTAACTTGACCACACCCACTATAACCACACCAGGTATGATCCCACCCCTGGAGTTATCGGGGGGGGACACAAAAGGACTTCGGACACACGGAACTAGGGAAAGCACCAAAAATCCCGGGAGTGGGAACGGGGAAGGGGTTGACACCCGGGGGCCCCACGATGGAGACCGGGAAACAAACTTCACCTACAGGGCCACAGCTCACCATGCCTCACCTAACTATGACCACCCAACTTAAAAACCCTAACCTATGACCCACAGAAAACACCACACCTCAGCATGCCCCCGCCTCACAAGACCACACTTCACCATGATCTACACCTTTGAGTTCATCTGAGGGGGACACAGAGGGACTTCTGGCCCCCACGGAAAGCCCCAAAACAACTTTGGAAACCTGGAAACATGAACCACACCTGACTATGACCACATCTGACTATGACCACCCCACTCACCTATGCGATTAACTGTTAACAATATTTGTAAAGGTATGCTTTTTAAATGAGATTAGTCAGTTTTTAAAATGTATTTCATGTCCTGAATACAAATATCACCTGGAAACGACACATTAATAATTGATTTTTTTTAATTAATGTCCCCCATTATCCTTTAAACTCAATACTACAAACTCTCTGACTTTTTTTTTTTTAAACGCCCATTTCCCCTGGTAACTTTTTCCTTGGTTGAAATATCTTGGTCAAACCTTCATTATGTACATTACTAACTGTCCCCCCAGTTTTCTGGGAAAAAATCTAAATGTAGTTCAAAAAGGGATTTTTTAAATGACTTGTTGTCCCTGTTCTTGTAAGCCTTGAAAGGGGATTTCCCCCGTTCTTCATAGTTGCCTTCCCTTCGTTTTCTGAGAAATCCCTCGCTCTAAAACTGAATAATTCCCAACTCATTCTCCTCCCCCGAAGGCTATTCAAAGTCACCATCTTTAAAAAGCCTCAAATCTGAGGGAAAATGAAGACTCCCTCTTTATCTTAGCGTCTCTCAGTGAGAGGGAATTTTGATGTTAAATACTGACTGGTTTGTTTTTTGTTATGATGGGAGGAAATTTTGTTTGGTTCAATGAGAGGTGATGTTTAGCATTTTTTATTTCCCCGGGTCCAGTACTGACGAGGGGGCCATCTCTCCGATGTATGGGAACCTCTTTCACGGTGTTCCAGTCCATAAACCAGCAGTACTTGGTTCTGGCTAAGAAAAAACACCAACTTTCACCTAAATATAAACACCTCTATGACTGCTGGAACAATAATGAAGGCATGAGACTGTGAGTGTGGGAAGAAAACACTGCCACAAGCCTGTTTGAACCTGCTGGACACGTAGGTGTACACTGAAACCAATTTTAAACCCTGATTTTATCATCATGGTTTGAAATTATTTGGAATTGATACCTGGGCCGGGAACATTTTGTTTTTTTACCTGATGGAAAAGAAAAAATATAAGTAATGAAGAAGTGGCTAAAAAGTCCTCAAATAACAACGAGCACAACAGTACATACAGTAACACAAAAAACACACATAACACAAAGAACACTTTTGAACACAGAAGAAAAGTACAGAATATACATCAAACAGACAGCAGTACACAAGTACCACACAAAACAAAACTATAAAATAAGGGAAATAAAGCAAGATAATAATACATAAAACAGCAGTACTGAAGATTTAAGACAGAGTTGTACGCCAGGGTTTAACATCAAAACCAACAATGCAAGATTTTTTTTTTTTTTGTATTTGCAATGTTTTTCCCCAATATATGAAGGGAGGAAGTGAAGACATAAAAATTAAAAAAGTAGAGAGAACTAATTTTTTAATAATTCAAAGAATGTTTTTTTGCTATATCCAGTACAAAATTCTCTCATTGCTACTTTTCCCTTTTATCTCACATTTATCATAATTAAGAAAACTACAAAATACACAACAACTTCACATCAAAACCCTTATTTTAGAATTCTAAGAAGACGAACTCAACATAAACAGGGAAAAAACTTTTTTTCGCAGATTTTTTTGTGGGAAAAAGAGTCACAGCGGACACAAATAAAACAATAAGTGAAAACAAAAAAAAATAAGAAACCTTTTTTCCCTTTTTGTTTTTGTCATTCAAATTCCGCCCACGCTGGAAGAAAATTTTTTGCCCCCTGCTGACCCACCATTTTTTTTCCCTGTTTTTTTCTTAATTTTAAACTTTTTTGTACTTTTTTTGGGGAATAACGGTTTAAAAGGGATCCTTTATAAAAAACCTTTAATATAAATACCTGGGTAAAATAAAATACCTTAATAAATTTAAAGCTTAAATTACCTTGGGGATATAAGGTTCCTTAAATAAAAATCCCTTATGTTTTATAAGGATACCTGGTAGGAATTTTAAGAGCCTTCTATGGGATCCCGGGTTAAATAGGTCCCTTTGGGGATAAATGATAAAGGGTTTAAAAGGGATCCTAAAAAAAGAATGCCCTTATTTTAAAAACCAGGAAAAAAGGAAAATCCGGGTGGGGATAAAGAATTGTTTGGGAAAAGGGATTCTCATTTATAAGGCCCCATTTTTTTTTAACTGGTATTTTAAAAGGTCCCTTAAAAAGGTGCCTGGAGGAATAAAAAACCTTTGGGGGTTTAAGGTCCTGTTGGGAATTTTGCCGGGTTTAAGGATTTTCATTTTAGGGTATGGAACCCGGGGTTTTAAAATCTTTTGGGGGATTAAGGTCCGGTGTTAAAGGGTCCGGTGTTAAGGATTCTTTATTAAGGTTGCCCAAGGTTGTAACCTTTAAATTAAGGGGTTTGGGTTGGGAAAGCCGGTTGGTTTTAAAAACCCCTTAGGGTTGGTTGACGGGGTTAAAGGTATCTTTCGTTTAAAGGTTCGGTTTTGGAAAAAGGTGGCCCCTAGGGATTTTCCCTTTTATGGGGTTTCCCCTGAGGGTAAAGGTCCTTTTTTGTCTTTGGTTTTTTGCCAGGGGTTTGGGGCGGGGTGTTTAGGATCCTTTTAATTAATTGCCTGGAGGGGGATGCCTTTGGCTTAAGGGCTTGTCAAAAAATGCCGGGTTTAGGCATTTACTTAAAAAAGGGTTTTTGGGCTTAAAAAACCGGATAAAATTGGAAGCCGGTTGGCTTTTCCCCATTCCCCAACCAACCGGGAAAAAAACTTGGCAACACCTGGCGAAACCAAAATCTCCCCTTTTTCCACTTTTAACCCCAATTTTTGGCCAAAAAAACCCGGGGTTTTAAAAGTTCCAAAAAAAACCTTTCTTAAAAAAATTTTTCCCCTTCCAAATTTTTTTCCCCCAACCCCAATTTCAACCACCCCCCCTTTCAACCATTTCCCCCCCCTTTCCCCCCCCCCCAAAAACCCCAAATTTCCCCCCCCGGGTCCTTTAAATTTCAACCCCCCGGGGGCAAATGTTCCCCTTTTCCCCAAAAAAGAAATTTTCACCCCCCGGTCTTTCCAATAAAATTTAAAAGGGTTCCCCCTTCCATTTACCCCCCCACACCCCAACCTTGAAACCCCCCCGGGGCCGTTTTTTGGGTTCCCTCCCTTCCAGGGTTCCCCCCCCCGGCCCCCCCCCCAAACCCCACGCCCACCCGGGGAACCCTTTTTTGTTTTCCCCAGTCCCGTGCCAGGGCCGGTGCCCCCCTTCCCCTTCCCCCACCCCACTGCCCGCCCGGGGTTTCCTTTTTGTTTTCCCGGGTCGCTGTCCAAGCCGTGGTCCCCCTTCCCCCTTCCCCCCCCCCATTTTCCCCCCCCCCCCGGGCCGGGGGTTTCCCCCGTCCCCCCGGTGCGCCAGGTCCCCTTTCCCCCACACCCCCCCCCCCAAATTGGGGGGTGGGTTTTTTTTTTGGATTTTTCCCCCCTGTCAAAGCCGGTGATTCCCCCCTCCCCTCCCCTTCCCCCCCCAATCCCCTTTCCCCTCCATCCCCCCCCCCTTTCCCCCACCCTCACCCATTCCCCCCCCCATCCCCCCCCAAATCCCCCCCCTCCCCTCCCTTCCCCCCCCCCCTCCAACCAATTCACCCCTTCAACCTTCTCCCCTTCCCCATTCCCCCACACCCCAAACCCCCCCCCCCCCCCCCCCTTTTCCATTCCCCCCCCATCCCCCCCTTCCCCCCCCCTTTTCCCCCCCCCCCCCCTTCACCCCCCCCCCCCCTTTTCCAAATTCCCTTCAACCCCCCCCCCTCCCCCCCCCCCACCCCCCCCACCCCCCCCCCCTCCCCAAATTCCCCCAACCGGGCCCCCCTTTCCCCCTTCCCCCCCCCCCCAATTCCCCACCCCTCCCCCCAAATCCCCCCCATCCCCCCTTCCCCAATCCCCCCCCACCCCAAACCTTTCCCCCCCCCCCCCCAAAATTCACCTGTCCCATTTCCCCCCTTCCCCACCTCCCCCCCCCACCCCCCCATCCCCCCCCCCCTTTCCAATCCCCTTTCCCATCCCCCCCCCCATCCCCCCCCCCAAAATCCCCCCCCTCCCCAAATCCCCTCCCCTCCCCCCCTTCCCCAACCCCCCCCCCCAAATTCCCCCCCCCCCCCTTTTCCCCCTTCCCTTTTCCCCTTTTTCCCCCCCCCACCAAAAAAAACCCCCCCCTTCCTTTTCCGGGGGTTCCCGTCCCCCTCCCCCCCCCCCCCCCCACACCCCCCACCCCCCCTCCTTTCCAAATCCCTCCCGGGGCCCCCCCCTTTCCCCCCCCCCCACACCCCCCGCATCCCCCCCCCCCCATTTCCAAAACCATTTTACCCCCACCCCAACCCCAACCTTGCACCCCCCCCCCGGGGTCCGTGTTTCCAAAAAGTTCACCTGTGCAAAGGGCCGGTGCCCCCCCTTCCCCACTTCCCCCACACCCCAACCTGCACCCCCCCCCCGGGTCCGGGGTTCCGGATTCACCTGTGCGAAGCCAGGGCCCCCCCCCTTCCCCCTTCCCCCACACCCCAACCTTCCCCCCCCCCCCGGGTCCGTGGTTTCCAGAGTCACCGGTGCCCCCGGGTGCTCCCCCTTCCCCATTTCCCCCCACCCCCCAACCTTGAAAACCCCCCCCCGGGCCCGGGGGGGTTCCAGGATTCACCTTGCAAGGCCAGGGCTCCCCCTTCCCCACTTCCCCCACCCCCCAAACCCTTTGCACCCCCCCCCGGGTCCGGGTTCCCAGGAGTTCACCTGGGGAAGGCCATGCTCCCCCCTTCCCCATTTTCCCCCAAACCCCCCAACCGCACCCCCCCGGGGTCCGGGTTCCAGAGTTCACCTGTGCGAAGGCCGGTGTCCCCCTTCCCCCTTCCCCCCACCCCCACCGCCCACCCAACCCCCCCCGGTCCGTGTTCCAAATTTTTCCCTGTGCCCCCGGGGCTTCCCCTTCCCCACTTCCCCACCCCCCAAACCTTTTTTCCCCCCCGGTCCGGGTTCCCAGGATCCCCTTTTCCCCCCAAGGCATTCTCCCCCCTTTCCCCATCTCCCCCAGGGCCACCTTTTTTCCCCCCCCCGGTCCGAGGGGTTTCAGGATTCCCCCTTTTTTGGGGCCCCGAGGCCGGTGGTTCCCTTTTTTTCTCTCTCCCCGGGTCCGCGTGTCCGGAGTTCGCCTGTGCCCCCTCAGGCATCCCCTTTTCCCCACTTCCCCGGGGGGTCTGCCTGAGGGCCCGGGGAGTGTCCTTTTTTTCCCCCCCAGGTCCGCGTGTCCGGGAGCCGCCTGTGTCCCCTCAGCATCCTCCCTTCCCCACTTCCCCAGGGTCGCCTCGAAAACCCGGGATTTTCACCTTGCGAAGGCCATTTTCCCCCTTCCCCCACTTCCCCCCCCCCCAACCTTCCCCCCCCCAAACCGGGCCCCCCCCAACTTTGAAACACACCCCCCCCGGGTCCGGGGTTCCCAGAGTTCACCTGGCAAAGGCCAGGTGCCCCCCTTCCCCACTTCCCCCAACCCCAACCTTGCACACCCCCCCCCCGGGTTTCCGGGTTTTAAGGGGTGTCCCCCTTCCCCACTTCCCCCACCCCCCAAACCTTGCACCCCCCCCGGCCGGGTTCCAGGGGGTTCCCCTTTTTGGAGCCCGGGTGCTCCCCCTTCCCCACTCCCCCCCACACCCCAACCTGCACCCCCCCCCGGGCCCCCCGTGGTTCCAGGATCCACCTGGTACGCCAGGTCCCCCCTTCCCACTACCCCACACCCCAACCTGCACCCCCCCGGGGTCCGGGGTTAGATTCACCTGTGCGAAGGCCAGGGGGCTCCCCCTTCCCCACTTCCCCCACACCCCACCTTGCCCCCCCCCCGGGGTCCGGGGGTTCCGGGAGTCCACCTGTGTGACGCCAGGTGCTCCCCCCCCTTCCCCCACTACCCCCCCACACCCCAACCTCACCCCCCCCCCCCCCGGCCCCCGTGGTTCCAGGAGTCCACCTGGGGAGCCAGGTGCCCCCTTCCCCACAAACCCCCCAAACCCCAAACCTGCCCCCCCCCCCCGGGGCCCCGTGGTTCCGGGAGTTCACCTGTGCGAAGGCCAGGTGATATCCCCCTTTTCCCCAAAAAAACCCCCACACCCCCCAAACCCTTTGAAACCCCCCCCCCCGGGTCCGTGTTCCAGGAGTTCCCCTGTGCGAAGGCCGGGTTTTTCCCCCTTCCCCACTCCCCCACACCCCCAACCTTGCACCCCCCCCCGGGTCCTGTTCCAGGAGTTCACCTGTGCGAAGGCCAGGTGCTCCCCTTTTCCCCATTTCCCCCCACACCCCAACCTTTGCACTCCCCCCCCCCCCGGGTGGTTCCAAGAGCCCACCTGTGGACCCCGGGGCCCCCCCCTTCCCCACACCCGCACACCCCAACCTTGCACCCCCCCCGGGTCCGGTTCCAGGAGTTAAACCTGTGCGAAGCCGGGTGCTCCCCCCCCCACTTCCCCCCACCCCCCAACCTTGCACCCCCCCCGGGGTCCGTGGTTCCGGGATTTCACCTGTGCAAAGGGCCAGGTGCCCCCCCCTTCCCCATTTTCCCCCACACCCCAACCTTGCACCCCCCCGGGTCCGTGGTTCCGGGATTCACTGTGCGAAGGCCAGGTGCCCCCCCCTTCCCACTTCCCCCACACCCCAACCTTGCACCCCCCCCCGGGTCCGTTTTTCCAGAGTTCCCTGTGGAAGGCCGGGGGCCCCCCCTTCCCCACTTCCCCCACGCCCCAACCTTGCACCCCCCCCCGGTCCGTGGTTTCGGATTTTTCACCTGTGCGAAGGCCAGGTCTCCCCCCCCCCCCATTTCCCCCCACACCCCAACCTTGCCCCCCCCCCCGGGTCCGGGGTTCCAGGGTTCCCTTTGGGGGCAAGGCCAGGTGCTCCCCCTTCCCCACCCCCCCCCACACCCCCAACCTTGCCCCCCCCCCCCCCCGGGTCCGGGTTTCCAGGGTTCACCTGTGCGAAGGCCGGGTGCCCCCCTTCCCCACCCCCCCCACCCCCAACCATGCACACAAACCCCACCGGGCCCCGGGGGTTCCAGAGTTCACCTGGCAAAGGCCGGTGCTCCCCCTTTCCCCCAAATTCCCCCACCCCCAACCTTGAAACCCCCCCCCGGGTCCGTGGTTCCAGATTCACCTGTGCAAAGGGCCAGGTGCTCCCCCTTTCCCCATTTCCCCCCACCCCCAACCTTGCACCCCCCCCGGGGTCCGTGGTTCCGGGAGTCCACCTGTGGACGCCGGGTGCCCCCCTTTCCCCCCACACCCCCACAAACCCCCAACCTTGCACCCCCCCGGGGTCCGTCCCTTCCCACTACCCCAACCTTGCCCCCCCCGGGGTCCGGGTTCCAGGAGTTCACCTGTGCGAAGGCCAGGTGCTCCCCCTCCCATTTCCCCCCCCACACCCCAACCTTGCACTCCCCCCCCGGGCCCCTTTTTTCCCCGGGAGCCCTTCTGTCCCCTTCAATTTTCCCCTTCCCCATTTCCCCAAGGTATCCTCCCCTTTTCCCGGGCCCAATGTGTCCGGGAATCCACCGGGGGCCCCCCCGGGGATGTCCCCCCTTTCCCTCACTTCCCTTGGGATATCTTCCATCTCCCTCCCGGGTATTTATCCCGAATTCAGCTCAGCCACCCTCCGGAACTAGCCAATGAAACGAGGCCTTGTCTACTGGTCTACGGTAAAACGTCCAGGTGGGGGGGAATTACAGGAGGGAACACACAGGAAACGCGCCCTGTAGTTACACCCCCCAAAGACAGTCTAAACGTGGGCAGCCAAAAACCAGCCCACTACCGCCATTCGCCCACCAAGGCCTGGCCACTTAGTGAAAAATTTTGGGATTTCTTTTATTTTACCAAAAATTCATAAACTTTAAAATAAAGTTTTTTTTTTGTGTTTAATAACACTTAATGCATTTGGGTGAATGTTTTTTTTTAAATAACTGAAATAATATAAACTTGGGTTTTTTTTATTTGGTTATTTGTCTTAGTATTTGCTAAAATGAGTACAAAGCGCCGCTCACAATGTTAATAAGTCACTTTATCTGACTTTTTGGTTTATCCGGGGTAATTTACATATTCTTAATATGTATGAAAATTTGTGTAAGTTTTTTACGTATTTGTACAAGTAAATTTTACTTAACTTACACATAACTTGTTTTTACCTCATTTGCGCTTTTCCTAAACGAACTTGTGTGTTCACCACATTCATACACTCGAAAAAACGCGCCATAGCACACCACCACACACACACACACACACACACACACACACACACACACACATGTATAAAACACACTCACTGCCTCTTACGCTAATATGTATGTAATTACAAATACACAAAATATAAACTAGAATTAAGGTGGTGGCTGGTGCACACTGGACAGTACGACTTTTCTAAATACTTTTTTTTTATGTTGTAATGTTCTGTGATGTGAGAATGTCAAGCAAAATGTAAAACTAATGTTGTGTTGTAATGTGTTGAGATGTTTAAATGTTAGCAGTATTATACATGAATGTTGTGCCACACAATGGTATTTCTTCAGTCCTAATGTTTAGGTGATTTTTAACTCGTAGCTGAACATTATTCTGTTCATAGATAAAAGTATTAACTTCCATTTTATGAAAACGTTAACTTGATTTTTTTTCCATTTTGTTCAAATTTTTTTAAAAAGTTGTTTTGATTCAAATTTAAATAACGGTTCACACATAACCTTATAAATGAAAAACCACCTGATTCACATTAAAAAAATTTTAAACTTAAACTACATTAAACATTTTATGGCTTTAAATTTTTTTTTTTTAAAATTTGAAGGGTTTATTATTTACTGAATCCGATCACTCTGATTTTTGTAAAACATCATTGAGTGCCACAATAGCATAAGAGAATTTGGGCTGAGAAATACTTTCATTGGGCACCATTACTTCAGTCTTGAAGCTGAGGCTGTACTCATCTGTCGCCCACCTGCATCGTCATGTAGAGAAACCTATTATGTACTTTTTGAGGGATATTTTATTTCAAATGTATATTCCGCAAGGATAAACATTCTGTTTAGGGAACATTTTAACTTAAATAGTCAGATCGCACCAAACTCACAAACACTTGTTATAACCCAGATTATTTCTGTTTTTTTTTTTTTTTTTTTTTTTTTATCAGCAGGAAGAGGATGTTTCCGGTGATTTTCAGATTAAAAACAGAAAAAAAAGTAATTCTTATTAAAAAAAAAAAAACAGCAAAAGGAAGAAGAAGGAAGGGGGGGGCTGGTGAAGTGAATTTGGGGACTGGTGAGAGTGAAGTGTGAGCGGTGAGAGTGAAGTGGGAGCGGTGAAGTGAAATGTGGGGAAGCTTTGGGGGAGAGTGAAGGGGAGCTGGTGGATAAAGTTGGAGCTGGTGAGAGTGAAGTCTTGACCTGGTGAGAGTGAGAACACCGGAGATCGCCCCCCACAATCTGGCTACATTCTTCATGTTACTTATTTAAGGAAGGGTGCCCCTCCCCATTTTAAAGGAAATTTTAATAAATTTTCTTTTTTTTTCTTCTTCGTTCTGGTTTGCATATAAGATAAGGGGAAAATTTTTCCAAACTTTCCAAGTTCAGTGTTTCAATCATTGAAATTTTTTTTAAATGTTTGTTCTTTAAATTTCACATGGCAAAGTTTTTTAAAATTTCTGTCTCGAAAGACATTCTTAGAAGACAAGTAGAAGGGGACTCTATGTTGACCTAAGAAAACCTGTGGGAAAAAAATAACACTATGGACCTAAGAAAAAACATGGTCCAAAAACAAAACTAAAGGGCCTAAATAACACATGGACTTAGGGAAAAAATATGAACTAAGATAACACATAAACTAGGGTAAAAAAAATTGGACCCCCAAAAAACATAGGCCTTAATACATAGGCCAAGATGAACCTGCCTAAATAACATTTGGACCTAAGATAACCTATGGGCTAAATACCCCTTGGGGCCTAAGATACCCCTATGGACCTTATAAAACTAGGACCCCAAGAATGACAAGATAAAACTAGGGCCCAGAAAACCCATGGGCCCAAAATAAAACATGGACCTTAGATAAAACTATGACCTAAAATAACACATGGACCTTAAAACAAATTTACCTAAGATAACACTAGGACCTTAATAACATTTTTGCCAAGAAACCATGGACCTAAAACACTATCCTAAGATTTTAAAATGGGGCCTTAAAAAACATTTTGAAACCCAAAAACACTAAGACCTTAAAATAACTTTTGCCTAAGATAACACATGGGCCTTTTAAAACATATGGGCCCTAAAAAAATTTTTGGCCCCGATAACATTGGACCTTTTAAAAACTAAGTACCATCTGGAAATTTAGGGCCTTTTGGGAACCTTTCTTGGGGCCTTTAATCCCCTTTTCCACAAACGACCACCCCCCCCACCCACACCAAAACACACCCACACAGACACAAACACACACAACACACACCCCACACACACCCCAAAACAACCAACCCCAACACACACACACAACAACACAACACACACAATCAACACACACCAACAACACACACACAAACACAGCACACACACCCCACCAACCCCCACACACAACAACAAAACACACAGGGGGAAAAAACACAAAAAAAAAACAAAGCAACAAAACACAACAAACCCCAAAAAAAAAAAACAAAAAAACCCCCCAAAAAACACAGGGAAAGGTTACACGGAGGCGAAGGGTCAGGGGAGACATAAAGACTAAGTCTGGGGAAAGACAAGTGGAAGAAGGAGTTGAAAAGGGGGCCCGGGACAAGGGGTTAAAGAAAGTGAAAAACTCAGAACAAGGAGAGGGGAAATTTTTTTTCAGTAAGGGGCCGAAATGGTACCTCAAAATTATGAGGCCCAAAACCCAAACAATTTTTTTAAAAAAAACCCAAACCAAACAAAAAAAACCCAACACATGAAACACCAACCGGCCCCAAACCCCAAAACCCCAATTAGGGAACACACACACACACACACACACACACACACACACACACCACAAACACACACACACACAAAACACAACACACACCACACACACAAATCCCAAACACACACACACACACACACCAAAAAAAAATAAAAAAAAACCAAAAACCCCCAAAAAAAAAAAAAACATTTTTTAAAAAAAAACAAAAAAAAAAAAGGAAAAAAATTCTGTTAGATTTAATTTCTCAAAAATGTTAGATTACATTTTAATACAACAAATTTTTTAATTTAAATTTAATTAAAAAATGTCTCAGACTTCCTACATTCCTACATCACTAACAATGCTCAGACTTTCCCACATTTCCTACATCACAACAAAGTCTCAGACTTCCTAAAATTCCTACACAAACAATTCCCCAATTTCCCCCCCTTCTTACATCCCCAAATCAAATTCCCACATTTTACTTTCAAAAAACTTCCCACTTCTTACATACAAAAATTCCACTTCCCACATTCTTACGTAAATTTAAAATTTCCCCCCCCCTTTAAACACTAACAATGTCTCACTTCCCCCCAAAAATAAAAAATTTAATTTAATTTTTACATCACTAACAAAGTCTCAAATTTCCCCCCATTTTTACACACTAAAATTTTTCACTTCCCCCAAAACTTACTAAAAATTCTCACTTCCCAATTTTTACTCACAAAAAATTCTACTTTTTCCCCCATCTACATTCTAACAATGCCCCCATTTCCCCCCATTTTTACATCCAACAATGTCCATTTCCCATTTTACATCACTAACAAAGTTCACTTCCCACATCTTTCATCACAACAATGTCTCACCCCCACGTTTTAACACATAACAATTCTTAAATTCCCAATCTTCGTCACAACAATGTCTCAACTTCCCCCTTCTTACATGTCTCAATTTTCCAAACTTCCCCCATTCTTACATCACTACAATGTCTCCCCTTCCAATTTTTACATCACAACAATGTCTCACTTCCCACTTCTACATCACTACAAAATTTTTCCCCTTTCCAATCTTCTCACTAACAAATTTCTCAAATTTCCCCATTCTTTCAATTAACATGTCTCAAAAACCCCATTCTTACATCATTTAAAAATGTCTCACTTTCCCCAAACCTTTCATCACTAAAAATGTCTCCTTCCAATTCTTACATCACTAACAATGTCCCCAAATTCCGACATTCTTTCAAATTCAATTTCACTTCCCCTATTCTTACATATAACATGTCTCCTTCCACATTCTTACATCATTTTAAAAATGTCTCACTTCCCAATCTTACATCATAACAAGTTCACTTTCCCCATTTTTAAATCACTAACAATGTCTCACTTCCCCACACTTACACATAAAAAATTCTCCTTTCCCCAAACTTACATATTTTAAAAATGCTCCTTCCCACATTCTTACATCATTAACAAGTCTCCCTTCCCAATTCTTACACATAACAATGTTCACTTCCCATTCTACATCACAACAAGTCCTTCCCCTTCCCCCATTCTTACTCATCAACAATTTCCCCTTTGCACATTCTTACATCATTAACAATGTCTCACTTCCCACATTTTTACATCATTAACATGTTCCCTTCCCCTTTCTTACATCCTAACAAAGTCTCACTTGCACATTCTTACATCACCAAAAATGTCTCCTTTCCCCAAATTTTTACATCAAACAATGTTCACTTTCCCCTTTTTTACTCATTAACAAAGTCTCCTTCCCAATTCTTACATCACTAACAATGTCTCAAATTCCACTTCTTACATCATAACAATGTCTAGGCTTCCCACATTTACATGTCTCACTTCCACTTCCCCACTTTACATTCTAAACTTCCACTTTCCCCCCATTCCCCACATCACTCCCAAAGTCTAAATTTTTTTTTTCAATTTTAACAAAGTTTTTAATTAATCTTCAGTAAAGGTTTTTTGTTTAGGTTTTAACCCAAAATTTTTTGGGATACACTTTTTAAGAAAGGGGGACTAAATTTTGACCAAAAAAGGGGCATCACACGCTTTAAGACACAGGTGACATCACACTCTTTTAAACCAAGGTGACTCACACTCTTTAAGACCACAGTACATCACAAACTTTTAAGACCACAGGTGACTTTACACATCTTTTAAAACCACAGTACACACACCCGCTTAAGACAAAGGTGACTCACACCTTTAAGACCCAGGGGACACACACTCTTTAAGACCCCAAATGACATCACACGCTTTAAGCCCCAGTGACCCTTCACACGCCCTTTTAAAACCACAGGTGACACCAAAACGCTTTTAAAACCACAGGGGACATCACACTCTTAAGACCACAGGTGACATCACACGCTTTTAAAACCACAGGGGCATCACACACTTTAAAACCAAGGGGACATCACACGACTTTAAAACCACAGGTGACTTTTACACCTTTAGACCACAGGGACTCACACGTCTTTAAGACCACAGGGGACATCACACTCTTTTAAAACCACAGGGGACTCACACTCTTTTTAAAACCACATTACACACACTCTTTAAGACAAGTACATCACACTCTTTAAGCCAAGGGGACATCACACTTCTTTAAAACCCCGGACATCACACAAATTTTTCTAAAACAGTTTTTTTGGAAATCACCCCCTTTCGCATTTTTTAATTTTTTTAAAAAATTTTTTTCCCCCCCTTTTCTTCTTAAAATTTTAAAATCTCTTTCCATAAATTTATTATAATGCCCTCAAAACTTTAACTTAAAACTTTTAAATTTTCCCCCTTTTAAAATTCGGGGTTTTTACTTTTTGTGCTCTTTTTTAAGCAATTGTTAGGGGGGAAAAATAGGCCCAAGCGGCGGTAAGGCTGAGCAAGACGCCAGGCTGAAAAAGGAAAACCCCAAAATGGCCTTCCAGGAAATTTAATTTTTTTTTAAAAAATTTTTTCTTTAAATTTTCTTTTACTTTTATTCCTACACAACACACAAAAAACACACACACACCACACACCACACACACACACACACAAAAAACACAAAAAATAATATAAAATATAAATATATAATATAATAAAATTTTTTTTTAAATTTTAAATTAAAAAAACTTTTTAAATAAAAATTTTAAAAAATTTGAAAAAATTTTTTAAATTTTTAAATATTTTTAAAAATTTTTTAAAAAAAGAAAAATTAAAAAGGAAATGAAACTTTTTAGTTTTTAAAAAAAAAGAATTTTTAAAAATCTCTAAAATTTTATTTTTAAATTTAAAAAATTTATTAAATAATTCTCTCATTTTTTTACAATACACTTCTCTAACCCGATTAAAAAAAAAAAAATATTCAACCAGTATGGAGAAAAACTGGGATGAAAAAAAACTGCAACTTTGGGGGTGGCTGCCACGACCTCCAGTAAAAGAAATGTGTCCCGCCGCAAAACCTGGGCCCGTACGACTGGGCTGCCGCAACCTGGCCAGTCGACTGTTTTGCCACAACCCGGCCAGTACGACTGTTGTTTTCCACAAACCCGGCCAGTACGACGGTGTGCCCAACCTGGGCCCTACGACTGTGTGCGCCGCAACCGGGCCATCGACTGGTGTTGCCCAACCTGGCCATACGCTGTTGTTTCCCAACCTGGCCGTACGACTGTGTTTGGCCCGCCCAACCTGGCCCGACGACTGTGTGCTGCCGCAACCCCCGGCCAGTACGAAATGTGTGTTTCCCAACCTGGCCAAACGCCTGTGTTTGCCCACCCCCGGGCCCGTACGACTGGTGTTGCCAAACCCGGCCAGTACCGTGGGTGCTGGGCCGGGAACCCGGCCATACGACTGTGTGCCCCCCTGCCAGACGACTGTGTGTGCCCCAAACCTGGCCAGAAAACTGTTGCTGGGCCCCAAAAACCCGGCCATAAAGACTGTGTGTTTCCCCCAAACCTGGCCATAGATTTTGTTCCAAAACCCGGCATGTGTGTTTTCCCCCAATTGGCCAGTACCGGGGTCCCCAAAAACCCGGCCATAGACGTGTGGGCCCAACCGGGCCCTAACACGGTGTGCCACAACCGCCATACGCTGGGGGTTTTCCCAAACTGGCCCGAGACTGTGTGTTGCCACAAAACCCGGCCATACCACTGTGTTGCCACAACCTGGCCGGGACGACTGTTGTTTTCCCAACCTGGAAGATGTTTGCCACAAACCGGCCAGTACGACGTGGTTGCCCCAAAAACCGGGGCCCCAAAAACCGGGGTTTTTTGCCCAAACCCGGCCTAACGACTGTTGTTGCCACAACCCGGCCAAACATGTGTTTGCCACAACCGGCCAAAAGATGTGTTTGGGGGGTGGGGGACAACCTGCCAGACGAATTTTGTTGCCACAACCGGCCAGACACTGTGTTGCCAAACCGGGCCCAAAAAACCTTGGGTTTTGCACAGCCCGCCATACACGTGTTTGCCACAACTGGCCAAAGATGTGTGTTACCCACGGCCTAAGGATGTGGTTGCCACAACTGCCCAGTAGACTTTTTGTTTCCCCAACTGGCCCCAAAGCTAAAGTTTTTTGGCCAAACCTGGGCCCTACCTTTGTTTCCACAACCTGCCAGTAACACTGGTTTTTGCCACCAAAAACCGGCCAGAAAGACTGTGTGTTGCCACAACCTGGGCCCTACAAAAGGCGTTTTCCCCAAACCGGCCATACGACTGATGTTCCACAACCGGCCATACGACTGTGTTTTGCCCAAACAAACCCGGCCCGTAACTGTGTGTTGCCCCCACCCGGGCCCAAAACGTGTGTCCCAACCGGGTAAACTGATGTTGAAATATAGGTTTTTTTCCACAAACCCCATCACCCCCCACAACCCCCTACGACCCAAATTTTCCCAAACCCCCATTACACGGGTTTCCAAAAACCCCAACACGGGGGCCCCAACCCCCAACACGGGAAACCCCAAAACGGGAAAAAACACACAAACTTTTAAAACATTTTTTCACCCCTACCACCACCCACCACCACCGAAAAAACCCCACCACCAAACCCCCATTACCAAAACCAAACACCCACCCCCTAGACCCCAAAAAACCCCGAATCAAAAACTAAACCCCGAACCACCACGAAATACCAAAAAACCCCCCAAGCCCCCCCCAAAAAACCCCCAACCCCAAAAAAACCCCCCCAAAAAAACCCAAAAAAATCCACGAAAGAACCCCCAAAACCCCCCGTTTTATTTTAAAAAAGTTCTCAACCCAAAAATAAATATTAAAAGTTTGAAAAAAACCCGAAGAACACTTAAAAAGTAAGAAACAGTTTGGACTTTAAGGATTAAGGGGAAACTGGACATCGGGAGACATAAAAGGGAAGTGACCGAAATTTTAAAAAAAAAGAAAAACCTTTATTTTGTAAAAGAACCCCCGAAGCCTTTAAAAAATTTTAAAAGGGTTTTTTTGAACCAAACGTAAAATATCCGGAAAAAGTAAACAAAAAACAAAACATAAAAACAATAAAAAAATACCAAAAACAGTAAATAAAAAAACAGTTAATACACAAAAACACTGGGAAAAAAAACAAAAACATAAACAACACAAAAAGTAAGGGAACAAAAAAGTAAAAAAAAAAAACAGAAACGAATACAATAACAAGGGGGAAAAATAATAAAAAATAAAAAAAAAAAAAAACAAATAAAAAAATTAAAAAATAAAAAAATTAAAACAAAAATAAATAACCCCGAACAAAACAAAAATACTAAAAAAAAAAGACCGACGATTAAAAACAAGAAAAAGTAAAACCTAAACGGAATAATCAAAAACAAGGAAGTAATAAATAAAAAGGGGCCCCTCTCAAGAAACCGAAAAAGTACAATAACACAGAAACTTACAGATAAAAACAAAAACCCGCGAACCCAAAAAACCCGAAACCCCGACAGTACCAAACACAAAACCAGTAAAAAAAAAATCAGAAAACCCTAAGTACAAAACAGAAACCCAAAATACAATAAAACAAATAAATTTAAAGAAATAATGAAAAATTAAAGAAACAATAAAATTTTTAATTTTTCTTTTCCGACTTTTTACAAAAACATTTTAGTTTAAAAAACGAAAACATCAATATAAACAAGTAAAAGTCTCAGGGCCTTTAAGCGTATAGGTTAAAGTTTCAAGGTTTTTTTGTTAAAAAATAAAAATTTGGGAAAGTAGCATTTTAAAATCAGAAAAAATAAAGAAAAAAAGATAAAAAGTCGGGTTTTAAAAACAACAAAAAGATAAAATACTTCAAAAACAATCACAACAAAGAAATTCAAGCCCGAAAATCACAACAAGTAAGTTAAGCAGAAAAAAAAACAAAAAAATAAGTTTTCGCAGGGTAAACAAAAACAAACATAAAAAGAAAATACGGTCAAATTTAAAAAAAACAACAACATAAAAGTAAAAACAGGAACAAAACACAAACAAAGTAAGTTTTCCCGAACTCACAATTTAAAAGGCGTTTAGGAACAAAACAATAAAATAAGTTACGCAGAACATCACAACAAATCCAAAACGAAAATTCAAAGAAATAAAATTCTGAAAAATCGGGTATGAAAAAAATAAATTTTAAAGGTAGGGTAAACAAAAAATAAGATAAGGTTTTTTTCCAAAATTTTTCATACACCCCAAAAAAAAAGACAATTTTTATCCGGTTTCAAAAAAATTAAAAAAATTAAATTTTAGGTGGGAAAAAACCCCACCAAATTTGATAAGTGTAGTCATTTGTCATAACCCCAACATTAAAATAAGTTTAATGGCCAGGGTTTTAAAATTAAAACCCTTGAAGATTTTTTTGGGCAAATTTCTTCCCACCCTTTTGGATTAAAGTTGCTGGCCCGGTTGTACATCAAAACCCTTTTAAAAAATTTTCTGGGCCAAAATTTTCCCCTTGTAAGTTTACTGGTTTCGGTTTTAAAATCCCCAAAAATTAAATTTTTGTCGGCCTTTTTCTCACACCAAACCTTTGGGTTTGTCTGGTCAGGTTTTTCCAAACCCCCATTAAATAATTTTCCCCCATTTTTCCAACCAACTGGGTTGTCTGGTGGTTGTAACATCAAAAACCCTTGGGAAAAGGGTTTCTGGCCCGGGTTAACTTTCCCCCCCAACATTGTAAGTTTTACGGTCAGGTTTAAACCCCAAAAATTTAAATAATTTAATGGTTTTTTTTTCCCCATAACCAACATTTAAAAAAATTTTACTGGCGGTTGAAAAACAAACAAAATTTTTAAAAGGGTGTTTAAAAGGGGAAATTATTTTCTTTCCTTTTTTTTTCTTTTGGGATGAATTTTTTCCAAAATTGAAGGGGGGAAAAAATAAGACAGAAAAAAAAAAGTGAAAAATTGTTTTAAATTTTCGAATTTTTTGCTATTTTACAAAAATTTAAAAAATTTTATTTGATTTTCCCAAAATTTTTAAAAAATTTTTTTTTAAAAAATAAAAAATAAATTTTTTGCGGGGAGAAAAAAAATTTTTTAAAAATTGAAATATAGTCAAAAAGTATTTTGTAAAGTGATAAAAATTAAAATTTCGTGAAAAGGTTTTAAAAATTATTAAAAAGTGTGCGGGCCTTTTTTTCCCCACTTTGTTTTGACGTTACCGCTTTTTTGACTTTTTTTGGTACAGTTACAACTGTCTTTGCCCCTGATTTTTGTTTCGGGGTCGTTAAAAAGTCTTTGCCCCTGCTTTGTTTCTGGTACAGTTCACAACTGTCTTTGTCCCTGACTTTGTTTCTGGTACATTTTCACAACTGTCTTTGTCCTGACTTTGTTTCTGGTACAGTTCAAACTGTCTTTGTCCCTGACTTTGTTTCTGGTACAGTTCACAACTGTCTTTGTCCCTGACTTTGTTTCTGGTACAGTTCACAACTGTCTTTGTCTCTGACTTTGTTTCTGGTACAGTTCACAACTGTCTTTGTCCCTGACTTTGTTTCTGGTACAGTTCACAACTGCCTTTGTCCCTGACTTTGTTTCTGGTACAGTTCACAACTGTCTTTGTCTCTGACTTTGTTTCTGGTACAGTTCACAACTGTCTTTGTCCCTGACTTTGTTTCTGGTACAGTTCACAACTGTCTTTGTCCCTGACTGTTTCTGGTACAGTTCACAACTGCTGGACAGTGTTATATAAAATTGCAAAATATTGTTTAATTTAAATAAAATATTAATGTTTGATCATTTCCTGCTGATTATACCAAACAATGAATGTCAAAATTGTGACTGACGGAGTGATGGAAAAGACAAAACATAGGTAGTGAATAACTGGCTGGGTTTAGAAAGAGGAAGGTTATGTGTGCATTAACATAATCTTGCAGAATAAAAAGAAAAGTGAATTGTTACGAAAGACATGGCGTTTGTTGCCAGACTTTCTAACGTACAGCAGAGCAACTTACAAGTGAATAAAAATAGCAGTATCAGAGTCACTGCTGAAATAATTTTTTGTCGTGAAGGTCGACTTTAACAACAAGATTTTTTTTATTGTGAATGAGAGAGTGATGGTTCCTGTGAAATGTTAAGTGAAACTTTTGGGAATTTTGAGTCAACATAAGGGGCCATCCAGGGTTCCCGCGCGCGGAGCAAAAAAAAAATCGAAAATATATGAAAACTGAGTTATTGTTACCAAAAAATAGCTGAACTTTCTGGCTACACGCTGGTATAATTATTATCCTTGTACGATGTTTCTAAAAGGAATTACAGCCATTTATAACAGGCATGGTGACAGCGCTGACGCAACATGTTGCGTAAGAAGCGCTGACTCAGCTTTGTTGACGTTTTTGTTACGTTTTCCCCCGTGTTATTTTGATCGTTTTCGTACATCTTTATGTCTAATATAATACAAATTCACCATCTGAGATCATGCCAGAGTGGGCGGAGATAATATGGTCAAGGAACCAATCGGGAACCCCTGGGAATAGTGCATAAAATGGCCGACACCTCCAGCCAACAAAATATTCCATACCCACGCTAATATCAATTATAAGGCTTATTTATCTATCACAATTGATCTATTATGATATAATGCAATATAATAATAGCATATAAACATAAAAAGTACACCTCAAAAAAAAATTATATAATTTATAATATGACGCCCCAAGGAATAAATTTCTATCGATATTTCCCCTGAAGGTGAAGAGAGGGTCCGCCCTCTCTCATCAGTGATGAGAGAAAACGTATTTACAATGGTTAACTGTAATAAACACTCGTAGGTCACGCAAAAAGTGTAAAATAAAGCGAATTTTTCGGGGAAAAAAATTATTTCCCGGGCAGCGGGGGTGCCGCGCGCTTCGCCTATATCTCGAAAGTAAGTTATTTACCTATTATGGATCCCCTATCCTTATTTATGAATGAATTGACTTGATTTTCACAACAAACAAGAAGAATGATTGCTTTACAAATGTCAGAAGCGTTTCTGAAGTATCCCAAATATTTTCAGATTTGTGTGTGCAAACAAGACCGACATCTTCCAAAATGTCAAAAAAGTTATGAAACTTTATTTTTTTAGCATGAAGATAAGATTTATTATATAATTGCGGTCTTACATATGATGGAATTAGAAGTGTTTTTCCCGCGGGAAAATGTCAAAACCATTTTTCCAAGTCCCATGATTTTTTTGGGAGTATCCCAAAATGAAATTTTTTTTCGAAAATTTTTGGGGCATTTTTCTTTTCCCTTTTTTTTGGCCGATATTTTTGAAATTTCAGCACAGGAGGGTGTTATTTTAAGCTTTAATATTTACACCAAAAATGAAGGGAAATTTGGGTTCATAAAAAAAGGGACGCCCAAATTTTTTTTTTCCCCACTGACACCTAATTGTTTTGGGAAAAACAAAATAAAATTGGGGGAGACCCTGTTGGGGGGGAAAAGTTTGTGGGGAAACTACAAAATTTAAAATTAACATTTACGCTCAAAAATTTTAATTTTTCCCCCGTTTTATTTCCTGGCCATAGATTCACATGGGGAACGGGGAAAAAATACATGTTTTGAAAGTTATCTTTGGGGTGTTTGGTGTGTTTTGTGTGTGGGGTGTGTGTGTGGGGTGTGTGTGTGGTGTGTTGGTGTGGGTGTGTTTGTGTGGGGTTTTTGTGTGTGTGTGTGTGTGTGTGTGGGGTGTGGGGTGGTGTGTTGTGATGGGTGTGTGTGTGGGGTGTTTTGTTGTGTGTGTGTGTGTGTGTGTGTGTGTGTGTGTGTGTGTTGTGTTGTTTGTGTGTGGGGTGTGTGTTTTGTGTGTGTGTTGTGTGTGTTGATGTGTGGGTGTGTGTGTGTGTGTGTGGGGTGTGTGTTTTTGTGTGTGTGTGTGTGTGTGTGATGTTTTGGATTGTGTGTGTTGTGTGTTTTGTGGGGGGGGGGGGGGGAATGTACTTTTTGTACTTTCGTATTTACCTGGGGAAACGTTTCGTGTTTTGCAAAAAGGAAAATGATGAATTTCAACAAGAAAAGAAAGTGATATTTTTTTGTAGCAGATTTTGAGGGGGGAAGATTAAATCACACTGAAAACCCCTCTATACAAGATAAAACGTTCGCACATTAAACTTATAAAGCTGCACGGGGGGAAAACAAAAAAAAAATCCCTTAAAAACATAATGAAACGATAGAGGCCGAGAAACCCTAAGTAACCTCCCCCTTGGGGGCCCGAGTTGGGAGGCCTTGGTGTTGTCTGGCGAACTTTTTCCGGCTGTCTTGGTGGGTGTAATTACAGGACGCAGTTTTCTGTGTTTTCCCCTCCTGAAATTTCCCCACCCACTGGCCCAAGTCTCGGCAGTAGACCAGCAAAGAAAAAGCCAAGTTACCATCCAAAAAGGGTTTACTGGGGGAGCACCCAAACACATACACAACACAAACACAACACACACAAAACACACATACACAAATAAACCCCCCACCCACCACCACCCCAAAAAACCCCAAATCACCCCCCCCCAAACCCCCAACCCCCTCCCCCCCCAAACAAACCCCCCCCAACCCAAACCCGCCCACCCGCCCCCCTGGGAAAGTAGGAAAAAGGGAGTTCATCTGGGGGAAAACACAGTTTTGGACTTCGGGACACAAGGATAGAAAAGCAGGGGAAAAAAAAACCGAGAGGGGGGTGTGGAAGGGTTGACAGGGGGGGGCCCCACGGTTTGGAGCCTGGAAACATAAACCACACCTGACTCTGACCACAATTCCCCATGTCACCCCTTTCGGGACCAAACCTAACTATGATCAAAAATTAAAACATAAATATCACCTCACTAGGGACCACATTCTGCAGGGATCCAAAACCCTGGAAGTTCATCTGAGGGTAACAGGGATTTCTGGACACAGGGAAACTGGGAAAAGCCCCAAAAACCCAACCGGGGAGTGGGAAGTGTGGAAGGGTTGACATCCCGGGGCCCAGGGAAATAAAACCTGGAAAATAAACCACGTTCACAGGCCCATCCCCTGACTACGCCCTCACCTAAATTTGCCCATACAAAACAAATGCCACCCCTAACTATGATCACCCCCTCACTATAACCTCCCCTAACTATCCCAAAATTCCCTCACCACATCTACGACCTCACATCACTGTAAACCACCCCAGATGGACTTTTTGGACACAGGGGAACTAAGGAAAGCCCCAAAAATTTTGGGAAAGTGGGAAGGTGGGAAGGGTTACACCCGGGGGGCCCCAACGGATGAAGACCTGGAAAAAATAAACCCCCCCCCTAAACCACAACTATCTATGACCTCACCAAAACTATGATCACCCCAAACCCTAGACCCCCCCTCACCTAGGGACCACATGGGCCCCAGGGCCATGATCTATTGAAAATTTCTGAAGCTGGGGGAATGTTCATAACCCAAAACACAAATTTAAAACCTAATAAGGGGGAAAAAGTATGGGGGTTAGGGAAAGGGCAGCAACAATCCCTAAGCGTGGGAAAAAGGCAAGTAAAATTACTGGGATTTAAAAATCAAGTTTAAACCCCGCTCAGCTCGAATGCAAAATTAATACAAAAACATTAAAAAACTTGGTATGAAGAAAGATTAAGCCCCTTTAAATTACATTTCCCTTGAAAGGCGAAAAATTTGAGGGAAAAAGATCGATGTGAAATAAGTGGAAGATGGTTATTAAAAAAGGGGCTATTTATAAGGGGTGTTAAAAAATATCTCTCCAAAAAAAGTATTTAGTAAAGTATTGGTTTGGAAAAAGGGTACTTGATGAGTGGAACGGGTCTGCTGAAATCGTTTTTTTTTTTTTTTTATTTTTATTCACTAAAACCTCACAAAACTATGCCCACAGCCTCATTATAAACCTCACCAAACTACCCCCCCAACCTATGACCCATCTACGCCACCCCTCACTTTACCCCCCTCTCCCCTATGCCCAAATTTTTAGGGCCCACACCTCACTAGACCTCACCTACTTAACAACCCCTTTCCCCTTGCCCAACCGGGGGAGTTCATTTTGAGTGGACACAGATTTTCTTGGGGGCCCCGGGAACAAGGGGAAAGCACCAAAAAAAACTGTGAAAGGATTGAAATGGGGGAAACCCCCAGGGAAATTAGAGACAACATTTCTTCATCCCTGTGTTTTTATTCACTTGTAAGTTAGCAACGTTGTAAAAAACGCAATGTTTTTGGGGTTAAAAATTGTTTTTTTCTGTTTATTAAAATTTCTGCAAAATTATGTTGATGCACCCCATTCCCTTCCTCTAAAAATATCCGAAAGTTAAAAAAAAACATTTCGGGGGAACCATCACCCTTTTCTACACCAAAAAAAACTCCTTTTTAAAATTTGATACTGCTGTTATTTTTCACTTGTAAAAATTTTCTCTGCTGTACGTTTAAAAAAGTCTGGAAAAAAAACTCGGGCATTTACAATTTTTTACCCTTTTCATTGCTTGGTATAAACAACACTCAATGGGGCAAAAAATAAAATTTTATTTAAATTAAACCCCTATTTTGCAATTTTTTCAACACTGTGTCCCCGCAATTATAAACTGTTTTGTTTCCACTTTTTGTTTTAAATTTTTGGGCCCTATGTGACAATGTCCCTTTTCCCCCAAAAAACCTGCGCAGAAAAATTATCAGCATTGGTCTTTTTAAAAAATTTTGAATAAAGGTGAAGTAAATGCTGTAAGTAGTTAAATTTTGTAGATATCCTTAAAATTTAAAGATAAAATTTTGAAGATTTTAAGGGAAATAGCCCAAATGAGAGAACTTGTACTGGATATAGCAAAAAAAAAAAAAAAAATTCTTTTGGGAAATTTTTAAATAATTAGTCTCTCTCTCCCTTTTAAATTTTTTTTGGGGTCTTCACTTCTATACCTTACTATATTTAGCAAAAAAATTCGCCAAAAACAACAAAAAACCCTCTATGGGAAAAAATAAGAGTCAACCTTTCGACAGAAAAAGGGTTTTTGGGGTTGATTTTTTTCAAAACCCGTCCAGTACAAAATTTTGTCTTAAAAGTCTTCAATACTGCGTTTTTTTTGTATTATTATCTTGCTACTCTTCCCTTATTGTTTTGCATTGTTCTTTTGTGGTATTTTTTGTACTTGGGTGTAACCCGTTGGGTGTATATTTTCTGTACTTTTTTGGTATGTTACAGTTTTTTTGTTTTGTAATTTCTGTATGTATGTTTTTGGGTTTAAATTTTTATTTTTTTAAATACATTTTTTAGCCCCCCTTTTTCATTTCTTATTTTTGTTTTTTTTCACATGGTCAAAAAAACAAAAAGCTTCCGAAACCAGAGTATAAATTTCCAACTAATTTCAAAAACACTGATTTGAATATCATGGTTAAAATTGGTTTTTAGTGTAACCCCTTACGTGTCACAAAAAAGGTTTTTAACAGGCTTGAAAAAGGGGGTTTCCCTTTTCCACACTCACAGTCTCACTGACCTTCCTTTTTTGTTCCCGGAGTGTAGAAGGTGGTTTTTTATTTTTAGGTGAAAAATTAAAAGATTTTCTTAGCCAAACACCCAAATCTGCTGCTTTCTTTGTGACTGGGAAACCGTGCAAGGGGGTTTTTCACTACATTAGGAGAGAATGGCCACCCGTCAAAACATTGGAGCCGGGATGAAAAATGTTCAACTCCCAAATTCATTGAACCAAAAAAAAAATTTTTCCCCCACCAACCGTCAAAATTCCCCTCGGTGACGACGTTTAAAATTAGAGGGGGTCTTCAATTTGGGCCCCAGATTTGAGAGCTGCTCGAGAAGCAAATTTAAGTTAGTGGCCCAAGGGGGTTTTTCGGAAAAAAATCACAATTTTGGGAACAATTTATTTCTTGGGGAAAAATCCCAAAAGACAAAAGGACAAACATTTTTAAAATTTTTATTTAAAAATTTAAAAAAATATTTTGCAATTTTATCTAACCAAATTTTCCAGCATTGTGAACTGTAACCCCGAAAAAAAAGTCAGGGACCAAAAACAGCTGTGAAAATGTTTCCAGAAACAAAATCAAAGGGAAAAGGCTGCTCGGTTTTAATTTTTTGTTTTTTCACTAAAATACTTATAATTTTTTTGTCCGTATTTGATCTGTCTTTCCACCCCAAAAAATCTTTTTGCAAGAAAGGGTTTTCAGTTGGCCCTTTTTTTTTTGCAGTTGTCTTCGTTTTTAAAAAAAGCAAGTCACTGAAACGCCCCTAAGGGAAGCAACCAAAAAAAAACACAAGTACGGACACAAAAACCACACAAATTAAATTTTCTGGCCCACTCTACTATAAAAATATATATATATATATATATTTTATTTTAAATTTTAATATATATATATATTTATATATATATATATATTTTTTGTATAAAAAAAATTTCCAGCACATTTTCAATAAATATTATCCAAAACTAAAGTCACACACATTCTGTTTCTGTTTCACACAGCTTTTTAAAATTATATTTATATTTTGGTTTTTTTATTTTTAAAGAATTTTTGAAAAAAGGGAGGATGGGAAAAAGCTATTTTATAGTATTTTTTAGAAAATCCTTTTTTCAACATCTTCCCTCATCCCCATCAGTGAAGGTATGAAAATAGGTAGTTTTGGAACCTTGTGCTTTCCCCCCAAAAATTGTCGGATCTTTCTCCAAAATTTTTTCTCTTTCCGTTTTATTGATTAGCTTTTAAAAACTAGAAATTTTCCCTTGTCTTTGTTTGTGTTGGGCTAAACATGTTAATTTAATTCGTGCCTTAATCGGGGCAGTGTAGTTTCGGGTGGTTTTTCCCCCGTTTGAAGTTTCCTTCGACCCTTTGCTTGAAAAATTTCTTAAATTTCTCTAATTTTTTCTAGTAAGGGGTTTTTATTGTTGGTAATCTTTGTGGGAAATAATTGGCCAAATTGCCCTTGGTAGCTTCAATTATTCGATTTTGCGGGAAAACCCGGGTTGCATCAAACAATTGCACTGGAAGGTAGGGGTTTTTTTCCCAAAAACAACCCCAAAATTTTATTTCCTCCAAACCCCCATAAGCCCTTTAAGGGTTTAAATCCAAAGGGTGTTAAGATTGGGGTTTAAAAGGGGTTACAGGTATTTTAAATGGAGAAGTTTGTAGTTTTTATTTTAAAAAGGGATATGGTCAGGGTCCCACATTTCCACCAGGAGATATACGAAAAGTGAAAGATGGGCACAGTCTTTTGTTTGCCCGTACTTTTATCTGGGGTTCCTGGATTTAGGTCCAAAAGTACGATTTTAAAATGGGCCTTGAAAAGAAAGTTTCTAGCTGTCATGATATTAAAGATTGGTTTTCCCTTTTAAGTTTACCCAGTGGAATACCAGCTCCACTTTGAAGAGGGGGAGGGGAAGAGCATTTAAAAACTCCCCCCTAGAATTGTTTTTGGGAAAATTTTTGCTTAATTCCTTTTGTCCATGCGACGTTGTTAGTTTTTTTGCAAAAATGTTATTTCATCAACATGAATATTTTTTTAAAGTATTCCTAATTTAAACCCAAAATGGCTTCCCCCACAAAACGGTCCTCTCGATTTTTCCACATTTGAGTAAACCCCGTAATTTAATATGTTTATCAACTCTTTCAGCTGTCCCCGTTCAAAAAATATAACCCTCGGGGATTGTAGTTATGTAGTTCAACCTCAAAAAGGTAACCCGGTTTTTAAAAAATTTTTTAACTTAAATTGGAAAAATTTTAATCCCCATTATTTCTTTTTCTTCGCTCGTAACCTTTCGCTCCCGAAAGCCTGCAATTTAAAGTTTATGGTTTGGGATGTACAAATTCCCTGGGTGGACTGTCCAAGGGGGGAGGGAAATTTTGCGTGGATGCTTGTGTATTAAAAAATCCATTTAAACTTCATAGAGGCAGTAATATTAACAACTCATTAAAAATCGTTAGAGCGTTAGAGGGCATCCCTTTATAAAACTGAGTTGTGCTATTTTCAGTTTTAGGAAGCGAGGCTCGTGGGGAGTTAATGGGGGCTGTGTAGGCTCCAAGGGGTTTTTAGATAGGCAAAGGGGAGTTAAACCTTTGGGAAAAATTCCCGTTCAAAAAGGGATCAGGGTACAATACGGGGGAGTAGGGGACCCCCTTTCTGGGGCAATTTTTTTGTTCCCGGTGTTGACTTAAACAGGGTTTAGAGGAGTTTACAACCCCGGGTTTCGAGGAGGGCGATTCCCCGGGCCAGGATGACTTGGCTTTTTTTTAGATGTTTGAGTAAAGGTACATACTTCTTGGGTTTTGAGGGAAAGGGTGGGTCATAATAAAACCTTTTACTTTTCAGGGATAAAAGAAAGGGAGTGATTTCCCCTTAGCCCTTAAAACATTTAAAAAATTTAGAGCAGATTGGGAAAGTCACCCCTGCTATGTCTTTGGGGCCCTCAAGTACATTAGGGTTTTGTTCTCATTTTTCCCCGTTGTGGATACCTGGAATAAAAGATGCGACTTAACCTTGTTGTTGTGTCTGTTGTAAGTGAGGGTTAGATTGGGGCGCTCCAAGAGGGGCAGAATTCCAAACATTGGAACCATTGGTAGAGACCTGAGGAGTCCCACTTGATCCAGGCAGAGCTGGGAAGGAAGCTTGGGACATGGTTGGCGGTGCCTGGGGAGTGGTCTTCTTAGAAGTGGATAGTTTCTTGGCGTCAAGAATTTTCTGCATTTCCTTTTTTCTTTCAGAACAAATAGCAGAAACAGCTGATGGTTTCCATTACAGAGGACACATTTAGGTGTATTTTTATTGGTACAATCACGATAGGAATGTTGGCCAGAGCAAATGCTACAAATTTGCCCTTGTGTACTGCATTTGTTGTTGTTATGACCAAAGGCATAACACTTGAAACATTGTGTCACACTGACAAAGCGTTCCATAGAAATTTGGTCAGATGTACATCTGGTACTGAAACATTTGAAGCCATTTTGACACACAAGTTTGGCCTCCTCAGGTGTCTCGAGTATTAATTTTAAAGTTACCTTATTGTTGTTGTGATTCGAGAATTTATGTGCTTCTACAGCCCTAAGGTCAGAATTCTCGGTATTAATGTTATCAACAATTTCATTGACAGTGCTGTGTTTCATAAAACTGTTGATTCTGGCCACAAACACAGTCCTCTGAGCTTGATAGCTGTCAAGTGCAACTGGGGTAACACCAGAAGTCTTCAGTTTATCCAAGACATCATGCTTTAGCAGTTGAAGTAACTCTTCTTCCGAAGAGAGGAGAAGTACTGCTCCAGCGTGGGTTTGAAAAACATCCACTGGAGCAACAGTTGAGTTGGAGCAAATGCATTTTAGAATGTCTTTCATGGACATTTGATTTCCATCAATGCGTAATCTTACACGAGTCCTCGCCATGATGCCTGGGAAGGAGCATCTGGCAGAGGAGTTGCTTAACAAAAAGGTATCTTTCCTTAATGTTAGCCTAACATCCTATTTCAGCTGACTTATGAAGGTCAGCCCCTAAGATAGCCTACCCTCGAGTAGTGAGGGGAAAGGGCCCAAGGCAAAGATCGGCTGGATTTTAAAAAACCACACGGGCTACCAGATGGTCAAAATGCCTTGTGTTAACTCGCCAAAGCGAAGTTGCCGAAAAAGAAGAAGATAGGACAGTCAGAAGGATAGCAATGTATGTAGTGTGTTAAGTGTGTGGGCCAGTGTTGATGTATGGGTGAGGGGAGGATGGGGAAGGATGGGGGGATGGGGATGAGAGGGGTGAACAAGCAAGCAAGTCACCGCCTTACCCTCTTGCTGGGATGGGGCTCGAAGTGACTGCAAGCAAGTCTCCTCTCAGCTCTGGTGAAGAACTACTCAGGATAACCCAAGTAAATTCTCGAGCAACAGTGTTCAGAGTTGCTCAGCTGAAGAGCAGGAACGACGACGTCTTCTCTCCACGGTGGCTGGGCTGCAACTCTCCTACCACCTTCATTAACACTGAAAAAGATTCTCCACTGAGGTTTTTCTGGTCTTCCCCGATCAATCTCTTTCACCAGTAACACCCTTGCCTAGCTGGCAAAGCCCTCGCTTCAAACACGGAAAGCCCAGGTACGATTTCCGGCGAGGCAGAAACATTTCGACGTGTTTCCTTACATCTATTGTCCTGTTCACCTAAAAGCAAGTAGGTACCTGGGTGTTAGTCGACTGGTATAAGTCGCATCCTGGGGGACAAGCTAGAGGACCCCAATGGAAATAAGACAAACAGTCCTTGATGACGTAGCTTTTTTTGGGTTATCCGGGCGGATAACCCCCCGGGGGTTTTAAAAATCCGAACGAAAAATCTTATCTTTTTTAACACCCACCAAAAACCACTCTTGTAAACCGCCCATACGCACTATTAGTAAGCTGCTTCGGGCTTGGGACCAGAAGCAAAGGGTGTAAAATTTTTTTCTTTAAGTTGACAACTAAATTCATGTAATTTATAGTGTAACAATGTAAATCTGGTTTGTGGAGATCATTCTCTGAGCTTTTTTATTATGATGTGCGAGGTAAGAATGTCATTCCATTCCAGTCAGGAAAAAAAACCCGGGAGTAAGCCCTCATCCCAGCGTGCAGGGGATGTCTATTATTTTTGTATTTCCCGCGAGGGTGTTTGGTGCATTTTCGATTTTATTTTTAAATTTTTTGTATTTATTTTTCCATTGTTTTCCAGGTTTGATGTTTATTGGGTCCATCCCGAACCTTATTTTCAGATGGTTCTAAAGTTTTGGGTTCATTTTTCGAACGGTGTTTTCCAAATCAATGAGGGCTTTAATAATTCTGCCCCACCTTGAACACATTGTTGGACTTGGTCCCATGAGAGTTTTAAGTAACTGGGCGAACTCTATGGGGGGAGGGGTGTTTGAATTCTGATAGAGCTTGGTAATTGTGGAGTACATCCTCCCTAGGAGAAGTGGCGTGTTTCAGACACAAACATTGGGGAATGAATAACCACGTTTCCTGGCACACGAGGGGCATCCGGGATCCTATAAAGGATGGCTTGAATCCTTGGCGTCTTCTTCAACAATTACCAAATCTTTTAAACCAATCCACAATCCAGACAGTTTAAGTGAAACCTGGGTAGTACGACCCGAGCCCACTATGAAGGATAAAAACTTGTTTCCAAGTTTACACTAAGTTTCAGTAAATCACTGTTTTTATCTTACCGAAAACAGTTTTTTGGGGAATTTCATTTTAAAGGTTGGGCGAGGGATTCAAAACCATCGTCAAAATTGGCAGGGGGAACGTTTTCCCCCGACTCGGCCAGGGGAGTATGAAGAAAAAGAAGAAAAAATGTATTTATTATTCTATACTCCGTCGGGAACCCATCTTAACCTAATGAACTTTTTCCCCTGGGCCCGGGACTTTAGCAGTGTCTATGCTTCCCCTTCTTTTCCTCTTTCTCCTTTCCAATGCCCCCTGTTTTTCCTCGTTTTTTTTTTCTTACCTTTTCCCCCTCTTTCCTCCCACTAATCATCCTCCTTAAAGCATATTTTCCCTCTATCCGCCTCTTCCTCATTGTCGTTCCTTTCCCTCCTCTCCCCTCCTACCTTTGTATCTTCTTTTCCTCTTTCTCCTACCCCATCGTATCTACTTCCCCCTCCCCCTACTTTATCGTATTCTTCCCCTTCCTCCCATTCCTATATCACTTCATTTCCCCCTCCTCCTTTGATTATTCTCCCCCTCGTTCTCCCTTTGCCTCATCTCGGCCCTTTTCGCCCCCTTTCTTCCTTTTCGTCTTCCTCTTCATTTTTTCTTTCCCCTTTTGCCCAGTTCTCCTTTACCTTTTCTATTTCCTTCTCTTTCCCACTTTCATTGTTCATCCTTTTTCTCACCTTTTTATTTCTTTTTCCCCTTGTTTTTTTTTTTCCTTTTTTCCAAAATCTTCTTCCACTGCGGTGAGAGTAAAGCTTGTGTGAGAGTAAAGCTTAGTGTGAGAGTTAAAAGCTTAGGTTGGTGTAGAGCTTGTGTGAGTTAAGCTTTGGGGGTTGATGTAGGCTTAGGGAGATAAGGCTTAGTGTGGAGAAGGGGTTAGTGTGGGAGTAAGGCTTAGTGTATATGGATCATGCCTCCATTAAATCACCGTGTGCCTATTTGTTGAACTTACGAATAGTTCATCTCCCATATGAGACAAAAGTGCAGTAAATTTAATGCTAAGAAATATATAGTGTTAAAAAAAAGATAAAAAATTTCATCCTTTGTTGACAAATTTTGTTAAAAAAGTGTTAGTGAAAAAGGGTTTTGGGAAACTTGTTATACCTTAGAAGCATAGAAAGAAAATTAAAGGTTAGAGTGAAAAAAATGTGGGTAATTATAAGTTCTAGGAAAGGGTTTGGGTACAGGGGTATATGATAAGGAAATCATTGCTCTGTCTCTCACTCTCTATCCCACAATTTCTCTCACTCGTTTTCCCCTTTTCAATAACTTTTTTTTCTCAAGAGCTTTTTTTTTTTATTTACATTTTGCTTAAAAACCGGTTAATTTGTAAAATTCACATTAATTTAAGTAATTATACGCATTTTTTCTAACTTTTTTTAAAGTTAAGTAAATAGTTAATTTTATAGTTTTTTAAAAAAACAGACTTCGTATATCCATCTGGGATTTACCAGTCTTTTTTTTAGCGAATGTTTAGAGCAAATTGGAAATATGAATGTGCAAAGAAGAAAAATAATTTTTTTTTTTCGTTTAAGCCAATTAAATACATTTCTTCCTAAAATTCATTTTTCCCCCACCATTACCTCATTCCAGTAGTAGTGATCAGGAGAAAAAAATGGGCCCGAGGCTTTTTTTTTTTAATACCATATGTCTCAAGACATTTTATTGATGTGGGAAAATTTTTTTATTATTAAATGCAAATTGTGTGTAGTACCATGGGGTTAATTGAAAATTTGTCGGAGTTTCTACATTTTTTGGGAAATAATAATAAATTTAAAATCCCTTAGAAGACTCAAAGTCCCTGGAAGTAACAGTTTTTTAGATTCTGATGTGGAAATTAATTAATTAGGGTTAGCGGCCCAAAAAAAACCCAAGAAAGCAAAGATTTTGGATTTATCAATTGTGAGATTAAAAGTAATTTTGTTTTTTAACAAAGCGGTTTTACATTTATTGTGTTTTATCTATATATATTTTTTAAAAATGTTGTTGATTGTTAAAACCAAATTGTGAAAAAGTTCTTACTATTGTATGATTGTGTTAACCCAACTTGTGTAAAAAGTCTTACTATTGTATGATTGTTAACCCAACTTTGTAAAAGTTCTTACTATTAGTATGATTGTTAACCCCAACTTTGTGTAAAAAGTTCTTACTATTGTATGATTGTTAACCCAACTTGTGTAAAAAAGTTCTTACTATGTATATTGTTAACCCAACATGTGTAAATAAAAGTTCTTTAACTATTGTATGATTGTTTACCAACTTGTGTAAAAAGTTCTTACTATTGTAATGATTGTAACCCAACTTGTGTAAAAAAAGTTCTTACTATTGTATGAATTTGTAATCCCAACTTGTGTAAAAAGTTTCTTACTATTGTATTGATTGTTAACCCAACTTGTGTAAAAAGTTCTTACTATTGTATGATTGTTAACCCAACTTGTGTAAAAAGTTCTTACTATTGTATGATTGTTAACCCAACTTGTGTAAAAAGTTCTTACTATTGTATGATTGTTAACCCAACTTTTTGGTGTAAAAAGTTCTTGACTAATTGTATGATTGTTAACTCAGACTTGTGTAAAAAGTTTCTATTATTGTCAAGTGAAATTCTTTCACATCGTTACATTAATAATTATTTAACATAACCCTGATTGGAGGAAAGAATGAGAGAGAAATATTAAGAGGCAGAGAGTAAAAGATAGAAAAAAAAGACTAGAGAGAGAGAAAAGAGAGAAAAAGAGAGAAAAGAGAGGAAAAGAAAAAAGAGAGAAAGAGGAGAGAGAGAGAGAGAAGAGAGAGCGAGAGAGAGAGGAGAGAGAGAGAGAGAGAGAGAGAGAGAGAGAGAGAGAGCGAGAGAGAGAGAGAGAGGAGTGAAAGAAGAGAAAAAAAGAGAAAAAAGAGAAAAAAAGAGAAAAAGAGAGTAAAACAAGAGAGAAAAGAAGAGAGAAGAGAGAGAGAGAGAGAGAGAGAGAGAGAGAGAGAGAGAGAAAGAGCGAGAGAAAGAGAAAGAGAAAGAGAGAGAAAGAGAGAGAGAAAGAGAGAGAAAGATAGAGAGAAAGAGAGAGAGAAAGAGAAAGAGAAAGAGAGAGAGAGAGAGAGAGAGAGAGAGAGAGAGAGAGAGAGAGAGAGAGAGAGAAACCTTAGGGATCCTTAACCTTGTCAAACCCTGTGTAAAAAAAAGAGAGAAAGAAAGAGAAAGAGAGAGAGAGCTTGCTTGCCAGTAGGGGTTGCTGTACAGATTCTGTACGAGGCACAAGTACGCTCACACCTTGAGTATGCTCCACTTTCTTGCTTTGCCTCCCCCCCCCTCATCTGCGACTGCTTGACAGAGTGGAGAACAGAGCAAGACGTCTCATCTCTCGCCTGGACCCATCCTGGATAGATCTGTCATTTCAGCAGAGCCTTCAACACAGGAGGGATGTGGGTGGCCTTACTGTTATGTACAAGGCCAATATTGTCAAAGTACCACACTTGGATTCACTTCGAGGACAGCTTGAAGCAAGCTTCTATACCACAAGACGGGCAGAAAGCAGCAACTTCACTCTGGCTGTACCCTTCTCCAGAACATCATTTCATCTGAGATCATTTATCCCCAGGATGACTCGAGTATGGAACACATTCGTACATCATTATGATGTCAACGAGATAAAGTCAGTTGATTAAATGAAAATGCTGGCCCACAGATGGTTCCAACTTCATCCTGTTACCTAATTGTATGTCTCATAACAAAAATGCTTTCAAATGAGCTTATGTAGGTAACAGCTCTTAGCTTGCCAATAAAGTTAGGAATCCTTAAACTAAATAATTTTTCAATAAAGCTAGGGATCCTTAACCTAAACTTGTCAAACCCTGTGTAAAGAGAGAGAGAGAGAGAGAGAGAGAGGAGGGGGGTAAAGTTAGACAGTGAGAATAATGGAGAGGAAAAGAGAGATAAAGTGATAGATAAAGGAAGGGGAAGAAACAGAGAACATAAGATAGAGAGGGAGATAAAGTGACAGTGGCAGGGGTGGTGAAAAGAGTGAATAGGGAAAGATCTTTTTCTAATCAAATATGAAGTAGAGTAAGAAAGAAATAAGAATTAACTAACATCTGGTGAGTGAGGATATAGAGGCTGTTGACTGCGTGAGATCAAGCTACGGATGATTCACAGTGCAGGAAGGAACGCTGGAGATTTTATCTGAAGTGAGTCATAAATAGTGAATGATGCTGTGTTCCTTCCTTAAGTGAATGTGACCTGACCTAACTAGGTTAGGGCATTGGCTTAAGCCGGTGAGAGAGTTGGACCTTCCTCGCATGGGCCAGTTGGCCTGCTGCAGTGCTCCTTCTTTCTTATATTCTTATTTGGACTAAAGAGTCTTCTTTAAGAATGAGAAACTGATGCAACTGTATTAATACATTTATGGGGAAGAAGGCGCACTACGTCCTTAAGGATCATACAGAACCAGAAGAATATTTGATGACTCATTAAAAATTCACTGATGATCAGTTAAATGAGCATTAGTATAGCATTTCCGGAAATCAAGAAAGCTGTAAGGGATTGTATATGGCTATTCTATATAGCCATGAGAACTCTATGTTATGAGGCTACTTACCATTTTCAGTGCTGATCAATAGCTCTGGGTAGCTACGCACGGTCAACTGGGCTTTGTCCTCATTCATGCTTTGACCTTCCTATCAACCACTGGCCTATAATCAGTCATATCTCGACCTTCCAGCCAGCCATTTGCTTCTCTCTGAATCACGCCTTCACCTTCCTACCAACCACTTGCTTCACCATCATGAATGATTCTACTTTCCAACAGTCAAGCACCTTAATTACGTCAGCCTGCGTTCCTGGGACGCAGGCGAGGTACATCACAATATACGCTTGGAAGATCATAGAGGTGCTGGTCCCAAATCTGCACGCAGAAATCGCTCCCTACAAAATCAAGAACAAAACAATAGTGAACCCTGCCAGGATTCACACCTGGGTTCTTCTGATCCACACTCAGACGCGTTATCCTTTGCGCCACAAGGCAGTTTATATATAAATATATACCACAGTGAAAATGGGAATAAAAGAGCGTTTTCATGAGCCTACACACACATCTTCAGAGGAATTCCTCTGGAGATGTGTGTATCAGTACGTAAAAGCGCTTAGGTCTTTCTTCTAGTTTTACTGTGGTAATTTTATGTAATTGTAATTATGCATTTACTTGAATTTCTTTATATATATTTATATTGTGCCTAATAAGACGTTCTTGCGGAATAGGTTGAACCATAAAAATTAGTCTTCTCCAAAAAATTTGTGTTAGTGTGTATGTGTTAGTGTGCGTATTTGTTAGTGTTATCGTACCTCTTCTTAAAGCTTCGTATGGTTCCTATCTCTACTACTTCATTGTGCAGGTCGTTCCATGTCCTGACTGCTTTAAAGCTGAAAAAATACTGAACTTCATTATGGCATTTCTGTTTTAATCTTCCAGCTGTGCCTTCATGTTTGTGTTTCCCATCTCTCAAATAGCCTGTCCCTGTCCAGTTGCTCATAGGATTTTATACATTTCTGTCATATTTCTCTCCTAGTCCTTTCTTCCAGTGTCATCAGGTTGAGTCTCCATAACCTCTCTTTCCATATGAAATGCACCTTAGCTCCGGGATTGGTTTCGTTACATACCTCAGCATTCCTTCAATTTCTTAACATTGCCTTCCTTCCTGGTGCCACATACTCCAATATGGGAAAGACGAACACTGTATATAGTATCGTGAATGATTCTTTACTTAGATGTTTAAAAACTAGTCTGAGAAATGCTAGTCATGCTTTTACTGTAGCAGTTATTTGGTTGATGAGCGCCTCAGGCAATACTCACCCCATGTTCCTTTTTCTTGAGAGAGATTTACAGCCTCTATCCCTCGGGCCTATAATCCATCCTTGTAATTCTCTTCTCTAGTCTTAGTGACCATTTATAGTTAAATCAATTTATTTATTGCTCTTGCCTCTTATTCTAGGGCCTCTAACATTCGAACTGTTAATTATGCCGACTCACTGCTGTTCCAATTTGCAACTTTGCTGCTGTCTCTGTCACATCCTTAAAATATTACAAATCTTTTAGCAACATCTCTTAAATTACATCTTAACGATATCTTGCTATTTCTTATACACTACAGAAATATTATTAGATCAAAAAATTATTAGATCCAAAGCGTGGAATCCCTATCTAAATACTTTTAAATACTAAATAATGAGATTATTAGCATAAACTGACTGCCATATAATCACAAGAGCAAGGAATATAACACAGATGATACATTAAAATGCTGACGAATAGATTTAAAAATGGCGCTGGGAGCGGCTGCTAGGAAGGTATGTGACTCATCTCCCTCACCCTTACCTCCAATGCTACCTGTTCTCTCTCAGTTATGATCATTAATTGCTTCACTGTTCTTGTTTACTGTAACTGAGACGTGGACATAGGGAGGATGAGAAAGATAAGGGTGATGTGAGAGAGACTAAGGTAAGGGAAAGTAGCTAGGGAGGGAGAGAGATAGGTATGTGAGAAAGGGAGAGAGAGAGAATAAGGGAAGGAGATATAGATACAAATTAAATTTCAATATTTATAAAATGTTTTTCATAATACTAGTGTCCGGCCATATGGCCGGGTACGTTTTCTTTCGTCTCTCTTGTTGTAATTCATTAGTTCGAACCATCGGCGTTTGACAATTTTTTTTCCCCTTTTTTAGCTGTGATTCAGTATAATTATGTACCTACATATTGACTGATATTTTATTCAAATTAAAGGCCTACCTCTGGTTAGGTTTCATTAAAAAAAATAAATTATAATCAATAATAATGTGTGTGTATGTGTACTCACCTAGTTGAGGTTGCAGGGATCGAGTCGAAGCTCCTGGCCCTGTGTGTGTGTGTGTGTGTTGTGTGTGTGTGTGTGTGTGTAGCAGTCTGATATAAACAGAAGTCTGCTGTTGGGCGAGTTACAAATGCAGTAAGTAAAGCTTCTTAAAGTCACTCATGACTATTATCATGGTGTGTGGTTTTGATAATTAAAACCAAAGTTTCTGCTGCAGTATTGCAACTGTCAATATGCTGCAATATATAAAGTTTTCATGGTAAGAAGCTACAACAAAAGTAGTTATAAAGCTTAGTTAAGTTTGGTTAGGAAGGAATGCTTTATATATAAATAAGAGGATTTTTGACAAGGGTAAATATATTTCCGTGGATCAAGAGCTCTTCATCAACAACAAGACAACTGCCAAGACTGAAGCGAGGAGTAATGCCTCCACATTAAATAATTACCCTGTTAAAGCATAGGAATAAAAACCAGGGTAGGCCAACTGATCCATGCTGAGTAGGCCTACTGACCCATGCAGAGGAGTAGGCCTAATGATCCATGCAGACGGGTCTTCTCAGAATGATCCACACACAGATGTAGACACCGACTTCAACAAAATCAAACTTCATATATAAAATTTATTGCATTTTCCATTCAATAAGATTTTTTGATATGATACGCAGTTTCTACGACAGGTACGGAGGGAGGAAGTAAGGCAAAGTAACATTGTAACTCCATTAAGTTAGACATACGATTACGTTGCAAATATTTATTCTTTTGCCAAAGTCATGAGAAGTTTAATTCTCGCTACCGGTTTATACATTTGAAAGAGGTATTTATTTCAGTAATATACAAGTTTAAATATTTCTTTTACACAATGTCAAAAAAAAAATATTTTGTATACAAGCAGAGATAACAATCACATGAAATCTTTCATAAAACATAAATAAAACACATAGATAAAACTAAAACCGCATTGTTCGTACACAATTACTATTAATCTCACAATTGATTAAAACCACAATATTAAAACCACAATATTAAAACCACAATATTAAAACCACAATATTTGGATTTCTCCGGTTATTCTCAGCCACTAGCCTTAATAATAATAATTTCCATATGCATGAAATTTAAAGATAAATGTTACTTCCAGACGCTTTGATGCTTCTCAGGAATATTTTATATGTGGGAAACTCAGTCACATTTTCTATACAAGTCTACGGGTACGACAACCCAGTTTTCGTTATAAAGAATTCGGTAATAACTACATTAGTGAGATAGATGTCTTGAGACGTATGGTATGTAATACAACATAATTCTTTAGCCATTCCATCGCTGCTTACACCCTGTCCCTCGGATCTTTCTCTAATATCACTGCTACTGCCCTGAGGGATGGTAAGGCAGTGAAAGAGGAAACGAACATGGACTCGCAGTTGAATGGATGGAGACAAGATGAATTTTAGGATGGGGAATATATTAACAAGTTTATATTGAAGCTTTAGGCTAATATATTTGAACATCAAGAGACGCAGCCCAGAGGTGACAGTCACGCCTCTCATCACTAAGGTCTGGAATCGATTCCCAAGACTGAAAAGAATCTCCCTTTTCTTTGGACATCATTTTTTCCCAATTTTCCCGTCAAATTTACATTTTAAAAATACTGGTAAATTCCAGAGTGGATATACGAAGATCTGTTCTTTCATAGAATATGAAATATGTAACTGTTTATATTGCACCTCAATAAAGTTGAAAATAATGCTGTGGTAATTAATGCTTAAGCAAATTAGTGTGTAATTTTACAATATTAGCCCAGGATTTGAGCAAAATTCGAATAAAAATTAAAACTCACGTAGGAAAAACTTAGAAAAAGAAAGTTAAAAAAAGAGAAAGTGAGAGAAAGAGCGATATCTTCATCAAACTTCACATACACATTTCCTTCCTAGAACGAATATTAATATCCACAAGTAGGTTAACTCTAACCTTTAATTCCTTCTAGGCTTCTCACAGGTATAACATGGTATCCATAACCTGTTAACCAAGATTTATGAAAATTTCCTCAACTAACGAGAAAAATTCTCTCTTCTCATCTTTAACACTATATATTTCTCCTTTAACATTAATTTTTCTTCTGTTTCCAAAGAGGTTGTCAAATCTGCTATAGCATGAGAATGTGCGACTGTTGCTTCGAACCTCCAGCGTTCACCCGTATTATTTTTTCCCGTGACTCAGCCTAATAGTGTACGTATTTAGTTATTGATATTTTATGCAAATTAGACTAAGGTCTACGTCTAGTTAGGCTTCACGTAAAAAAGAGAAGTTATAATCAATTATGTTTCCCTCTCTTTTTCACACGCTTTAGTTGGCATTCACACACTTTATATTCACACACTATACATTACACTCGCACCGTCTACCCTTACACACGCTGGGTTTAACTCTACCCTCATATACACATGGTTTAACTCTACCCTCACACACACGGTTTAACTCTACCCTCATATACACATGGTTTAACTCTACCCTCACACACCACTGATTTAACTCTACCCTCACACACACGGTTTAACTCTACCCTCATATACACATGGTTTAACTCTACCCTCACACACACGGTTTAACTCTACCCTCATATACACATGGTTTAACTCTACCCTCACACACACGGTTTAACTCTACCCTCATATACACATGGTTTAACTCTACCCTCACACACACACATGGTTTAACTCTACCCTCACACACACGGTTTAACTCTACCCTCACACACTTTTCTCATCTAACTTTGCTCTCTCACACTAAGCTCTACTCTGTCTCACACACCATGGCAGGAGTGGAAAAAATAGGAAAACAAGGAAAAACAGGAGGAAAAGGGGAGGGTGAAGAAGACGAGAAAGGAGGAGAAGAAATTAGGGCATGTGAAAGAGGAGAAAAGGAGGATGAGGAGAGGGAAGAAGGTAAGGAGGAGGAGGAAGAGGAGGATAGGGAAGAGGAAAAGGAGATGGAGGAGGAAAAGGAGGGGGAAGGGGACGGAAACAACGACGACGATGAGGAGGTGAAGGAAACGGAGGCGAACGATGGGGAGGATGAGGAAAAGGAGGAGAATGAAAAAGAGGAAGAGGCACAAGTGGGGAAGAATGAAAATGAGAAAGAAGAGGTAAAGAAAGATGATAACGATGAAGAGAAGGATAAGTAGAAGGAAAAGGAAGATACAGAGGAGGCGATGGAGGAGGTAAAAGGCACGGAGGAGGAGGAGGAGGAGGAATAGGAGGAGGAGGAGGATTAGTGGGAGGAGAAAAGTGAAGCGAGGAATAAGAGTAATAAGAGGTGAAAAAGTAGTAAAAAGGAGGAAGAAATGGAGGAAGAACAGGAAGTATTGGAAGAGGAGAAAGAGGAAACGGAGGGGACAAGCATAGATCAACTGCTAAAGCTCCTGGGCCGAGGGAAGAAGTTCATTTAGGTTACAGATGGCGTTCCTGACGGAGTATAGAACAATAAATAAAATTTTTTTCTTCTTTTCTTGCATACTCCCCCCTGGCCGAGTCGGTAAAGCGTCTCACCTGCCAATTTAGACGATGGTTCGAATCCCTCGCCCAACCTTCAAAATGAAATTCCCCAAAGAACTGTTGCTGGTGAAGGATAAAGACAGTGATTTACTGAAACTTTCAGTGTAAACTTGGAAACAAGTATGTATCCTTCATAGTGGACTCTGGATCTGATACTACCCAGGTTTCACTTCAAACTGTCGTGGATTGTGGATTGGTTAACAGGATTGGTATATTGTCTGAAGAAGACGCCAAGGATTACAAGCCATCCTTGATAGGACTCCTGGATGCACCTCTCGTGTGCCATGGTAACGTGGTTATTCATTCCACAATGTTTGTGTCTGAATGCACGCCACTTCTCCTAGGCATGGATGTACTCCACAATTACCATTGCTCTATCAGAATGTCAAAACACCCGTCCCCCACTAGTAGTTCGTCCCAGTTACTTAAACATCTTCATGGGACCAAGTCCAACAATGATGTGCAAGGTGGGACAGATGTAGTTAAAGCCATCATTGATTCTGGAAGCACCTGTTCGACCATGAACCCAAAACTTCAGAACCATCTGAATATCAAGGTTCAGGAGATGGACCCTATCACAATCATCAATCCTGGAAGCAATGGAAACATAAATACACAAATTAAATATAAAATCGAAAATGCACCAATCACCCTCAGCGGAACTACAAAACTAATAGACATCCTCCTGCACGACTGGCATGAGGACTTACTCCTCGGGTTGGATTTTCCCGACTGGAATGGAACTGACATTCGTTGACCTCGACACAGTCATAATAAGAAGCTCAGAGAATGATCTCCACAAACCAGATTTACATAAGTTACTACTCATAAAAGTTACATGAATTTCAGTTGTCATACTTAAAAGGAAAAAATTTTGCACCTTTCTCTTAGTACATTATCTGTTTTAGATAAGATCATTCTCATTGTCATCAGAAGTCAATCGCTCTTACAAGATTTTTGAGTCCACATTCTACCTAGGAGACTATAACCTCACATCATTCAATACATCATCTTGAAGTGTTATTTATTTGAAGTACTTAAGTTCTTAAGGTCCACGAGCACCTTTTTTATGCATGACGTTTTAAATATTTTGATACAATGAGTATCCCTCTGACAATTCCTTCTCAACTATGAGCCCCCATTCAAACGTAGAGGCTTATATTACCGACGTCTCGATACTCGGATGGGAAAAACAACCGACCTGCCTCGTGCGCCTGATCTAGCATACACTTACACTATCATTGACTTAGGATGTTACAGTTGATGGAAACAGTTTTAATGTGTGTAGGGATCATAGTAGTGGCGGTACAAGAGTGGTTTTGACTGTAGTCGTGTTGAAGATAGTGACGTTAATACTGAGAGAGTTTGGTAGTCTCAGCCCAGGAAAATCCCGACAGAGAATCTAACAGTGTGGATTTGTCTTTCTCAGTATTAATGGAAGTAGTAGTAATGGGAATGGTGTTGTTAGAAGTGATTGTGGGAGTGGCTGGTGTGTAGTGTAGTAGTGTTCGTAACAGTGATGTTGATGGCAGTAGTGTTTACTGAAATGTGATAGCTGGTTCTGATGTTGAAGATTCATTTGTTAGTACCGATGTTGATAGAGATGGCGACATCTGTTTGATGGTATGTTTGATCATCAAGATGTTGAAGGTTCTGGTGTTTATGGAAGTAGTTCTGGCACAAGAGGTAATGGCGGAAATGATTATGGTGTAATGGCGTGATGGAACAGGCGCTGTCGACAACTGTGTCTACAACAGTAGAATTCATAATAGTAGATGCTGATGGTAGTATTGTTGATGGTAGTGACATTTATGCTAGTTATGGTAATGGAAATAAGTTGACGGCCGTTTTTATGGTAGAGATATTACTGATAGTGGTAATGATGGTAATTGTGTTGTCGGTAAAGGAGTTAATAATGGTAATGTTTATTGAACTGACGTTGATGATAATGTCGAGGGTTTGGTGGTGAAGGTTGCGTTATTGATGGTGGTGGGTTAATGATGATAATGTTGATGCAAGAGGAGTTGATAATACTGGTAGCAGTGTTGATAGTAGTGGTGTTGATTGATGGTAGATTTGAAGATAATATTTGTGTTGATGGTATGGGTATTGATGATAAAGTTGTTAACTTGTAGCTAAGATGACAGCTGATAATATTGTTGGTGTAAGGGTGTTGATGGAGATGGTACTGTTGTTGGTGGAAGAGAAATTGATGGTAATGGTGTTTATGATTGAGATGTTGTTGGTAGTGATGTTAATGTCATTGGTGTTGATGTGAGTGGTAAAGGTACATATATGTTAGCCAGGACGGGTCCTGGCCCGGGTATTCTCCATGTGGTGACTTGGCAGTGGCTCCGGAAGGAGTGTCGGAGTTTGTACGAGAGATATACCTTTCGCAGCCCTATTGCGGGGTCAGCCTTATGACAAGGACACCGTGAGCCTTCTTTGTATTACGTCGAATACTGTTTACAGCCCAAGAGGCAGGGGCACGGTGTTTTTCAACACAGATCGAGAAGCAGTTACCTACAAAAGTTGAAGACGTCCAGTAGCTGAGGTACAGCACGTCTTCGGCTTCATTGGCGTCATATGTCCGGTGTTTACAATAGTGTGAAACATATCCAACTAAACAGACTCGTCTGTTATCTTCCCCACGCACACAGAGCTCGTATGGAGAAGCAGAGGGACTGTTGTAGGAGAGGTCAGGGTTAAATCTCTGGTACCTCATGGCTGGTGTTCTCGCTGGTATAAGGCTATAAGCTCTCTGCTCCATTGAAAAATTCCTGGCACTCCTTCCTACCGAGTGTCAAAGTGACTTGCAAGGTTCTCTGGAGATCTCTGCCTACCAGAAGGCGGCGCAGGACGGTAGTAGTAGTCGGGTGGAGAGAGAATATAATAAAATTGATGATTAATTAACGTTGTAGTAGATTTATAGAAATAATTTTTCTTTGACAAAAATTAAAAAAAAAAATTGAAGCCTAATATATACATCTTCACTAACATTTTTTTTTTTTTTTTTTTTTTAAATTCTGTTGCAGTATATGCCATAGGTAGGGTTCAATTTAATTAGTATTAAGATCAACATTTTTTTTTTTACGTTAGGTTCAGATTGATGGATCATTGTTCTGCTGGTGTACATAGCGACAATAACAAATCTTCACTCATTCTACATGTCGACAAGACTGAACACAAACACACACACACACACACACAAATATTACATACGTATATATAAATATTGAACACTTTCACCTCACTAATACATAATCACTGTCTTTGCAGAGACGCTCAGATAAGACAGTTTAGATGCCTTCCCAACTGCCAATATCCCAAACCCCTCCTTTAAAGTACAGGAATTGTACTTCCCATTTCCATGACTTAAGTCCGGCTAACCGCTTTCCCTGAATCCCGTCACAAAATATTACTCTGCTCACACTCCAACAGTTCGTCAGGTCCCAAAAACCATGCGTCTCCATTCACTTCGAACACGCTCACACATGCTTGCTGGAAGTCCAAGCCCATAGCCCACAAATCCTTCTTTACCCCCTCCCTCCAACCTTGTCGAGGACGACCCCTACCCCGCCTTCCTTCCCCTACAGATTTATTCAGAACCTTTGCCAGGATTCTGTTCTGATCCACACTCAGACACGTTAATGTGTTTATATATAAATATTTATATTGCAGGAGCAAAAAAAAAAAAAAAGTAAGCCGACCCTGCCGAGAGTCGAACCCGGGTCTTCTGATTAGGAGTCAGATGCGTTATCCGTTACGCTACAAGGCCTTAAGTAAAAAACAACTGCAATTTATATATAAACAATTATGCCGCAGCTGTGCTGTGCATATGACGTGTGAATAACAATGTTGTGAGTGAGGAGATGGAATGTAGCCATCGTGGTAGATTTTTACATATATTTTCTCGTTGACAATGTAAATAAAATATTTTTGAACCTAGCCTAACTAAGAAACATATATATATATATATATATATTTATATATATAAATATTATTATTTTATTTATATATTTATTGCAATTAATATAATATATTTATTAATAGTATATATATAATATATAAAATCTATATATATATATATATTATATATAATATATATATTATATATATATAAAATTTATATATATATTATATATATTCAAAAAAAACCACTGTGAAAGAGTAGTGAAATTCCAAGCGCTTTCGTGATTTACTCACATTGTCATAGTTCCTTGACAATGTGAGTAGTCACGAAAGCGCTTGGAATTTTACTACTCTTTCACAGTGGTTGTTTTGAAATATTATATTATATATATATATATATATATATATATATATATATAATATATATATATATATATATATATAATATATATATATATATTTTATTTATTTACTTTAACACTGGCCGTCTACCACCGAGGCAGGGTAACCCAGGAAAAGAAACACTTTCGTTATCATTCACACTATCATTATTCTATTGTACTTCCCACCTTCTCCTCCGGCTAGCCAGCTTCCCTTCGCAAAATATTACCCTGCTTACACTCCAAGAGCTCGTCAAGATAAAAAAAAAACATTAGTCTCCATTCATTCACATGTAACACGTTTACACATGCCTGCTGTACCTCCAAGTGCCTTGCACACAAAACCTCTTTTACCCCCTCCCTCCATCCTTTCCTATCTCGATCCCTATCTCTCCTTCATTATACTACAGATATATACACCCTCTAAGTCATCCTGGTGTGCTCCATTCTCTCTAAATGACCAAACCACCTCAACCCCTCCTCATCTTTCTGAATAATACTTTTAGTAACTCCAAACCTCCATCTAATTTCCACACTGTGAATTCTGTGAATATTTACGCCACACATTTATCTTAGACACGACATCTCCACTGCCTCCAGCCTCCTTATCCATATAAGAGTGATAGTTCCACTATGCACCAATACATTCCTTTCTTTGCCTCCATGGATAATGTTTTTTGTCTCCACAGACACCTCAATGCACCACCCACTTTTTTTCCTTCATCGATTCTATGGTTTACCTCGTCCCTCAAAAACCCATCTGCAGGCAAATCTACTCCCAAATATCTGAACATATTCACTTCTTCCATACTCCTTCCCTCCAATCTGATATCCAATTTTTCGTTACCTAACTCGTTTGATACCCTCACCACCTTACTCGTATCTCTGTTCACTTTCAACTTTCGTACTTTACACAAACTCTCAAACTCATCCACTAACCTTTTCAACTTCTCTTCACACACACCACACACACACACACACACACATACACTCATTATATATCAAACATTTGTTTATATATAATTGCAGTATATTATTACTTAAGGCCTTGTGGCGTAACGGATAACGCATCTGACTTCTAATCATAAGACCCGGGTTAGACTCCTACCGAGGTCGATTTATTTTTTTGCTCCAGCTATACAAATATTTATTTGTATATAAACAGCCATGAGTTAATACAGCCGGGAACAGACAAATAGCCGGAGTCCATACTTGAGTCCATGCTTGAGTCCATGCTTGAGTCCATGCTTGAGGCTCACTGACGTGCTCGGACTGGGAAGAAACATGGCTTGTGAACCAGCCTGCCCAGTCTATGTCATTTGCAGATGCTGCATTATTATACTTTATAATGATTCTTATCTATATCGTTTTTATACATAATAAAACAACAGCAAGTTTGATAAGAACAAGTTTGTTTTCCACATTCAAATAACAAATATCTAAATACTATAATTATTTAAAATTTAAATGAATTAAACTTACTATTATTCTAATTTAACAAAATGCACTTACGTAAGAAGCATATGATTTCCCTACTTACAATCAATCTAACTCATAACTAATATAATTTTTTAAATTTCTTTTCCCTCTGACATATACATTATTTCCTTGCTAAATTCTATACTGGTAATACTTATTCAGCCAAACTTCTACTCCCTTTATTTTTATTAAGACCATTCATTCTTTTTCTCACCTCACTAATTGTTTATTTATTTTTGCTTATCTAGGGACCAAAAAGAACCAAGTTAGCGAACTTCTGTGTCGGTCTTTTTTTTTAATTACACCTTAGCCAGAAGCGTTACGGATAAACTCGCATTTATTTTATAAATTAAGGTTTAGTTGATCCCTGAAAAAACAAAAATGAGCGACATGGGGAAGTGAACTGGTCTTAGATTAATTATATGTAATCGTTTTAAAAGTTAAATAATTAAAAAAAAATTAGTTAAATTATTAAAATAAAGATATTAATACATATATAAAATTAAATTATGTTTACATTAATATATATTTATTTGTTAAATATATATATATATATATATATAATATATATATATATATATAATATATATTATATATATATATATAATATTATATATATATATTATATAAATTCTCCTTCCTCACAACATTGTTGTTCACACATGCACAGCTCCACAGCATAGCAGTTGCACATGGTTTCTTTCGAGAAGAGGATACGAGAAAGTTCCAAGGATACAACGGAGGACTCGGATGAGGATATATAGGGCGCAATTCTCTCAAGAAGCTGCAAGATCACCCGAGGACTCAGCGGACAGCCGGGTAAGTGAGAACAAAGAGATAGAGCCGGATCAAAAAATACTCCTCCCAACCACAGAATTACTGGACAACGAAGGTTGGCATGATGTGCGATCCCCTAAATCCAAGAGACAGTTTTCTTGCCTCAGGTCGGACAAGCCAGACCATCAGCAGGCAAGAAATTCAGGATGATTAATAAAAGACGTCACGACACCTAGTATGCTGCAGTACGATTTCGTGAGTCATGCTGCAGTAATTCACCTGTATAGGTAATAAGGCCTGAAGATATCAGTGTTTCCAGTTCTGAATTGGGAGTCTATTCTCGCTTCCCGAAACATTGTCCTATGAGGTACTGCAGTAGGTGAACGACCTCAAATCACCACTTGTTTTGTCAGAGCTAAAATCCACAGAGCGGGCCATAAACGGCGTACTAATGCGCTATCCGCTAGACATGCCTCTCGATGCAATCCACAAAAAAACTAAACATTCTGAAAGCAGAACGGCTCCAAACTAAAAAGGATGGCAACGTACTTACAAGGCGTCTTAATCCAACACATAAGACCTCTCCAGCTCAACTAGACCTCTGTTGCTAAGGAAAATGTCAGGTTAGGAGGTAAAACACAGAACCTATGAGGTGCTGCAGGTGTAAGAGGTACAACCACTTCAGCGCCCGATATCAGTTTAAGGAAATATGTGGCATCTACACAAAGTTGTATCAAGCAGGTTCATGATTGAGAGAAATCTAATCTAATCGTAAACAATTATTATTGATTTTAATACGAATATTAGTTCAAGGTTATATAAATTATTCATTTATGATTAATATAATTTGTGAGTAATTTCAGCTATTCCTGACACGTCACTCATAAAATTTTGCTTGAAATATGACCAGACCAAATTTTCACTACACTCCCACTCTCAGCGTGCAGAGTCAGGTGGTCAGGTCATATGAGGGGTGATATCTAAGACTTATAAGCCTTTTGCTGTCCTACTATTTTTACAGTTCCTTGATAATGTGAGAAATCACTAAAGGGCTTTGAAATTTACTTCTCACTCACCCGACAGTAGTTTGTTGCATACGTATGTATGTATGTATGTTCGTATGTATGTATGTACGTATGTGTGTATGTACAGTATAAGATAGAACATCTTGACAGACTAATTCCCAAGTAACAGCAACTCCAAATTTCCTGGAGTGTAACCTTACACCTGCTGTTCTTGTTCACATAGCAGTAAGAGGGTACCTGGTGTTAGTCGACTGTTTTGGTTCGCATCCTGGGGAACAATTTTAAAGAACCCCAGTGAAAATCAGACAGGCCCCTATGACACACTGACTTTATTGGATTATCCTGGGTAGCTAACCCTCCCTCTGATTAAAAATACTAACAAATCTTGTCTTAGCTCATCTTACTACACCCACAGAGTAATACTTGTCCTACTAAAGTCTCCCAGCTCAGGCTGACAGATCTCAGCGCTGTGCAACAACACCTGTGTCAGTAAATTTGACATGGAAATAAATGTAGCTTTAATTTCGACTGTGTAACTGTCATTATAAAAGAACAGCAGCACACTGCTTATATACATAATCCCCTCCACTAAAAAAAAGAAAATCCTACTGCCACTCCTAACCGCCCCAGGATGCGCACAACAACAGTCAGATAATACCTCGTAACACAGTATTGGTATCAGTCACCATAACACCATGTAACACCGTAACAGTATTAGTATCAATAACCTCATAACACCGAACACTAAATTTAATCGATAAATCGGCCTGAACACATAACTTGAACATATAACATATAACTATTTAACACATAACTATTTAACAACAGTATCAACCATTATAACTTAAACCGATTTAACAAATATTTAAAAGCGGCTTTTAAAAATATCATTTAGCATGACTATTTATCAGTTGCAATTAACGTGATCATTTATCAATGGGATTTGCCATCACCACTCATCTTCCCCATTAACAATAGCTCCACTAACCATTATCATTTCCATTGACTATTTTCAAGCTGTTATTAAGGCATAGAATCAGTTACAGGATTTACATTACCATTGATCTTCCCCATTAACAATAATTCTACTAATCATTATCGTTTCCCGTGACTATTTTCAAGCTGTTATTAAAGCATAGGTGCAACAGCACCTATTACATTTATGTAATTACCGTTGCTTATTGAACAGAATACAGGTGAACGGGATAATTAAAACTTGAACAGTGAACATTGTCACTGTCGAGTCGTATGTTTTACACTGACGCCGAAACTGCATTGCCTCGTTTATGGGAAATTTAATATGGGCATGTTTCCTCCTGCTGGAAACAATAATAATGATCTCAGTTTTATAGCACCCGGGGTGAATTATTATGATGAATTCATCAGAGTGATAAAAACGGGAGCTTAGCTTTTATCTGGCTGGTCTTTGATGCTGGTCTCTGTAACTGGTCTTTGATGCTGGTCTCTGTAACTGGTCTTTGATGCTGGTCCCCGTTTGCTCGTATTTCCTTATGTCATTTTTGTATCTAGTGGTTTCTTCTTCTCTTAGCTTCTGTGGTTTGTTTGTTGATTAACTCTCTTGTTGTTACTCTCTGTTAGTGTATCTTAAATCCCATTGTTTACATTACTATTTCCTCTAGGAAATAGTTTTCAGCCCTGTTGGTGCGTTATTGTTGTTGATGTGGGTGTCTTTTTTTTGCCACTGTTGTTGGCCTCTCCTGTTGGTCCATTGTAACTGGTTTAACTCACTTGTGTTGTGTGTTTTAACGCTTTTATTCCAATAGTGTAGAGTTTCACCATTGTTAGCGTATCAGTTGAAAGGAAGTTTTTTTTGACCAAACGTAATACGCAGAATACTCGAAACAATTATATTTTTCTCTATTGAAGATTACAACATCGTTTATGGTATCAACTGAATTATTTTCCGCTTGGTTAATTTCTTTTAATAATTAGCGATCTCGTCAGCCCATACGAGAAGCTGAACTGCGGGAAGTTATATTTTTCAAAATTAAAAACTGTTGTCAATTTTTGTTGGATAGCTGAAAAAATATGATTATTTGATGCTTGACTGTCTGTCTATCTGCCTGTCTGTCTATCTGTCTATTTGTCTGTCTACATGATTGCCTGCCTGCCTCCTATTTATAAATTCTCATTTATATTTTCGAAATTCTAATTCCAATTTTAAGTTCTTTGATATTATCCGGAATTTTTTCAAGTTATGTTTCTTAAACAGCGGGAACCTGCCAGTGAAGTAAGCGATTGTAACTTAGCAACTTCACGATGCAATAACAAGGAAAATCTTTACCTAACTCAGATACTTCAATAATGAATGTTTCAAGCCAATTTGATTAAGACATTACCGAAATATCGACATGAAAAAAAAAGAATATTTTAATTTTCCCCAGTTACTTTATAAAAATCCTATATTAGTCCTTGCACGGCAAGAAAAAATATCAGTCCAGATGTAGATCTAAATGAAAAACACCAGTGCTTTATGTTTGAAATTATTAGAAGAATTATTTATTCTCCAGGTACTGTTCAGAAGGTAATTTGTCTCATAAAATTGGCACATTAAAGCATACTTCCCTTTTTGTTCGCAACTTTCACTTCCTTCGAATAGCTAAGTGAAATGAGCACTTGTCAATACTCAATAATAGCCCACATGAAGACAAACTCAGGAGTTGATTGATTTGCAGATTTGACTGACTTCTGGATCCCAGGAAAGGGGATAGAAATTTACAGATCAATCAACCTATGGTCCCTGTCTCCAAGTGGGTTGTTACTGAACGTCCTTTCCTTTGTATTAATGTTGGCGTCGAATACCGAAAATATGATAGGTAGAGAACACAAGTGCAACTAATGTGAGGTTTTAACTGTGGCAAACGTTTCGCTCTCCAGAGCTCCTGGAGAGCAAACGTTGCACAATAAATGGCCACTTTCGTTGCACTAATTCCTTTTTAACCATACACTTCTTCCTTTTATCAGAACAATGTAAACAGTTGGCTGCCACTCTAACGACGGGTAATAAAACAAGAGAACCAATGGAAATAAATGACATATATATACCGACACAAATGAAATATAAACACACAAGCAATATAATGTGATACAATTATACAGCTTAGGTGTTTTAATCCAAGAAGAACAATGTAAATGAATAATGGCAATCACAAGTCGCATTCTCTAATCTAAAATCAACGAAGGGCAACCAATAATCCCAATTGCTTTTAGCACAACAAAATTATTAACATTATCTACACGTAACCTAAATTTCTCAAGCAGCTTTAATTTTGTTCGTAAATCTGGCTTTAAAGGTAATATGGGAAAATCACCTCATTATTTTATTTTTTAATTTTATAGATTTACACCTATACACTCTAAAACTAATTCAACTGGCCGCCAGGGCAGGATACACTGTGTCGCAAGATTGAAGCTAATTAGCAGAGGAGATTTTAGTGATTTATTAAGGTATAATCAAAATCAGTTTCATGGAGCTAGAAAAACTCAATTGTGTGTGTGTGTGTGTACTCACCTAGTTGTACTCACCTAGTTGAGGTTGCGGGGGTCGAGTCCGAGCTCCTGGCCCCGCCTCTTCACTGATCGCTACTAGGTCACTCTCCCTGAGCCGTGAGCTTTATCATACCTCTGCTTAAAGCTATGTATGGATCCTGCCTCCACTACGTCGCTTCCCACACTATTCCCCTTACTGACTACTCTGTGGCTGAAGTAATACTATCCTAACATCCCTGTGATTCATCTGTGTCCTTCACTTCCAACTGTGGTCCCCTTGTTACTGTTCCAATCTCTGGAACATCCTGTCTTTGTCCACTTGTCAATTTCCTCTCATTATTTTGTATTTTGAATGTGTGTGTGTGTACTCACCTAGTTTGTTGAGGTTGCGGGGGTCCGAGTCCGACTCCTGGCCCCGCCCCTTCACTGATCGCTACAGGCACTCTCCCTGAGCCGTGAGCTTTATCATACCTCTGCTTAAAGCTATGTATGATGCCTGCCTCCACTACATCGCTTCCCAAACTTATTCCACTTACTGAACTACTCTGTGGCTGAAGAAATACTCCTAACCATCCCTGTGCTTCATCTGTGTCTTCAGCTTTCCAACGTGTCCCCCTTGTTTACTGTGTCCAAATCTCTCCATGCGGAACATCCTGTCTTTGTCCACCTTGTCAATCCTCTCAGTAATTTTGTATGTCGTTATCATGTCCCCCTAGCCCTCTCTGTCCTCCAGTGTTGTCAGGTTTGATTTCCCTTAACCTCTCCTCGTAGGAACATAAACCTCTTATCTCTGGGACTTAGTCTTGTTGCAAACCTTTGCACTATCTCTAGTTTCTTACGTGCTTGGGCTTAGGTGTTGTTCCAAACTGGTGCCGCCATACTCCAATATGGCCCAAACGTATACGTGTACAGGGTCCTGAAACCGATTCCTTATTAAGATGTCGGAAATGCATGTTCTGAGGTTTGCTAGGCGCCCATAATGCTGGCAGCAGTTATTTTGGTTGAATGTGCGCTTCAGAGAGTGCCTGTGTTAATACGCACCCCAAAGATCTTTTTCCTTAGTGAGTTTGTAGTCTCCTGACCCCCTAGACAGACTTCCACGTCTGCGCCTTCTTTGCCCTTCCCCATCTTTCATTGACATTGCACTTGGTGGATGAAACTCCAGGAGCCAATTGCTGGACCAAGGTCTGCACCGTACCCCAGATCCTTTGTTAGTTCTGCCTGTCTTCGATCGAGTGTATTCTTCTCATCAACTTCACGTCATCTGCAAACAGGGGACACCTCAGAGTCTATTCCTTCCGTCATGTCGTTCACAAATACCAGAAACAGCACTGGTCCTAGGACTGACCCCTGCGGACCCCGCTGGTCACAGGTGCCCACTCTGACACCTCGCCACGTACCATGACTCGCTGCTGTCTTCCTGACAAGTATTCCCTGATCCATTGTAGTGCCTTCCCTGTTATCCCTGCTTGGTCCTCCAGTTTTTGCACCAATCTCTTGTGTGGAACTGTGTCAAACGCCTTCTTGCAGTCCAAGAAAATGCAATCCACCCACCCTCTCTCTCTTGTCTTACTGCTGTCACCATGTCATAGAACTCCAGTAGGTTTGTGACACAGGATTTCCCGTCCCTGAAACCATGCTGGCTGCTGTTGATGAGATCCATTTCCTTTCTAGGTGTTCCACCACTCTTCTCCTGATAATCTTCTCCATGATTTTGCATACTATACATGTCAGTGACACTGGTCTGTAGTTTAATGCTTCATGTCTGTCTCCTTTTTAAGATTTGGGACTACATTTGCTGTCTTCCATGCCTCAGGCATCTCCCTGTTTCGATAGATGTATTGAATATTGTTTGTTAGGGGTACACATAGCGCCTCTGCTCCCTCTCTCAATACCCATGGGGAGATGTTATCTGGCCCCATTGCCTTTGAGGTATCTAGCTCACTCAGAAGCCTCTTCACTTCTTCCTCGGTTGTGTGCACTGTGTCCAGCACTTGGTGGTGTGCCCCACCTCTCCGTCTTTCTGGAGTCCCTTCTGTCTCCTCTGTAACACTTCTTTGAATCTCTTGTTGAGTCTTCACATACTTCACGGTCATTTCCTGTTGTCTCTCCTCCTTCCTTCCTTAGCCTGATTACCTGGTCCTTGACTGTTGTTTTCCTCCTGATGTTGACTGTACAACAGTTTCGGGTCAGATTTGGCTTTCGCTGCTATGTCATTTTCATATTGTCTTTGGGCCTCCCTTCTTATCTGTGCATATTCGTTTCTGGCTCTACGACTGTTCTCCTTATTCTCCTGGGTCTTTGCCTTCTATATTCTTCCATTCCCTAGCACACTTGGTTTTTGCCTCCCTGCACCTTTGGGTAAACCATGGGCTCATCCTGGCTTTTTCAGTACTCCTGTTACCCTTGGGTACAACCTCTCCTCAGCCTCCTTGCATTTTGTTGCTACATATTCCATCATTCATTTAACTGGCTTCCCTGCCAGTTCTCTGTCCCACTGAACCCCGTTCAGGTAGTTCCTCATTCCTGTGTAGTCCCCTTTCTTGTAGTTTGGCTTCATTCGTCCTGGCCTTCCTGCTTCTCCCTCCACTTGTAGCTCTACTGTGTATTCGAAGCTTAAAACCACATGGTCACTGGCCCCAAGGGGTCTTTCATATGTGATGTCCTCGATATCTGCACTACTGAAGGTGAATACTAAGTCCAGCCTTGCTGGTTCAATCCTCTCCTCTCTCTCTTGTAGTGTCCCTTACGTGTTGGTACATGAAGTTCTCCAGTACCACCTCCATCATCTTAGCCCTCCATGTATCTTGGCCCCCATGTGGGTCCAAGTTCTCCCAATCGATCTCCTTGTGGTTAAAGTCACCCATGATCAGGAGCTTTGCCCTGCATGCATGAGCTCTTCTGGCCACTCTAGCCAGTGTGTCAACCATCGCTCTATTGCTCTCGTCTTACTCTTGCCTTGGCATCCTGCTGTTCTGTGGTGGGTTTATACATCACTGCTATTACCACCTTGGGACCTCCAGAGTGAAGTGTTCCCACTATGTAATCACTTTCTTCTCGCTATCTCCTCTCTCCAGCTCATCAAAATTCCAGCGATTTTTGATCAGCAACGCAACTCCTCCACCCCCCCTGTTCCCTCTGTCTTTCCTCAGGATTTGGTATCCCTTGGAAAGTATGGCATCTGTTATCATACCTGTAAGCTTGGTTTCTGTGAGAGCTATGATGTCCGGTGATGCTTCTTTGACTCTTTCGTGCCACTCCTCCACTTATTTGTTATTCCATCAGCGTTTGTGTACCATACCTTCAGTTTCCTTTCCAACACTGTGGTTTGGGGGGCCTGTGAGGGTGGGAGGACTGGTGGCATACTGTGGGATTCTATAGCTCGGTGTTGGTGGAGGCTGTGGGTATGGATTGTAGTGTGTGTTGGGATGGTGTGATAGGTTGTATGGTCTTGAGAGTAGTTGTGTGTGTGCTTTGCCCTTGCTGTTTCTTCCTGCTCTGACTGACCTCTGCTGGTTCCCTCCTTGTCTCTTTTCCTAGCTCCTTTCGCTTTTTTGTCCTCTCCCTCAGCTGCTGTCGTTCTGATTTTGTTCTGTCTCTGTCTAGGAACACCCTCTTGTACTCTTCCGAGTGTTTTCAATCGTGGTTTCTCTTGGAGATCCTGTTCCGCACTGTTTCCGTCCTGGAAATCAGCTTGATTGGTCAGTTTCTCCCCTCGAGTACCCCCCTATTCTCTGAAAATTTACAATCTCGTCCATCTCTTCACCTATTTCCGTGATGATTTTTCTCAATCTCCTTTCTTTTCTTCCTGCTTCCTTTCAGTGTGAGTCCTTTCCTCTCTCTCCTGAAGCCCATGGATAAACACTGATTTTGCCCTTTCTTCCTCCCATTTGCCTCACCCTCTGTGACTCTGGATCCTGCCTGTATTGTGGTCAGTTTCTCCCTTGTTTTTCCAGTGGCTCTTGATAGCCTTGTTGTGCCTCAGCATTCGACCTATCACCCTCTCCATCTGCACACAGCTGATCTTCCCTTTCACTCTTGGTCCTCCTTGGCAGATTGATGTGACCTTAGCATAATTCATAATTCCTTCCTTCCTGTTCGGTCCTGCAGCTTCATATGCTGTGTCTTCTCTGGTCACTGCCCCTGTAACTCGCTTCAGCCTATTTATCTCAATTCTAGACCCTTATTTGGCTACTGCAGTTTCGACTTGTGCCTCCAATTCTTTGTCTCCTTCTCCAACCTCCTTTCCAATTTCACAGAGAGCTCTTTCTCCATTTTTTCAGAAAGCTCTCCTAATTTTCTCTCCCACTCTTGTTCCATCCTCTTCCACTGCTCCTCCATCCACTCCTCCTACCCGAACCATTCTCATCTGATCCTTGGTTTGCGAGTCCCCACATTTTTTTTTTTTTTTTTTTTTTGTGAGAGAAGAGAGAAGGGAAAGGTAGAGGGGGGAGAGAGTGAAGGGAAAGTAGGAGAGGGGAGAGTTAGAAGGGGAAAAAAGGGGGACGAAGGAGAGCAAGGAGAGAGGGGAGGGGGCAAGAAAAGAGAGAGAGCAAAAAGAAAAGAAAAGGCAAGAGAGGGGGAGAGCAAGAGGGGAGAGGGGGGCAAGAGGAGAGGAGAAGAGAAAGAAAAGGAGAGAGCAAGAGAGAAAAAGAGCAAAGAGAGAGAGAGAAAGAGAAAAGAGAGAGCAAGAAAAGAGAAAAGCAAGAGAGAGAGGGGAGAAGCAAGAGGGGGAGAGAGCAAGAGAGAGGAAAGCAAGGAGAGAGAGAGAAGAGGAGAGAGAGAGCAAGAGAGAGAGAGAGAAAGGAAGGAAGAGCAAGAGAAAAAGGGAAGAGCAAGGGGGAAGAGAGAGAGCAAGAGAGAGAGAGAGCAAGGAGAAGAGAGAGAAGAGAGTTTGTGTGTGTGTGGTGTGTGTTTTGGTGGGGTGTTTGTGTGTGTGTGTGTGTGTGTGTGTGTTGTGTGTGTCTTTTCTGTCTGTCTGCCCTGTCTGTTGAAAATCTAGGTGTGCCCGTGTGTGCGGGTGTGTTTTCTGTGGGGTCCCCCTGTGTGTGTGTCTGTGTGTGTGTCTGTGTGTGTGTTTTTTGCGTGGGGTGTGTTTTGGTGTGTTGTGTGTGTGTGTGTGTGTGTGTGTTTTGTGGTGTGTCTGCCCTGCCCTGTTGTCTGTCTGTCTGTCTGTCTGTGTGTTTTCTGTGTGTGCCCTTTGGGTTGCCCGGGGTTTTCTGTTGGTTTTGTGTGGGGTGTCTGTGTGTGTTTCGGGTGGGGTGTGTGTGTGTGTGTTGTGTTGTGTGTGTGTGGTGTTTTCTGTCTGTCTGTTTTCGGGATCTGTGTGTGTCTTTTTGTGTGTCTGTGGTGTCGTGTGTGTCTGTTGTGTGTGTGTGTGTGTGTGTGTGTGTTTTGGTGTTTGTGTGTCGTCTGCCCTTTTCTGTCTGTTTTTTGTGTTTTCTGTGTTGCCCTGTGTGTGTCTGTGTGTGGGGGTTGTGGGGTGTGTGTGGGGAGTGTGTGTGGGTGGTGTGTGTGTGTGTGTTTTTTGGGGGGTTTTTTTGGGTGTGTGCGTTTTTGGGGTACTCCCTAATTGTACTTCACCTTTGGGGGTTTGGGGGGTCGAGACTCAGCCCCGGGCCCCGCCTTTTCCCATGATCGCTATTTGGATCCTCTCTCTCCCCTCTCTTCCTGAGTTTTTCCCATACCTCTTCTTAAAACTATTAGGGTTTTCCTTTGCCTCCACTACTTCATTTGTTTGGCCCTATTCCATTTGGTAAACAATTTCTATGACTGAAGAAATATTTCCCTAACGCCCCTGTGACTCGCCCTGATTTCTTCGTTCCAGTTGGCCCCCTTTCCCTGTGCCCCCCTCTCTGGAACATCTATCTTTTGTCCCCCTTGCTATTCCCCGCATTTCTTGAAATGTCGTTATCATGTTCCCCTGCCCTTTTTTGTTCCCTCCGGGTGTCGTCAGTCCCGTTTTCCCCTTTCCCTTTTTTCCCTCTTACGACATTCCCTTGACCCGGGGATTTGGGCCTTTTTCCCAAACCCTTTTGGGTTACTTTCTCTAACTTTTTTGACGGGGTTGACCGGGTGTGGGTTCCAGACGGGTGCTGCATACTCCAGTATGGGCCTAACAAAAACCCCATGTACGTGTCTTGAACGATTCCTTTTTTAAAAGGTATGGAAAAACGCTTTTCTCATTTTTTGCCAGGCGCCCGTATGCTGCGGGCGGTTATTTGGTTGATGTGTCCTCCGGTGTGGCTCGGTGTTAGGGCCCAACCCCAAGGTCTTTCCCCTGAGTGAGGTCTGTAGTCTCTGTCCCCCCAGCCTTTTACTCTGTCTGGGGGTCTTTTTTGCCCCCCCCCAAAACTTCATGATATGATTTGGTGGATTAAAAATCGAGAAGCCAGTTATGGACCCCCAGTCCGCCTCCCAGGTCTCTTTTTGCAGCCCTGCCTAAATCCTCGTCCGTTTTAATTTTTTCTCATAAACCCTTCAGGGTCATCTGCGAACGGGGGGACACTTCAGAGTCTTTTCCTTCCATCATGTCTTTAAACTTTATTCAAGAATAGCATGGCCCTAAACTAAACCCCTGGGGGCCCCCGCTCGAAAACAGGCCCACTGTGTTTACCTCTTCACGTACCATAAACTCGTTGCTGCCCCCCTGTAGGTTTTTCCCTTATCCATTGCGGGTTCCCCTTCCCTTTTTTCTTGTGCCTGATCCCCCCAGTTCTGCCTAACCCTTTGGGGGGAACTGTGTAAAAGGTTTTCCTGCATCTGGGAAAAAACCAATCTCCCCAAAACCATCTCTCTCAGGGTCTTACTTCTGTTTCCTTTGTCAAAAAAATCCAGGGGGTTTGTGATACAAGATTTCCCTTCCCATAAACCCTTTCTGGTTTTCTTTTTAAAAATTTTGGGTTCCTTTAAGGTGTTCGCCCATTTCCCTTCTGATATCTTCTCCATGTTTTTTGCAAAAAATTTACTTTTCAGAGACACGGGCCCTGTGGTTTAGTGCCTCTTTTTCTTTTCCTTTTTTTAAAAATATGGGGGACTACATTAGTGTTTTTCCCATTTCCGGTTTAGTTGCCCATTTTTCAAGGGATGTTTGAAGATTGTGGTTAGAGGCACACACACATCTCTGCTCCTTCTCAAAGGACCCAGGGGGGAGAAGTTGCCCGGGTTTTCCCATGCCTTTGAGGTGTCAAGGTCACTTAAAAATTCTTCACCCCCCCCCCTCCTCAGTTTTTCGTTTGTCACCCAAAACACTTGGGGGTATTTTTCCTCTTGATGTTCCCTTCGGGTTCGGGCCCTTCCCCCAACCCCTTTTCCTGTCTCTTTTTGAAAAAAACTTCCTTAAATCTCCTGTTAAATTTCCCTCACAAAAAACCTCTTGTTTCATTTCTTGTTTTTTCTCCCCCTTCGTCCAAAATTTGGATCCCCTTTGGCCCCTGACTTTGTTTTCCCTTTCCTGTTGGGGGGGGCTTATCCCAACCGTTTGGGGTCTGTCTTGATTCTGGGATGTATGCCTTTTTCCATACTGTGCTGGGCCCCCCCCCTTTTAAACCTGTGCGTATCATTCCTGGCTCTGCACTGATCTCCCAAAATTTTGTGTGTTTTTTCCCTTCTGTACTTTTTCCCATTCTCTATTGCACTTTTTTTTTTCCCTCCTTACACCGTGGGTAAACCCAAAGGGGCTTTTTTGGGTCTTCCCGTTTTAATTTTCCCCTTGGGGGAAAACCCCTTTCCCAAACTGCCCCCTTTTCATTTTTTTGCTCCCTTTTTCCCAAAATTTCATTTACTGGTTTTCCTCCCAGTTCTCTGTCCCATGGACCCCCCGCGGAAAGTTCTTAAACCTATGTACCCCCCCTTTTTTAAATTCCCCCAAGGTTTTCCCCCAAAATTCTACTTTTTAAATCTCCCCAAATTTGAAAGCTTACTAGGTTTTCCCAAAGGCACAGAACCTCTGGTCGTTTAGCCCCTGGGGGACTCTCATACTTGATGTCCTAAATTTTTGGGGCCCCCCGGGGGTGAACAAAAGGGGCCCCAATCTTGGGGTTTTTTTCCCCCCCTCATTTCTGGTAGTGTCCTTAACATTTTGGGTTTGCTTGAGGTTTTCCAGCACCCCCCGTCCAAAAATCCTGGCTCTCCAAGTTTCGGGACCCCCATGTGGCTCCATTTTTTCCCCGTCAATCCCTGTGGTTTTAAATCCCCCATACCAGCAAAATTTGGGTCTGCTGGAGTGAAAATTTCCCTTTCCACCTCAGGGAAGTGTTTTCCCCAATTTCTCTGTTGCTCTCTTTTATTCCCCTCTTGGCCTTTCCCGCATTCGTGGTGGATTTTTACCACTGCCCAAAGGAACCAAATTTGGGGGTTCCCCCCGACTGAAGTGTAAACCCGCTTATGTAAATTTTCTTTCTCCCCTTCATCTATTCCCCTTTCCTTTTTTTCGAATTTTTCCCTCTGTTTTTTTTCGAGCAGGGGCAAAAACCCCCCCCCCCCCCGCCCCCCTTTTTTTTCCCCTTTATCTGGTAAACCTGGTGGGGAAGGGTTGCAAATTTTTATTGTCCCAAAGAGTTTTGTTTTTTGTAACTGCTATGGGTGTCTGGGGGGCTTTTCATTGTTTTTTTTCTTTTCCATTCCTCCCTGTTTATTTTGTTTAAAACCTCGCATTTGGGGTACCAAACCTTCAAATTCTGTTCTAATACTGTAAAATGGGGGTGCGGGGGGTGGAAACAGAGGGATCGGGGTTGATGGTTTTTTTGGATTGTTTTTGTTGCCTTGGGGGGGTCGTGGTGGAGTCCTCCTGCCCCGGGGTTTCTGGGGGGTTTCGGGTTTTCCTTCCAATTTTATCCTGGGTTTTTTCGCTCTCCTTTTTCATTTCCCCCCATTTCCCTTTTTGTTTTTGAACTCTCCTTTTTTTGTCTTCCTTTCGTCCTGAAGAAATTCTTCCAAAAAGTCCCTGTTACTCGTCCCAGTCTTCAGTTCCCCGTTGTGACCCCCTTTTCCCCGTGTCCCCCCCTCTGGAAAAATTCCCGTCCCCCTGTCCCCCTTATTATTCCCCCCAGTATCTTGTAAAGTCGTTATCATGTCTCCCCCCCACCCCCTTTTGTCCTCCAGTGTCGTCAGTCCCATTTCCCTTAACCCTTTTCCCCGTGCGACATTCCCTTGAGCTCTGGGCCCAGCCTTGTTGCAAAACCCTTTTATTTCCCCTAAAATTCCTTGAGTGTTGGGCCAGGTGTGGGGTTTCCAAATGGTTCTGCCCAAATCCAGTTTTGGGGTAACTTTCAAAAGTGTCAGTGTCTTTAACCGATTCCTTTTTTAAGGTATCGGGAACGCCATTCTCAGGGTTTTCCAGGGGCCCCTATGCTGCCGCGTTTTTTGGTTGTGTGTGCCCCCCTTTGGGTGTGCTCGGTGTTAAGGTCACCCCAAGGGCTTTTTTTCCCCTGGTGAGGTCTGTAGTCTTTTTCCACCTAGCCCATACTCTGTCTGCGGTCTTCTTTCCCCCTCCCCAATCTTCTTGACTTTGTATTTGGCTGGATTGAATTCGAGAAGCCAGTTACTGGACCACATTTTCAGCCTCTCCAGGTCTCTTTGCAGTCCTGCCTATCCTCGTCCGATTTAATTCTTCTCATCAATTTCACGTCATCTACGAACAGGGACACTTCAGAGTCTATTCCCTCCATCATGTCGTTCAATTTTATCAAAAATAGCACTGGTCCAGAACTGACCCCTGTGGGCCCCCGCTCGTAACGGGGCGCCCACTGTGATACCTCTTCACGTACCATGACTCGTTGCTGCCTCCCTGTCAGGTATTCCCTTATCCATTGCAGTGCCCCCCTTTTACATGCGCCTGATCCTCCAGCTTCTGCATAATCTCTTGTGGGAACTGTGTCAAAGGCCCTTCCTGCAGTCTGGGAAAAACGCAATCTACCCAACCATCTCTCTCATGTCTTACTTCTGTTACTTGTCATAAAACTCCAGGAGGTTGTGATACAAGATTTGCCTTCCATGAACCCATGCTGGTTTTCATTTATAATCTTGTTCCTTTCCAGGGTGTTCGACCACTCTCTCCTGATAAATCTTCCATGACTTTGCACACAATACAGTCAGAGACCAGGTCTGTATTTTTGTGCCTCGTTTCTGTTTCCTTTCTTAAATATGGGGACTACATAGCTGTCTTTCCATTTCTCAGGTAGTTGCCCAGTTTCAAGGGATTGTTGAAGATTGTGGTTAGAGGCACGCACAGCATTCTCTGCACTTCTCTAAGGACCCATGGAAGATTTGTCCTGTCCCCATCGCCTTTGAGGTGGTCGAAGGTCACTTTAAGAGCTTCTTCACCTCCTCCTCAGTTGTTCGTATGTCCCATCAACACTTTGTTCGTATATTCCCACTTGATGTTCCCTTCTGTGCTGTCTTCCACAGCCCTTTCCTGTCTCACGTAAAAACTCCTTATCTCCTGTTCAGCTCCTCACATACACTCTGATAATGTCTGTGGTTATCCACCTAGTGTCCTTAATCTATCACCTGGTCTTTGACTGTTGAGCTTCCTCCTGATTTGGCTATACAACAGTTTTCGGGTCAGTCTTGATTTGCTCGATAGCTATGTCATTTTTTATACAGTCGATGGGGCCTCCCTCCTTACCTGTGCATACTCATTTCTCCCTGGCACTGCGACTGGTCCTCCCTATTTTCGTGTGTTCCTGTGCCTTCTGTATCATTTTCCATTCTCTATTGCATTTGTTTTGCCTCCTAAACCGTCGGGTAAACCAGGGGCTCGTTCTGGTCCTCCTTTGTTACTGTTGCCCTTGGAATAAACCTTTCCATGCCTCCTTGCATTTTTGTTGTTACAATTCCATCCATTCATTTACTGGCTTTCCTGCCAGTTTCTCTGTCCCACTGGACCTCCCCGCAGAAGTTCTCAAAACCCTATGGTTAGTCTCCTTTTTATAGGTCAAGGCTTTTCCATTCAACTCCTGTTTCTCGTCCCACTTGCAGCTCTACTATGTATTCAAAGCACAGAACCACGTGGGTCGCCTACTCCGCTAGGGGATCTCTCATACTTGAATGTCCTCAATGTCTGAGCTGCCCAGGGTGGAACACAAGGTCCAATCTTGCGGTTTCATCCCCCCTCTCACTCTGGTAGTGGTCCTTAACATGTTTGGTGCAATGAGGTTCCAGCACCACGTCCAACAATCCTGCTCCCCATTTTCGGACCCCCATGTGCTACCAGTTTTTCCCAAGTCAATCTCCGTGGTTGAAATCCCACAAAAAAACCAGCAACCTTTGCCTGCTGGAAGAGCTCTTCTTGCCACCCTCAGCAGTGTGACCACCATTGCTCATTTGCTCTCTCATATTTCCTCTCTTGGGCCTCCTGCCAGTTCTGTGGTGGATTATACATCACTGCAATTGACCACTTTGTGTTCCCCATACGAAGTGACCTGATTTATGTAGTCCCCCCCCCCTCTTTCCCTCCGTCCATCCATGCCTACCATTTTGTCGAATTTCCATCTGTTTTTTTTACTGAGCAGGCAACCCCTCCTCCCCCCCCTGGCCCCTTCTATTTTTTTCCTCATGACTGTATCCTGGTGGGAAGATTGCATCTGTTATTGTCCTCCGGTGAATTTAGTTTCTGTACCTGCTATATGTCTGGGGACTTCTCATTGATTCTTTCTTGCCATTCCTCATGTTATCGTTAATCCATCTGCATTTGTGTAACCAGATGAATTCAACTTCTGTTCTAATACTGTAACTGCTGTGGTGAGGGGTGGAAACAGAGGGATCGGAGTGTGCAGGTTTGGTTTGGATGTTCATATTGCCTTGGGGGTTCGTGGCTGGAGTCCATCTGCAAGTGATTTCCTTCTGGGGGGGTGGTGCCCTTGTCCCTTCCATTTTGATCCAGGGATATTCTGCTCTCCTTTTTTCATTTCCTCCCATTTCTCCTTTCGTTTTTGAAACTCTCTCTTTCATCGTCTTTCCTTTTCGTCCTGTGTTTCTGTCCTCGATCAGGTCAACACTCCTGAACACCTGCTTGCCTCTCCAGCCGTGCTTTCTCCTGCAGGATCATGGTTAAAAGGTTATTCTGCCTTAAAAATTATTTTAAAGGGGCCGATTCCTTTTCTTTGTAACCACCCAATCTCCAAAATTTTTCCACCGGGGTCAGTCCCCCTCGCCTATCACCTTCATGATTTTAAATTATTTTTTTCTCCTCCTGTTTTTTTTTCATCATAATTTCCCCTTAGCTTCGTCTAGCCCATGACAAAAACGGATCTCTCCCTTTTTCCAAACCTCCCACTGTGTCTCCCATTGCATCCTCTGTGTTTTAGTTTCTTCCCGTGGAGTTTCCCCTTCAGTCCCCTTTCCCTATTATGGCCCCTATCTTCTTTTTTGTCCTTCCTGCTCACCTGTTCCCCGGCCCCCACAGGTATCTGTAAGGTCCTTGCACTGTCCTAGTTCCTTCAATGTCTTCCAACCCTCATTCTTTCCTAGTGTCTCCCCGCCTTTGTTTTGGCCCCATTGGGTTTGACAGGACCCCTGCATCAGTTTAGTTTCCCCGCTTCCTTCAGACCTGTTCTGTGTTTGATGTAGCCATTTTCCGAGCTACTTCTTAATATTCTGTCTGTTTCAGATTCTCATCCTTTTTAAACTATCTTGATTTTTGCTGCTGTGGCCTGTTGCTTTCCCCCTTCTGCATTCCCGCTGCTAACCTCTCTTTTCCCTCTTTCCCTTTCCAGCTCATCAGTCTCCTTCCCCAGTCTTCCCCTTTTTTTGAGCTCAACCCCCCATTCCTCCCCCCAAATTTGCCTTGGGGCCCCTTTTTCCTCATCCGGTTCAGGTTTTCCCCCCGCTCCACAGAAGGGGGACGGGTGGTTAGGGGGAGGGGGGAAAATGGTTAGGGGGAGAGGGATTGAGGTTGGGGGAGGGGGGGGGATGGTTATTGGGGGGGAGAGAAGTTGGGGGGGGTTAGATGGTTTGAGGGGGAGAGGGGGTGGATGGGTTTTGGGGGGGGGGGAGATGGTTATTGGAGGGAGGGGAGGTAGTTGGGGGAAATTTGACAGTTTTGGGGGGGGGGGTTGGGGCTTTGGGGAGGGGGAGGTGGCTAAGGGAAGGGGGTTAGGGGGAAGGGGAGGGGGGGTTGGGGGGGCGGGTACTGTTCGTGTCAAGTGGGGGGAGGGGTGTTGGGTGTTGTGGGTGTGTGTGGGGGGTGTGTGGGTGTGTGTGTGTGTGTGTGTGTGGTGTGTGTGTGTGGGTGTGTGTGTGTTGGTGTGTGGTGTGTGTGGTGTGTGGTGTGTGTGTGTGTGTTGGGGTGTGTGTGGTGGTGTGTGGTGTGGTGTGTGTGTGTGGTGTGTGTGTGTGGTGTGTGTGTGGGGTGTGTGTGTGGTGTGTGTGTGTGTGTGTGTGTGTGGTGTGTGTGGTGGTGTGTGTGGTGGGTGTGTGTGTGTGGTGTGTGTGTGTGGTGTGTGTGTGGTGGTGGTGTGGTGTGGTGTGTGTGTGTGTGGTGTGTGTGAGGGTGTGTGGTGGTGTGTGTGGGGTGTGGGGGTGTGTGGGGTGTGTGTGTGTGTGTGTGTGTGTGTGTGTGTGGGTGTGTGGGGTGTGTGTGTGGTGTGTGTGGTGGGGGTGTGTGGTGTTTGTGTGTGGGTGTGTGTGTGTGTGTGTGTTGGTGGTGGTGTGTGGTGTGTGGTGTGTGTGTGTGTGGTGTGTGTTGTGGTGTGTGTGTGTGGGGTGTGTTTGTGTGTGTGTTGTGTGTGTGTGGGGTGTGTTGTGTGGTGTGGGTGTGTGTGTGTGGGGTGGTGTG
>NC_069462.1:8417442-8512442 GCF_026875155.1 Cherax quadricarinatus
CCCCCCTTTTCATACCCCCTTTTCATACCCCCCTTTTCATACCTTCCCTCCCTCTTTCTCATCCACCATTGTTGATACCTTGTCTCATACCTACTCTCTTATAACCACCCACTCCTTATTCACCTACTTTTTCATACCCACACGCCCACTTATGCTCTCACCCACCCTCTCTCACATTCATTTACCCATCCCCACTTTCCCTTTTTCACACTTCCTCTGTACTGTGTTACAGCAAAGGATGGCCACTGAGGGAAAAAAAAATTTTAAATGACTGACCTTCAGAACTGCAGCATGCTTTCCTCAAAGTTTATAGAAGAGAAATTGCTTAATTTCTACAAGTGCTTAACTTAAGATCGGAATCCATATTTAAATACTACTGCTATTTATTTATGTACACTCTATATGTGTGTTGTAAAAGGTGACTGAAATGCTGTGCACAAGGTACTAGTAACCCCTTCTCCTGTATAAATTACTAAATGTAAAAAGAAGAAAAACTTTATAGTTTTCATGTCACCCTGCCTCAGTGGGAGATGGCAAATATGTTAAAAAAAAAAATGAATACTGTACTTGAAAAACCACAATCAAATTCACAACATAAACACCCTGACATGTCAAGAAGCATAAATTTCAAACAGAATCCAGAGCAAGCATAGATGCCTTATCATCAGGTCTATTAACCCTTTCAGGGTCGAGAGGCCCTCTCCTAAACTTGTTCTCAGGGTCGAAAATTTTTCGAAAAAAAAAAAAAAATTTCTTATGAAAAGACAGAGAATTTTTTCCCGATCATAATGACACCAAAAGTGTGAAATTTGATGGAAAACTTACAGAATTATGCTCTCACGAAGTTAGCGGTCTCGACGATGTTTACGCATCGGCGATTTCGCCCATTTTGAGCCCTATTTTCGGCCAATTCCAGTGTACTAGTCGACAAAAATCATAACAATTTTCCTAGAACTCCATTTTTTCTATTGAATGAGTACAAGAAACCACCCATTTACCGATTCAAGTATCCAATCAAGTGGTCAGAAATTAACAATTTTGCCAATTTCACACAAATTTCAAATGATGCCAATTTCCAAATAGGGTCCGGAATAAACAAGACAGACATTCCTGGTACTAAAATAACATTTCCTCTGTTCATTAGTCATGTCCCCAGGTCCCTCTTACATTTCTTTTGCTTTCCACTGTGAATTATTATTCTTACAAAAAATAGAAGATTTACTGTTATGCAGACTACTGCATTAGTGTAGAAATGGTATAAATAATATCAGCGCACTTGTGAACGAATATTAGACTCACCAGTTGACGTGTATTGGACGCATGGCATGATTTGTTTACTTTTGAACTTTGGCAAAAATCGAACATTTCTGCTACTTCGAGCTCAATTTCAAGGTACTTTTCATTGTGGGGATATAGTTTTGAAGTGGTTGGTGCTATTATTAAATAAAGGTATGGAAGAGGGTAAGGTACCTAGGGATTACCTGGAGTTTACCTGGAGAGAGTTCCGGGGGTCAACGCCCCCGCGGCCCGGTCTGTGACCAGGCCTCCTGAGCAGAGAGCATGCATAGTTCCTTTGTATAAAGGCAAAGGGGACAAAAGAGAGTGCAAAAATTATAGGGGGATAAGTCAGTTGTATATACAGTGGACCCCCGCATAGCGATATTAATCCGTGCAAGAGAGCTCATTGTTATGCAAAATTATCGTTATGCGAATGAATTTTCCCCATAAGAAATAATGGAAATCAAATTAATCCGTGCAAGACACCCAAAAGTATGAAAAAAAAAATTTTACCACATGAAATATACATTTTCCTACACACAAAGAGAAGGATACATGCACAATAGTAGAGTAGTACATGCACAATATATATTGTGCATGTACTACTCTACTAAATGAAGAATAAATGACACTTACCTTTATTGAAGATGCAGCAATGACTGATGAGACACTGTGTCCTGGGAGTGCCTTTTCCTCCTGAGTACTGTAGGTCCTGTTTGGCATTTTCTTCCAGAACAGGGCCCTTTTCACACTGTGTATGCCACTACGATTCTTAAATCTCTCAAACCAACCTTTGCTGGCTTTAAATTCACCAATATGAGCACTAGTTCCAGGCATTTTTCCCTGTTCACCTGGGTGTTAGTCGACTGGTGTGGGTTGCATCCTGGGAGACAAGATTAAGGACCCCAATGGAAATAAGTTAGACAGTCTTCGATGACACTGACTTTTTTGGGTTATCCTGGGTGGCAAATCCTCTGGGGTTAATTGTTTCTTGGTATTCTCAATAAGCCACACCAACAACAGTGCTACAGCAGCAGCAGCAGCAGCAGCTGACAGTGCTACAGCAGCAACAGCAGCAGCTGACAGTGCTACAGCAGCAGCAGCAGCTGACAGTGCTACAGCAGCAGCTGACAGTGCTACAGCAGCAGCAGACAATGCTACAGCAGCAGCAGACGGTACTACAGCAGCAGCAGCAGCTGACAGTGCTACAGCAGCAGCAGACGATGCTACAGCAGCAGCAGACGATGCTAGAGTAGCAGCAGACGGTACTACAGCAGCAGCAGCAACTGACGGTGGTACAGCAGAAGCAGCAGCTGACGGTGCTACAGCAGCAGCAGCAGCTGACAGTGCAGCAGCAGCAGCAGCAGCAGCTGACGGTGGTACAGCAGCAGCAGCAGCAGCTGTACCACCAATAGTAGCGATAGTTGATTGGGGTTTATTATACAACCTGGCCAGCTCGGAGACACGCACTCCACTTTCATACTTATCAATGATCTTTTTCTTCATCTCTATAGTAATTCTCACCCTTATTGCTGTAGGGTTGGCACTAGAAGCTTTCTTGGGGCCCATGGTCACTTATTTTGCAGATAAAATCACCAAAAACACTGTAATAATACGAAATGTTCCGATTGTATGCTTGGATGTTACCGCGGAGGCTGGCTGGTAAACAATGCCACCGGCGGAACATGTGAGGCTGGCTAAGGGCGCACATTAGACGCGTCTCGGACGAACAGCGTTGAGTGGGTTTTTTAGCGGTATGCGAGGCAAAATCTTGGCGATAAAATGTAGCGGTATGCGAATTTAACGTTATGCAAGGCCAACGGTATGCGGGGGTCCACTGTACCTGGTAAAGTGTATGGTAGAGTTATTATTGAAAAAATTAAGAGTAAGATGGAGAATAGGATAGCAGATGAACAAGGAGGCTTTAGGTGTGTAGACAAAGTGTTTACAGTGAGACATATAAGTGAACAGTATTAAGATAAGGCTAAAGAGGTTTTTGTGCCATTTATGGATTTGGAAAAGGCGTATGACAGGGTGGATAGGGGGGCAATGTGGCAGATGTTGCAGGTGTATGGTATAGGAGGTAGGTTACTGAAAGCAGTGAAGAGTTTTTACGAGGATAGTGAGGCTCAAGATAGAGTATGTAGGAAAGAGGGAGATTATTTCCCAGTAAAAGTAGGCCTTAGACAAGGATGTGTGATGTCACCGTGTTTGTTCAATATATTTATAGATGGGGTTGTAAGAGAAGTAAATGCGAGGGTCTTGGCAAGAGGCATGGAGTTAAAAGATAAAGAATCACACATAAAGTGGGAGCTGTCACAGTTGCTTTTTGCTGATGACACTGTGCTCTTGGGAGATTCTGAAGAGAAGTTGCAGAGATTGGTGGATGAATTTGGCAGGGTATGTAAAAGCAGAAAATTAAAAGTGAATACAGGAAAGAGTAAGGTTATGAGGATAACAAAAAGATTAGGTGATGATTGGATATCAGATTGGAGGGAGAGAGTATGGAGGAGGTGAATGTATTCTGATATTTGGGAGTGGACGTGTCAGGAGATGGGTCTATGAAAGATGAGGTGAATCATAGAACTGATGAAGGGAAAAGGGTGAGCGTTGCACTTAGGAGTCTGTGGAGACAAAGAACTTTGTCCTTGGAAGCAAAGAGGGGAATGTATGAGAGTATAGTTTTACCAACACTCTTATATGGGTGTGAAGCATGGGTGATGAATGTTGCAGCGAGGAGGAGGCTGGAGACAGTGGAGATGTCATGTCTGAGGGCCATGTGTGGTGTGAATCTAATGCAGAGAATTCGTAGTTTGGAAGTTAGGAGGAGGTGCGGGATTGCCAAAACTGTTGTCCAGAGGGCTGAGGAAGGGTTGCTGAGGTGGTTCGGATATGTAGAGAGAATGTAACGAAACAGAATTACTTCAAGAGTGTATCGATCTGTAGTGTAAGGAAGGCGGGGGCAGGGGTCGGCCTAGGAAAGGTTGGAGGGAGGGAGTAAAGGAGGTTCTGTGTGCGAGGGGCTTGGATTTCCAGTAAGCATGCGTGAGCGTGTTTGATAGGAGTGAATGGAGACAAATGGTTTTTAATACTTGACGTGCTGTTGGAGTGTGAGCAAAGTAACATTTATGAAGGGATTCAGGGAAACCGGCAGGCTGGACTTGAGTCCTGGAGATGGGAAGTACAGTGCCTGCACTCTGAAGGAGAGGTGTTAATGTTGCAGTTTTATAAACTGTAGTGTAAAGCACCCCTCTGGTAAGACAGTGATGGAGTGAATGATGGTGAAAGTTTTTCTTTTTCGGGCCACCCTGCCTTGGTGGGAATCGGCCAGTGTGTTTAATAAAAAAAAAAATATTTTCATTGTGAAACCAATCAAAATCGTCTCAATTTCTGTAATGTCTTCCATTCTATAAAATGAGACCAGGAAAACTAGAATACAACCATAAATACCATACAAAAATACAGTGCAAAGTTGCTGTTTTAAACCAAAAACATGGTCAAAGTTTTTTTTTGTCATTACGCACTGTGTGCTGCAGGATTTTTTTTATACCGCGCACACTGACCACATAGACCCATTCTTTCATATGTAGGCCTACCAGTTTCTCTTGTGATCCGAAGGAGCTAGAATTTGGCATACAGTACTCAATAACCCTGGTGCTTAGCTGTCTGATGTAGGAAACCCTGAAAGGGTTAAATCTTTAAGGTAAAACAGGCCAGACAAAAAATCGAATACTTGAGCTTTTCCCTAAAACCCAAAATATGACAACTCTGCACCCACCCATCCCTGCACCCCAAAGAAAGGGCCCACATTAACCTTTCTACACTTTTCATGTCAAAAAGAAAAACTAATATTTTTAACACGTTGACCGTCTCCCCCAAAGTAGGGAGACTCAAACAAGAAAAAACGTTCACCATCATTCACACTACCTTCCCCCGAGGATGAGTACAACGTTCTGATTTTCCCCAAACAGCAATGTTAAACAAAAAAAGTTTACTGTTAAAAAGGGTTTCCCTTAGTAAATACAGTGGCCCCCTGGTTAACGTATTTTTTCACTCCAGAGTTGTTCAGGGCCAGTACCTACTAAAAGTATTGTAAAACTATTTCCTTCTTTTTAGAGCATAAAAATTTTTGGGGTCAGAGAGGTTGGGGTAAAAATAAGATCTCGGAATGCCTAATTTTAATTAAGTTATTCTAATAAAACAAAACCCAGTTATAAATACAAATTTTATCGATAAAAGTTAAGAATACATGTTTTTTCTTAGTACCAACATTAAAAAAGGTTTCAAAAACAGACGTTGGAGGGACCCTAGATAAAAATAAAAAGGAGATTACTTTATACTTTAAAAGTCTTTTTTCCCCAATTTGGAAGCGTCAGAAAAAAAACAAAAATATGTCCACCGGCTAATAAATTTTGGCCATTACAGAGCGGCAGGAGGTTTTCTGGGTTTGGTTGTATTTCTTCATGCTCGCCCCTAAACCCTGGCATACAGGTAAAGGGGGTAAGTGACGTGACTCCCCAACATCAGTAGAGTAGTTGAAAAAAAGGGGGGGGGGAAAGGGGGGGGGGTAAACCATCGAACATCACGGCAAACTATACCCCGGAAACCCCGGGCGGCCGGTTATTTACCCCCCAATTAAACTTTCGGCATGTTACAAAAATAATAAGTTAATAAGATTAGTCTTAATAAACAAGGATTTCTTTTCCCAAATTTTATTAAAGGAAATGACCGAAATGAAAATTTTAAAAGGGAAGGTTAACCATAGGGATGACCCCCCGGCCCCACAAGCAAATATCTCGGCTTTTAAAGATGCGATGGAGTAAAAAAAAACCAACCAGCGGATAGGGATGGAGGTAAAATTTTCCCCAAGGTTAGTCATACTTGCTAAACGGGTCCAAAACACTGTTTGATGCAAAGAATTTCCGTAGTTGGCGTATATTAGGAGCGAGAGAGAGCACGGCTAACACGTTGCTCGAACCTTTTGTGAAAAGGAGATCGGTAAGGTTGGATCCTTAAAGCCCGGTAATTTTTAAAATTTTTTTATTTCATAGAATTTTGAAAGTTAGAGGTTTATGGTTGAGTAAATTTTATCACAGAGGAGAAACCCGAGGTATACGTAAAGTTTTTTCAAAGGACAACATAAAGCCAGGGTTTTTTTCTATGGTTGAATAAGATTTTTGAATTCTTTAAATTTTATAAAAAAATAAAATATTGGATGTGAATTTTCCGTTTTGGAGGATTGCAATAAGCAGCCTATTGCTCAAAACTGGCTCAACAGGAGGGTAAAGGAAATTTGGAAATTGGGGGTGCCGCAATATGGGGCAGGGGAAAAGGAAAACTTTTTTAAAACTTTTTAAAAGTTTTTCCAAATTCTCGTCCCAATAAATTTATATTTAGGATGGTCAATCTAGCAGGGGGGGCAACTTGAGCAAAGTTTGGGCAAAAACGCCTGTAATAAGTCCCATCCCCAAAAATGTTGGAGGGTTTTCCCTGTCTTGAGGAGACGGGAAATTTAAATAGCTTGGACCTTTAATTGGGGGGGGTATGCCCCTTTCCCCTTTTTTTTTAAAAAAAACCCGAAAATTTTTAAATGGGGGCTTTCCCAAAGTCACATTTTGTAAATTTACAGGAAATTGTATTTCTGCATGCTTTCAGTATTTGTTAATCTTTCTAAATGAGACTGCCAGCACACTAAAACCACCGGGTGTTAAGTAGCCTCTACACCTTCAAAGGGGTTTGGGGACAAAAATGTTCATTTTTCCGGGAAGAGGAGGCGGCGTTAACAACCCGAAAGGCAAAACCCTTATACGTAATAAGCCGTTCTTAACTACAAACCCCCAAAAATTCGGGGCCCCTAGCGTTAATGGCATGTAATCCCCTCTCAGCAAGTCAATTGGTCACAAAGTTGGCCCCGGGCTCAGCATCTATTAAATCATCAATCCTGGGAAATGGAAAACCCATCGGTTTTGGGACTGAATTTTACTTTCGGTAACCCGTGCATAGGCGTACGGTACCATGGGGTTTTTTTGGGCCCCAAAAAACAGGGAGGGGCCCCCAAAGGTGTCCAACTGGGTTCTATCAAATTATATTCCAAAATGTATTTATTTCTTGTTTAATTAATTTTGTTTTGGGAGAGACCGGTAAGGGGTTTGCTTTTTTGGACTATCTTCTAACAATTTCAATATCGGGGAAAAACCCAATGTAAAAGGGATAGGGTATCTTTGAAGGGGGAGTTTATTGTGTTTAACCCTTTTTGTTTGAGTTTTTGGGGGGTAAAAATTTCCCCGGAAAAGGGTCTAGTTTTTTTTAAATTTCGAATTATGTAGTTTTAATTTTTCTCTTACTTCCCTTACAGTGTCATTCCTTATTTCAGGGGATTGGTTAAATAGAGGTAAAATGTGGGGAGAAGGCAGACTCGTTCTTTTAAGTTATCTATTGATCCCTCTTAATTTTCTTACGACGTCCTGGTTCCCCGGACCAGATAACACTCATTTTCTTTGTCTATTTTTTCAAAAGGCCCCCCAAAATATTGGTTTTTAAAAAATGTCCGGGAAATTAATTTTTTAACTAACACTAATTTCATTGGGGAGAGAATAAACGAGATTTACCCTTTTTTGGTCAAAAAAATTTTTTCATTTTGGTTAGCTTCTGACAGATTCAGGGCGCAAAGCTTTTTAATTTGGAGAAGGTTCTTTCCAAAGTGAGGACTGGGATGAAGGGGCCTCTCTTCCCTATCCAAGAATCTCTATATGGCTGGGGTCCTGAACCTGAGCCCAAAAATCAAGTCAAATGGGAGTATTTAGTACTTTCTTGTTCAGTTCACGGAGGGCGAAGGGAAAAAAAAGGGGTAAACCCTTGTCCCATTCACGAGAAAATGCTCACAGAAAGCACTAAAGGTTTAAAGGGTTTGGTGGTTTTTCTAGCACCCCTTTGGACGGGGGAGAAATGCTTAGAGGGGATCTGTTTACTCCTAATCGGACAGCCTTTTTAAAAAACCCTTGACGTAAATTAGAACCTTGGTCAGTTAAATTTTAAAGTGGTACCTACTTGAGCAAAAAGCGTATTAAGCTTCTTTTTTTGGGAAAAATTTTTGGACATTGGGATAGCTCGGATACCGAGTTGCCATATCATGTTTAGTGAAGATAAGGTTCCCCCTTTTTGTGCGGGGCAACGGTCCTAAACAATCAAAAACAATTTTCAAAGGTCAGGACATTTTTTTGGAAGAAAAGGGGGGCAGACCGGGATTGTGCGCCTTTTTCCCTATTTTTGACAAACGGGATTTCCTATTTTGTCAGAAATTTAAGTCCTCATCTGGGCCAAAAAAAATTTCCTTATTTTTTTTTCTCTGTCTTACGGACCCAAATGACCCCCCAGTGGATTATCATGTGTAGTTCAAATACCTATTTTCGTAAAGGGCGATGGCACCCTAACAATTTTCCTTTTTTAACTCAAATATTATTATTTCTCTTCCAAAGAAAACCGTCTTCATCAAAGGAAAACCCTTCCTCTTTTCCCTTTTTGGTTAAAATTTTATCGTCCTTTAGAGCTATAAGAAAACTTTTTTTATTACATTTTCTAGCTAGGTCCGCAGGGGTGGTTAAAAATTTGTCACCCGGGGGTGTCGACGAATTGCTTCCTAAACAGGATTCAAACTAATTCATGGACATTTTTAAAGGGTGTTTAATATCCAAAATTGTTAGGTTCTTAGCCATGGTCTGGTGCAATTAAGGGGAAATAAATCAGCCCTGCCTCAAGGCTTTAGGCATAATTTTAAAACAAGGGTTTCTAAAACCAGACTCTCTGGGTATCTCCAATTGTCAATTTCGTTCCCCATTATGATCCACGCGGCAAGGGAAAAGGTTTTCTGAAAAATCCCACATTGATCCACCTCTATGGGATTCTACATAAATCCTTAAATAGGGACCTTTTTTTTGCCTCCGTAAGCCAATAATCGTCTAGCCGGGGTTCACTATGTAGGTAAATTTACCAGGTTTGTCTTAATAAAAAGGGGATAGTGCCATACTCGAAAGGGGTTTTATTTATAACCTCTCTTTTCAGAGTCCGAACTTCCCTGGGAAAAGTAGGGGTTCCTAGCTACTCGGACCTTTTTTTTCGAAGCACTTTGGTTTTAAAATCACTATTAGACGGTCTGCTGACGAGGCTGGAAAGGTAGGATTCACACCAAAATTTTATCTTCCGAGAGAATTTATTACCGGGTGGATACCTCCCCCCTTGGTTGGGTTTTATTTCCCCCGTTTATGCCAACAGGGAAGTCCCGGGCTAACTTTTTAAAAAAAAGGGACGTGGGAAATGATTTTAGGATACTGTCTGGGGAAAAAGCCGTTTGTCACCCGTTTTTTGTCTGAATACACCTTTAAAGGTTCCCAGTGGAGCTTTCCTAGCCGTCAAACTTGAACTAAAACCCTTGGGGGGGTAGATTTCTTTTTCGGGGGCCCTTTGACTTTCTGTGGTTTTTCATGGGAAATTTCAAAGTGATCGCGTGGGGGGCGTTTAAAAGTTAGTAGGGGAAATGTCAAAAGATAGTTAAAAACCCCCTCTGGAAAAATTTTTTTAAAAAGGTCTTCAGCAAAATCCTGGGAAAAATGACTCGACTGAGGCGGCTCCCGGCCCCCACGCCAACCTCGAAAGCAGAGAGCTTTTCCCCGGCAAATCCACCCCAAAAGGGGAGGAATTCTTCAGAGTTTAAAAAATTTTCAAATAACGACAGGGAAAAAATCATAAGCTTTTAGAAGACAATCTTTCCCCGGTAAATCGAATATTGTTCAAAAGGAAGTTTGCAGTTTGGTTTGGGCTTTTCCCATTAAAAAATGAATGTATTTAAAACAGCCCCTATTTAGGAGGCCATTGCATCCCTTCGCCCGATTTTTTGAATGCTCAAAAAAAAGTCTAAATTTCCTCGTAAAATTTTTGGATAAAAGGCTGCTTTACAAGGGCAAATGAAGGGGTTTTTACATGTTATAATTTCTTTTCTTCCCCAGTACTTCCCGTTCTAAAGCAAAGATTCCCGTTCAAAATTTCCCCTTTTACTTTCTCTGGGGTTTACAAGGAGGTTTTTGGTAAAATACGTTTTTAGACGTTCAAAATTCTCCTTAGATGAATTAGTAAAGGGTAAAAAGATTTTAGGTGGAACGTGTTCATCTCCCAAAAAGGGCTTCTTGTTCTGTTTAAAACATCGTAAATGTTTTACCTGGATCCGTTTCTTTAGCCTGAGGGGTTCTTTCCCCCTATTTCCCTTTGGAGTGGAAATTGGAGTGTTGTAGCAGCGTAGGTTCCCAGTTCAGGAAATTATGTCCCTCGTCTCCAGTAGGGTTGTTAGCGTGTATTTCGGCCTCAGGTGTCTGTAGAAAAGAATTCAAAAAGGAAGGGAAATTTTGCTTCCCCTTTCGTCTCTGGACCCGCTCATCTGGAAAAAAAGGACATTTGTATCATACATCTGACTGCTGGGGAGGGAAAACCCGTCGTATTTATCCCCAAATTCGTGCTAATTGCCAACAAGATTAAGCTTCAAAATTTTGAATTCTCCCTTTTTTATATCTTAAACCTCTCTGCCATTTTTAATTCATTTAAAAAGGAAAATTTAGGTTAGCTCCCGGACACAGGCCCCCCTTTTTTAAACCCCCAATATTTTAAAAACTTTTTCCTTTTTTTTTGAGCATAAAATTTGGTCAGGAGGGTTGGGGAATAATAAAGATCCCGGGGAAGCCTAATTTTAATTAAGTATATTTATAATATAACAAAAGCCCGTTAAAATACGAATATCGTAATAATTTTAAAAATACATGTTTCTTTTGTAGTATCCAACATATACATAAAAGGGTTTTAAAACAGACGATTAGGAGGAGATCCTGATTAAAATATATAAAAGGAGATTACTTTATACATTTAAAATCTTTTTTCCCCAATTGGGAACCAGTAAAAAAAAGAATATGTCCGGCCCGGGTAAAAAAATTTGGCCATTTTCCAAGGCGAGCAGGAGTGTTCTGTTGGTTGTACTTCTTCACTGCTCGTCCTCAACCTTGGATACAGGTAAAGTGGGTCAAGTGACGTGACTCACCCAAACTCGAGAGTAGTTGAAAATAAGGGGGGGGGGAAAAGGGGGGGGTATAACCATCGAAATACGGCTAACTATACCCGCAACCGGGCGGCGGGAGGTTATATACCTCCAATTAAACTTATCATGGGCCCGTTACATAAAAAATTTAATTTTTAATGAATTTGTCTTAATAAAACAAGGACGTTCAATTTTCCCAAATTTTGTATTTAAGGAAAAGACCGAATGTAAATTAAGGGGAAAGGGTTTAAACCCTAGGGGGAGACAAAAACTAATATTTTTAACACGTTGACCGTCTCCCACCCCAATAGGGGGCTCAAAAAAGAAAACGTTCCCACATTCACATACATGTCTTACCCAAAGGGATGCGATACAACAGTTCTGATGTTTCTCCAAACGCAATGTTAAAACAAAATAAGCTTCTGTTTTTAAGGTTCCTTAGTAAAATACATGGACCCCCGGTTAACGATATTTTTTCACTCAAAGTATGCAGGTCCAAATCGACCAAATTGTTCCCCTAAAAAATTTGTGAATAGATTAGTCCCTTTCAGACCCCCCCCATACCGTAAAACCACTTAAAAAATACATTACATAATTTGGGCACTTGAGGTACGTTTTGTGGGGGGCCACCCAAAAAAAACTGTTGACAAATTGGAGATGTCTGGAAAAAACTTTTTAAGCCCCCAAGGTTCTTCAAATCACTAACCACGTCATAAAAGCACCAGTTTCAGGAACATATTTTTCCCCTTTTTAGGGGGTTTTTTCTATTTTTTTATTCTCACTGTATAACCTTTTCCCTTTTTACTGTTTTTGGGCAATATATATATATGTTTACGAGCCCCCAGTTTTACGTAATATCCAAAAAATTTTAGCACTTCAATCAAGCAGGAGAAAGCTGGTAGGGCCCCCTGTGAGAGAATGGGTTGTGTGGTCAGGTGCACCATATAAAAAAAAAACTTGACAACAGAGGATAATGAGAAAAAAAAAAATCTGACCCTGTTTTTTGTTAAAAGCCGACCTGCTGGGTTTTTCATGTATATTTTGGTTGAATTTCTTTTCTGGTCTATTTGATAGAATGGATAAAAAATTTTTAGACATAGAGGTATTTTTTTTGGTTTACTTGAAAGAGCCCTTTAAATGGAGCTCAAAGTAGGGGGGAAAGTTTTTTTTTTTTCCCAAAGTTCAAAAGTAAACAAATGATGTCATTGTCCAATAAATGTCCAACTAGCCATTCTAATATGCAGTCACAAATGGGTTGACATTATTTATACAATTACTACAATATTGCAGTAGTCTGCATAACAGTAAATCTTCTATTTTTTGTGTGTACAAAAAATCAAAATAGAAAGCAAGAGTAATATCATAGGGGCCTGGAGACATGACTGATAAACAAAGAAAATGTTATTTTAGAGCCAGGAATGTCTGCATTGCTCATTCTGGACCCTATTTTGAAATTGGCATATTTTTTAATTTGTGTGAAATTGGCCAAATTGCAAATTTCTGACCATGTTACTGGGTAGTTGAAATCTATAAATGGGCAGTTTCTTGTACTCAATCGATAGAACAAATGGAGTTCTAAAGAAATAGCTATGAGCTTGGTCGACTGGAACAATGGAATTAGCTGAAAATAGGGCTCAAAGTGGGCAAAATTGCAGATTCGTAAATATCACTGAGGTCGCTAACTTCACGAGAGCGTAATTCCATAAGTTTTCCATCAAATTTCATTCTTTTGGTGTCATTACCATCGGGAAAAATTTCTCTATCATTCCATAAGAAAACATAATTTTTTTTTTTATTTTTCGACACCAGGAGACACCTCAGGATTTGGGGTTGCGACAGTCAAGGGGTTAAATGTAAGACTATATAAAATATATTCTATATTGTAGTAGCAATAGCTGACAGCCTATTATAGGTTATCAAATGTACTTTTATCGCATATCAATGAAAAAACTGTATATCCAGTGGAACCTCAGCTTATGAGTTTAATCCGTTCCGTGACCTTGCTCGTATCCCGATATGCTCATATGTTGAGTCAATTTTCCTCATTTAAATTCGTTGAAATGGCATTAATCCGTTCCAGTGGGCTTCCAGGCACGACAAAATACTTCAACTTTCGCTAATATCAACTCTATAGCTTATTTATCTATCACAATTCATCTAATATGATATAATAAACAATATTAATAACACAGAAACATGATATATACACTAGAATGACTACATACCTTCCCATGCTCTTATTATAACAGAAAACGGAGTGTTTGCAAGGCAAACTGTATTAAATCACTACGTAGTTTCATAAGGAAAACAACGTAAAAAAATTTATGTAATATGTACTACAGCATTTACCTTGGAGAAGAAATGTTGGCAGTTGATGGTGGAGAAGAGATGCTGGCAGAGGCTGATGATGAAGAAGAGATGCTGGGCACAGCATCTGCCTTACTGACTTGACTTCCTGACTTGACTGAATGACTTACTGACTTGACTGAATGACTTACAGACTTGACTGACTGACTTGACTGAATGACTTACTGACTGACTTGACTGACTGAATGTCTTGACTGATTGAATGACTTAACTGATTTACTGGCTTGACTGACTGACTTACTGACTTGACTGAATGACTTGACTGAATGACTTACTGACTTAACTGACTGAATGACTTGACTAATTGAATAACTTTACTGACTTACTGAATGACTTAAAGCTAGACTTTTACACTGAAGAGGACCCTGAAATGGTGTCTAGAGCAGCTGATGCCTTACTGACAGTTGTATAATGTACTGCAGGGTAAAATAGAACAGAAATCAATTACAGAATTTATGCACACTCCAGTACAACCATCAACTTCAGTACCAGAACCTCTACCATCCACCTCAGTCCAGTAGGACCACAACATAACTCTCCACTCTCTTCACAATCATCGACAAACACCAGCACCCACAATTTAAGGTAAGAAATACTAGTATTTCTGTTGCAGTTATAGTCTTAAGCAGTAAAAACAACATAATACATCACGACAATGAAGTACAATTATATATTCACTTTTATTTTTGTAATATCTGGAGGTCTAAAAAAAAGTTGTTTGAGGGGGAAGCTCGCATCCTGAATCTTTGCTCGGAACAGAAACAAAAAATCGACCGAGCGACTGCTCATATCCTGATAAACTTGTATGGTGGAGCACTCATAAGCCGAGGTTCCACTGTATGATTTAACAGTTTAAAATACTTGGACCTACATAAATCTTGTGGCCCCCACTCATAAATCAGTCTTCCAATGCAGCCCCAGAAATGAGAGGGTTGAGTATCCCTGATCTAGAAGTACTCTTAGTATCTGTATCAGTATGAGAAGGAAGAATAGGTCATAGTAGATAATATTCCAGGATGGACCAAAATGTTGTTATAAGTTCCCATAAGTGTGGGTTATTTGTGAATTTCTTGTATTTAGTTCATATCAGACCTGAGCAGCAGCTGAAGGACAGTAGCACTTGGAGATGGTGGTACACTGCTGGGTGCGGCACAAAGACCCGGCTGCAGCGGAGACGACTGTGGCACTCCACTAACTTTCAAATTGCCACCAGCCATACCCACATCCACCATGCCCAAGGATTGAGTCACTGATGGCCTGTAAATCATGAAAAACTTTTCAAATACAGTGGTACCTTGGGATACGAAATTAATTTGTTCCAGAAGGCTGTTTGAGTGCTGATACCGAACAGATTTGTTCCCATAAGGAATAATGTGAATTAGATTAATCCATTTCAGACCCCCAAAAATACACTTACAAAAGCACTTACAAAAATACACTTACATAACTGTTTGAGCTGGGAGCTGTTCGTATGCCAAGGTACCACTGTAATTCTAATATTTTTAAAAATCTATATGATTGTGATGATTATACACTTTAAAATGACAATTTATTAATAAAGAGTGAAAGTTTTGATAGGAAATTTAATCTACATTATACATTTCATACTTCTTTCTTTCTTTCAACAAACTGGCCATATCCCACCAAGGCAGGGTGGCCCAAAAAGAAAAACAAAAGTTTCTCTTTTTAAATTCAGTAATTTATACAGGAGAAAGGGTTACTAACCCCTTGCTCCCGGCATTTTAGTCGCCTCTTACAACACGCATGGCTTACGGAGGAAGAATTCTGTTCCAATTCCCCATGGAGATAAGAGGAAATAAACAAGAACAAGAACTAGAAAGAAAATAGAAGAAAACCCAGAGAGGTGTGTATATATATGCTTGTACATGTATGACACAGACAAAAGACACCAGCAATCCTACCATCATGTAAAACAATTACATGCTTTTATTTTACACTCACTTGGCAGGATGGTAGTACCTCCCTGGGCGGTTCCTGTTTACCAACCTACTATTTTAACATAAAAATTTTAGTTTTACCAAAATCAGAAAGCAGTGGGAGAGGGGATGGGAAGAAGAGAGCAGAGGAGGATTGGAGAATGGGAGGGAAGAAGGAGGGAAGGAATACAGGAGATAGAGGGAGAGAAAGGATGGAAGGAAGGAGGAAGGAGAAAATAAGTAGAAAGAGAAGAGCAGAGGGAAGAGGGCATGCCAGAGGGAAAGAGCAAAAGACAATAAATCCATCACATTCCTATTACGATCTAGGTAGTAGGTTGGTAAAGAGCAACTACACAGGTAGGTACTACCGTCCTGCCAAGTGAGGGTGAAATGGAAACCTGTAATTGTTTTACATGATGGTAGGATTGCTGGTTTTTTTTTCCCTGTCTCATAAACATGCAGGATACTAGGTATATCTTGCTACTTCTACTTACACTTAGGTCACACAACACATGCATGTACATGTATATACAGCCTCTCCTCACTTAGCAACATACTTGTTTACCAATAACTCTGACTTATGATGGGTTCTGATCAGTATGCATACCTAAACAATGTATATTAGAGCTGATTTTCTCTATTCTGTTTATTACAATACACAGTACATTGAAATATATACTAAAAATGTTATAAATGGTGCAAAGGTAACATTACAACAATATCAAAGATGGCAGACACAAACCCACTACCATTAGAGTATGCTCCTTGCTTAGTGACAAATTCATTTACCGACATGTTCTTAGGAATGGAACTCTGTTGTTAAGTGAGGAGAAGCTGTAGGCACACTCATCTGGGTTTTCTTCTATTTTCTTCATAGTTCTTGATCTTTCTCTTATCTCCATAGGAAAGTGCAACAGAATTCTTCCTCCGTAAACAATGCGTGTTATAAGAGGTGATTAAAATGCTGGAGCAAGGCGTCAGTAACTCCTTCTCCTGTACAAATTAAAAAAATTTTAAAGAAAAAAAAAAAATTTGTTTTTTCTTGTTAGGTAAACCCTACATTATGGGATAGGGCCCAGTTTTTTAAAAAAAAAACCCCTTTTTGGGAAACATGAGATACAAAGAACTACCATACTACGTGCGTGGGCATGTGGAATTTTGAGCGAGATAGGGTTTTGATCCTAATTGCTCGCTTAAAAGTAACAATAAGGGGTTTGGGACTTCATGTGTACAAAGGTATAAGTCCGGGTTTGACTTCATGATGCTACTAAGTAAAAGTCCACCTCACCTACTTTCCACCAGTCTCTTCCCCTTTTCCCCCCACCCAATTCTTCAAACATTGTTTATAACAAATTGAGGAGATTATAGAGATACAAACCCCTGCAGTAACACGGGCGAAGGTGTTGAAAACACAAGGTTTTTTGTACCCGGGCTTCTGTCCCTGAAGGACACATTAAGAGAAAGAGGGCTTTGTACACCTTAATCTCTAATTTTTTTTTTCAATTCTATTACTTTTGGAAAATTTAAAGGGTTTATCTTGGAGCAAATTTTAATTATTATAAAAAAAAAGGAAAAGGGGAAAACCCCTTAGGATTTTTACACCCGCCTGTGGGGGGATGGGAAAGGTATTCGGGCTTAATTCGGGAAAAACGGGAAAGCAGAGCCCCAAATTTTTTCCCCTAATCTAGACCCCCTCACCAGCATAAAGGGAACCTTCCATGGGGGGATTTTGGGAAGAAAAGAAAAAAGAAATTACTCTTTTTGTAACAAACTTTTTAAAAACAATATTAACAGTTTTTCCCAATTTTTGACTTTTTAAAACCCAAAAATTGTTTTCCCAAAAAATTGCAGAGTCAAATTCATTTTTTGACTTCAAAAATCAAAAATGCGGTGAAAATTTTCATTTGTTAAAAAAACCCTACTAAACAGGGGAAAATTTGACTTACGATTTAATCCATTCCGTGACCTAGCCGTAACTCAATTTACTCGTAACCCAAATTAATTTTTCCTCATTTAAATTAACTAAAAAAGCCTTTAACCTTCTTGCACTCTGGAAAAAAGACAAAAAAATTAAATATGATACTAAAATCAACGTACCAAATTTAAATTTTTCTATCACAACCATCTAAAATTTACATAAAAAAATTAATTTATTTCAAAAAACATGATAATCTCTAAAATGAATAAATAAGGCCATAATATGGTGGCAGAGGGCCCGTGGCAGAAGCGTCCCCCATTTCCTGTATAACTCTGATTAAAAGAATCTTCCCTTTTCCCTTTTTTAAGAGAAAAAAAGAGTACTTTTGGGTTATTGCAGAAATATTGTATATAAAAAAAAAAAATCCCAAAAAAACTACAGAATTAAAGAAATGTTCAACTGTTTTATAAAAGCGTATACAGTTTTAAAGGCCCCCCCCTTTTACGGCGTTTGCCTTACGGGTTTCCCCTAATGGGCAATGTCAAATTATGACCAAAAAATTTGGGTATAAAGGAAAACGGCCTTTTCCCAAAAATGGCGCCCCCCACCCTTTTTTTTACTTTTTTCCCTGAAACCCCATTTTTTTGTCAAGGGAAAAATTTTCCAAAAAATTTTAAGTGTTTTTTAAAATTACTGCATTTTTTATATGTACTTTGATAATTTTCCCTTTTGGTACCTGTACCTAAAAAATACTTAACACTGTGCTGGTGTGCAGGTACACATTAAAATCGCCCAAGATTTTCCCCCTACTCTTTACGCCAATATACGTAAAATAAAACACTCTTGGGGCCCCTAAAAGTCTTATTTTTCTTTTAATAAGGGGATTTTCATTTAAACCATCTATGTATTTTCCTCAAAATTATATTGAAACCCATTACAAACCAAAATAAACATAATACAAAACACTCCCGAAAAAAATTCATGTAAATATGAGATTTGTTTTCAAAGGAGTTTTGTGGGAGTGTCGGAAGAATTACTTTTTTTCTAGTCAAAAAAATGGGAATAACTGTAGGGAAAAAAATTTTTTTTTCGTATGGGCCCTTTTCTTATATACAGGGAATTCACAACCCTTGTGGTTTTTGTGCTTTTTTTTTAATAATAATATTATTATTATTACTATTAATAATAATAATAATAATAATATAATAATAAATAATAATAATATTATTATTATTATTATTATTATTGTTTATTATTATTATTATTCTTTCTTTCTTTCAACAAACCAGCCGTATCCCACCAAGGCAGGGTGGCCCAAAAAGAAAAACAAAAGTTTCTCTTTTCAAATTTAGTAATTTATACAGGAGAAGGGGTTACTAGCCCCTTGCTCCCGCATTTTAGTCGCTTCTTACAACACGCATGGCTTACGGAGAAAGAATTCTGTTCCACTTCCCCATGGAGATAAGAGGAAATAAACAAGAACAAGAACTAGAAAGAAAATAGCAGAAAACCCAGAGGGGTGTGAATATATATGCTTGTACATGTATGTGTAGTGTGACCTAAGTGTAAGTAGAAGTAGCAAGACGTACCTGAAATCTTTCATGTTTATGAGACAGAAAAAAGACACCAGCAATCCTACCATCATGTAAAACAATTACAGGCTTTCGTTTTACAGTCACTTGGCAGGACGGTAGTACCTCCCTGGGCGGTTGCTGTCTACCAACCTACTACCTAGGTATTATTATTATTATTATTATTATTATCTTCATTCACTCTAAAAATGGTGTGTTGCTGTTTGTTTATTCTGAACTAACTTGTACAACTTGTACACAATGTAAGAGTATTTGTATTGTGAGGTAATTATTATTATAATAAAAAAATATTGAGGTAAATGTTTTACAAACTCTTACAAACGGACGTGAATGAACTAAAAGTAGACACATATTATTAGGCATTTATTTCGCCTGACCAAGTGATCACCCACTACCTGTTCAGTTTGTGTTCTTACATTGTATTAACTCTGTATCTCGTTCTCTCTCTCGTTTACTCTTTCGTTAACTAGTTGGCTCTCATTGACGATGGCGTCTAAGCTTAGCTGTGATAAAAAGAGAAGTCGTAAGCCTCTTGCTTTAAGTGCCAAGTTAGAGGATGATGGTGTGCCATTCTGATTTTATTCAATAAACACCCTGCCACTCACCTCTTACTATTTAATATTTTAAGGTAAGTAATAAGTGTACTCTGTGTGTATCTTACCTTTTATAGTGTTTTTAATGCCTATTTCTATTGCTAACTTAATATAAGTTAGTGTAAACTTGTTGTCTGGCATTTATTGCATATTTTATGTGCTCTGATAATAATACTTGTGGACCCCTGTGGAAGCCGGGTGGAGGGGCAACATTACGTTTTCTCTGCTCAGCCATCAGAGAAAACATGTATGAATCTGTGTTTGGCCCAGCCACTCCCCCACTCCGCTTTTGTTTACAATTTTCGGCATGAATTACTCATTACTTCTCCCTTCGTTTATGATGGCATCTAAAGGTAGTGTTAGAAATTATTAAATTCAGTGAACAAGGTATGTCGATGTTAATAATATGGCTCTAGCCCACAGTGTAGGTAGCCAGTAGGTGTAGCCCAGGTGGGCTACACCTACAGGCTACCTACACTGACTTCCTACAAATAAATACTCCTCACCTCTCCTCCTATATGAAGACTACACATATTTTAAGGTAAATAATGAGTGTACTGTATGTGTATTTTACCTCTCTGGGATGTTTTAAATATCGTATATTAAGTATGAGACGGGGAGCCAGTGCTACCTACACCTGGGCTACCGGCACCTGACTTCCTACAAATAAGTACTACTCACCTCTCTTCCTACATTAAGATTACAAATACTTTAAGATAAGTAATGAATTTACTGTGAATGTATTTTACTTTGTGTGTTTTTAATGCCTAGTTCTATTACTAGCTTAATATAATTTAGTGTAAACTTGTTGTCTGGCATTTATATGCATTTATAAATGGAAAAAAAATGGCGTTCTGCCTTCCGGCGATGTCTGCTTTCCGGCGACAGCCTGGAACCTAACCCGCAGTATAAGTAGGGCCCTACTGTATGTACTTACACACTTGGAGCAGAGATGGCAGGGGATGTTGAGGGTGGGGCAGGTTTGAGGGGGGGGGGGGGGGTTGAGGATGTGGCATATGATGTCAATGGCCCTGTAAACCACCACCAACAACAACAACATTTTGTTTGATAGTTGAACTTAACTGATACAATTTGTTTTGTTTAATCACTGAGCTTAACTGATACAATTTGTTTTTTTATCACTGAACTTAACTGATACAATTTGTTTTGTTTAATCACTGAACATAACTGATACAGCTTTAGTATCTACATATCATAGATGTACTAAGCTGGTATTGCCTGGCTAAGTCCATGGAAATCATCTTTTTTCTTCTCAGCACTGTCCTTTGCACTTATTTTCTTAGGACCCATGGTTAGAAAAAAGAAATTTGGACAAATGACTGTAAAAAAAATGCAAGCAAGCAGGAGAGAACTGCTCCCACAGTGATGTAAACATGTGTACTGCTTACCGGATGTTTTGTCATCAGCTGTGCCAACTAGCGGCAGCATTCTGAATTATTATTACTTACATATTATGTATTATTATTAATTTAGGGAACTGAAGGTCTATCATTATTATTATTATTATTATTATTATTATTATTATTATTAATTTAGGGAACTGAAGCTCTATCGTTGTAATAATAATAATATTATTATTATTATTATTAATTTAGGGAACCGAAGCTCTACCATTATTATTATTATTATTATTATTATTATTATTATTATTATTAATTTAGGGAACTGAAGCTCTATCATTATAATAATAATAATAATATTATTATTATTATTATTAATTTAGATAACTAGAGCACAGATCCAATTCCCTAGATCAAGAGCCCCTCACCAGCGTCAATAATAATACAGGTCCACCATCACAAATCTGGCAATCAGTTATTCAGTTCCTTCAGTTATTCGGCACTAATTTCAGCTAGCATAATTTCAAGTTTCCAGGGTCGCCACACCAACCTGCTGGTACTATTTGGTTGCGCTACTTGCTGCATAAGTCATTCTAATTTCTTTTTCTCCATTTCTTATTATAACATGCTTACTTTTAGCCCTAGCCATGGTTCCAATGAATAAAGGAAATGCTTTTCATTGTGTAAAGAACCTACACAGTATATTGTCCATTAAAGATAAGGTGGCTTTGAAGCCAATGTTGGTTGCTATGAGCTCAGTCCTGTGATGCAGGGGAATATACTTTATTATTATGCTAATAATAAGCTATAGCTTATTGCCTATCACAATTGATCTAATATGACATAATAAACAATATAAATAACATAAAACATGTTAAATACTCCAGAATGAATAATATAGTATTTGGCATAATACCGAGCAGTTCGACGGAGGTATGAAGAGGATATGGTATACAAATACCAATTGGGGGCTTATATTACAGAAAACGGAGTACAGCACAGGGCTAACTGTGATATACACTCGTACTGCACCATAAACCTGAAACAAAAAAGTTATTTTCTCTATACAGATTATCACAAATAGCAGCATATGTGTAGAGAACTTAGGATAACCCAAAAAAAGTCAGACAACATGGCTTATTTCTAGTACCTGGCTTGGGTTAGCCATATATGATTTTTGGTAAATATTCGATTCCCAGCCAAGTTAGAAACATTAGACGTTTTCTTTACACCTGTTGTCTATGTTCACCCATCGATACATAGGTACCTGGGTGTTAGTCGACTGGTGTGGGTGTTATCCTGGGACACTGACCTAATTTGCTTGAAATAATCTGCATAACAAGCAGCTTTCTATATAGTAGTAAGTCACTGATGTCAGCTAGGCCTGTATACCATGTTCATATACATGTAGTAAATAAAGATAATTTTTTTTTTTTTATCACACTGGCCGATTCCCACCAAGGCAGGGTGGCCTGAAAAAGAAAAACTTTCACCATCATTCACTCCATCATTGTCTTGTACCTCTGTATGTATGCTAAAATTTCTAAAGGGTGCTTTACACTACAGTTTAAACTGCAACATTAACACCCCTCCTTCAGAGTGCAGGCACTGTACTTCCCATCTCCAGGACTCAAGTCCGGCCTGCCGGTTTCCCTGAACCCCTTCATAAATGTTACTTTGCTCACACTCCAACAGCACGTCAAGTATTAAAAACCATTTGTCTCCATTCACTCCTATCAAACACGCTCACGCATGCCTGCTGGAAGTCCAAGCCCCTCACACACAAAACCTCCTTTACCCCCTCCCTCCAACCTTTCCTAGGCCGACCCCTACCCCGCCTTCCTTCCACTACAGACTGATACACTCTTGAAGTCACTCTGTTTCGCTCCATTCTCTCTACATGTCCGAACCACCTCAACAACCCTTCCTCAGCCCTCTGGCTGAGGAAGGGTTGTTGAGGTGGTTGTTGAGGTGGTTGTTGAGGTGGTTGTTGACGCTGACATGTCCACTCCCAAATATCTGAATACATTCACCTCCTCCATACTCTTTCTCTCCAATCTGATATCCAATCTTTCATCAATTAATCTTTTTGTTATCTTCATAACCTTACTCTTTCCTGTATTCACTTTTAATTTTCTTCTTTTGCACACCCTACCAAATTCATCCACCAATCTCTGCAACTTCTCTTCAGAATCTCCCAAGAGCACAGTGTCATCAGCAAAGAGCAACTGTGACAACTCCCACTTTATGTGTGATTCTTTATCTTTTAACTCCACGCCTCTTGCCAAGACCCTCGCATTTACTTCTCTTACAACCCCATCTATAAATATATTAAACAACCACGGTGACATCACACAGCCTTGTCTAAGGCCTACTTTTACTGGGAAATAATTTCCCTCTTTCCTACATACTCTATCTTGAGCCTCACTATCCTCGTAAAAACTCTTCACTGCTTTCAGTAACCTACCTCCTACACCATACACCTGCAACATCTGCCACATTACCCCCCTATCCACCCTGTCATACGCCTTTTCCAAATCCATAAATACCACAAAGACCTCTTTAGCCTTAGCTAAATACTGTTCACTTATATGTTTCACTGTAAACACCTGGTCCACACACCCCCTACCTTTCCTAAAGCCTCCTTGTTCATCTGCTATCCTATTCTCCGTCTTACTCTTAATTCTTTCAATAATAACTCTACCATACACTTTACCAGGTATACTCAACAGACTTATCCCCCTATAATTTTTGCACTCTCTCTTGTCCCCTTTGCCTTTATACAAAGGAACTATGCATGCTCTCTGCCAATCCCTAGGTACCTTACCCTCTTCCATACATTTATTAAATAATTGCACCAACCACTCCAAAACTATATCCCCACCTGCTTTTAACATTTCTATCTTTATCCCATCAATCCCGGCTGCCTTACCCCCTTTCATTTTACCTACTGCCTCACGAACTTCCCCCACACTCACAACTGGCTCTTTCTCACTCCTACAAGATGTTATTCCTCCTTGCCCTATACACGAAATCACAGCTTCCCTATCTTCATCAACATTTAACAATTCCTCAAAATATTCCCTCCATCTTCCCAATACCTCTTACTCTCAAATTCAAAGTTTATTCTCTATAAAGATTACAATGTTGAATTTACAGAATTTGGTTGTTGTGTGGTTTACATGTAGTTAAATAATGATTACAGAGTGTACCACTAGAATGCCTAGCATGGCTAGGCATTTCAGGCAGACTTAGTTTAATTCTTTATTTTAAAATATTACAAATTATGAGGTAAGTTGGTATTATGGCTAAGTGACTAAATACTAGTTTGTGAGTTTAGCAATGTGAATGCTTTTGTTTTGGCACAGTACATAGTTTCAGTATTGGAGTATCATAGGATTCATTATTTTAAGATTGAGATTAATATTTCTGTTTATGGTCAAATGGGTGAGTGAGTGTAAGTGTGAACCACCAGGTGGTATTCATGTAGTTAGTTGATGGGGTTTATCAGGGAGATAAGATGTTTTCTAATGGTAGTTTTGAAGGTGATGAATGTGTCTGCAGTTCTAGAGTTTTCAGGTAGGGTGTTCCAGATTTTAGGGCCTTTGACATACATTGAATTTTTGTAAAGGTTTAGTCGGACATGGGGAATGTCGTAGAGATGTTTGTGTCTGGTGTTATGCCTGTGGGTTCTGTCACAACTATCAAGAAAGCATTTTAGGTCAAGGTTGATATTGGAGTTTAAGGTCCTGTAGATGTAGATTGCACAGTAGTAAGTGTGGATGTACTGAACAGGGAGTAAGTTTAGATCTATCACCGATTTCATCATTGCTTAGTTAATCTTAAGTTAATTTTAAGCCAGCCCGTAATGCTATGCATAGTATAAGTGGCTTTGGCATACTGCTCTTACCTGTATTTGTTGTACCTCTGTATGTGTGCTCAAATTTTTAAATAAATAAATAAATATGAAGAGTGGGGGGGAATGTTGCCAGGGATGGGATTTAGTGATTATTCTTACTGCAGCTTTTTGTTGGGTTATTATTGGCTTTAGGTGTGTTGCTGCAGTTGATCCCCAAGCACAAATAGCATAGGTGAGGTATGGATAAACGAGTGGTATAGTGTGAGAAGGGCATTTTGCGGCACGTAGTATCGTATCTTGGAGAGGATCCCAACTGTTTTGGATACTTTTTTGGTTATGTGTTGGATATGGGTGCTGAAATTCAGGTTGTTGTCAAGGTATAGGCCTAGGAATTTGCCCTCATTATGTCTGGTAATTAGAGTGTTGTCGATCTTAATGTTAATTGTGCATATCCTGCTCTGCTACCAAACATAATACAGTGGACCCCCGGTTAATGATATTTTTTCACTCCAGAAGTATGTTCAGGTGCCAGTACTGACCGAATTTGTTCCCATAAGGAATATTGTAAGTAGATTAGTCCATTTCAGACCCCCAAACATACACGTACAAATGCACTTACATAAATACACTTACATAATTGGTCGCATTCAGAGGTGATCGTTATGCGGGGGTCCACTGTATAGTAGGTTTTGTCAGTGTTAAGCGTAAGTTTATTGGCTGTCATCCAAGTCGATATTTTGATCAGCTCCTCGTTAACAATGGTGTTGAGAGTGGCAAGATTAGGGTGAGAGATGACATAAGTCGTGTCGTCAGCAAAGAGAATGGGTTTCAGGTGTTGGGATACGTTTGGAAGATCATTGATGTATATGAGGAAGAGCAGGGGACCAAGGACACTTCCCCGCGGAACTCCAGTATCAAGTGGCCGTGTTGTTGATGCTGTGTCTTTAATGGTAACATACTGACACCTATTAGTAAGGTAAGATTTGAAATAAGCAAGCGCATGGCCTCTTATACCGTAATGGTCAAGTTTGTGGAGTAGGATGTCGTGGTCTACTGTGTCAAAAGCTTTTCTTAGGTCAATAAAAATTCCTAGTGGATATTCCTTATTTTCCAATGCTGTGTAAAGCAGATCTAGCATTTTTATGATTGCATCATTAGTGCTTTTATTTTTCCTAAATCCAAATTGGCAGGGGTTGAGTATGTTTTGTGCTGTTATAAATGAATATAGTCTCCTGTGCACGAGTTTCTCAAAGATTTTGGATAGCAATGGTAAGTTTGATATTGGCCTATAGTTGTTTAAGTCTGTAGGGTCACCACCTTTATGTATTGATGTAACCCTTGCCATCTTGAGTAGTTTCGGGAAGGTGCTAGTTTCTAGTGACTTGTTAAAAAGTAATGAAATAGCATGCGAAAGGATATGGGCCGCTCGCTTGTACAGTAATGGTGGGACATTAGACAGATTCCCTGAGTTGTTTTTAAGTGACTTTATAATCTCGGTGACTTCCGAGGGCTCAGTTGGTGCAAGATAGAAGGAATTTGGGAAATTCCCATCTAATAACTCCCATTTAATAACTCTCCTCTCCTATTTTTAACTGACAAATCCATTTGTTCTCTAGGCTTCCTTAACTTGTTAATCTCACTCCAAACGTTTTTCTTATTTTCAACAAAATTTGCTGATAACATCTCACAAACTCTCTCATTTGCTCTCTTTTTACATTGCTTCACCACTCTCTTAACCTCTCTCTTTTTCTCCATATACTCTTCCCTCCTTGCATCACTTCTACTTTGTAAAAACTTCTCATATGCTAAACTTTTCTCCCTTACACTCCTTTACATCATCATTACACCAATCGCTCCTCTTCCCTCCCGCACCCACTTTCCTGTAACCACAAACTTCTGCTGAACACTAACACTACATTTTTAAACCTACCCCATCCCAAACTTCAAAAACCCCCATTTCCTATGCTCTCATTAGCCCATCTATCCTCCAATAGCTGTTTATAATCTTACCCTAACTGCCTCCTCTTTTAGTTTATAAACCTTCACCTCTCTCTTCCCTGATGCTTCTATTCTCCTTGCATCCCATCTACCTTTTACTCTCAGTGTAGCTACAACTAGAAAGTGATTTTGATATATCTTTGGCCCCTCTATAAACATGTACATCCTGAAGTCTACTCAACAGTCTTTTATCTACCAATACATAATCCAACAAACTACGTCATTTTCGCCCTACATCATATCTTGTATACTTATTTATCCTCTTTTTTAAAAAATTATTAAACCCATAACTAAATCCCTTTCTATACAAAGTTCAATCAAAGGGCTCCCATTATCATTTAACCTGGCACCCCAAACTTACCTACCACACCCTCTCTAAAAGTTTCTCCTACTTTAGCATTCAGATCCCCTACCACAATTAACTCTCTCACTTCTTTCTTCTTCTCCCTTTTTCTTGTTCTTGTTTGTTCTTGTTCTTGTTGTTTTTTGTTCTTGTTCTTTTTCTTGTTCTTGTTCTTGTTCTTTGTTCTTGTTGTCTTGTTCTTGTTGTCTTGTTCTTGTTGTTCTTTTTCTTGTTGTTCTTGTTCTTGTTGTTCTTGTTTTTGTTGTTCTTGTTCTTGTTTTCTTGTTCTTGTTGTTCTTGTTGTTCTTTTTCTTGTTGTTCTTGTTCTTGTTGTTCTTGTTCTTGTTGTTCTTGTTCTTGTTGTTCTTGTTCTTGTTGTTCTTGTTCTTGTTTTTTCTTGTTCTTGTTTTCTTGTTCTTGTTGTTCTTGTTTTTGTTGTTTTTTGTTCTTGTTGTTCTTGTTCTGTTGTTCTTGTTCTTGTTGTTCTTGTTCTTGTTGTTCTTGTTGTTCTTGTTCTTGTTGTTCTTGTTCTTGTTGTTCTTGTTCTTGTTTTTCTTGTTCTTGTTTGTTTTGTTGTTCTTGTTCTTGTTGTTCTTGTTCTTGTTTTCTTGTTTTTTGTTGTTCTTGTTCTTGTTGTTCTTGTTCTTGTTGTTCTTGTTCTTGTTGTTCTTGTTCTTGTTGTTCTTGTTCTTGTTGTTCTTGTTCTTGTTGTTCTTGTTCTTGTTGTTCTTGTTGTCTCAATTATTTGTTGGGTTATCTTATTGAAACTTGGGCAATGTATGATGGATCTTAAGATACATCTTAACATACACCCAAAATTAAATAAATCAGACCATAAAGAGTTCACTTCTCAGCCATTAGCGGCCAGTTAGCAGTATATTTTTGTATGGTTTTTATGGTTATACTCATTTTTTCAGTCTCATTTGATAGAATGGAAGATATATTACAGAAATTGATATGATTTTGATTGCTTTCATGATGAAAGGTACCTTGAAATTGTGCTCACAGTAGCGAAAATGTTCTATTCTTTAGCGAAGCTCAAGAGCAACTGTCCAATACCTGTCCACCTGCCAGTCCAAATTCCAATACGGAGTCAAGACTGGGGTGACATTATTTATACAATTATTACAATAATGCATTATTCTGCATAACAGTAAATCTATTTTTTTGTGAATAAAAATTCCAAATGGAAAGCAAGAGTAAAATAAGATGGCCCTGGAGCCATGACTAATGAACAGAGAAAATTTTATTTTAGTGCCAGGAATGTCAGCATTGTTTATTCTGGACCCTATTTTGAAATTGGCATCTGTTGAAATTTGTGTGAAATTGGCCAAATTTCCAATTTCTGACCCCTATATTGGGTAGCTGAAATAAATGAATGGGCGGTTTCTTGTACTCAGTCGACAGACTAAAAGTAAGTAAATAAGTAAGTTTATTCAGGTATACACAAATACAGTTACATAGATTATCATACATAGTAGCATATGCATAGAGAACCTAGGATAACCCAAAAAAGTCACACAAAGTGACTTATTTCCAGTACCTGGCTTGTGGCTTGGGCTTGCCATATATGATTTTTGGTAAATATTTTTTTTCTCAGTTGTTTGTTGGGCTGTCTTACTGAAACTTGGGAAATGTATTATGGAAAGATGCTTCTGAACGTACACCAAAAATAAAAAAGACAGACGATAAATAAGGGAGTTCACTTCTCAGCCATTAGCCGCCTCTTTGCAGTATACTATTTTCGCATGATTTTTATGGTTGTACATATTCTCGTCTTTTGGTCTTATTTGGTAGAATGGAAGATATATTACAGAAATAGACATGATTTTGATTGCTTTCATGACAAAAAGTACCTTGAAATTGAGCTCAAAGCAGCGGAAATGTTCGATTTTTGCCGATGTTCAATGAGCTTTGTATAAGTCAAGTTGGTTAATTTTTTTAAGTGTATTCTAACCTAACCACTCTGTAATCTGGCAAACTCAGTAATCCGGCACACTACAGGTCCCAGTGATGCCAGATTTGTGATGGAGGACCAATAATAATAATAATAATTATAATTAATAATAATAATTATTATAATAATAACGAACGCCGCCAACTCGGTGCACTGTTTACCTAGCTGTGTGAGCAGTTCCCTCATGCTTTGCTTAAATTTTTGACAGTCATTTGGCCAAATTTCGTTTTTCTAAGAAAGTAAGTGTAAAGGACAATGATGAGAAGAAAAAGAGGATGATTTCCATGGAATGAAAGCATGAAATCATAGATAAACAAGCGAGGTGTCCAGGTTTTGCGTTGATGGGGAAGCAGGGGGAGCTGGCTCGTAACTCAGAGCAAAAAATCAACCCAGGGACAGCTCGTATCTCAAAAAACTTGTACGTTGGGACCCTCGTAAGTCAAGGTTCCACTGTATATTTAAATAATATTAAATGATATTAAATGATATTTTTTTTTTTGTCTGTCTCATAAATATGAAGAATACAGGTACACCTACCATCCGACTTACGACCTGCTCGACTTACAACCACTCGACTTACTACCGTGTTTTTTATGCCAAATTTCTGGGAAATAAACAACTATTTGTGTTTTACACAGAGTTTATCCTAAACCTTACAGTATAAAATACAGTACTAACAGCATAAAAAGTAAAGTAAAACATGAAATACCAAAATAAAACAATAAAATAAAGTCATTACAAAAATGTTATGTTGATATTCAGTAGTAAAGTTCGACTTACGACCATTTTGACTTACGACCGGTTTCTCAGAACCGAACTCAGTCGTAAGTCGGATGGTAGGCGTCTTGCTACTTCTACTTACACTTAGGTCACACTACACATACATGTTTTTTTTTTTTTCAACAAGTCAGCCGTCTCTCACCAAGGCAGGGTGACCCAGAAAAGAAAGAAAATCCCCAAAAAGAAAATACTTTCATCATCATTCAACACTTTCACCACACTCACAAATTATCACTGTTTTTGGAGAGGTGCTCAGAATACAACAGTTTAGAAGCATATACGTATAAAGATACACAACATATCCCTCCAAACTGCCAATATCCCAAACCCCTCCTTTAAAGTGCAGGCATTGTACTTCCCATTTCCAGGACTCAAGTCCAACTATATGAAAATAACCAGTTTCCCTGAATCCCTTCACTAAATATTACCCTGTTCACACTCCAACAGATCGTCAGGTCCCAAGTACCATTCGTCTCCATTCACTCCTATCTAACATGCTCACGCACGCTTGCTGGAAGTCCAAGCCCCTCACCCACAAAACCTCCCTTACCCCCTCTCTCCAACCCTTTCGAGGACGACCCCTACCCCTCCTTCCTTCCCCTATAGATTTATATGCTTTCCATGTCATTCTACTTTGATCCATTCTCTCTAAATGACCAAACCACCTCAACAACCCCTCTTCTGCCCTCTGACTAATGCTTTTATTAACTTCACACCTTTTCCTAATTTCCACACTCCGAATTTTCTGCATAATATTTACACCACACACTGCCCTTAGACAGGACATCTCCACTGCCTCCAACCGTCTCCTCGCTGTTACATTTACCACCCAAGCTTCACATCCATATAAGAGTGTTGGTACTACTATACTTTCATACATTCCCTTCTTTGCCTCCACAGATAACGTTTTTTGACTCCACATATACCTCAACGCACCACTCACCTTTTTTCCTTCATCACTTCTATGATTAACCTCGTCCTTCATAAATCCATCCGCCGACACATCAACTCCCAAGTATCTGAAAACATTCACTTCTTCCATACTCCTCCTCCCCAATTTGATATCCAATTTTTCTTTATCTAAATCATTTGATACCCTCATCACCTTACTCTTTTCTATGTTCACTTTCAACTTTCTACCTTTACACACATTCTCAAACTCATCCACTAACCTTTCCAATTTTTCTTTAGAATCTCCCATAAGCACAGTATCATCAGCAAAAAGTAACTGTGTCAATTCCCATTTTGTATTTGATTCCCCATAATTTAATCCCACCCCTCTCCCAAACACCCTAGCATTTACTTCTTTTACAACCCCATCTATAAATATATTAAACAACCATGGTGACATTACACATCCCTGTCTAAGACATACTTTTACCGGGAAGTATTCTCCCTCTCTTCTACACACCCTAACCTGAGCCGCACTATCCTCATAAAAGCTCTTTACACCATTTAGTAACTTACCACCTATTCTATATACTTGCAACATCTGCCACATTGCTCCTCTATCCACTCTATCATATGCCTTTTCTAAATCCATAAATGCAATAAAAACTTCCCTACCTTTATCTAAATACTGTTCACATATATGCTTCAATGTAAACACTTGATCTACACATCCCCTACCCACTCTGAATTCTCCATGCTCATCCGCAATCCTACATTCTGTCTTACCTCTAATTCTTTCAATTATAACCCTACTGTACACTTTTCCTGGTATACTCAGTAAACTTATTCCTCTATAATTTTTACAATCTCTTTTGTCCCCTTTCCCTTTATATAAAGGGAATATACAGGAAGGCCCCGCTTTACGGCGTTTCACTTTACGGCGTTCCGCTAATACGGACATTTCAAATTATGACCAAAACTCACTATACGGCTCCCCCCACCTGACTTTCTAATACGGTCACCGTGCCCCACCCTGTTTGTTTACATTCTCCATGAGCTCAGTAAGCACTAAGTCTCTCCATTTTGTCTGGAAACTCCAAAATTTCAAATGTTTTTAAAAGTTATTTCATATTTTATATATACTCTGATAATTATACTTATGTTATACCTGTACCTAAATAAACTTACATACATCGAGTCATTTAAATGTCGTATATTACGGTAATATACACATTTTCATTAATCCATCCATGATATTTTTTTCAAAATTATATAATAAACACGATACATAACATAAAAAGATGATAAATACACCCCACAATAGAATAAATAAACATAAATATAAGATGTGGGAGCCACATAACTTGTACAAGTGACGCCAAGAATAACATTTTCTCTAATCTAACATAAGAGTAAATGTGTTACTGGGGGTAACTGTAGAAAATTATTCCTTTCGTATGTATGTAAGTAAGTTTATTCAGGTATACACAAATACAGTTACATAGATTATCATACATAACAACATACGTGTAGAGAACCTAGGATAACCCAAAAAAGTCAGTGTGACTTATTTCCATTGCCTTCACTCAGAGCTTCATTTCTTCTCAAAATGATGTTACATGAGAATGGGAGTGTTCTTCTTTATTAATTCTACTGTATCAATGTAGAGACAACCTGTACACAATGTAACTTGTACACAAACCAGACGTGTACACTTCGTTTGTTTACAAAACTTACCTTCGCCTGGTTTGTTTACATAACTGCGCCTGCCCCCTCTCATGTATTCATTCTTTCTCTCTCTCATTTATTCGTTTTATCTCATTTACTTACTCCTGACCCTACATTAAGACTACAAATATTTTAAGGTAAGTAATGAGTGAACTGTATATACATTTTATCGCTCTGGGATGCTTAAATATCATAGAATAGTATGTGTGGGTGGGGTGGCCTGGTGAGGCTATTACAATACATACCACACTTGATTTCTTACAATAAATACTACTTGTCTCACCCTAGATTAAGACTATAAATATTTTAAGGTAAGTAATGAGTGCACTATGTGTGTATTGTACTTTTTTATTGTTTTTTGATGCCTGGTTCTATTGCTAACTTAATATATGTTAGTGTAAACTTGTTATCTAGTGTTTGTATGCATTTTTAAGTGGAAAAAAAGGGTGTTCCACTTTACGGCGGTTTCCGCTTTACGGCGGTAGCCTGGAACCTAACCCGCCGTATAAGTGGGGCCTTCCTGTACATGCTCTCTGCTAATCCCTAGGTACCTTCCCCTCTTTCATACATTTATTAAACAAAAGTACCAACCACTCCAACACTATATCCCCCCCTGCTTTTAACATTTCTGTCATGATCCCATCAGTTCCAGCTGCTTTACCCCCTTTCATTCTACGTAATGCCTCACGTACCTCCACCACACTTACATTCTGCTCTTCTTCACTCCTAAAAGATGGTATACCTCCCTGGCCAGTGCATGAAATTACCGCCTCCCTTTCTTCCTCAACATTTAAAAGTTCCTCAAAATATTCTCGCCATCTACCTAATACCTCCCTCTCCCCATCTACTAACTCCCCTACTCTGTTTTTAACTGACAAATCCATACTTTCCCTATGCTTTCTTAACTTGTTTAACTCACTCCAAAATTTTTTCTTATTTTCATTAAAATTTCTTGACAGTGCCTCTCCCACTCTTTCATTTGCTCTCCTTTTGCACTCTCTCACCACTCTCTTCACCTTTCTTTTACTCTCCATATACTCTGCTCTTCTTATAACACTTCTGCTTTGTAAAAACCTCTCGTACATTTATTAAACAAAAATACCAACCACTCCAACACTATATCCCCCCCTGCTTTTAACATTTCTGTCATGATCCCATCAGTTCCAGCTGCTTTACCCCTTTTCATTCTACGTAATGCCTCACGTACCTCCCCCACACTTACATACATGTACATACATGTACATGTTTATTTATATACACTCATCTGAGTTTTCTTTGATTTTATTCTTAATAGTTCTTGGTTTTATTACTTTTCCTTTTATATCCATAGGGAAGTGGAATAAGAATCTTTCCTCCGTAATCCATGCATGTTGTAAAAGTCAACTAAAATGCCGGGAACAATGGGCTAGTAACCCCTTTTCCTGTAATAATTACTAAAAAGAATAAGAAGAAGAAAATTGTCAAAGTGGGAAGTCTGAATGTGCATGGATGTTGTGCAAATGATAAGAGATGATTGTGGATGTTATGAATGAGAAGAAGCTGGATGTCCTGCCTTTAAGTGAAACAAAGCTGAAGGGGGGTGGGAGAGTTTCAGTGGAGAGGAATAAATGGGATTAGGTCAGGGGTTTCAAATAGAGTTAGAGCTAAAGAAGGAGTACCAATAATGTTGAAGGATAAGCCATGGCAGGAAAAGAGGGAGTATAAATGTATTAATTGAAGGATTATGTGGAATAAAATTAAGGTTGGATGTGAAAAGTGGGTTATAGTAAGCATATATGCACCTGGAGAAGAGAGAAGTGTAAAGGGACAAGTTTTGGGAATTGTTGAGTGAGTGTGTAGGGAGTTTTGAACCAAGTGTGAGAGTACTTGTGGTTGGGGGTTTCAATGCTAAAGTGGGTATAAATGTTGTGGAGGGAGTAGTAGGTAAATTTGGGGTGCAAGGGGTAAATGAAAATGGGGAGCCTTTAATTGAGCTATGTGTAAAAAGAGGTTTGGTAATAAGTAATACATATTTTATGAAGAGGATAAATAAATATACAAGGTATGATATAGCACATAATGAAAGTAGTAGTTTGTTAGATTATGTATTGGTGGATAAAAGGTTGATGGGTAGGCTCCAGGATGTACACGTTTATAGAGGGACAACTGACATAACGGATCATTATTTAGTTATAGCTACAGTTAGAGTAAGAGGTAGATGGGACAAGAGGAAAATGGCAACAACAAGCAAGAGGGAGGTGAAAGTTTATAAACTAAGGGAGGAGGAAGTTCGGGTGAGATATAAGCAACTATTGGCAGAAAGGTGGGCTGGTGCAAGTATGAGTAGTGGGGGGGTTGAAGAGGGTTGGAATAGTTTTAAAAATGCAGTATTAGAATGTGGGGCAGAAGTTTGTGGTTATAGGAGAGTGGGTGCAGGAGGAATGAAGAGTGATTGGTGGAATGATGAAGTAAAAGGTGGGATAAAAGAGAAAAAGTTAGCTTATGAGAGGTTTTTACAAAGCAGAAGTGTTATAAGAAGAGCAGAGTATATGGAGAGTAAAAGAAAGGTGAAGAGAGTGCAAAAGGAGAGCAGATGATAGAGTGGGAGAGGCACTGTCAAGAAATTTTAATGAAAATAAAAAAAAAAATTTGGAGTTAAACAAGTTAAGAAACCCTAGAGAACGAACAGATTTGTCAGTTAAAAACAGAGTAGGGGAGTTAGTAGATGGGGAGACGGAGGTTTTGGGTAGATGGCAAGAATATTTTAGGAACTTTTAAATGTCGATGAAGAAAGGGAAGCAGTAATTTCATGCACTGGCCAGGGAGGTATACCATCGTTTTGGAGTGAAGAAGAACAGGATGTGAGTGTGGGGGAGGTGCGAGAGGCATTACGTAGAATGAAAGGGGGTAAAGCAGCTGGAACTGACGGGATCATGACAGAAATGTTAAAAGCAGGGGGGGGTATAGTGCTGGAGTGGTTGGTATTTTTGTTTAATAAATGTATGAAAGAGGGGAAGTACCTAGGGATTTGCAGAGAGCATGTATAGTCCCTTTATATAAAGGGAAGGGGGACAAAAGAGATTGTAAAAATTATAGAGGAATAAGTTTACTGAGTATACCCGGAAAAGTGTACGGTAGGGTTATAATTGAAAGAATTAGAGGTAAGACAGAACGTAGGATTGCGGATGAGCAAGGAGGTTTCAGAGTGGGTAGGGGATGTGTAGATCAAGTGTTTACATTGAGGCATATATGTGAACAGTATTTAGATAAAGGTAGGAAAGTTTTTATTGCATTTATGGATTTAGAAAAGGCATATGATAGAGTGGATAGAGGAGCAATGTGACAGATGTTGCAAGTATATGGAATAGGTGGTAAGTTACTAAATGCTGTAAAGTTTTTATGAGGATAGTGAGGCTCAGGTTAGAGTGTGTAAAAGAGAGGGAGACTACTTCCCAGTAAAAGTAGGTCTTAGACAGGGGTGTGTGGAGAGGGGTGGGATTAAATTATGGGGAATCAAATACAAAATGGGAATTGATACAGTTGCTTTTTGCTAATGATATTGTGCTCATGGGAGATTCTAAAGAAAAATTGCGAAGATTAGTGGATGAGTTTGGGAGAGTGTGTAAAGGTAGAAAGTTGAATGTGAACATGAAAAAGAGTAAGGTGATGAGGGTATCAAATGATTTAGATAAAGAAAAATTGGATATCAAATTGGGGAGGAGGAGTATGGAAGAAGGGAATGTTTTCAAATACTTGGGAGTTGACGTGTCGGCGGATGGATTTATGAAGGATGAGGTTAATCATAGAATTGATGAGGGAAAAAAGGTGAGTGGTGCGTTGAGGTATATGTAGAGACAAAAAAAAGCCATCTATGGAGGCAAAGAAGGGAATGTATGAAAGTATAGTAGTACCAACACTCTTATATGGGTGTGAAGCTTGGGTTGTGAATGCAGCAGCGAGGAGGCGATTGGAGGCAGTGGAGATGTCCTGTCTAAGGGCAATGTGTGGTGTAAATATTATGCAGAAAATTCAGAGTGTGGAAATTAGGAGAAAGTGTAGAGTTAATAAAAGTATTAGTCAGAGGACTGAAGAGGGGTTGTTGAGGTGGTTTGGTCATTTAGAGAGAATGGATCAAAGTAGAATGACATGGAGAGCATATAAATCTGTAGGGGAAGGAAGGCGGGGTAGAGGTCATCCTCGAAAAGGTTGGAAGGAGGGGGTAAAGGAGGTTTTGTGGGCGAGGGGCTTGGACTTAAAGCAAGCGTGCGTGAGCGTGTTAGATAGGAGTGAATGAAGACGAATGGTACTTGGGACCTGACGATCTGTTGGAGTGTGAGCAGGGTAATATTTAGTGAAGGGATCCAGGGAAACCGGTTATTTTTATGCAGCCGGACTTGAGTCCTGGAAATGGGAAGTACAATGCCTGCACTCTAAAGGAGGGGTTCAGGATATTAGCAGTTTGGAGGGATATGTTGTGTATCTTTATATGCTTCTAAGCTGTTGTCTTCTGAGCACCTCTGCAAAAACATTGATTATGTGTGAGTGAGGTGAAAGTGTTGAATGATGATGAAAGTATTTTCTTTTTGGGGATTTTCTTTTGTTTTTTGGGTCACCCTGCCTCGGTGGCAGACGGCCGACTTGTTAAAAAAAAAAAATTAAATTATACTACAGTAACTAAATTAGAATTATCATAAAGTAGAGTGAGAACATTTAAGCTAAATTATATTATGTAAAATTTAGCAAAGTTACATTTAATCCAAATTTAAAATTTGTATACCAATATAATTTATCAAAAAATGTGTTATCACTGTATAACAGAACATTTTCAAAAAGATCTAGTGTATTTTTATGACAGTTTGGCTTGTCTGAGTGAGTACTTAAAAACTATGGCACATGATCAAACAAAAATAATTTAACACATTATACACCAAATAAGTATCTGATAACCACCAGAATACAAGTAGCTTTCCACTCACACCATACAGCTTTAACCTTTTCAGGGTTTCTGATGTACTATTACGGCTTACACACCAGGGTTTTTCACGTACTAGTACACCTAAATTCTAGCGCCCTCAAATCTAGTGAGAGAAAGCTGGTAGGCCTGCATATGAAAGAATGGGTCTATGTGGTCATTGTGCACAGTATAAAAAAATCATGCAGCACACAGTGCGTATTGAGAAAAAAAAGCTTTGACAGTGTTTTTGGTTTAAAACAGCAACTTTGCACTGTATTTTCATATGGTATTTATGATGGTATTCTAGTTTCCCTGGTCTCATTTTATAAAATGGAACACATATTACAGAAATAGGGTAATTTTGATTGGTTTTACAATGAAAAGTACCTTGAAATTGACCTCAAAGTGGCAGAAATCTTCAATTTTTGCCAAAGTTCAAAAGTAAACAAATTATGCTACGCACCCAATACACATCAACTGGTGAGTCTAATATTCTTTCACAAGTGCACTGATATTATTTATACCAATTCTACACTAATGCAGTAGTCTGCATAACAGTAAATCTTCCATACACAAATAACCCGCACATAAAAGAGAGAAGCTTACGACGACGTTTCGGTCTGACTTGGACCATTGACAAAGTCGGACCGAAACGTCGTCGTAAGCTTCTCTCTTTTATGTGCGGGTTATTTGTGTATCGTTCCAGTCACGGTATTGTGCCTTTTTGTTATTTAGTAAATCTTCCATTTTTGTGAGAATAAAAATTCAAAGTGGAAAGCAAAAAAATGTAAGAGGGGCCTGGGGACATGACTAATGAACAGAGAAAATGTTATTTTAGTGCCAGGAATGTCTTTCTTGTTTATTCTGGACCCTATTTGGAAATTGGCATCTTTTGAAATTTGTGTGAAATTGGCTAAATTGCTAAATTCTGACCACTTTATTGGATAGTTGAAATCGGTAAATGGGTGGTTTCTTGTACTCGTTCGATAGAAAAAATGGAGTTCTAGAGAAATAGTTATGATTTTTGTCGACTAGTACACTGGAATTGGCCGAAAATAGGGCTCAAAGCGGGCAAAATCGCCGATGCGTAAACATCGTCAAGACCGCTAACTTCGCAAGGGCATAATTCCGTAAGTTTTCCATCAAATTTCATACTTTTGGTGTCATTATGATTGGGAAAAGATTCTCTATCTTTTCATAAGAAAAAATAATTTTTTTTTTAAATTTGTCGACCCTGAGAACAAGTCTGGGAGAGGGCCTGTTGACCCTGAGAACAAGTCTGGGAGAGGGCTTGTCGACCCTGAAAGGATTAAAGTGCTGCAACTCTTATAGTCCACCCAGAAACCTAGATTGCTACTAGCAAAGCAGCTTCAAGAATCCTGCCAACAATACCCCCACCTGTGGAAACAGGTATGGGGTCAGCTCAATATGGTTCAGTTCACTAAGGATCAGTTCATTCTGGGTCAGTTCACTGTGGTCATCTCAAAGCCATGCTTGACTTGTTTCTTGCCAACAAAGAATCACTAATTAGTAATCTTGAGGTTAATGATGAGCTTGGGGAAAGCAATCACAAATCACTTCATTTCAATATATCATGGAATTACCCAGATAACTGCAATCAAGTCTCTGTCCCAGACTTCCACTTAGCCAATTTCATGGGACTGAGAAACTACCTGGGTGGACTAAACTGGGATGACCTGACTATGGGTCAGGTAGATGGTGTTAGTTGCCAATATGATGTTTTTCAGAGCATAGTTCTAGCTGCCCAGAGAACTTTTGTTCCAAGTAGGGAAATTAGATCTTAGAAAAATGATCCCAAATGGATGAACAATAGATGAAAACATCTCATCTGTCAAAAGCGAGGCATAAATAGGCATACCAAAAGAGGGGATGGACACTTAAGAAATAAATATATTCAATTAAAGAGGGAGAAAAAAAAGGAATTAAAAAAGCAAAAAGGGATTATGAGGCTAAAGTTGCAAAGGATTCAAAGACTAACCCAAAAGGGTTCTTTCAGGTATACAGAGGTAAGATTAGGGCCAAGATTGGCCCACTTAAGAGTAACTCAGGCCAGATCACTGACAGTGATAAAGAAATGTGTGAAATTTTCAATACTTCCTCTCAGTTTATACTTAGGAAGGTACTAGCAAACTTCCAGAAATAATAAATTATGCAGAACAGGACGATAATAAACTATGCACGATTGGGGTAACTAGTGACATGGTCCTCAGACAAATAGAGAAATTAAACTTAACAAATCCCCTGGCCCTGATGAATTGTTTGTAAGGGTTTTAAAGGAATGTAAAGAGGAACTTAGCAAACCTTTGGCTAATCTTTTCAACATATCACTACAAACTGGTATAGTGCTAGACAAGTGGAAAATGGCAAATGTAATACGTACCTATTTACAAGGCAGGTGACAGGTCCTTAGCTTTGAACTATAGATCAATAAGCCTTACTCCCATAGTGGGAAAATTTATGGAATCAATAATTGCCGAGGCAATTTGTAGCCATCTTGAAAGACATAAATTGATTAATGAATCTCAACACAGTTTTACAAAGAAGCGTTCCTGTCTTACAAATTTACTAACTTTTTTCACTAAAGTATTTGAGGAGGAAATTAGGAAAAGGTGTGGAGTTAATAAAAGTATTAGTCAGAGGGCAGAAGAGGGGTTGTTGAGGTGGTTTGGTCATTTAGAGAGAATGGATCAAAGTAGAATGACATGGAAAGCATATAAATCTATAGGGGAAGGAAGGCAGGGTAGGGGTTGTCCTCGAAAGGGTTGGAGAGAGGGGGTAAAGGTGGTTTTGTGGGCAAGGGGCTTGGACTTCCAGCAAGCGTGCGTGAGCGTGTTAGATAGGAGTGAATGGAGACAAATGGTACTTGGGACCTGACGATCTGTTGGAGTGTGAGCAGGGTAATATTTAGTGAAGGGATTCAGGGAAACCGGTTATTTTCATATAGTCAGACTTGAGTCCTGGAAATGGGAAGTACAATGCCTGCACTTTAAAGGAGGGGTTTGGGATATTGGCAGTTTGGAGGGATATGTTGTGTATCTTTAAATGTGTATGCTTCTAAACTGTGTATTCTGAGCACCTCTGCAAAAACATTGATTATGTGTGAGTGAGGTGAAAGTGTTGAATGATGATGAAAGTATTTTCTTTTTGGGGATTTTCTTTCTTTTTTGGGTCACCCTGCCTCGGTGGGAGACGGCCGACTTGTTGGAAAAAAAAAAAAAAAAAAGGTAGTAGGTTGGTAGACAGCAACCACCCAGGGAGGTACTACCGTCCTGCCAAGTGAGTGTAAAACGAAAGCCTGTAATTGTTTTACATGATGGTAGGATTGCTGGTGTCTTTTTTCCGTCTCATAAACATGCAAGATTTCAGGTATGTCTTGCTACTTCTACTTACACTTAGGTCACACTACACATACATGTACAAGCATATATATACACACCCCTCTCGGTTTTCTTCTATTTTCTTTCTAGTTCATGTTCTTGTTTATTTCCTCTTATCTCCATGGGGAAGTGGAACAGAATTCTTCCTCCATAAGCCATGCATGTTGTAAGAGGCGACTAAAATGCCGGGAGCAAGGGACTAGTAACCCCTTCTCCCATATAAATTACTAAATTTAAAAAGAGAAACTTTCGTTTTTCTTTTTGGGCCACCCTGCCTTGGTGGGATACGGCCGGTTTGTTGGAAAAAATATATATATATAAGAAAGAAGGAGCACTGCAATAGGCCTAATGGCCCATGTGAGGCAGGTCCAATTCTCCCACGGGCTTAAACCAATGCCTTAACCTAGTCAGGTCAGTCACATTCACTTAAGGGAGGAGCATGGCATCTGACCTAGTAGCACAAGCTAGTCAGATCCAACTCACACCCACCCACACCCACTCGTATATTTAGCCAACCTATTTTTAAAACTACACAACATCTTGGCTTCTATGCCGGTACTCAGGAGTTTGTTCCACTCATCCACAACTCTATTACCAAACCAGTGCTTTCCTATATCCTTCCTGAATCTGAATTTTTCCAACATAAAACCATTGCTGCGAGTCCTGTCTATGCTAGATATTTTCAGCATGCTGGTGGGTGTTCCAAGGGTCAACGCCCCCGTGGCCCAGTCTATGACCAGGCCTCAGGAAATATAACTATTTAACCCTTAAACTGTCCAAACGTACATCTACATCCACATGCGGGGGGCTCCGAAAGTAGATCTACATTTTTTTTTACATGCTTTCAAATGGGAAAAATCAAGGTCGGAGCACCACGCATGTGAACATAGATCTACATTTGGACAGTTTAAGGGTTAATAACAATGGCATTGGATATTCTCAACACTGTGCTGTCAGTTCATCCTACCCTTGATGATGAAGGCCTATTTTTAAAACTACACATCATCTATGACAGTAACAGTACTCAGGAGTTTGTTCCACTCACCCACAACTCTATTACCAAACCAGTGCTTTCCTATATCCTTCCTGAATCTGAATTTTTCCAGCTTAAAGCCACTGTTGTGAGTCCTGTCTATGCTAGATATTTTTAACACGCTGGTGGGTGTTCCGTGGGTCAATGCCCCCATAGCCCGGTCTATGACCAGGCCTTAGGAAATATAACTATGTATTTAATAACAATGGTATTAGATATTCTCAACATTGTGCCGTCAGTTCATCCTACCCTTGAAGATGAAGACACCATGAATTTCAACAATTTTCTGAAAGTTAACTTGGCACCACATTTGAGATTTTGTACCAGGCTTTCAATGCTCTAGACCTGGTTGCATGTGCTGACTTGATAGACATGAGGGTCTCTAAGTAGGTTCATTCGCTTTACTCAAACTTTACCAATCTCTTAACCATTTCACTCTTGGTCACACAGATCTACATCATTAAGGTCATTGTACTTACATAAATCTACATCTTGATCACAGTGCCCTCAAATTTGCTGTGAGTGGTAAATTTTGGCCTAGACATGAGAGAATGAGTTTGTGCAGTGGGTGTGCACATTATAAACAAAATCCTGCCCCACACAGGGTATCATGGGAACACCTAACCCCTTAGTTTGTGTTTGTATTAAAATAATTCTTAGTGACAGGTATTTCCCTAGGTGGTTTTCATGGTTTAACCCCGTGACTATCGCAACCCCCAATCCTGAGGTGTGTCCTGGCGTCACAAAATTTAAAAAAAAAAAAAAAAAAAAAAAAATTTCTTTCTCGATTGTAACGACACAAAAAAAAAAAACGAAATTTGATGGAAAACTGACGGAATTACGCTCTCGCGAAGTTAGCGAGCTTGGTGATATTTACAAATCAGCGATTTCACCCACTTTGAGCCCTATTTTCGGCTAGTTCCATTGTTCCAGTTGACCAAACTCATGGCTATTTCTTTAGAACTCCATTTGTTCTATCGATTAAGTACAAAAAACTGCCCATTTACCGATTTCAACTACCCAATAACGTGGTCAGAAATTTTCAATTTGGCCAATTTCATGAAAATTAAAAAATATGACAATTTCAAAATAAGGTCTAGAATGAACAATGCAGACATTCCTGGCTCTAAAATAACATTTTCTTTTTTCATCAGTCACATCTCCAGGCCCCTCTGATATTACTCTTGCTTTCTATTTTGAATTTTTATTCAAACAAAAAATAAAAGATTTACTGTTATGCAGACTACTGCAATACTGTAATAATTGTACAAATAATGTCAACCTATTTATGACTGAATATTAGAATGGCTAGTTGGACATTTATTGGACAATGACATCATTTGTTTACTTTTGAACATCGGCAAAAATCAAACATTTCCTCTACTTTGAGCTCCATTTCCAGGTTCTTTTTATAGTAAAACCAATCAAAATCACCTCTATTTCTATAATATGTTTTCCATTCTATCAAATGAGACCAAGAAAACAAGAATACAACAATAAATACTATACGAAAATAGACCACAAAAAACGGTCGGAGTTTGTTTTTTCATTATGCACTGCGTGCTCCAGGATTTTTTTTACGTATATGGTGCACACTGGCCACACAGACCCATTCTCTCACATGTGGGCCTACCAGCTCTCTTCTGCTTGATTTGAAGCCGCTAGAATTTATGAGTATATATACAGTGGTCCCTTAATAATCGTCCGGCCTGAAAGTCGTCCATTTCAGAAACAGTCCCGTTATTTTGTCTAAACATTGGCTCGCAAATGGTCCGTTAACTCACTAATCGTCCTTCGTCCGGGACGCATACTCATGCTCTGAGCCGCCTGGGCCTGCCTTCCCAGCCAGTGTGCCATTGTTTACCAGTGAGTGACGGTCCCCTCACAAGCTCCTACGAAATATTTCATAATATTCCATTGATTTTAGTGCTTGCAAGTGCTAAATAAGCTACCATGGCTCCAAAGAAAGCTTCTTGTGCCAGCCCTTTGGTAAAGAATGTGAGAAACACACACAATTTATGAAAAAGTTTGTAGAAAAATACAAAGGTGGTGGTGGTAGAGTGGAAGCAGTTGTGATAGTGGTTGATGGTGGTAGTGATGGTGGTAGAAGGTAGTAGTGATGGTGGTAACAGTTGTAATAGTGGTAGAGGGTTCCTTCTTTAGTGATTCAGCGATTCTACCAACTCCTCCAATGCTGTTGGAGTTATATAGGGCTACAGAAAACACCACCGCCTCAGCTGCTGCTTCACCGCCATTATGGACGGCTTACTCTCAGTGGCCCTTATATACCCAACAACAACACAACACAACACCTCTCGTGACATACGTAATGACTTATTTTATTCATTCTAGAGTATATTCCATGTTTCTATGTTATTAATATTGTTTATTATGTCATATTAGTTGAATTGTGATAGATAAATAAGCCGTAGAGTTGATATTAGTGTCATATTCTTCAACAATAAACTTACCATCCCTCTCTCACACAAACAAGTCTCTAATAAGAACATAAGAAAGGAGGAACACTGCAGTAGGCCTGCTGGCCCATACTAGGCCGGTCCTTCACAAATCCAACCCACAAACAGAACAAATGCTACCCAAGCAATAAGCTCAGGTGCAAGTCCGACTCAAATCCAACCCCTCTCAACTTGTGTATTTATCCAACCTAAATTTGAAACTACTCAAGCCATAGCTTTTAGAACATGAGAAAGGAGGAACACTGCAATAAGCAGTTGGCCCATACTAGGCCGGTCCTTCACAAATCCAACCCACTAACAGAACAAATGCTACCCAAGCAATAAGCTCAGATGCAAGTCCGACTCAAATCCAACCCCTCTCACTCATGTATTTATCCAACCTAAATTTAAAACTACCCAATGTTTTAGCTTGGATCACCCTACTAGGCAGACCGTTCCATTCATCAACTACCCCTATTACAAATGTTCATTTATACATTTTATTAGTGCTTTACATTTATTTGGCATTTTTTTCTGCATGTAAATCTATATTTATGTTAGGGAAGTGACCCCTGAAGTGACCTAGAGTCCTTATGGAGGGGGATTCCCCTTCCAAACAATAACCTCTCTCCCCTTTCTCCTCCTCCCTGTCTTCTATTCATCAACAACAGCCTTCAACAAAGGTAACTGTCATGTTGAATGTTCATTCTTTTGTGCATGTAAATCTATCTTTTAGGTAAAAAAAAATTGTTGTTGATACTTCTGGGTGTCTGGAACGAATTAATTGGATTTACATTATTTCTTATAGGGAAAATTGATTCGAAAATCGTCTATTTCGATAATAGTCCCACTTCCAGGAATGGATTAAGGACGATAATTGAGGGACCACTGTACATCAAACACGGTACCTTTTAAGATGTATATATACGACCGAAACAGTCAAAGGGTTAATTGGGCTGAAACTTGGTGCCAACTGATAGACCAGAAGACGTATTGAAATGGAGAAGATTATGGCCCATTTCAGACCAAAAGTGGCCATATTCTCTACTATTTTAAAGATAAAATTAGTTTTTTCATGAAAAATTGCAACACTTACAAGACTTGATTTTGAGGGTTGTGACAAAGGGTTAAGATGAGTAAAACTTTTGGAAATGCTGTCTTAGAAAGGCAGACAAAAGAAATAGGGGCCACAAGAATTAATCTGGGATGAGATGTGATACCACCAGTGTCATAAGCCTTCTCAAGATTGAAAAGCAAGCTGAACCAAGTGACTATTAGTGATAGTACTGTGAATATGTTGGGAGAGGAGGTCAGGCTATTAAGTCACAAGTAAACCATAAAAAAAAATCCCTTTAAAAACAAATGAATTGCATGGCATTGAAAATTTGCTGATTTTCAATAAAACAAAAAGTCTAATTCCATGTGCATACTTACAAAAAAAAAATTAGAGTTTCTGTATTAGTACAGTATACATTTTTATGATTATTCTTACCTAGATGATGGCTGTGTTCGTGTGCAACAGTACGTTGCACTTGGTGACTGACGAGATGGCAAAGAAATGCTGCAGGTCATGAGGGTAGATGTTGAAGTGGCTGCATTGGATGCAACACACACATCATCTCGAGATGTGGATGAAATTGTTTCATCGGAATCTACAGGTGGCAGTACCCTTGGGGTGTCGAGACTTTCTCCTGTATGACCCCCTACAGCCTAGGTCCAGGAAAATTCAATTTTCATTCATAAAAGAGGAGTACGTACAGTATCATAATTTCAAACCTAATCTCCATTAAGATTATTATGAATTTTAAATTTACATCAGTGTTGTTAGTTGGGCATTAGTTTTAATATCAGTTCTACTTCAAATATATATACTGAAACACATACACAAATAACCCGCACACAGAAGAGAGGAGCTTACGACGATGTTTCGTAAGCTCCTCTCTTCTATGTGCGGGTTATTTGTGTATCGTTCCAGTCACTGTATTGTGCCTTTTTTTGTTATTGTTATATATACTGAACTACAATAATTATTATTATTGCTATTACTATTCTGAATATAAGCAAACCTTTCTAATACACTGTGCTTGCTTTACGGTGCTTTGCTAATATGGCACTTTTCAATTACTCTTTTTTTATATTAACATACTGGCCATTTCACACCGAGGCAGGGTGACCCGAAAAAGAAGAAACACTTTCATTACCACTCATTCCACCACTGTCTTGCCAGAGGTGTGTATACACTACAGTTTAAAAAAACTGCAACATATCTATGTTCCTCCTTCAGAGCACAGGCACTGTACTTACCACCTCCAGGACTCAAGTCCAGCTAACCGGTTTTCCTGAATCCCTTCATAAATGTTACACTGCTCACTCTCTAACAGCATGTCAAATCATAAAAACCATTTGCCTCCACTCGCTCCTATCTAACATGGTCACACGTGCTTACTGGAAGTCTAAGCCCCCCCTCATTCACAAAAACCTCCTTTATCTCCTCCCTCCAAATTTTCCTAGGATGACCCCCTACCCTGCCTTCCTTCCACTACAGATTTATCCACCCTCCAAGTCATCTTATTTTGTTCCATCCTCTATAAATGTCCAAGCCACCTCAACAATCCCTCCTCAGCCCTCTGGATACTACTTTTAGAAACCCTGCACCTCCTTCTATTCTCCAAACTACAGATTCTCTGCATAATATTCACACCACACATTGACCACAGACATGACATCACCACTGCCTCCAGCCTTCTCCTTGTTGCAACATTCACCACCCATGCTTCACACCCATATAAGAGCAGTGGTACTACTAAGCTCTCGTACATTTCCCTCTTTGCTTCCTTGGATAATGTGCTTTGTCTGCACAGATTCCTCAGTGCACCACTCACATTTTACCACTTATCAATTCTATGGCTCACCTTATCTTTCATAGACCCATCTGCTGACAAGCTCAATCCTAAATATCTGAATACATTCACTTCTTCCATACTCCCTCCCTTCAATTTAATATCCAATCTTTCACTACCTAAATTTTTATCCTTGCTCTTTCCTTTGTTCAGTTTTAATTTCCTTCTTTTACATACCCTCCCAAATTTGTCTACCAACCTCTACAACTTCTCTTTAGAATCTCCCAAAAGCACAGTGCCATCAACAAAAAACAACTAACAACTCCCACTCTGTATTAGATTCTTTATCTTTTAATCCAACACCTCCTCCCAACACCTGAACATTCACTTCTCTTACAACCCCCATCTATAAATATACGAAAAACCCAGGGTGACTTTACACATCCCTGTCTAAGCCATTTTTACGGGAAAAAAATCTCTCTCTCTCCTACATACTCTAACTGAGCTTCTATCCCAAAAAAATTTTTAACTGTTTCAGAAACCTATCATCTTTTTCCATAACTTGCAACACGCCACACTTTCCCCCTATCTACCTACATATGCATTTTTTAAAAATTCACAGATGCAACAAAAGCCTCTTTACCCTTATCTAAATACTGCCATTTATTTTCACTGTATACATTTGGGTCTAAAAACACCCCTTCCCCTTTCTAAACCCTCCTTTTTCATTGCCCCTTATATTCCTATTCATTACTCTGGGATTCACCGACACCAAGCGAATCAAGGGGTTGAAGACTCAGATGATGAAGCAAATATGAAACTTCCTATCCCTTCTCCCCTTCCTTAATTTACTTCTAAAATGTTCTTTCCTTAAAAATATATATAAACATATTTTAAGCTTTTATATGCATGGTAAGGAAAAAGAAACCTGCTGTATTAGAAAGGGATGTCTGAATGTATTTTTTTACTGCGTAATACTTATCATTTCACACGAGATCTATGTTTTTGAAAAACAGTGATTTAAAAAAAATGTGTTTTAAAAAATTTCAAAATTATAACTCGGGGAAAAATCCCCTGACCTCTGAAAGAGTGCTCCTTTCTGCATGCTAAACATAACAAAAATTATACATTTGCTATTTTTGTTAGGTTATCCAACATTAAATAAATTTTCACATAATTAACCACGATAATGAAAAGCAAAAACAAGTGGTTTACATCTAGCAGCACGACCATGTTGCTTTTAAAGCATTGGAACCCCTACTCTCTAAATTTGGGGGATAAGTTGGAAAAAAAACTTTGAGAAAAATTTTGTGGGGATTTATTTCCCGGAGAGTTGTAACCTGGAATAATCCAAGGGAAACCATGTCTTCAACTGGTTTTTTCCCCTTGGGGCCTCTCCAATTTGCCCAAAAGCTCGCAACAAAAAAGGCTTTTGGCAGTCACCCAACTATTTTTTCCCTGACAACCACAATTTGTCAAAATAAACATTTTATCTTTATCTTTGTTAGGCAACTGGTGGTGCATACCTGCTCCCAAACACCCAAGTACCTACTTACTTCTAGGTATACAGGGGCAGCAGGTGTAAGGCAACATGCCTGTTTCCACTCACCTAGGTAATGAACCCCAATTCCTCAATTTGTGACCTGAGGTCACTCCAAACACTTTAAAGTTAAAGTTTAGCAGGATGGGTTAGGGTAAGGTAGATTTAGCCCCATAAAAAAAATTTACTAGTGTACAACTTACCTACCATCTTGCAGCCAAGTAAAGTTAACAAATGCGGCCATGTTGCTGCCTGAACAATCAGCTACCTGGGGAATGCTGGGACTCTCAATACATGTGAGCACCTCATTGCTCTATGCTCATAAGACATCACCAACCCAGTTATGGAGTGGGACAATTAACTCCCAAAATATACTGTCAACTTTTTCTTCGGCTTTCTAGTATCACTAATGATCCACTTGGGTGTCAATGTTAAATGTGTAATGGTAAGGAAGTCATATAGAAAAATAAAAAAATGCGTAAGAAATCTGTTAATATAGAAGAAAAGTGCCAAAAGTCTAGCTCCTATGGCTATGTCAACCTAGGCATCAGCTCACTGGAAGATACAGGCCAACAACAGATGTTGATTGTAATAATGTTGGTAGAATTATCGACAATATGTAAAGTAAAAGGACACAAGTGCAACTAATGTGACATTTTATTGTGGCAACGTTTTGCTCTCCAGCTTTATCAAGCCGTTACAGCTTTATCAAGTGTAACGGCTTGATAAAGCTCCTGGAGAGCAAAACGTTGCCACAATAAAATGTCACATTAGTTGCACTTGTGTCCTTTTACTTTACAAACAGATGTTGATGATACAATGTTCAAAATATTCTACACTTTTTTTTTTCAACACACCAGCTGTCTCTCACAAAAGCAGGGTGACCCAAAAACCAAGAAACACTTTCACCATCATTCACACATAATCACTGTCTTTGCAGAGGTACCCAGATATGACAGTTTAGATGTTACTCCAAACAGCCAATATCCCAAACCCCACCTCCAGGACTCGAGTCCAGCTAACCGGACATAGTATCATTAAATGCATTTGTAAATGTACTGCATGACTTCAAAAAATTAATGGCACACTGTATTCTGTAGGTCATAAAACTTTTCTTTTGTAACATGCTGGCCATCTCTCACCAAGGCTGGGTGACAACATATGTAAAGTATACAATTATAAAATCTCTGAAACAGATTAACCAATGTCATTCTGACATCCATACCACCTTGTTAGACCTCTAAATAACATGTACACACCTTTGACAACAATGTCATTGAGCTCAGCTTTGACTGCTAACCTGTTGATGGTGTCAGTGTATCTGTATGCCAGAGACAGTGGCAATCATCCATTTTTCAGATACTGTACAATAACATCAACTTCACTCTATGACAATATTGATGCAAATGTTTAAAGGAGGGATTTGGGATATTTGCTGTTTGAAGTGACATCTGAACTGTCATATCTGCATACCTTTGCAAAGACAGTGATTATGTATGAATGATGGTGAAAATGGTGAATGATGGTAAAAGCACTTCTTTCTTTTTAGGGTCACCCTGTCTCAGTGGGAGACGGCCAGCATGTTAAAAAAAAAAAAATGGCTTTTTAGGGTATATACCATTTGACAGAGTGGAAGATCTACTACTAAAATAGAAATGATTTTGGTTGGCTTCAGAACTGTAAGTAGTTAGAAACTGGGCTCAAATAAGTGAAAATATCCGATTTTTGCCAATTTTCCTGCGGATGGGTAAGGACCCCTACACCCACCTCTCCTGTCTGTTTCTCTCTCTCTCTTTTTTTTTTTTTTTTTTTTTTTTGGGGGGGGGGGGGGGGATTAATATGTCTGATTCAATTATTCAGACACTGCAAACCATGACCAATCATTCTTGGCTATATTTTAATATCCGAGAAATAGAGTAAATCTTCAATTTTGTGATTTTGAATTCAAAATGAAATACAAATATAAGGAGAGGCCTGGGGACATGATTAATGAACAGAGGAAATGTTTTAGTGCCTGGAATGTCCACATTGTTAATTTTGGACTCCCTTTCTAAATTGGTACTTAATGAATGTATAAAATTTAACAAATACCAACTTCTGTGAGCTTTACAGGATAGTTGTAATAGTTGAATGGGCAGTTTCCTGTGCTCAGTCGATATACTGGAAGGCATAGTGATGAAAAAGCTAAGAATTTGGTTTGGTGGAGCAATGGAATTGGCTTAAAATAGGACTCAAAGTGGGCAAAATTGCCAGTGTGTAAATGTGAAAAATTGAAGTCCATATTTTCATTAAAGCAACAGGAGAAAAAGAATTATTTCAAAAATCAAAAGAGAAATTTGTTACCTCACTGATTGAGTGATGTGATCTAAGAAGTGATGCTCTTCTAAACTGTTCATCAAATGGATTTAGACTTATTTCCTGGAAAAGTCCCACTTCTTCACACTGCCTTAAGAATCTTGTTGGAGTAGGTGTCTGGTCTATAAAACAAGAGAAGCAGTTAGAAAAACATATACAAATTATATGTATTGTTTGTACAGGAAACCCTCCGGAGAATAAGCACCAAAAAGTAAACTATAAGGATGAGGTAGAGATTATTCATCAGTACTTACTGTATTTCACAAAAATTTACAAAGCTTCAGCTTTCAATTGTTTTTGTATAATGTATTCACAATCTTTATAGATGGGGTTGTAAAAGAAGTAAATGCTAAAGTGTTGGGGAGAAGTGTGGGATTAAAAGTTAAAGAATCTACTACAAAGTGGGAGATGTCACAGTTGCTTTTTGCTGATGACACCGTGCTTTTGGAAGATTCTGAAGGGAAGTTGCAGAGGTTGGTGGGCAAATTTGGGAGGGTATGTAAAAAATTCAAGAATTCATAGTGTGGAAATTAGGAGGAGGTGTGGAGTTACTAAAAGTATTAGTCAAAGGGCTGAAGAAGAGCTACTGAAGTGGTTTGGTCATTTACAGAAAATGGAACAAAGTAGAATGGCTTGGAGAGCATATAAATCTGTTGGGGAAGGGGGGCGGGGTAGGGGTCATCTCCAAAAAGGTTGGAGGAGGTTTTGTGGGCAAGGGGTTTGGACTTCCAGCAAACATGCATGAGCGTGTTTGATAGGAGTAAATGGAGACGAATGGTTTTTAGAACCTGACAAGCTGTTGGAGTGTGAGCAGGGGAATATTTTGTGAAGGGATTCAGGGAAACCGGTTAGCCGGATCTGAGTCCTGGAAATGGGAAGTACAGCCTCTCCTCACTTAGTGACATACTTGTTTACCAACAACTCGGACTTACGATGGGCTCTCTGACCAGTATGCATACCTAAATAATGTATATTATTTAGGTATGCATACTGTTCATGCCACATCTTTAGAATACTACACTGTAATTTTTATGCTGACCTAAGACAATTCATGGAAAAACTGCAAGAATACAGAGGCCTGGTCTGGGAACAGGTCAGAGGGGCGGTGACCCCCGAAGCCATGATAAAGTAATCAGGCATCACACAAGAAATAAATACTTTAAGTATCTTTCTGATATCCCTCATCTTTAATTACACCATGTATCCCTTGTCATTCTTTAATCCTGCCTCAAATTTCAAATTTATTGATTATTTTTAAAATCTATTACTGCTTTTTATTCTACTGTATAATGATTTTTATCCTATCCATTTAGCTTTTAATTTTTGTGAATTAGACATAAGTGCAATATGTAGGTACCTCCATTTTGAAGACAAGCTTCCAACTAGTGGCTTTCTCAATTCAAATCAGAGCTTATTAACTAGAGACAGTAGTCGATGACATACTTAGTCCCTTGAACCAGGTGTTCACTGCCTTAGTCTTGATGATGATGAAGCATAAGCAAAAAGATGAACACTTATATACTGGCCCAAGTCTTGGGAATGACCTACAGTCACTAGTGGGTCCTGCCCACTGGTGACAATGACTTTGCTGTGCCTCCTCTCACTCCAGCATGCATACAAGTGTTCATCTTCCTGCCTATGCTTCACATTCATCAAGACTTAAGATGGTGAATACATGGGCTGAGGGACTGATTATCTCATCTTCTACTGTCTCCAGTTTCAAAACCTTCAAAGGCTGAGGAAGTGCTTACCCCATCTTCTACTGTTTCCAGTTATAAGATACCCAGATGTTGTACACGTGTCTAATTCACCTACTTGTCAGTACTAGATACTATTAATTTTTTTTTTTTTAACAAACCAGCCGTATCCCACCAAGGTAGGGTGGCCCAAAAAGAAAAACGAAAGTTTCTCTTTTTAAATTTAGTAATTTATATGGGAGAAGGGGTTACTAGCCCCTTGCTCCCGGCATTTTAGTCGCCTCTTACAACACGCATGGCTTACGGAGGAAGAATTCTGTTCCACTTCCCCATGGAGGTAAGAGGAAATAAACAAGAACAAGAACTAGAAAGAAAACAGAAGAAAACCCAGAAAGATGTGTATATATACATATATATGCTTGTACATGTATGTGTAGTGTGACCTAAGTGTAAGTAGAACTAGCAAGACGTACCTGAAATCTTGCATGTTTCTTCTTCTTTCTTTCAACAAACCGGCCGTATCCCACCGAGGCAGGGTGGCCCAAAAAGAAAAACAAAAGTTTCTCTTTTTTAAATTTAGTAATTTATACAGGAGAAGGGGTTACTAGCCCCTTGCTCCCGGCATTTTAGTCGCCTCGTACAACACGCATGGCTTACAGAGGAAGAATTCTGTTCCACTTCACCATGGAGGTAAGAGGAAATAAACAAGAACTAGAAAGAAAATAGCAGAAAACCCAGAGGTGTGTGTGTGTGTATATATATGCTTGTACATATATGTGTAGTGTGACCTAAGTGTAAGTAGAAGTAGCAAGACGTACCTGAAATCTTGCATGTTTATGAGACAGAAAAAAGGACACCAGCAATCCTACCATCATGTAAAACAATTACAGGCTTTCGTTTTACACTCGCTTGGCAGGACGGTAGTACCTCCCTGGGCGGTTGCTGTCTACCAACCTACTACCTAGAAGATACCATTAATATTATGACATTAATTTTTATTCATGCATAATTAAATAACATTAGAAACCAACTCTTTTCACCTGTGAGCTGTGACCAGATCTTATCTGTCAATATCTTACCCTAAACTCACAAGTTTAAACAGCTCCACAAACATGTATATTATTCAGTAATTTTGATCCTAGTATAAGGTGTCTGAAATTTTTTGCATCTGGACTTCTCGCAAAATCTGTTCTAGTTTTCACTTTGTATGATAATAAAAAATTATTACAGGCATTCCTCACTTAACGATTAAGTTCCGTTCCTGTGACTAGGGCATTAAGCGAACTGGTCGATAAGCAAGAAGCATACTGTACTGGAAGTGGGCCTGTGTCAACCATCTTTACATATTGCTGTAATGTCACCCTTGCACCATTTATATCATTTTTAGTACATTTTTAAATGTTTGTACTGTAGTGTACTGTATACTGTAATAAACATAATTGAGGAAATTAGCTCTAATATACATTACTTAGGTTTGCATACTAGTTGCAGAGCTGGTCATAAGTCCGAGCAGTCATTAAACAGGTAGGTCATTAAGTGAGGAGTGCTTGTATTATGCATTTTGTGTTCAAGATCATATATCTACAGTATATCACTCTAATATAGTTAATGTTAACATTCATGAGATATAATGATCAGAATAAAATGAGATTTGGACATGGGAATGCCACTGAGCCAGACAAAATTGGATTATCAAATCTAATCACTGACTGCCCATCACTTAAAATGTTAGGCAATCAAAATTAATAAATGCAGAATCTCAATATGCAAATAAATATTAGAATTATTGTTATAATGTTTAGAAACACACAAATTATCATGAATTTTAATCAAAGTTGCTCTTAAAACTGCATTTTAAAGGGAAAGTTGAGCAAAATATTGCTCTATTATACAAATTGAAAATCTTTGATGTTTGATAACACTTTTGTGTTTCACTAATTTAATATAACATTGTAATGCAATGTAATGTATATACAGTGGAACCTCAAATATCGAACTTTCTTCGGTCCAGAAGGCTGTTCGAGTGCCTTTACCGAATGAATTTATTCCCATCAGGAATAATGTAAATTAGATTAGTCCATTTCAGACCCTCAAAAATACACTTACAAAAGCACTTACAAAAATACACTTACATAATTGGTCGTGTTGGGAGCAGTTCGATTTTTGAGGTTCCACTGTACACACAGTCAACCCCCTTTGATCTGAACCTAGTGGAATGGGAGGCTTATAGAATAAGTGACAAATATAAATACAAGCAAACCTCGATTTAAGTAGCCTTTTTCTATGTTATCTCTGAGCATCAGACTAAGTATTATTCCCCACCTCTATGTGCATAAAAATTCTTAACCTCATTGTTTATCACCTCAAAAATTAAAAAAAAATAAAATTCCATTTTTCTTCTTAAGCCATAACATACTTCAGTCTGACCTGTGTATGAAGAGTGTTACATGTACTGAACACTGTTATATAGTGTCACAGTAGTTATGGCACTTTTTATGTACATATTGGACAACATTTCTCTGTTCAAGCAAAAGTACTTATCTGTCAGAAACCAAAAATTATTTTAACATACCATTTTTTATTCAGCCATCCCATGGAATTAAATGATGCATGCCTGTACTCTTGTTTTTAAGGCTCTCCTTCCTTGAAAAATGGAGCAGAAAAAATGCTGGGAGCAGGGGAGAACAAGAGGCCACAATTGCAAAATGAGACAAAAAAAATTTTTAAAAAGTGCCAAAAGGATGCTAGAATGTTTATCTTCACCAAACGGGGATGAATACTACACTAGGGTCCAAAAGAACATAAGGAGGTAGCAAGTGCTATAACCACTGACAACAAATTAAACACAAAACATGACACCAGAAGAAAAAAGAATAAGAAAAAAAAAAAAACTTTGTAACCCAATATGGGTAACACTACTGGGGATATCTAACAGCATCAAGAAACAGATGAAAAATATGACCTTACCAATAATAAATCCATGATGCTTGACTAGAGATGGAGTGTGATGTTCTCCATTGACTGTGAGCTGCATTTCGTGGCGTCGACGATGTACCATTAAGTGATCCTCATTAGTAAAGCTCTGTGGAAAGTATTATTAGCAGAATTATATTCTGGTTCACTTCTACAATAACTACACTACTGCTGAATTGCTGAGACCTTTAATGAATAAATAATGACAACATTTGTTCTAATATAGAAGAGCATACTGCAAATAAGTAGTGAAAGAACTGATGAATGTGATTCTTTTTTGGGGTCACCCTACCTTGGCAGAATACAGTCAGAGCAATAAAATAACTTTATTATTATTATTATTATTATTATTATTATTTTCTTTTTTATTATCACACTGGCCGATTCCCACCAAGGCAGGGTGGCCCGAAAAAGAAAAACTTTCACCATCATTCACTCCATCACTGTCTTGCCAGAAGGGTGCTTTACACTACAGTTTTTAAACTGCAACATTAACACCCCTCCTTCAGAGTGCAGGCACTGTACTTCCCATCTTCAAGACTCAAGTCCGGCCTGCCGGTTTCCCTGAACCCCTTCATAAATGTTACTTTGCTCACACTCCAACAGCACGTCAAGTATTAAAAAACCATTTGTCTCCACTCACTCCTATCAAACACGCTCACGCATGCGCTGGAAGTCCAAGCCCCTCGCACACAAAACCTCCTTTACCCCCTCTCTCCAACCTTTCCTAGGCCGACCCCTACCCCCGCCTTCCTTCCACTACAGACTAATACACTCTTGAAGTCATTCTGTTTCGCTCCATTCTCTCCACATGTCCGAACCACCTCAACAACCCTTCCTCAGCCTCTGGACAACAGTTTTTGGTAATCCCGCACCTCCTCCTAACTTCCAAACTAACGAATTCCTCTGCATTATATTCACACCACACATTGCTCTCAGACATGACATCTCCACTGCCTCCAGCCTTCTCCTCGCTGCAACATTCATCACCCATGCTTCACACCCATATAAGAGCGTTGGTAAAACTATACTTCTCATACATTCCCCTCTTTGCCTCCAAGACAAAGTTCTTTGTCTCCACAGACTCCTAAGTGCACCACTCACTCTTTTCCCCTCATCAATTCTATGATTCACCTCATCTTTCATAGACCCATCCGCTGACACGTCCACTCCCAAATATCTGAATACATTCACCTCCTCCATACTCTCTCCCTCCAATCTGATATCCAATCTTTCATCACCTAATCTTTTTTGTTATCCTCATAACCTTACTCTTTCCTGAATTTAAAATTTAATTTTTATTTTTTATTAAAAAAAAAATTTTTTTTTATTACAATATTCCAAAAGCGGGTGGAAAAAAAAATTTCCCATTTTTACCCATTGCTTCCCAAAATGTTACCTAAGTTTTATAAACTGCAAATTAACACTTTCAATGCTCATTTACTTCCATCTCAACTATCGGGTGCGACCTTTAAAATTATACAACATTTGTTCTAATAAAGGCACCTGTATAAAAAAATTGTGAATCATTTCACTTTTGGGCACCTCTGGCAAATCCAAGCATGCAAAAAACTTATTATTTATTATTATATTATTATTATTTATATTATTTTCTTAGGTGTAGGTGTAGACAGCAACCACCCAGGGAAGTACTACCTGTTCCGCCAGATGACTGTGAAACAAAAACCTGTAACTGTTTGCATGATGGTAGGATTGCTGGTTTCTTTTCTTCTCATAAACACCTAAGATAACAGGGATATCTGTGCTACTCCTACTTACACTTTGGTCAACACTTCACAGACACGCACATGCATATATATTAACATACATCTAGGTTTTTCTCCTTTTTCTAAATAGCTCTTGTTCTTTATTATTTCTTCTTATGTCCATGGGGAAGTGGAAAAGAATCTTTCCTCCGTAAGCCATGCCGTGTCGTATGAGGCGACTAAAATGCCGGGAGCAATGGGCTAGTGACCCCTTCTCCTGTATACAATTACTAAAAAAGAGAAAAGAAAAACTTTATAAAACTGGGTTGCCTTAAATGTGCGTGGATGTAGTGCGGATGACAAGAAACAGATGATGCTGTTTATGAATGAAAAGAAGTTGATGTCCTGGCCCTAAGCGAAACAAAGCTGAAGGGGTAGGAGAGTTTCAGTGGGGGGAAATAAATGGATTAAATCTGGAGTATCTGAGAGAGTTAGAGCAAAGGAAGGGGTAGCAGTAATGTTAAATGATCAGTTTATGGAAGGAGAAAAGAGAATATGAATGTGTAAATTCAAGAATTATGTGGATTAAAGTAAAGGTTGGATGCGAGAAGTGTGGTCATAATAAGCGTGTATGCACCTGGAGAAGAGAGGAATGCAGAGGAGAGAGAGAGATTTTGGGAGATTTTTAAGTGAATGTATAGGAGCCTTTGAACCAAGTGAGAAGTAATTGTGGTAGGGGACTTGAATGCTAAAGTAGGAGAAACTTTTAGAGAGGGTGTGGTAGGTAAGTTTGGGGTGCCAGGTGTAAATGATAATGGGAGCCCTTTGATTGAACTTTGTATAGAAAGGGGTTTAGTTATAGGTAATACATATTTTAAGAAAAAGAGGATAAATAAGTATACACGATATGATGTAGGGCGAAATGACAGTAGTTTGTTGGATTATGTATTGGTAGATAAAAGACTGTTGAGTAGACTTCAGGATGTACATGTTTATAGAGGGCCACAGATATATCAGATCACTTTCTAGTTGTAGCTACACTGAGAGTAAAAGGTAGATGGGATACAAGGAGAATAGAAGCATCAGGGAAGAGAGAGGTGAAGGTTTAATAAACTAAAAGAGGAGGCAGTTAGGGTAAGATATAAACAGCTATTGGAGGATAGATGGGCTAATGAGAGCAATAGGCAATGGGGTCGAAGAGGTATGGGGTAGGTTTAAAAATGTAGTGTTAGAGTGTTCAGCAGAAGTTTGTGGTTACAGGAAAGTGGGTGCAGGAGGGAAGAGGAGCGATTGGTGGAATGATGATGTAAAGAGAGTAGTAAGGGAGAAAAAGTTAGCATATGAGAAGTTTTTACAAAGTAGAAGTGATGCAAGGAGGAAGAGTATATGGAGAAAAAGAGAGAAGTTAAGAGAGTGGTGAAGCAATGTAAAAAGAGAGCAAATGAGAGAGTGGGTGAGATGTTATCAACAAATTTTGTTGAAAATAAGAAAAAGTTTTTTGGAGTGAGATTAACAAGTTAAGAAAGCCTAGAGAACAAATGGATTTGTCAGTTAAAAATAGGAGAGGAGAGTTATTAAATGGAGAGGTAGAGTATTGGGAAGATGGAAGGAATATTTTGAGGAATTGTTAAATGTTGATGAAGATAGGGAAGCTGTGATTTCGGTATAGGGCAAGGAGGAATAACATCTTGTAGGAGTGAGGAAGAGCCAGTTGTGAGTGTGGGGGAAGTTCGTGAGGCAGTAGGTAAAATGAAAGGGGGTAAGGCAGCCGGGATTGATGGGATAAAGATAGAAATGTTAAAAGCAGGTGGGGATATAGTTTTGGAGTGGTTGTTGCTATTATTTAATAAATGTATGGAAGAGGGTAAGGTACCTAGGGATTGGCAGAGAGCATGCATAGTTCCTTTGTATAAAGGCAAAGGGGACAAAAGAGAGTGCAAAAATTATAGGGGGATAAGTCAGTTGAGTATAGCTGGTAAAGTGTATGGTAGACTTATTATTGAAAGAATTAAGTGTAAGACAGAAAATAGGATAGCAGATGAACAAGGAGGCTTTACAAAAGGTAGGGGGTGTGTGGACCAGGTATTTACAGTGAAACATATAAGTGAACAGTATTTAGATAAGACTAAAGAGGTCTTTGTGGCATTTATGGATTTGGAAAAGGCGTATGACAGGGTGGATAAGGGTGCAATGTGGCAGATGTTGCAGGTGTATCGTGTAGGAGGTAGGTTACTGAAAGCAATGAAGAGTTTTTACGAGGATAGTGAGGCTCAAGTTAGAGAATGTAGGAAAGAGGGAAATTATTTCCCAGTAAAAGTAGGCCTTAGACAAGGATGTGTGATGTCACCGTGGTTGTTTAATATATTTATAGATGGGGTTGTAAGAGAAGTAAATGCGAGGGTCTTGGCAAGAGGCATGGAGTTAAAAGATAAAGAATCACACACAAAGTGGGAGTTGTCACAGCTGCTCTTTGCTGATGACACTGTGCTCTTGGGAGATTCTGAAGAGAAGCTGCAGAGATTGGTGGATGAATTTGGTAGGGTGTGCAAAAGAAGAAAATTAAAGGTGAATACAGGAAAGAGTAAGGTTATGAGGATAACAAAAAGATTAGGTGATGAAAGATTGAATATCAGAATGGAGGGAGAGAGTATGGAGGAGGTGAACGTATTCAGATATTTGGGAGTGGACGTGGGTGTGAAGCGTGGGTGATGAATGTTGCAGCGACGAGAAGGCTGGAGGCAGTGGAGATGTCATGTCTGAGGGCAATGTGTGGTGTGAATATAATGCAGAGAATTCGTAGTTTGGAAGTTAGGAGGAGGTTGGGATTACAAAACTGTTGTCCAGAGGGCTGAGGAAGGGTTGTTGAGGTGGTTCGGACATGTAGAGAGAATGGAGCGAAACAGAATGACTTCAAGAGTGTATCAGTCTGTAGTGGAAGGAAGGCGAGGTAGGGGTCGGCCTAGGAAGGGTTGGAGGGAGGGGGTAAAGGAGGTTTTGTGTGCGAGGGGCTTGGACTTCCAGCAGGCATGCGTGAGCGTGTTTGATAGGAGTGAATGGAGACAAATGGTTTTTAATACTTGACGTGCTGTTGGAGTGTGAGCAAAGTAACATTTATGAAGGGATTCAGGGAAACCGGCAGGCCGGACTTGAGTCCTGGAGATGGGAAGTACAGTGCCTGCACTCTGAAGGAGGGGTGTTAATGTTGCAGTTTAAAAACTGTAGTGTAAAGCACCCTTCTGGCAAGACAGTGATGGAGTGAATGATGGTGAAAATTTTTCTTTTTCGGGCCACCCTGCCTTGGTGGGAATCGACCAGTGTGATAATAAAAAAAAAAAAAAAATTTTTTTTTGCTCATAACTCAGATTCTGGCTCACAACTCAAAGCAAATAATCGACCGAGTGACGGCTCGTAACTCGGAAAACTTGTAAGTTGGGGCACTCGTAAGTCAAGGTACCACTGCACCTATCTGTAATGTTCATATATCCTCATATATTTAAGTAAAAGCAACAGGAACCTATCTCATCTTATACATACCATGCCACAGCCAGGCTGGGGACATCCAAATGGTTTATCAACCTCTCCCATGACTAAAACTGGACTACAGCCTCATTAAGGCTACCTTCCAAAATGAAGTACTGGATAACAATGTGCAGGACTTGAACCACTAATGTTGGGAGCCTGCATGGCCCAACTGGATCTTAACACATTGTTAATATCCTGCTGCCTTCGTGCATATTAGGGTTCTGAAAAGAAGATAATCAGAAAATTAATTCACAGCAATTTTGTTTTGGATGTACACCATTCTAATAAGTACTGTATATTACTAGTCATGAGTGGTATTTTTTCTAAATAAATGTGTCTATAGTTATGCCCCATGTCTTATGAGTGCATACTAGCCCAAAAAAATTGCATAAAAATAATGAGAGAGAGAGGGAGGTAAGAGCACAAGAATGAAGAAGCACTGCAGTATACCTGATGGCTCATGCTAGGCAGTCCTGAAATTCCACACTTCTCGCTGCAGTAGGCCTACTGGCCCATGTTAAGCAGGTCCTACTCACACCCAACCATTATACAGCTATCCCATATCCTTTCTAAACCTAAATTTTTCCAACTTGAACTCGGTCAGATATTTGTAGCATGTTATTTATATCATATTTATTTTTGGCTCTGTATAATCATATGGACTTCTTGTTCCCCTCCTAAGTTTAACAATATTGTACCTTAGTGCAATAAATATACGAGGGGAAAAGGGTTGGATAAGAGAAGAATCTGCCTAGCATGGGCCAGTAGGCTTGTTGCTGAGCTTACAGGGTATGAAAATACTGCATATATTGACTACTAATGCAGAAAAAAACAATTTAATTCAGTTTGTGAGACCTGAAAATATAACCCCTGCATCTTATGGCAAGGGTTAAGCAAAAATCTAATTATTTCAGATAAAGTACACCCCCACATCCTATGGCATTATGTGACTCATGGCCAGTAATATATATATGAGAAATGGACAACGGTAAAGAAGAAGAAAATGCCATGTTTAAAGTAATTACCTAGTAGCTACTACCTAAGGCAAGTGTAGCATACAAATCAAATGTAAGGCATAAATCACATGAATTTTTAAATTTCTAAATACACACACACACACATAAAATTTAAGTTAGGTTGGTTACATTATCATTAATTTATGATAAGCATTTTGGGAAGAAAGAAGGGCAGTCAACATGCTGAAAATAACACTAATGATGCTATAATACCAATTGAGCTTACGTCCAGATGCAAGGCTCATATGCTGTTATGTACTTATTAACTCATATGTAGGTTGAAATTATTACAGTACTTAAGAAGAAAAAGTAAAAATTTAATTTAGTTGAATCTGAGGACAGAGTGCAGAGCAAAGTCTTATGGATACAGAAGGATAGCCACAGGAGGGAACAGGGATAATTAATGGAACAATGAAGTGAAAATAGTGGCAAGGAAAAAAAAAAGTTGGCATGTGAAAGTTTTTTATAATGAAAATAAACTGAGGAAATGGTCAGGGTTCAAGCCCATAGCAAACTAGTGCTGAAATTAGCAGGATAGTGCTCTCACCACTGACCTGCTACTTTTAGGACTGACCTGCCATGGGTTCAAACCCTGCCCATTCCCAAAACTGTTTACAATCATGTTATTATGATTTTTGCATCAGTGAAAATGACCTGAAAAAGTGAGAGTATAATGAGAAGCGATTTAAAATGCAGGGGGAGCGAAAAAAAAAAAAAGGAAATTTAAATGAAAATTTTGCAGAAAATAAGGTTTTAGAAATAAATAAATAATGAGAGAATACTTAGAATTAAGTGTAACTGGTAAGATGCTGACTGGGGATAATTTTATAAGCTATTGTTCAATGTACCTGTAGGTGATAAAATATAGACAAAAATTCTATGACTGGGGCAGGAAGAAATGATATAGTATATTGGGAGAGACATGCCAGAAGTAATGGCAAAAATGACTGAAGCAAAGGAAGAAAGAAGAATAATTAAGACAGGAAAGAAGAAATGAGAGCAACAGAAATTAATGATGGTTTTATTCAGATCATTAATCCAGAAGGTTTAGTATCCCAGGATAACCCAATGAAGTCAGGTTGTTCAGGACTGCCTGTCTAAATTCCCCTAGTTTACAACCCACATCAGTTGACTAACATTCAGGTAGGTGAATAGGGGCAGCAGGTGTAAGGAAATATGCCCAACACTTTTCATCATGCCAGGGATTCAACCCCAGTCCCTCGGTGCGCAAATTGAGGTCACTACCAACCAAGATATGAGATGTCACACACAAATAACCCACTGATACATTATACATGGATAATATATTCCAACAGTTTAGATTAAGCAAGTACCAAAAGACTCGGCAGGAGATGCAACATTCCCCCAATGAAAAGCAGGGGCGCCACGAGTACACTGAGACAACACAATAAGTGTCCGGGGCCCAAGACTGTTCAACTGCCTCCCAACATACATAAGGGGAATAGACCCCTGGCTGTCTTCAAGAAGGCACTGGACAGACACCTAAAGTTAGTACCTGACCAGCCGGGCTGTGATTCGTACATCAGTTTGTGTGTGGCCAGCAGTAACAGCCTGGTTGATCAGACCCTGATCTATCACAAGGCCTGGTCTCAGACCAAGCTGCAGGGGCATTGACCCCTGAAACACACTCCAGTTTTACTCCAGGTATACCATAATTTTTAGCATATAAGGTGCACATTTTTCTCAAGAAATATCTAAGATCACCCTGTACCTTACATGCTGATTAAGTTAATAATAATATTAATAATAATAATATCTTTATTTCTACAAGTATATGCACAAAGTATACAGTCCTAGCTGACATCAATGACATACTACTATATAGAAAGTCACTTGTTATGCAGAGTATTTCGGGCAAATTAGGCAAGTTTTGTCCCAGGATGCGATGTACACCAGTCCACTAACATCCATTTGATGATGAGTGAACAGGAACAGCAGGTGTCTTATGGAAACATATCCTAATGTTTTCCAGCCGTACCGGAGAGTCAAACACTGGACCTCAGTGTGTGAGCTAAGTGCACTAGCAATCAAGCTACGGGACACAGCAAGGGTAGGCTTTAGATTACTGGCAAGTAGTGGTTGCAATGTTGCAGTGCTGTTAAACTAAGCTCCAAACTCACCCCCATCCCCACAAAATTGTCCAGGACTGCTTTAGAGATTAGTAATTTTTATAAATTATAATTTACATATTACCAGCATGTCCAAAGCAAACCAGCTTCAGCAATGGTAAATAAACGTAAAGCAGCCATCTGTAAACAACAGGCAGTAACGTTTGTTTCAGAGGTTGGAGACAAAGTTGGGGTGCACATTATATGTCGGAAAATACACTAAGTTTATTTAGGTACAATTTTACACAATTTTTGGACGATTACAATAATATTACATAGCAACATATATGTCAATGACATAGAATAACCTAAAAGAAAAGTCAAAGTGACTATCAGATACAGTAAAATTCAGTCATAATAATAATAATAATAATAATAAAACAAAATAAATAAATCAAATGCATGACAATGAATAACAATAAGAATAGATTCAATAGGAATAAAATAAAGTGAGTAAATCAATTACATGAGATTAACATAGTATTATGGGAAAATAATGCAAAGTGCATTAAAAACAAATAGAACAATTAAATATATTAACAAGAGTGTTTGCCAATAATATTAAATTTACATATATGTAAGTTTATTTAGGTACAGGTACAAATAAGTACAATTATCATACCTAGGATAACCCAAAAAAGTCAAAGTGACTTATTTCCATTGGGATTCTTCTGTTTTAATTGGGGTCCTTGCATATTTGTATATTTCCATTTGGATCTTTGCTATTTCTAATGGGGTCTTTATTATTTCCATTGGGGTCCTTGTTATATCCACTGGGTCCTTGTTATTTCCATTGGAGTCCTTCAACTGATCCATCAGTTGAAGCGCTAAATCCACTAGGGTCATACAACGCTATCAGTGACTTAAGAACGTCGGCATTCATTATTATTATTGGTGTTTATTACTTTTAGTCCTAAGGAAGAGCTAGTTATAGGGGGCCATGTAGTATCTCAGGAATATGGTAAGATAAGGTTTTATTGGGATTATTAACCAGGCGGGGTGTGATGAAAAGCAGTAGGGGGGGAGGGGACCTGAATGTCGTGGATTAAGAGCTCACTACTAGCATCAAGAATTAAAAACACATTAAGCTTCTACTGAGGAAACTGGAGCGTCACAGCATGTTTATTTAGGTCCAGTTTTACACGGTTTTTAGATTACAATTGCCTTACATAATAACATGTGTATATTGCCTAGAATTACATACAAAGGTCGAAGTGCTTTATTACCATTTAGGTTCTGGAATTATTTCCACTGGGGTCGTTGTTCTACATTATCTGGTCTGCCTTACCATTACTTGTCAACCATTACAATACTACCAACGTTTGCCAGGATGATATTTATTTGATATCAGAGCTAGTTTATACACGAAAGTCATTAATCTGACAAGAAAACATCCTTATAATCTTACCATTGTGAACAATAAAGGCGCTTCATATCACTGCTGTTGTTGTTGGGTTTCTTAGGGTCATTACGGCTTCCCACATTACGCCTTATTTCCCACTGAGCAAGGAGGAAATAGTATCAAAATTATGAGGAAAACAAAAACATTCACACTAATTCTACAATATGATATGTAGACCTGCCCGCTTGAAAGTCTTGGTGAGCTAGACGTCCACCTCATGAGTGAGTCGATGACCGACTTTGCTCTCAAGTCGTACAAAAATCTACGGCGTTGGTCTTCAACCTGTATGACGCATCGCGGCTCTCTTCCAGGCCCTCAACCTCACCACCACAACCAAACCTCGCCACCACCACAACCAAACCTCACCACCACCAAACCTCGCCACCACCAAACCTCGCCACCACCACAACCTAACAAACCTATCCACCACCACTCACAATCAAACCTCACCATCACCACAACCAACCAAACCTCTCACCACCACAACTAAACATCACCACCACAACAACCAAACCTCGCCACCACCACAACCAAACCTCGCCACCACCACAGCCTAACAAACCTATCCACCACCACTCACAATCAAACCTCACCATCACCATAACCAACCAAACTCACCATCACTAAAACCAACAAAACACCACACTCAACCAAACCTCACCGCCACAATCAAACCTCATCACCACAACCAAACCCCACCACCACCCACAATCAAACCTCACCACTCCCACAACCAACCAAAGATCACAACCAAACCTCACCACCACAACCAAACCCCACCACCACCCAATGGAAATAAAAGGACCCCAATGGAAATAAGTCACTCTGACTTTTTTTGGGTTATCCCAGGTTCTCTACACATATGCTGCTATGTATGATAATCTATGTAACTGTATTTGTGTTGTTAGGTAAGACACATATGCAACAGTTAGGTATCTTTATTTCGAAACGTTTCGCCTACACAGTAGGCTTCTTCAGTCGAGTACAGAAAAGTTGATAGAAGCAGAAGATACTTGAAAACGATGTAATCAGTCCATCACCCTTAAAGTTTTGAGGTGGTCAGTCCCTCAGTCTGGAGAAGAGCATTGTTCCATAGTGTGAAACAATATGGAGATGAAGTGACAGGATGGAGCCTTATATAGCGCCAAGAGGTGAGACGTAGGTCACTAGAAGAGGTAAGAACTCAGATGTTGGGAGGTCAGGTCCCTCTCAAATCCAGCCGTTCTCACTAGTAGAGGTAGTCTACTCGGTACTTCTATTATATGTACAACGGCATGATTTGAGAGGGACTGGACCTCAAAACTATTTAACACTCTAGGACTATTACATCGTTTTCCAAGGTCTCTGCCTTCATATCCAATTTTCTGTCACCGACTGAAAAGCCTACTTTACCAAAGTTCGATAGACACCTAAACTTTATAGGGTCTTGGACCTGAACAACTTCGTTTTCAAATACATTTATGTTCTAAACTTTTTGTGTATCACTGAAAGCCTACTTCAACCAAACTTTCAAACAAATACCTAACCTTGCACCAGTCTTACCAACAACTCATTAACCATAATCAAACTTATAACCAAACCTACACAACCAACCAAACCTCACCACACAACCAAACTCACCACACCACAACCAAACCTCACCACACCACAACCAAAACCTCACCACCAACCAACCAAACTCACTCACCACAACCAAACCTTCACTACCACAACCAAACTTACCATCAACTCTACCAAACCTCACCACCACAACGAAATCTCACCACCACAACCAATCCTCGCCAAAACAATAAAACCTCATCACTACAACCAAACCTCACCACAGCTAAACCTCACCACCATAACCTCCCCACCACAATAATGCCTCGTCACAACACACCTCGCTCCCACAACCAACCTTTCCCGCAATAAAACCTCATTACAAGGGAACCTTACACCACACCCAAACCCTTCCACCACAACCGAAACCTCATCACAACCAAACCTCATCACAATCCAAAACCAACCCCCCAACCCAACCTCACCACCACCTAACAAAACCTCACCACCACCCTGTACCAAGCCTCACCACCACACTCTACTAAAATATGTTCGCAAAGAAAAAAAAAGAAAAAAGACAACGAGAGCGACGACAACAGCAGCAGCAACAACAGCGTGGTCCTATGACTCACGGAACGAACAAGATTCAATTTTATTTATTTTTATATCAGAGAAGAGCTAATCCCGTAACAGTCATAAAGCGCCTGGAGACAGAGGCACTCAGGTAATGCACGGAAAGAATGATAAATTTTCAATTCCGTGGACTCGCACCCATGGCATACCACTCCTATAACTACCAAAATATTTACTGACAACTACAGAATCAGGTCTCGTTTCAAAACGAATTAATGCAAGCGAAAAATGCCTTAACTAGACAATAAATGGATGTGTGAGTACAGGGACAAACAAAAAAACTTGATGGAAATAAACAATGTTTAATTTTTAATATATTTACAGGGAAGCACTAAACCCAAAAGACTCGTACAGCGCCTGGGGGATGTGTGGTGAGCAAGTCTAAGCCGGAGGGAGGGTAGTGCCAATTCCTGAATCAAGAGCCTTTCCCGAGTATCAAGGCACCCAGCTTAAACCTTTTTTCACAAAATTTGATACTTTAGTGTGAAGAGAACCTAATGTAACATTTTAACCTTCACAGCCAGCATGCAAGACGGACCAGAGAAAGGTAATGTATCTCAGCCTAAGCTGGGAATATTTAGTATACGAAAATAATTCTTTCGAGGCAAGAGCCAAAACAAATGGACCTGGGATAACCCAACATAACCATGTACTATGAATTATATCCATTGTGAAGAATTAGACACATGCACAACACCTGGGTATCTTTAACCGTACCAGGTGTTGCACATGTGTGTAATTCATCAACTTGTCAATACTGTATACCACGGATCTAATGATTATATTGGGAACCTTCCACAAGGATGCCACCCACAATAATCGACTATAATCTTCGTAATAATTTTACTTTTAAATTAGTATGATCATCAGAATTGCCCATACGTCTCGCCCAGCCCGAAATCCAAAATTACATCACTAAACTACAGGTCACTAGTGAGAGAACCAATTTTTTTCACCCTGTCATAATTGAATGACAGGAGAGTTGCACTATAAGTAAGCATAATGCTTGTTTACTAGTATACTCACTAGTTTATTGGCTGCACGAGGAGTACCAGGCATGTGTAACACGTAATATACTCTAGAACACTAGAGGATACTCGTCATTCATCATTCATCAAGTGCCAGATACCAGATGACTGTTTCTCCAGTGTGGAAGCAATGTAAACTGAGGATAGACGTAGCGTGTGTGTGTCCAGGTGAGTGAGAACGGGTGTTGTGTGCATGTGATGAACCCGTGTCCTTCACTTCTTATACAGGTGTCCCGGTCTTTTTCTGCTGAGTTCAAGTAAAGCTGTGCTTCTTCCTGTCAAGTTTTGCTGCAACCTCTATGTAACTTTATTGATTTTTGATACGTTACATTACAGTGTTCCTCGTTTTTCTTGTCCTCTCATACTTTGCTGTTGTAATGCATATTACTGAGGATTGGGACTCATTTTGTCTCTGTTCTTTTAAGTAATTGTATCATCTCATTTGTATGATGATATCCTTATCACCTCCGCTAAATAAGTATGATATGCCATTCAAAACAGATATCCCAATGTAAAAGTGGCCCGGCCCGCCCTGTTGTACGGAAACTCGTAAAAGATTCAGATGTTAAAGAATACCTGCTAGAATGTTGGACGACATCCTCATTGCCTTACTGAAATCTTAGTTTGGAAGACTTTATTACCTCACGTGGAGCCCATCCAATGATGAAGTATAACATGGAAAGCTACCCTGCGTGATCGAGTATGACAGGAAACCCATCCTGTGTGAAGTGACAGGAAAACCATTTTGCGTGATGAAATATGATTAAAAAAAAACTATCCTGCGTGAAGTATGTCAGGAAACCTATCCTGCGTGACGAAGTATAACAGAAGTATCCTGCGTGATGCGTGATGGGTGTGCTAGGTAAACATAGTTCTTGTTCTAACTTTTGTCTGATCAAGGCAGCAAGACAGTGTAATATATCTAATTTTGAAAACAGTCATAACTTATTATGCAACTCCGCTTTTGACCTTTACACCAACATCAATAATTCTTTAATTCAAAAATAAGGGATTAAAGTAAATTCTGAGAATATATACAGATACACACACCTCTTGGTGTATTATAATTTATGTGATTACAAAATCATGTATCTGGCTCCTATAATATATATATATATATATATATATATATATAATAATAATATATATATATATATATATATATATATATATATATAATATATATATATATATATATATATATATATATAATATTATATATATATATAATATATATATATATATATATATATATATATATATATATATATATATATATATATATATATATTATATATATATAATATATATAAAATATATAATATATATATATAATATATATATATATATAATATATATATAATATATATATTATATATATATATATATATATATATATATATATATATATATATATATATATATATATATAATATATATATATATATATATATAATATATATATATATATATATATATATATGTGTATTTTATTAGCACACTGGCCGACTCCCACCAAGGTAGGGTGGCCCGAAAAAGAAAAACTTTCACCATTCACTCCATCACTGTCTTGCCAGAAGGGTGCTTTACAATACAGTTTTTAAACTGCAACATTAACACCCCTCCTTCAGAGTGCAGGCACTGTACTTCCCATCTCCAGGACTCAAGTCCGACCTGCCGGTTTCCCTGAACCCCTTCATAATTGCTACTTTGCTCACACTCCAACAGCACGTCAAGTATTAAAAACCATTTGTCTCCATTCACTCCTATCAAACACGCTCACGCATGCCCGCTGGAAGTCCAAGCCCCTCGCACACAAAACCTCCTTTACCCCCTCCCTCCAACCTTTCCTAGGCCGACCCCTACCCCACCTTCCTTCCACTACAGACTGATACACTCTTGAAGTCATTCTGTTTCGCTCCATTCTCTCTACATGTCGGAACCACCTCAACAACCCTTCCTTAGCCCTCTGGACAACAGTTTTGGCGATCCCGCACCTCCTCCTAACTTCCAAACTACGAATTCTCTGCATTATATTCGCACCACACATTGCCCTCAGACATGACATCTCCACTGCCTCCAGCCTTCTCCTCGCTGCAACATTCATCACCCATGTATCACACCCATATAAGAGCATTGGTAAAACTATACTCTCATACATTCCCCTCTTTGCCTCCAAGGACAAAGTTCTTTGTCTCCACAGACTCCTAAGAGCACTGCTCACTCTTTTCCCCTCATCAATTCTATGATTCACCTCATCTTTCATAGACCCATCCGCTGACACATCCACTCCCAAATATCTGAATACATTCACCTCCTCCATACTCTCTCCCTCCAATCTGATATCCAATCTTTCATCACCTAATCTTTTTGTTATCCTCATAATCTTACTCTTTCCTGTATTCACTTTTAATTTTCGTCTTTTACATATCCAACCAAATTCATCCACCAACCTCTGCAACTTCTCTTCAGAATCTCCCAAGAGCACAGTGTCATCAGCAAAGAGCAACTGTGACAACTCCCACTTTATGTGTGATTCTTTACCTTTTAACTCCACGCCTCTTGCCAAGACCCTCTCATTTACTTCTCTTACAACCCCATCTATAAATATATTAAACAACCACGGTGACATCACACATCCTTGTCTAAGGCCTACTTTTACTGGGAAATAATCTCCCTCTTTCCTACATACTCTAAATTGAGCCTCACTATCCTCGTAAAAACTCTTCACTGCTTTCAGTAACCTACCTCTTATACCATACACCTGCAACATCTGCCACATTGCCCCCCTATCCACCCTGTCATACGCCTTTTCCAAGTCCATAAATGCCACAAAAACCTCTTTAGCATTATCTAAATACTGTTCACTTATTGTTTCACTGTAAACACCTGGTCCATACACCCCCTACCTTTCCTAAAGCCTCCTTGTTCATCTGCTATCCTATTCTCCGTCTTACTCTTAATTCTTTCAATAATAACTCTACCATACACTTTACCAGGTATACTCAACAGACTTATCCCCCTATAATTTTTGCACTCTCTTTTGTCCCCTTTGCCTTTATACAAAGGAACTATGCATGCTCTCTGCCAATCCCTAGGTACCTTACCCTCTTCCATACATTTATTAAATAATAGCAACAACCACTCCAAAACTATATCCCCACCTGCTTTTAACATTTCTTTCTTTATCCCATCAATCCCAGCTGCCTTACCCCCTTTCATTTTACCTACTGCCTCACGAACTTCCCCCACACTCACAACTGGCTCTTCTTCACTCCTACAAGATGTTATTCCTCCTTGCCCTATACATGAAATCACAACTTCCCTATCTTCATCAACATTTAACAATTCCTCAAAATATTCCCTCCATCTTCCCAATACCTCTAACTCTCCATTTAATAACTCTCCTCTCCTATTTTTAACTGACAAATCCATTTGTTCTCTAGGCTTTCTTAACTTGTTAATCTCACTCCAAAACTTTTTCTTATTTTCAACAAAATTTTTGATAACATCTCACCCACTCTCTCATTTGCTCTCTTTTTACGTTGCTTCACCACTCTCTTAACCTCTCTCTTTTTCTCCATATACTCTTCCCTCCTTGCATCACTTCTACTTTGTAAAAACTTCTCATATGCTAACTTTTTCTCCCTTACTACTCTCTTTACATCATCATTCCACCAATCGCTCCTCTTCCCTCCCGAACCCACTTTCCTGTAACCACAAACTTCTGCTGAACACTCTAACACTATATTTTTAAACCTACCCCATACCTCTTCGACCCCATTGCCTATGCTCTCATTAGCCCATCTATCCTCCAATAGCTGTTTATATCTTACCCTAACTGCCTCCTCTTTTAGTTTATAAACCTTCACCTCTCTCTTCCCTGATGCTTCTATTCTCCTTGTATCCCATCTACCTTTTACTCTCAGTGTAGCTACAACTAAAAAGTGATCTGATATATCTGTGGCCCCTCTATAAACATGTACATCCTGAAGTCTACTCAACAGTCTTTTATCTACCAATACATAATCCAACAAACTACTGTCATTTCGCCCTACATCATATCTTGTATACTTATTTATCCTCTTTTTCTTAAAATATGTATTACCTATAACTAAACCCCTTTCTATACAAAGTTCAATCAAAGGGCTCCCATTATCATTTACACCTGGCACCCCAAACTTACCTACCACACCCTCTCTAAAAGTTTCTCCTACTTTAGCATTCAGGTCTCCAACCACAATTACTCTCTCACTTGGTTCAAAGGCTCCGATACATTCACTTAACATCTCCCAAAATCTCTCTCTTTCCTCTACATTCCTCTCTTCTCCAGGTGCATACACGCTTATTATGACCCACTTTTCGCATCCAACCTTTATTTTAATCCACATAATTCTTGAATTTACACATTCATATTCTCTTTTCTCCTTCCATAACTGATCATTTAACATTACTGCTACCCCTTCCTTTGCTCTAACTCTCTCAGATACTCCAGATTTAATCCCATTTATTTCCCCCCACTGAAACTCCCCTACCCCTTCAGCTTTGTTTCGCTTAGGGCCAGGACATCCAACTTCTTTTCATTCATAACATCAGCAATCATCTGTTTCTTGTCATCCGCACTACATCCACGCACATTTAAGCATCCCAGTTTTATAAAGTTTTTCTTCTTCTCTTTTTTAGTAAATGTCTACAGGAGAAGGGGTTACTAGCCCATTGCTCCCGGCATTTTAGTCGCCTCATACGACACGCATGGCTCACGGAGGAAAGATTCTTTTCCACTTCCCCATGGACAATAGAAGAAATAAAGAAGAACAAGAGCTATTTAGAAAAAGGAGAAAAACCTAGATGTATGTATATATATATATATATGCATGTGCGTGTCTGTGAAGTGTGACCAAAGTGTAAGTAGGAGTAGCAAGATATCCCTGTTATCTAGCGTGTTTATGAGACAGAAAAAGAAAAAGAAACCAGCAATCCTACCATCATGCAAAACAGTTACAGGTTTCTGTTTCACAGTCATCTGGCAGGACGGTAGTACTTCCCTGGGTGGTTGCTGTCTACCAACCTACTACCTATTTATATATCATAGCATATTATATATATATATATATATATATATATATATATATATATATATATATATATATATATATATATATATATATATATGCTTTATTTATTCATGCGAGAGATTTTAACCGTCCAATTGATTTTCAAAAAGCTGAGAAAGTTGTGTCAAGCAAGTCCATGGTCGACAGGAATATAATTGAATCATGTTTCATAAAAAAAAACATTTTTGAAAATAATATGAATATTTTCTTTGGTTTATATCAATTAGATTCATTTATAATTAATAAAATTTGGGAATAATTTAATAATACATTAAGCAAATAATAAATCTTAATTCTTGGGTAGAGTACTAGGGTTGGGCAAATATTTTGTTAGTGGGATGGATTGCGGAGGACCTGCTTAGTAGGGCCAACAACCTGTTGCAGTGTACCTCCCCTTCAAGTCGGGTGTCGTCCACGTCAGGTGTTCTTTGTTGTGGGATGTGATGGTGAGCTGTAGTCTTGACTCTTTATATGCCTTCCTAAGCTGTATTGTTTTTATAGTTCCTTGATAATGTGAGAAATCACGAAAGCGCTTGGAATTTCACTATTCTTTCACAGTGGTTTTCTACCTAATATTATATTGCAACATGCTCCATTAATAGCTAAAATGGAGATGGTTCACTTTTAATTACCTGACACTGCAAATACCATAGTTTAGAATAAGTCCAACACCATTGTAATATTGTAATTAATGTGTATTTTGTTAAGTTTTTATGATATGTGATTTCCATGTAGTGGTATACTGCTTGTTAGAGTGCCGGTTACCCAGTCATTGACCTGCCGACCTCCCGCTGGTCACGTGATAATACCTGACCTAGGATCACCATTGACTACCGGAGGCAGTTGGTTCACCCAATCACTACTGAGCGGGACCCTTTTTTGTACTTCCTTGCATGGGAACATCTCTCAGGTGCCACCAGTCTAAACTTATTCTGATCCCTTGCATGGGAACATCTTTCAGGTGCCACCAGTCTAAACTTATTCTGATCCCTTGCATGGAACATCTTTCAGTGCTAACATCAAACTTATTCTGATCCCTTGCATGGGAAAATCTCTCAGGAGCTAAACATTTCTAAACTTATTCTGATCCCTTGCATGGGAATCTCTCAGGTGCTAACAGTCTAAATTATCTGATCCTTGCATGGGAACATCTTTCAGGTGCCACCAGTCTAAACTTATTCTGATCCCTTGCATGGGAACATCTTTCAGGTGCTAACAGTCTAAACTTATTCTGATCCCTTGCATGGGAACATCTCTCAGGTGCTAACAGTCTAAACTTATTCTGATTCCTTGCATTGGGAACATCATCTCAGGTGCTAACAGTCTAAACTTATTCTGATTCCTTGCATGGGAACTTTCTCTCAGTTGCTAACAGTCATAAACTTATTCTGATCCCTTGCATGGGAACATCTCTCAGGTGGCTAACAGTCTAAACTTATTCTGATGCCCTTGATAGGGAACACTTCAGGTGCTAACAGTCTAAACTTATTCTAAATCCCTTGCATGGGAACATCTCGGTGCCTAACATCTAAACTTATTCTGATCCTGCATTGGAAATCTCTCAGGTGCTAACAGTCTAAACTTATTCTGATTCCTTGCATGGGAACATCCCCTCAGGTGGCTAACAGTCTAAACTTATTCGATCCTTGCATGGGAACATCTCTCAGGTGCTAACAGTCTAAACTATTCTGATCCCTTGCATGGGAACATTCTCAGGTGCTAACAGTCTAAACTTATTTCGATCCCCTTGCATGGGAACATCTCTCAGGTGCTAACAGTCTAAACTTATTCTGATCCCTTGCATGGGAACATCTCTCAGGTGCTAACAGTCTAAACTTATTCTGATCCCTTGCATGGGAACATCTCTCAGGTGCTAACAGTCTAAACTTATTCTGATTCCTTGCATGGGAACATCTCTCAGGTGCTAACAGTCTAAACTTATTCTGATTCCTTGCATGGGAACATCGGTGTAACTTATTGTACAGATATATTACCTTGACAAGAGCTGTCAGAGACGTACTGATCATTTCAGGTCCTATAAGAATTGTCAAACTATACTATGGGGATTTATACATTCCCGGTGGATCATTGTAACTGTGACTTTTATATATAATATATATATATATATATATATATATATATATATATAATATAATATATATATATATATATATATATATATATATATATATAAAATATAAAATGCCGTGCCGAATAGGAGAACTTGCGATCTTGGCTTAAATAGCAACGCTCATCTTGCCATATAGGACAAGTGAAAATTTGTTTATGCAATAATTTCGCCAAAATCATTCTGAACCTAACGAAAAAAATATATTTCACTGGGTTTGTTTAGTATTAAATTTATTGTAAACAAAACTAAAAAATATTTTGTTGGGTTAGGCTAAAATAAATTTCTCTTGTTATAATAAGGTTAGGTAAGTTTTCTAAGATTCTTTTGGTGCAAAATTAAAAAAATTACATTAACATTAATGAAAAAAATATATCTTTAAACGTATAAGAGAAAATTTCAGAAAGGATTTAATTTTAAATGAGTTCTTGCTAATTGACCAGTTTTACATATTCGGCACGACACACACACACACACATATATATATATATATATATATATATATATATATATATAAAATATATATATATATATATATATATATCAACAAGTCGGCCGTCTCCCATCGAGGCAGGGTGACCCAAAAAGAAAGAAAATCCCCAAAAAAGAAAATATTTTCATCATTTAACACTTTCACCTCCCTCACACATAATCACTGTTTTCGCAGAGGTGCCCAAAATACAACAGTTTAGAAGTATATACGTATAAAAATACACAATATATCCCCCCAAACTGCCAATATCCCAAACCCCTCCTTTAGAATGCAGGCATTGTACTTTCCATTTCCAGGACTGAAGTCCGGTTATGTAAAATATCCGGTTTCCCTGAATCCCTTCACTAAATATTACCCTGCTCACACTCCAACAGCCCGTCAGGTCCCAAATACCTTTCGTCTCCATTCACTCCTACCTAACACGCTCACGCACGCTTGCTGGAAGTCCAAGCCCCTCGCCCACAACACCTCCTTTACCCCCTCCCTCCAACCTTTTCGAGGACGACCCCTAACGCCACCTTCCTTCCTCTACAGATTTATACGCTCTCCATGCTATTCTACTTTGATCCATTCTCTCTAAATGGCCAAACCACGTCAACAAACCCTCTTCAGCCCTCTGACTAATACTTTTATACTCCACACCTTCTCTTAATTTCCACACTCCGAATTTTCTGCATAATATTTACACCACACATTGCCCTTAGACAGAACATCTCCACTGCCTCCAACCACCTCCTCGCTGCAGCATTTACAACCCAAGCTTCACACCCATATAAGAGTATTGGTACTACTATACTTTCATACATTCCCTTCTTTGCCTCCATAGATAACATTTTTTGCCTCCACATATACCTCAATGCACCACTCACCTTTTTTCCTTCATCAATTCTATGATTAACCTCATCCTTCATAAATTCATCCACTGACACGTCAACTCCCAAATACCTGAGCACATTCACTTCTTCCATACACCTCCTCCCCAATTTGATATCCAATTTTTCTTTATCTAAATCATTTGATACCCTCATCACCTTACTCTTTTCTATGTTCACTTTCAACTTTCTACCTTTACACACACTCCCAAATTCATCCACTAACCTTTACAATTTTCTTTAGAATCTCCCATAAGCACAGTATCATCAGCAAAAAGTAACTGTCACCTCCCATTTTGTATTTGATTCCCCATAATTTAATCCACCCCTCTCCCGAACACCCTAGCATTTACTTCTTTTACAACTCCATCTATAAATATATTAAACAACCATGGTGACATTACACATCCCTGTCTAAGACCTACTTTTACCGGGAAGTAGTCTCCCTCTCTTCTACACACCCTAACCTGAGCCTCACTATCCTCATAAAAACTCTTTACAGCATTTAGTAACTTACCACCTATTCCATATACTTGCAACATCTGCCACATTGCTCCCCTATCCACTGTATCATATGCTTTTTCTAAATCCATAAATGCAATAAAAACTTCCCTACCTTTATCTAAATACTGCTCACACATATGCTTCAATGTAAACACTTGATCTACACATCCCCTACCGACTCTAAAACCTCCTTGCTCATCCGCAATCCTACATTCTGTCTTACCTCTAATTCTTTCAATAATGCCCCCAATAAAAAGTAAGGGCGCCATTGGTACACTAAGGGAAAACACCACAAGTGTCCGGGGCCCAAAACTGTTCAACAGCCTCCCATCAAGCATTAGGGGAATTGCCAATACGCCCCTGGCTGCCTTCAAGAGAGAGCTGGACAGATACCTAAAGTCAGTGCCGGATCAGCCGGGCTGTGGCTCGTACGTTGGACTGTGTGCGGCCAGCAGTTACAGCCTAGTTGATCAGGCCCTGATCCATCTGGAGGCCTGGTCATGGACCGGGCCGCGGGGACGTTGATCCCTGGAATAACACTTTTCCTGGTATACTCAGTAAACTTATTTATCTATAATAATTTTTACAATCTCTTTTGTCCCCCTTCCCTTTATATAAAGGGACTATACACGCTCTCTGCCAATCCCTAGGTACCTTCCCCTCTTTCATACATTTATTAAACAAAAATACCAACCACTCCAACACTATGTCGTCCCCTGCTTTTAACATTTCTGTCATGATCCCGTCAGTTCCAGCTGCTTTACCCCCTTTCATTCTACGTAATGCCTCACGTACCTCCACCACACTTACATTCTCCTCTTCTTCACTCCTAAAAGATGGTATACCTCCCTGGCCAGTGCATGAAATTACAGCCTCCCTTTCTTCGTCGACATTTAAAAGTTCCTCAAAATATTCTAGCCATCTACCCAATACCTCCATTTCCCCATCTACTAACTCTCCTACTCTGTTTTTAACTGACAAATTCATTCGTTCCCTAGGCTTTCTTAACTTGTTTAACTCACTCCAATTTTTTTTCTTATTTTCATTAAAATTTCTTGACAGTGCCTCTCTCACTCTATCATCCGCTCTCCTTTTACACTCTCTTCACCTTTCTTTTAGTCTCCATATACTCTACTCTTCTTATAACACTTTTGCTTTGTAAATACCTCTCATAAGCAACCTTTTTCTCTTTTATCACACCTTTTACTTCATCATTCCACCAATCACTCCTCTTTCCTGCTGCCGAACCCTCCTATAACCACAAACTTCTGCCCCACATTCTAATACTGCATTTTTAAAACTATTCCAACCCCCTTCAACCCTGCACTACTCTATCATACACACACACACATTAATATTATATTATATATATATTAAAATATATATATATAATATATATATATATATATAATATATATATATATAATCTAATTCTGCCCTTTGAAGAATGGGCCCTATTTAACTCACTTTCATAAGAAAATTAAAATCTTTGAGTTCATTACTTTAATTAAATTAACGATTTTACTCTGGAGTTTTGGTCATCCTTAAAGAAAGTCGAAAGTTATTCTGCTACTTTAAACCCTTGTTGTGTCCCGAGCTTTCCCCTGGACTAAAATCAACCAGTTAGTTTATCATGATTCACCCATAGTGGGGAGTCATGACATACAGTGATATTTTTTTAATCTTATAAAGTTATAATCACAGAAATATTACATAGATTTTTTGATATTAGTAAATAAACCAATTTTTATAACTCCAAGTTTCAGGAAACATAAGGTCGTACAAAGAATTTTTACGATGATGCTTCACTAACATTGTTGAAAACTCAAATGAAAAGCCTCAAAGCATTGTTTGAAATAAAGTCCCTAGTAAACCTGAAAGACCATCTCGAACGATGACACGCAGAGTTATCAGGAAAAGACGTCAAGTTCTTTAAAAGTAGGAGAAAATTCTGAAATCTTCTCGTGTAAATTCAAGTGGTCACTCTGCTCAGACACATGAAGCTACTCTTGAAACCTCTTCACAATACTCTCCGTGTTGCTGAATGTAAGACGTCTCTCACATTCGGAAAGGATTTCAAAAAGCCATGTCTACAGAGTAGAAGCAGTGATGCTTGTCCTTGGGGAATAAGTGAGAAAGATGAACCAAGCCAGTTTTCACGAAGCAGATAAATTTTCACACACCACCATGAGAAGCTGTATCTCAGAGGTAAATGAAGATATTTTGAATCAAGTAGTGGCAGAAATGAAAGTCCATACTTCACACTGCAGTTAAATGAATCATTCGATGTTTCGTGTTGTGCATAATTGCTTGTCTATGCTCGGTACCTGAAACGCGATACTGTGAAAGAGGAATGTCTGTTTTCTGAATCAGTGACCACCACTACCGAGATGTGTTCAGGACGGTGTAGAATTTTATCGCCGACAAGGAACTAAGGTGGGAGAGGTTAGTTGACATGTGCACTAATAGGGCACCGTCGACGGTGGGCATTCATCCTGGATTCCAAGTGCTCGTGAAGCAGGTCGCCGCCCATGCCACATTCACCCACTGCATACTTCATTGATATGCTTTGGTTGTGAAGACACTCCCCCGATCTGATCTGTGTGTTCTGAGGTTAAATTGTTAATCATATAATATCTTAAGGAAATGTGTCAAGATAGTCATAATCAGCACACTGCAGTACCACACACAGGTTCACTGGTTATCATAGGGATAAATCTTACATAGCGTGTTCGAAGTGAGAGCAGAAATCGCCATGTTCGCATATGGAAACTGTTAAAGACCAAGAGTTTCGTTTGGAAATAAGAGATCATACAATTATTCTAATCTCGAAGCCTTTTTTCCTCTTTTTATTTCTTGTTATCACTCTCACTACAATCTTCTCACAGCTCAAGATAAAGTTGCAAACTTTCTTCGCAAGTTCCAGCTTTACGTAGAGTTGCGGCTAACAAAAACATAAAGTGGGACCAAGTAAACCAAGTCCTAACCGATATAAGCTGGGAAGATATACTAAGCAACACAGACCCCAACTTATGCCTAGAACAGATTAACTCGGTGGCACTCGATGTATGCACAAGGCTTATTCATCTAAGAAAAAGGAGGAGTAGATGTAAAATAGAAAGAGACAGGCGCTCCCTTTACAGGCGACAGAAAAGAATAACAGAGCGGCTAAAAGAGGTCAATATATCTGAAATGCGTAGGGAGACACTGGTCAGAGAAATAGCAAGCATCGAACTTAAGCTAAAAGAATCCTTTAGGAGTCAGGAATCGCGGGAAGAACTAAAAACCATAAATGAAATCGAAAGAAACCCAAAGTATTTCTTCTCCTATGCCAAATCAAAATCGAGAACAACGTCCAGTATTGGGCCCCTACTTAAACAAGATGGGTCCTACACAGATGACAGCAAGGAAATGAGTGAGCTACTCAAGTCCCAATATGACTCAGTTTTAGCAAGCCGCTAACCAGACTGAGAGTCGAAGATCAAAATGAATTTTTTATGAGAGAGCCACAAAATTTGATTAACACAAGCCTATCCGATGTTATCCTGACGCCAAATGACTTCGAACAGGCGATAAATGACATGCCCATGCACTCTGCCCAGGGCCAGACTCATGGAACTCTGTGTTCATCAAGAACTGCAAGAAGCCCCTATCACGAGCCTTTTCCATCCTATGGAGAGGGAGCATGGACACGGGGGTCGTCCCACAGTTACTAAAAACAACAGACATAGCCCCACTCCACAAAGGGGGCAGTAAAGCAACAGCAAAGAACTACAGACCAATAGCACTAACATCCCATATCATAAAAATCTTTGAAAGGGTCCTAAGAAGCAAGATCACCACCCATCTAGAAACCCATCAGTTACACAACCCAGGGCAACATGGGTTTAGAACAGGTCGCTCCTGTCTGTCTCAACTATTGGATCACTACGACAAGGTCCTAAATGCACTAGAAGAACAAAAAGAATGCAGATGTAATATAAAACAGACTTTGCAAAGCCTTGGGACAAGTGTGACCATGGCATAATAGCGCACAAAATGCGTGTTTAAAGGAATAACAGGAAAAGTCGGCCCGATGGATCTATAATTTCCTCACTAACAGAACAGAGAGTAGTCGTCAACAGGTAAAGTCCGAGGCAGCTAGGGTTTGAAAAGCTTGTTCCACAAGGCACAGTACTCGCTCCCATCTTGTTCCTCATCCTCATTCCGACATAGACAAGGATGTCAGCCACAGCACCGTGTCTTCCTTTGCAGATGACACCCGAATCTGCATGACAGTGTCTTCCATTGCAGACACTGCAAGGCTCCAGGTGGACATAAACCCAAAATCTTTCAGTGGGCTGCAGAAAAACAATATGAAGTTCAACGATGAGAAATTTCAATTACTCAGATATGGTAAACATGAGGAAATTAAATCTTCACCCAGAGTACAAAACAAATTCTGGCCACAAAATAGGCGAAACACCAACGTCAAAGACCTGGATGATCATGTCGGAGGATCCACCTTCAAGGACCATAACATTGTATCAATCGCATCTGCTAAAAATGGGCAGGATGGATAATGAGAACTTCAAAATAGGGAGGCCAAGCCCATGATGACACTCTTCAGGTCACTTGTTTATTAGGCTGGAATATTGCTGCACACTAACAGCACCTTTCAAGGCAGGTGAAATTGCCGACTAGAGAATGTACGAGAACTTTCACGGCGGCATAACGGAGATAAAACACCTCAATTACTGGGAGTGCTTGAGGTTCCTAAACCTGTATTCCTGGAACGCAGGGGGAGAGATACTTTATTATATACACCTGGAAAATCCTAGACCATACAATAAGTGTCAGGGGCCCGAGACTGTTCAACTGCCTCCCAGCACACATAAGGGGGATTACCAACAGACCCCTGGCAGTCTTCAAGCTGGCACTGGACAAGCACCTAAAGTCAGTTCCTGATCAGCCGGGCTGTGGCTCGTACGTTGGTTTGCGTGCAGCCAGCAGCAACAGCCTGGTTGATCAGGCTCTGATCCACCAGGAGGCCTGGTCACAGACCGGGCCGCGGGGGCGTTGACCCCCGGAACTCTCTCCAGGTAAACTCCAGGTAATAATGTATTCATGTTCTCGGAATTGACAGTACTACTTGAGGGGACCAAAGGAGGTGGTCATATACTGATGATAATAATCACCACTTATTTTCTATGAGAGAGTCCATCAGTAAATACTTCATTGATCAGGAACATCGTGAATAACTAGACTGAGTTGTTATTAAAGTGGGAAAAGAAGCCATCAAAGACGACCTCTTCAACGGGGGCTCCTTGGCACAGTGAAGAGGCTCTTGATCTGAGAAATTAGACCTTTTGGTCTCCTTCCTCAGACCGAACTTAATTACCCCCAGTCCCCCCTTCCCTATCCCATCCCCCCCTTTTCCCTTTCTTCCTCCTCGTACCCATCACTCCCCTATTCACTTCCTATTTTCAGCCTTTGGGGTTTTTCCCACAGGCACTGTAGTTCCTAGGTAGGGGAAAGGGTACCAGTGTCCATCCCATTCCACTGAGGTCCTTGGCGGTGGTGTAGTTTGCCACGGCATCTGGATCACCTGGAGGTGTCCCCATCCCTCTCCGGTCTCCCGGGGGAGAGCTTTGGGTGTCTTTCGGGTGACGGGTGTATCTCTGGAAGCTGCCTGTCGGATTCCAGGGAGTCCCAAATCCATGAACCTGCTCCTCCTGGGCCCCTTACTGATATGGTACTCTGTTCCGACCCTGTCTCGTTATTTGACCACTCTTTGGACATTTCTAATGCCCCTGCACCTCTTGCTGGTGCCGTTTCGTCACCCGCTTCAGGTACCGGGGTTTCAACCAACTCCTTTGATAAGTCTGACCTCTGCTCTTCATTGACTATGCTTCCGGCTTCTCCCTCTAGGTGCGGCAATTTTCGGATCACCCACCCGTACCATGTCGGACCCAAGACCATTACCTGATAATACCTACATCATGTTGGGAGAGATATATCCTTTCATGTTCTCAAGAGCAGTACATGCATCATCACTGTCCAGTATGCTAACCAAGCTCACAATCTTTCTCTCTTTATAACTATCGATAATATTCCTGTAACTACTGAAAAACATCATTCCCTCAATTCTCGCAGTGGTACTGTCATTCTGCCCCATACCATTGTCCAACAGAATTTCCAGACATGTAGCAATGACATTCTGAAACAACTAGAACTCCAAGACCTCCCAATCCTCAAAGTAGACACTTGTGTCCCCCCTGCCCACAGGTGGAGACGATATTCTTGCAAAGTAGCTCGTTTAACTTTTGACTGCCGTGAGCTTCCGTCCTCTGTATATATTGCAGGACGCTGTTTATAAGTTTGAAAGGTGATCCCTACACTGCAACAGTGTAGAAAGTGCTGGCATTTTGGTCATCCAGCAAAACATTGCGGGTCCATGGCTGAATGCCCAGTCTGTGGTGCCGAAGACCATACCAATACGTTTTGTAGTCTACCTCCCTCTTGCCTTAATTGTCATAAGGCTCCTGGAGGTTACCTGGAGGTTATTCCGGGGATCAACGCCCCCGCGGCCCGGTCCATGACCAGGCCTCCCGATGGATCAGGGCCTGATCAACTAGGCTGTTACTGCTGGCCGCACGCAGTCCGACGTACGAGCCACAGCCCGGCTGATCCGGCACCGACTTTAGGTATCTGTCCAGCTCTCTCTTGAAGGCTCACCCCTCTTACTCTCACTGATGCCAAGTTTACTTAAATGAGCGTGAAATCTGTTGTCTCAAAGAGGCAGAAGGCCTCCCATATGCTATGGCAGTCTCTCATCTACTAAACATCCCCCTCCTCTGGGGTCCCAACTTCTGCAGCCTCCTCTGTGGTCACCCCCTTCCACAGTCACCCCTGTCTCTAATTCTTTTGCTGTCCTGGACTCAGAGGTCCCTACCTCGGCACCTCATTCTGTTCTCACCTCTTCCTCTTCTCACTCACAAGTTTCTGTGTCTACAAGACCTTGTACAACACCTGCTCCCCATCACCCCTCTCCTTCTCCAAAGTCCAAGACATCCCCATTGTTAAAATCTCCTTTCACCCCACCTTCCCTTCTGCAACCTGCTCATTTTTCCTTCCAAGTCTCTGTACCCGGCTCTTCACCTCTAACTGGCTCTGTTACGAGTGTGGAGGTTCATCCTCCTCCTTGTACAGAACCTTCTTCCCCTGTCTCCTCCCAAGTTTCTTCCTCTTCAGCCCCTTCCCAGGTCACTTCCTCTCCTGTCCCCTCCCAAGCTTCTTCTCTGGTTCCCTCTACCCTTTTATCACCCCCTACTTTAGTACAGTCCATCGTCACCCTGATTTTTACTCACTCTCCTTCTTCCATCTCCAATATTGTACCACATGCAACATCCTTGTCCTTTGAAACATTTGAAGCTATCTCAGAATATACTGTGGAGACTAGACCATTGATGGACACCGGTCCACCTCCTGCTCCTCTTCATTCTTCTCCGTCTGTACAACTCTTTCCTTCGCAGCATCCCTGTATCCACTTGAATAAGTGGTATACAATCTGTTCTTTGTATCTCTCTCCTTCTCGGGCCTTATCTATGCCAGATGATGCTTTTCTGGTTTCTTCCTTACCGCCATCACTTCTGTTACTTGGTGATTTTAATGCCCACCATTTCCTCTGGGGGTCTCACTGTGACTCCCGCGGCATTCAATTGGAGGATTTTCTCGCTTCTCTTCCCTTCCATGTTTTAAATACAGGTACTCCCACCCATTTTGATCCTCGTACTCATTCTCTCTCTTGCATCGATCCCTCGGTCTGCTCTTCCTCAACTGTACTAGACTTCACCTGGTCTGTCCTCCCAGACTTGCATGACAGCGATCATTTTCCAATCATCCTTCTTCATATTCACCACCTCCTTGTAGCCCACACTGGCAATTTGACCAAGCAAATTGGGACCTTTACTCGCATAACTGCTTTTAGTGAGGTTCCTTCTATGTCTTTCATTGACGAGCTTTTAAACCTCTCTCGACCTGTTTTAACCACAGCTTCACATTCTATACCCCAAACCTCGAGCAGGCATTCTCAGAAGTGATGAATGGTTTTGAAAACCGACAAGTTGAAGATTGAGACACTTATGCAACATATGGGAATCTTTATTTAGGAAACATTTCGCCACACAGTGGCTTCATTAGTCCAATACAAAGCAGAAGGGTGTAAGGAGAGGAGGGCTACATTCAGCCCTAATTTTATCGAAACTCGATTATGGCGACCAGATACATTCAGCAGCCTCTCCTGCAACTCTCTCTAGCCTTAATCCCATCCATCACCAGCGATTACGTTTATGCCTCGGTGCTTTTCGCTCTTCACCACTTGAAATCCTCTATGCAGAGGCAAATATTCTATCCTTGTTCAATCGCCATGATGCTCATTGCCTTTGCTATTATGTTCGCTCTCATGACCTCTGCAATCCTTCCATATATAGGATAGTCACAGACGTTAGTAGACGTTCTCTATTTGTTCATCGCCCCTTTCTACTCCATCCCTTTTCTCTTCACCTACATTCACTCTTGTCTTGTCTTCAGTTACCACCTTTCTATGTTCATGTAGCATCTCACTTTTCTCTACCCCCTTGGGATGTTCCGACAGTTCATATCTGTTCTTTTCCACTGCCATGCGCGAAAGCCCAACTGCCTATGGTGGCTTCTCACTCTCTTTTTCTTAACCACTTCCGATCTCATTTTCATGCCATCGCAGTGTACACTGATGGTTCCAAGTCTTCTGACGGCATTGGATTCGCAGTGGTAATTCCGGACAGCATTGTGCAAGGGCATTTATTATCCCCAGCTAGCATTTTTATGGTTGAATTGTATGCCATTCTCATAGCACTTATCTGTATTGCATCTATGCCTGTGTCACCATCTGTGGCCGTTTCAGACTCCCTTAGTACTTTACAGGCTACACGAAAATTTGATACACCTCATCCCCTGATTCTTTGTATCCAACTTTGGTTACACCGTATCTCTAGGAAGCACAAAGATATTGTTTTTTGTTGGGTCCCTGGTCATGTTGACGTACAGGGCAATGAACTTGCAGACACTGCTGTGGGGTCAGAGGTACATGACTTCTCAGTTTCATACAGAGACTATTTTGTTGTAATTGCTACCCACCTTCACACATGCTGGCAATAACATTGGTCTGATCTGCTCCATAATAAACTACATTCTATTAAACCGAGTATAGGTTTCTGGTCGTCTTCTTATCATCAGTGTCGAGATTGGGAGACTACTCTCTCCCGTCTTCACATTGGCCACACTTGTCTTACTCACGGGTATCTCATGGAGAGGCGCCCTGTTCCACTCTGTGAGAATTGTCAGGTTCCAGTTTCTGTTAGCCACATTCTATTGGACTTCCCACTCTATCAACGAGCACACAGAATTTACCTCCAACATCGTCACCGCTCTACTGGCCTTACTTTACCTTCCTTTCTTGCTGATGGGCCCTCCTTTAACCCAGACTCTCTCATTGACTTTTTGACAGCAACTGATTGCACAAACTCTGATGATGATGCCTCTAGTACTCCTCACAGTCCTTTCTACCTCGATCTCTTGGTACCCTCTACCCCTGCACTATCCCCGGCCCTGCTGCACTCCATGACCTAATAATCATCCCTCTCCTCTGCATCCTTCCCTGCCAAGCGACACTGTATGACCCTTGTAGGTTCAGCGCTTCTTTTTGATTATAATAATAATCAAAGACGAGAATGTTCAGTTTAACATCTGTATTATGCACCCCATACCAATCCTTTAGGTGGTAGTCAAACGATTACAGAGGTACATAATGGGTCCAGGGACTGGGCCGCAGTTTTGACAGCTGAAGAAGTTACCGTGGTAATGAACTATTTACATGCTTATATCCGGTAATGAGTTATTTATGCAAATATTAATTTGACGAGAATGTCAGGGAGAAAGTAGAGTTGCTGGGGAAAAGTTGATGTTGAATACTGAATTCTCATTGATAGCTCTCAAAGTCTTCATCCCATTTGCCACAATGTATTGTTACGAGGATGTCTTCTCCACAGTGATCAGCATTAAAATCAAGGCAAGAAATAAAATGCCTCTTACGCATGACCTGTAATAGGTGCTGTGACAAAGCCTAACATCTCAAAGCTGACCAATAAGAAGCAGTATCATCAGTCACAGTCAATGGTTCATCTCTAACGTATGGCTTGTCATGGGTTTAATCTTTGGAACGTGTCATTTCTATATCTAAATGTAAGATTGGTGAAGCAAAGGCGTAAGACTTACTTAATTTCGTTTTTTTTTTCTAAGTGAGCACTATATTTTTCCTAGCCAATGGATCAAAAAATTTTGTGCAAATTATGAGAATTAAATATGATTTAGTTATTTCATTATATTCGTCTTTCAAATTTGTCATTTAAATAAGGAAGGAGTGATTACGGCTCTATTGGTTAGTTCAAGAGGGCAACAACGCCAAAAAAAAGAATAGGTTAAGGGGCACGTAAGTTCCCCCGTCTTCTAATAACATGTTCATTTTTCCACTATAATCTACCTTGTCCATAATTACTATCGCATTTGATTTGTCTGCTTTCGTAAGGTGAAGTCTAGGATCTTTCCTTAATTCATGATTAAGGAGAGATCCTAGACGTCACCTTAAGTCATGATTAAGGAGATATCCTAGACGCCACCTTACAAAACAGACAAAGGAAATGCGATAGTAATTATGGACAAGGTAGATTATAGTGGAAAAATGAACATGTTATTAGAAGACGGGAGAACTTACGTGCCTCTTAAGAACCACTGATTAAGAGATACATTCAAGCAATATTATGAAGATATCTTAAAGAGTTGTTAAATGCCGGTGACGAAAGGAAAACGGTAATTTCATGCACTGGGTCAGGAAGAAAATTATCTGGTAGGAGTAAGGATGAGCCAGACGTGAATGTCGGAGAAGTATATGAGGCAGTGGACTGAATGATAGAAGAAACTAATACAGATGTTAAAAGCAGGTGGGGATATAGTTTTTGAGTAGTTGGTGTATTTGTAGAAAGCATGCATATTTCCTTTGTACAAGGGAAAAGATGGCAAAAGTGTAAGAATTATAGGGAATCAGGCTTTTGAGCATATTAGGTAATGTGATGAATGGTTTGAAAAACCGACAAGTTTAAGATTGAGACACTTATGCAGCATATGGGAATCTTTATTCAGGAAACGTTTCGCCACACAGTGGCTTCATCAGTCCAAAACAAAGAGGAAGGCGTAAGGAGAGGAGGAGTATGAGGTAATCAGTCCCTCAGCCTGGAGTCGATGTGTTCAGTCCATCAATCCTACAAGATTGATGGACTGAACACATCGACTCCAGGCTGAGGGACTGATTACCTCATACTCCTCCTCTCCTTACGCCTTCCTCTTTGTTTTGGACTGATGAAGCCACTGTGTGGCGAAACGTTTCCTGAATAAAGATTCCCATATGCTGCATAAGTGTCTCAATCTTAAACATATTAGGTAAAGTGTAAAGAAGAATTATTATTGAAAGAGCTAGAGGTGCGACAAAGAAGAATTGCAGAGGAACAAGGAGGATTAAGGAAGGGTAGATGTGTAGATTAAGTGTTTACATTTAAGTGTATAAGTAAACAATACTTAGATAAGGGTAGGAACTGCTGGTCGCATATATGGATTTCGAAAAAGTGAATGATGAAGTAGATAAAGGAGCAATGTGGTGGATGTTACGAATTTATGGAGTGGGTGGTAGGTTGCTAAAAGCAGTAAATTTTTTAATGCGTTTAGTGAGGCTCAAATAGAATATTTAGGAGAGAAGAGGATATTTTCCAGTAAAAGTAGGTCTTAGGGTTGTGTGATGTCACCATAATTGTATTGATATTTATAGATGGGGTTGTAAAACTAGTGAATGTAAGGGTGCTTGGGAGACATTTGGGTTGAAAAGAAAATTAATCTGATACAAACTGGGAGTTGTCAGAGGGTATGTAAAAGAAAAGGAAATTAAAAGTGAATATAGAGAAGACGAGGGTGATGAGAGTAATAAAATGTCTAGGCAATAAAAGATTGGAGGGAGTATGAAGCTAATGAATGTATTTGGATATCTGAGATTGGACTTTTGGGCTTATATGAGTCTATGAAAGATGATATGAGCCATAGAGCAGACAAGGAGAAAACACTAGGTGGTGTGCCGAGGTATTTGTGGAAAGAAGTTTATCTATGGAGGCAAAATGGGGAATGTACTAGAGTATAGTGGTATTAATACTGTTGTATGGATGTGAAACATAAGCCTTAAACGTTGTAGCAAGTAGGAGGCTAGAGGCAGCGAAGTTGTCATATTTGACAGCAATGTGTGGTGTGAATATTATGTAGAGAATTCAGAGAGTAGAAATTAGAAGACGGTGTGGAAATGCGAAAAGTATAAGTCAGAGAGCGGACGATGGGTTGTTGAAGTGCTTTGTGCATTTAAAGAGAATGGAGCAGAATAGAATGATCAAGAGAGCATATAAGTCCAGGGTAGAGTGAGGAGGTAAAAGGGATAAGATACGATAAGATTTCGTTCGGATTTTTAACCCCGGAGGGTTAGCCACCCAGGATAACCCAGGAAAGTCAGTGCGTCATCGAGGACTGTCTTATTTCCATTGGGGTCCTCAATCTTGTTCCCCAGGATGCGACCCACACCAGTCGACTAACACGCAGGTACCTATTAGCTGCTAGGTGAACAGGACAACAGGTTCAAGGAAACGCTTCGAAATGTTTCTACACCGCCGGGAATCGAACCCGGGCCCTCCGTGTGTGAAGCGAGAGCTTTGCCAGCCAGGTCACGGGGTTAGAGCTTCATGAATTTTCGTTCACCAGGAGGCAGGCTAAAACAACACGGGTTCGAATCCTCAGCCAGTCACAGTGTTGTTACTGATTAAATATCACTTGTTCGTGGTAATAGGGACTTGAGCATCCAGCAGCCTTGTATGACTGTATAAGATAAGCGTTGCTTAAAGATTCAAGTGCAATTGGAGTGTGAACAAGATAACATTTATGAAGGGATTCAGGGAAAACTAGTTGGCCGGACTTGAGTCTTGGAGGTGAGAAGTACAGTGTCTGAATGGGAAGGGGGGGGGGTGGATTTTGCACTGCGGAAGACCCATACACCATAAACCCGCACTTAGGAGAGGAAGCTTACTACGACGTTTAGGTCCGTTGTGACTTCAGTAGGTCATTTGAATTGTCATGTGCATGCACTCCTGGCAAGACAGATACTGAATGAATTACGGTGAATGTGTTTCCTTTTAGGGTCACCCTTACCTGGTGGGAAACAGCTGGTGTGGTAACAAATATAATATATATTAATATATATATATATATATATATATATATATATATATATATATATATTATAAATATATTATTATATATATATGCGCGACGCTCTAACTCACGGCACCATACAATTGTATGGATTGTATGGTCCCGTAGCTTTGAGCGTCGTGAATTTTCGTTCACCATGAGGCAGGCTAAAACAACACGGGTTCGAATCTCAGCTAGTCGTAGTGTTGCTATTGATATATTATATATATAATATATATATATATATATATTATATATATATATATATATATATATATTATATATTATATATATATAATATATTATTACATACACGAAATCCTAGGTAGTAGGTTGGTAGACAGCAACCGCCCAGGGAGGTACTACCGTCCTGCCAAGCGATTGTAAAACGAAAGCCTGTAATTATTTTACATGATGGTAGGATTGCTGGTGTCTTTTCTGTCTCATAAACATGCAAGATTTCGCGTACGTCTCGGTACTTCTACTTACACTTAGGTCACACTATACATACATGTACAAGCATATATATATATACACACCCCTCTGGGTTTTCTATTTTCTTTCTAGTTCTTGTTCTTGTTTATTTCCTCTTATCTCCATGGGAAAGTGGAACAGAATTCTTCCTCCGTAAGCCATGCGTGTTGTAAGAGGCGACAAATGCCGGGAGCAAGGGGCTAGTAGCCCCTTCTCCTGTATAAATTACTAAATTTGAAAAGAAACTTTTGTTTTTCTTTTTGGGCCACCCTGCCTCGGTGGGATACGGCTGGTTTGTTGAAAGAAAGAATATACACGAAATGTCTTTCTTTACACGGCAGTCCATGTTACATGTTGAAAAATATATATACATTCAGAGAATTAGACATGCCGATCAATATGTAAATGTGGCTAGTAGTTGACATAATTATTGGCAATGTAAAACTGAATAATGAAAATTACCGAATTAAATTCTTAATGTCTTATTTCAGAATCACAGTTACTTACATTTGTAATGAATATGACAGTAAACCTGCCCTTATGCACTGCAAAAAAAAAATTATTGTTAGAGCCCATGTTATATCCCACAGAGACAGGGTGACCTAAAAAGAAAAACGAAAGTTTTTCTTTGTTAAATTTGATAATTTATACAGAAGGGGTTACTAGCCTCTTGCTCCCGGCATTGTCGCTTCTTACGACACGTATGACTTACGGAGGAAAAATTCTTTTCCACTTCCCCATGGAGAACTTCGATTAATGTTTATCCATTATTTTTTATACAGCTGCACCAGAAACTTCCCTGATGCAGCTGACTACCGCAACTGCTGTTGCTTCTGGGACTCATCTTTCATCTGTGCCAAGTTGTCGTGCTATACTTATGATACACCTGTGACTAGTTTCGAGAGTTTTCCTCCCATCGCTGCCTGGATTGGTTAACAAGAGCGACGTCTTACTTGGCACAGTGGCTGACGACCTTGAGAGGTCTAAGTTTGGATTTGAGTGACTGATACGGAGGTTATAAGTGCCACAGCGCAAGATCCTTGGTCAAGAACACCTTGGTTGCTTCTTCACATTCATGGAGATCAAGTTGAACATCTTCACTAACTCACACCCGACTTTGATTATACTTTCCCTTAAGCACTCTTCACCGCCCTTACTGACCCTGCCTCCAGCGTCCTTTTCACCCTCGCTCAGAGCCGGATTAAGATTTTGTAGGCCCTTGGGCTATAGGTACTGTGAGAATTTTGTAGGCCCTTGGGCTATAGGTACTGTGAGGCCCCCCAATGATATTTTAATAATATCTTTATTTACTACAAGTACAAGGCCTAGCTGACAACAATGACATACTACTATATAGAAAGCCCCTTGTTATGCTCCGCATGTCGGGCAAATTAGGTCAGTGTCCCAGGATGCGACCCACACCAGTCGACTAACACCCAGGTACCCATTTAACTGATGGGGAACATAGACAACAGGTGGAAAGAAACACGCCCAATGTTTCTACTCTGGCTGGGAATCGAACCCAGGCCCTCGCCGTGTGAAGCGAGAGCGTTAGCCACCAGGCCACCAGAGCCCATTTTCAAAAAGAAAATAAGTTAATGAAATATTAAATTTATTTTTACAAAACTAACCACAATTAAAATTCAAACATTTGCTATGTGTAATTTCTTGGAAGCAAATTTTTCCAAAACATCAGTAAATTGTAAGTTGAGAACATCTCTGGTGGCCCCTTAGCTGGCGGAGGCCCCTGGACTGCAGCCCCTAAACCCCATGCCTTAATCCGGCCCTGTCCTTGCTGGTGTCTTATCTGGCATATTACATCTTTAGCACATCCTACACTGCAGCGCTGTACGACCCTGTGGGTTCAGCGTTTAGTTTTGATTGTAATAATAAAAAAATAAAAAACGAACTTGTTATGTATGTGACCAACGGCGTGCGGTGGTCAAACATCTTACCTTCCGCCATTACAGGGTATTCGGAGGGCGTAAAAAAGTTTCTGACCATGGCCTGTCTAGTTTCATCTACAATTCTACACTATCATCAGAGAAAGAGAAAGAGAGAGCGGTGCTAGATACTCGGAGAAGTACCACTGATACCCATAAAACACCTTGAATTTGTGCCTAGCGTATTTGTGGAGGAGAGCGAATGGTTTCGAGTCTAAGTGTTCTTACTAGGACGAGAACCTCATGCCAGTAGTAAGTATAGATGAGAGAGACAAAGAGGCAGAATGCTGTCATGCCAAATGTCTTATGTGCAATGAATTCCACTTAGTCCACGAACATGAATATCCTTAACGAATAAATGACCTTTGAAAGCCACCAAGTATGATGTGCCATGGACGCGGAAGTGTTGCTTACCCACAGAGGTAGCGAGGCACACATTCCTCATCGCTGATTGCGCCATAAGCTGGTATATAACACCACCGAGTGCTACAGGCCCATCAGAAGTAACTGTGATCATGATACTTTCTCGAGTGAGGTCCATGTGTGAGGTGCATTTTCTGTCTGAGACCTATTACTTATCTTCGTTATTCCTTAAGACTATAAGAGATCGTGAAGGGCTTGAAATCTTATTTCCCAACATTGTGGCTGAATTATTAAGATACTTTATTTTGTGATGTGATGGAGCGCGCGCGAACACACAACTACAAGTATGTATAGGTGTGTATATATATATATATATATATATATATATATATATATATATATATATATATATATATTATATATATATATATATATATATATATATATATATATATATTATCATTATCATCACACTGGCCGATTCCCACCAAGGCAGGGTGGCCCGAAAAAGAAAAACTTTCACCATCATTCACTCCATCACTGTCTTGCCAGAAGGGTGCTTTACAATACAGTTTTTAAACTGCAACATTAACACCCCTCCTTCAGAGTGCAGGCACTGTACTTCCCATCTCCAGGACTCAAGTCCGGCCTGCCGGTTTCCATGAACCCCTTCATAAATGTTACTTTGCTCACACTCCAACAGCACGTCAAGTATTAAAAACCATTTGTCTCCATTCACTCCTATCAAACACGCTCACGCATTCCTGCTGGAAGTCCAACCCCTCGCACACAAAACCTCCTTTACCCCCTCCCTCCAACCTTTCCTAGGCCGACCCCTACCCCGCCTTCCTTCCACTACGGACTGATACACTCTTGAAGTCACTCTGT
>NC_069462.1:8517442-8539942 GCF_026875155.1 Cherax quadricarinatus
AGGGAGGGATGAAGGAATAGGTGGGCTTCGGAGGTCGACTTTCAGGGGGCGGATGCCTCCCTTGTAATTCCTAAAATTATTGTTTATGAACCCTTAATATCCCAAAATATGAGCAATTAATTAGTTATTGCCATTTTATTCTTAAGTTCAGGTTTAAGTTTGCCGAAATGCTCTGCATACTATGTTCTTCCTGCATGCACAACTAAATGTCACCCATCTCAGTACAAACATTGTATCATGCTGAAATTAATTATTATTATTATTATTCGTCAAGAGACTCTACGATAAGAAAACCAGAACAGAGACCATATAGACCTTTATTTATCCCCGCCTTGTGTACCTTTCAAAGTACAAAGGACCCCAATGGAAATAAGTCACTCTGTCTGACTTTTTTGTGTTATCCTAGGTTCTCTACACATATGCTGCTATGTATGATAATTCTATGTAACTGTATTTGTGTATACCTGAATAAACTTACTTACTTACTTACACAAGGCGTAAATACAATGTATACAAGACGTCCCGTAAGACGGGAACCATGGAGTAAGACAAAAAAAAAAAAAACTGTAATAGTCAGTATGCCCAATATTATTATTGATACATAATGTAAACGAGGCATCCAGTCAAGCGTTAATGGTATTAGAAGCGAAGGTGTTATAATGTTTGTGTGATGCGTTCCTACAACACATCCAGGCTGTGGTTCGTACGTCAGGTTGCGTGCGGCCAACAGTAACAGCCTGGTTGATCAGGCTCTGATCCACCATGAGGCCTGGTCACAGACCAGGCCGCGAGGGCATTGACCCCCGAAACCCTCTCCAAGTATACTCCACGTATTCTCTTAGCTTATATAAACATCTGTGTAGGTCACATACTGTTTGCAGCAAAGTTCTTAGTGAAGTTACATTATGAAAGGATAGGTAGAATGGCCAGAGCTTACTACCATCTGCAGCTCACAAGACTGCTATTCCCACGAGTCCCCCTGGGGAGGGAAAGATGGCAGACCAGAGGCCTAGCTTCTCCTTACGAGCCCCGTGAGGGCGGGGAATGGGGCTAGGCCTGGGGACAGTTGGTCCCAAAAGATGAGGAGGTACTTGTACCTCCTCCCCTGGCAGACAAGTCATAGACATTCCCAAGACAGGGAGCTAAGGCCGGGTCACCATCTGGAAAAGACCCGGGCCGGGAGAGTACCGGCGAATCAAGAAAAAGAAGAAGTAGGATAGCTTATGGTAGGTTAGATTAGGTTAGGCTAGGTTTGGTTACATTTGGTTAGGTTAGGGTTAGGCTGTTCTCTCAAGGTGAGGGGCTTGTGATCTAAGACACTAGACCTGTGCTCCAAATCCGTGAATCGAGTCGCCTAGGCGCTGTATTACCCCTACAAGTTTAGCGTTCCCCAATTAAGATAATAATGTAATAATATCCACAAAACATAACCAATGATAACATACCACTAAAAAAGTACAAATATAAGATAAGAGAGATAAAAGTTCAACGGCGTGAAAACAGGGAGCCATGAGCACGGTAGACACAACTGTCTGATTTCTCATTGTTTTACGGTGTCTTCATCATTCTCTTGTTTGACTGTTTTTACAACAGTGAAAGGATGTGATTAAGAGGACGGGTTGACTGCACATACAGTGCAGCTTGGCCAGAGTGACTGGCGTTTGTTTACCTGCTGCTGGCCCAGAGTGACAAGTGAAGCTGCTCTCACCCAGTCACCACTCTTACTTAAGTAAGTTTATTCAGGTACAGGTACACATAAATGCAGTTACATAAATTATCATACACAGCAGCATATACATATATTACCTAGGATAACCCCCCAAAAAAGTTAGACAAAGTGACTTATTTCCATTGGGGTCTTTCTTCCCGTCCTCCCGCACACATACTATATATCACCCCTCTCTCTCTCCCCTTCCCTCTTCCCCTACCAACAAGGAGGGTTAGTGCTTTGATGATGGTGACGGGCTTTTTATCCAAGAGATTAGAGCTATCCTCCTTGTCCTTGGATTGAACTTCAGTGCCTCCCATTCTCTTGGCGCTGTATGACCTGTACAATTATAATAGTAAAATAATAAATATATATATATATATATATATAAATATATATATATATATATATATATATATAAATATATATATATATTATATATATATATATATATATATTATGTCGTGCCGAATAGGTAAAATTGGTCAATTAGCAAGAATTCGTTTAAAATTAAGTTCTTTCTAAAATTTTCTCTTATACGTTTAAAGATATACTTTTTTATTTATATTAATGTAAAAATTAATAGTTTTGTACCAAAAGAACCTTAGAAAACTTGCCTAGCCTTATTATAACAAACGCAATTTAATTATAGCCTAATCCCACTAAATATATTTTAGATAAGTTTACAATAATTTAATAAACAAATACAATTAAACATATTTTTTTTTCGTTAGGTTCAGAATGATTTTTGCGAAACTATTGCATACACACATTTTCGCTTGCCTTATTCGGCAAGAAGAGCGTTGCTATTTAAGCCAAAATCGCAAGTTTTACCTGTTCAGAACTACATATATACCATCACATTGTAAACAAATATCACACTGAAGATTGTACCCCAGTTTTTTCATTTGCTTTCTGCATAACTCATTATTATTATTATTATTATTATTATATAATAATAACAATAATAATAATAAATTATATTACTATAATAATAGTAATAATCATTATTATTATTACAATGCTAAATACAATAATGAAGCCAGGATTTCATTTAAAAAGCCTTTGACTGTCAGTATGTACGTATGTGCAATTTCTTAACAATTGTGCTTTTGTAGTCCACGGTCAATATAATGCAATGAAAATTAGCCATTAATTGACAAAAATAAAAGCATTTACCTCTGGGGAGACTTTATCCTTCTCAGTCCCCCGTGGCTGAAGCAATGGGTAAACACACATGGGTCATGTAACGCTGCTTAATAACTAGCAAGGCAGTGGTAGCCGCTCGGCTTGTAACCGAAAAATACTCTGGGCGAGGTGGAACGTATCTGCACAAGATATATACACCGTGATGTGTGGGTCTCTCAGTGTATATAAGCTGAGAGTGTACTTGAATTCTGACTCTTGGGATTAAAGTATTCTTGACTGCTGTTGAACAGGATATAAACAACTATAAGAAGGGCCCCCCACCTCCCTCTTCGTGGTAAAAAAAATGGAATTTATATTTAGCGTTGTGAAAAGATAGTGCATAAATCTGGCAACATTTTGGTGGTAAAGATTTGTTTCTACGATTTTTCTTAGCCGAGACATCAGCAATTTTATATTATGTCTGGTGACACAATGGTTTTCACGGGTATGAGAACAGATGTATCGTGAAAGCTTCTTGAGCTGTAGAAGGAGATATTACGATCACAGTTGGTGCTGCTGATGAAGGCAAGTAACACAAGTACTGTTTCTAAAATCTTCCTATTGCAAGCTTTGTAGCTCAGTGGAACAAATATATTAAGCAAATTTCCTAAATTTTCTTATAACAGATAAATGAACTAGAAATAAATCCAAATGTACTCTTGTTAACGCTTTTGGGGCATAGTCCCTAGGTCTTTTGTGTATCCATATGGTCTTGCTCTACCGTCAACAAGATGGATATGGGGTGCACAATAAAATAGCCACTTCGGTAGCAAAATCTAATCTATCACGACCACGGTTCGTGTCCCCTGTATATTCTTCTGTTTATTCACTGACAGTTGTTCATTACGATTTATCCTGAGTTTACACACAAACACACACGCATAACAGGAATGGCACTTGTAGATGAATGGTTCAAAGAACCGACACGTTGTTAAATTAGACACATGTGCAACTCTTGGGTATCTTTATTGAGGAAACGTTTCGCCACACAGTGGCTTCATCAGTCCATACAAAGGATAAACTTGAAGAACAGGAGGAGAATGAGGTAATCAGTCCCTCAACCTTGAGTCGATGTGGTCAGTCCATCAATCTTGAATAGAATACGGCATATGAGCGGAGAAGCAGCTTATAAACCGTATGGCAGGAGAGGTGCAGCAGTCGTAGGTGGTGTCACATTTGTCCAATGTGGAAGTAGGTCATGCCCAAGGGTTAGGCAAGCGAAGAATTCCCAAATATTAAGATCCCAATTAGTTGCAGTGTCTGACAGGATTGTAGATGAATGGTTTAAAGAACCGTGACACCACCTACGACTGCTGCACCTCTCTTGCCATACGGTTTATAAGCTGCTTCTCGGCTCATATGCCGTATTCTATTCAAGATTGATGGACTGACCACATCGACTCAAGGTTGAGGGACTGATTACCTCATTCTCTTCCTGTTCTTCAAGTTTATCCTTTGTATGGACTGATGAAGCCACTGTGTGGCGAAATGTTTCTTCAATAAAGATACCCAAGAGTTGCACATGTGTCTAATTTAACAACAGGAATGGCACTGCAATGGATCAGGGAATACCTGACGAGGTGTCAGAGTGGGCGCCTGTAACGAGCGGGGTCCCACAGGCGTCAGTCCTAGGACCAGTGCTGTTTTTGGTATATGTGAATGACATGACGGAGGGAATACACTCAAAAGTGTCCCTGTTTGCAGACGATGTGAAGTTAATGAGGAGAATTAAATCGGATGAGGATCAGGCAGGACTACAAAGAGACCTGGACAGGGTGCCAGCCTGGTCCAGCAACTGGCTCCTCGAATTTAACCCTGCCAAATGCAAAGTCGTGAAGATCGGGGAAGACACAGTATAGGCTAGGTGGCCAAAGACTGCAAACCTTACTCAAGGAAAAGGATCTTGGGGTGAGTATAATATCGAGCACATCTCCTGAGGCTCACATGAAGAGACAGATGAAGTTGTTACCTCTAGGAAATGCAATTATTACCCTGACAAAAAATGTTGCTAGAGACTTGTCCCTCCTGGGTGGGACAGCCAGACAAGCACTGCGAAACAGCTGGAGGTTGTGCCAAGATCCAGTGACTGATGGGGCATCACTGATTTTCTTCAGGTCAGCGAATATGGTAGCAGCTTGAGGGCGAGCTGCTTTTGGAATGTGTGACAATATCCTGATGGATGTTAATTTGACCGCAGCTATTAGGTCCTATACAGAAGTAGTCTGGGTGGCTGTCGGTTCTCTCTCTCTTTTACAAAGGGCTTTTCAAGGTTAGGTTAAGAGTTCCTAGCTTTATGAACAAGCTAAAAGCTGTTACCTACAACAGTTCATTTGAAAACTTTTTCATTGTTATCAGACATACAAATAGTGAACAGGATGAAGTCTGAGCCATCTGTGAACCAGCGATTTCATTTGGTCAACTGACTTTATTTCGTTTATGCCGTTATGCTGTACGAAAATGTTCCAGACTCGAGTTAATCTGGTAATAAGTAATGTCAGATGAAACGATGTTCTGACGAAGGGTACAGCCAGAGTGAAGTTGTTGTTTGCTGCCCGTCTTGTTGTGTAGAAGCTCACCTCTCGCTGTCCTGGGAGTGGAGTCAAGTGTGGTACCTTGACAATACTAGCCTTGTACATAAGAGTATGACCACCTACATCCCTCCTGTGCTGAAGGCTCTGCTGGGATGATATATCTGTCCAGGCTGCGTCCAGGCGAGAGATAAACTGTCTTGCTCTCTTCTCTATTCTCTCAAAAAGTCACAGATAAGACGGGGGCCAGGCAATCCAAGAAAGTGGAGCATACTCAAGTGTGAGTGTAACTGTGCTTCTTAGAGAATCTTGCAACCTCTACTGTTGATCAGATGCGAGATACGTCTGAATGCTGTAAGCTTCCTGGCCGCTTTGTTTGCAAGATTTACGCGGTTCTTCACAGCCAGCTTGGAGTCCAATTTCACTCCAAGGATATCAACTTCATCCCGGGTACCAACACTCTCCCATTCATTCTTACCACTGCTCTAGCATTGCCATCATGGTTCCTAGAGACCGTCATCATTTGTGTTTTCTCAGGAGCAAATGTGACCTGCCATCGTTTTCCCAGGCTAATATAGCCGTAAGCTGGTGACTGACGCAACTTAAAAGCACAGAAATTTCCCCCTTTTGGGATGGGTAAATTTCAGTTTTAAAACAGTCGTCTCCACATGAAAGGGATTCGGGATAAAATAAAGGTTTCACTGAAAAGACATTCCGAAACGTAAACCAAGCACACTTCCCTTTGGAACACTTGAAAACCAAACTTACTTTCCCTTTTAGAGCTACTCTCGTGATTTGGTGAAAATTGCCTATTTGGGTTTGCAGGGGTCGAATCATCCCCCCCTCCCGGGGGCCCCCCCCCCTTCACCGACTGCTACGGGGTCCTCTCTCCCCTGTTGTGTGTGTTTTATTTAAATATATATATTTTATATAATATATATATATAGTTTATAAATATATTATATATATATTTTATATATATATATAAATAAAATAAAAAAATATAAAATTTTATAAAATTTATATAATATAAAAATATATATATATACAAAAATTTTTTGTCCCCCACGAACAAGTGGAAATTGTTTCAATAACAACACTCGACTAGCCAAGGATTCGAACCAATGCTGGGGGGGCCCCTCCCCCAGGGTGGGCGAAAATTTAGACGCTTTTATCCACGGGAAACCAGACAATCCTTTTTTGTATGGTCCCTTTGGATAAAGGAGTCATGTTTTTTCCCCCCCCCCACCATAAAGGCCCAGGCCAAAGCACATGGGTCAAATTTCCTTTCCTAGTCGCAGTTTTTGTTACTGATATATATAAAATATATAATATATATATATATATTTTATTTATATATATATATATAAAAAATTTTTTTTTCCCAAAGTAGAAGTGAGAAAAGGGGGGAAAGTATATGGAGAAAAAAAGAGAGAATTTAAAGAGAGTGGTGAAGAAATTTTAAAAAAGAAGAAAATGAGAGAGTGGTGAGATTTATCAAAAAATTTTGGTTGAAAATAAAAAAAAGGGTTTTGGGGGGGGGGGAGTGAGATTAACAATTTTTAAGAAAGCCTAAGAACAAAAGGGATTTGCCCTTAAAAAATAGGAGGGGAGAGTTTTAAAATTTTGGAAGGGGAAGGTATTGGGAAGATGGAAGGAAAAAATTTTGGGGAATTGTTAAATGTTGATAAAAGATAGGGAAGCTGGTTTTGTGTAAAAGGGCAAGGAGAATAACATCTTTAGAGTGAGGAAAAACCCTTTGGGGATGGGGGGGAAATTTCCCTGGGGCAGTAGGTAAAATGAAAGGGGGTAAGGCAAGCCGTTTTTGATGGGATAAAAAAAGAAATGTTAAAAGCGGGTTGGGGAAAATTTTTGGGGGGTTTGGTTTGAAAATTATTTAATAAATGTATGGAAGGGGGTAAGGTACGCTAGGGATTGGCAGAGACCCCGCTTATTTCCTTTGAAAAAGGGCAAAGGGGAAAAAAGAAGTGAAAAAATTTATGGGGGGAAAAACGTTAGGGGTCCCGGGAAAAAGTGAAATTTGGTGATTTAAAATTGAAAGAATTAAGATAAAGGGAGAATAGGATAGCAATAAACCGGAGGCTTGGGAAAAGGTAGGGGGGGGTGTGGCCCAGGTTTTTTACAGTGAAACATATAATAAAACAGTATTTAAAAGGCTAAAGAGGTCTTTGTGCTTTTAAGGTTTTTGGGAAAAGGCGAATGACAGGGTGGATGGGGGGGAAATTTTGGCAGATGTTGCAAGTGTATGGTGTAGATTTAGGTTACAAAAACAGTGAAGATTTTTTTTACGAGGATAGTGAGGCTCAAGTTAGAGTATGTGGGAAAGAGGGAAAATTTTTTTCCCCAGTAAAAGTAGGCCTTAGACAAAAATTGTGATTAAACCGTGGTTGTTTAATATTTTTAAATTAGAGGGGGTTGTAAAGAAGAAAAATGCAGGGCCCTTGGCAAGGGGCGTGGATTTAAAAGTTTAAAGAATCACACACAAATGGGAGTTGTCAAAAGCTGCTCTTGCCGATGACATGTGCTTTTGGGGGAATTTTTAAAGAAATTTGGGCGGGGAAAAAGGGTGGATTTTTGGGTAGGGTGTAAAAAAAGAAAAAAAAAAAAAGGGTGAATACAGGAAAGAGTAAGGTTTTGGGGAATAACAAAAAAAATTGGGTTTTATGAAAGTTTGAATATCAAAAATTGGGGGGAGGAGTATGGAGGAGGTGAACGAAATTTCAGATTTTTGGGGTGACTGTCAGGGGATGGGCTATAAAAGGGAATTGGTGAATCATAAAAATTTGATGAGGGAAAAAGAGGGGTGGTGCACTTAGGAGTCTTGGAGACAAAAAAATTGTCCTTGGGGGCAAAGAGGGGAATGTATGAAGTTAAAAGTTTTTAAAAAAAAGCTCATATATGGGTGTTTAAGCGTGGGTGATGAATTTTGGGAGCGAGGGAAGGGTGGAAGGGGAGGAGATGGGCATGTCTGAGGGGAATGTTTGGTGTGAATAAAAAATGCCAAAAATTCGTAGTTTGGAAGTTGGAGGAGGTCGGGATTCCCCAAAAAAGTTTTTCCCAAAGGGGTGAGGGAAAGGGGTTTTTGAGGTGGTTCGGACATGTAGAGAGAATGGAGCGAAAAAGAAAGACTTCAAGAGTGTTTTCAGTCTGGGAGTGGGAAAGGGAAGGGGGGTAGGGGTCGGCCTAGGAAGGGTTGGAGGGGGGGGTAAAGAAGGTTTTTTTGCGAGGGGCTTGGCTTCCACAGGCATGCGTGAGCGTGTTTTATAGGGGTGAAAGGAGACAAATTTGGTTTTTTTTAAAAATTGACGTGCTGTTTGGGGTGTGAGCAAAGTTTAAAATTTAAAAAGGGATTCATGAAACCGGCCCGGCCGGACTTGATCCCCGGGAAAGGAAAATAAAAGTGCCTGCACTCTGAAGGAGGGGGGTTTTAAAGTTGCGTTTAAAAATGTAAATGTTTAAAACCCCCCTTTTTGGCAAGACAGTGTGGGGTTTAAGATGGGAAAAATTTTTTTTTTTTTCGGGGCCCCCCTGCCTTGGTGGGGAAAAAGGGCCCGGGGTGATAATAAAAAAAAAAAAAAAAATATATTTTAAAAAAATTTTATATATATAAATATATATATATATATATAATATATATATATATTTTATTATATATATATAATATTTTATAAAATATAAATATATATTTTTTTAAAATAAAAATAAAATATATAATATTTATAAAAATATATAAAATAAAATATATATATAATAAATATAAAAATAAATATTTATATATAAAATTTTAAAAAATAATTTTTAATAATATATATATAAAAATATAAAATATATAAATTATAATTATATTTATAAATAAAAATATATTTTTAAAATAAATATTATATATATTTATATATATATATATATAATAAATTTATAATAATAATATAATATATTTTATAAATAATAATATATATATAATATAAAAATATATATATTTTATAATTATAAAAAATATAATATAATATATAAAATATAAAATTTAAATATATAATATAAATATATAAAATATAAAAAATATAATATATAATATAAATATTATATATATAAATATAAATAAATAAAATATATAAAAATATATTAAAAATAAATATATATATATATATATATATATATTTTTAAAAAATAATGTTTTGTGTTGTGGTTTCCAAAAAACCTTTGGGAAACAAAATAGGACCCTTTTATTAGAAAACGTTTTTGGGAAATAGGGGCCCTTTATCCTTCTAAAATACAAAATATATAGGGGGGAGGTGAATGTGAGTGACGCATGGTGACCTGAAGAATGACATTTAGGAGAGGAAAGGGTAGACATGAATTTATGGGGGGGGGGGGGGGGGGGGGGGGGGTTTGGGGGGGGGGGGGTTTCCGTTGCTTTATGTTTTTGTTTTGGTTAGTTTAATGTTCCCTTTTTAAATGTTTTTTAAGGGTTTGAAGTGGGGATTAGCGAAGCTTCCAGACATCTTCGGCGTCTAAGGTCTTGTTCAGTGAGAACGAGTTGTCTCGCATCCCAATTCATCAAATGCCCCGTTGAGTCCCTGTGGAAGACACAGGCGTACCTTAAGTCGTCTCTGTTGCTGGCAATCCGATGCTCGTTCAGGGGGATCGAAAAATCCCCTAAGTATCCACAGGGGATGGTGTAGATGCCTGCTGTGGAAATTAGAGGTGTGCGGCTACGTTTCGTGGTGAGGTCTTTGATAAATCATGTGTTTATGGTGGGGACTTTTATGTTACTCTTAGCAAGTGCCTGGCGAGTATTCGTGGCAACGTCACCACATGGGAGCATTATGAACTGCTTAGAGGACTGCTCCATGGGATGTTTGAGGATAGTTTGTGCCTCCAGTCTGCAATCCCGGATGAAAAAAGATGGAAACTGAAGACATGTAAAGGTTTGTGTTATGTAGGTACATTCTTCAAGAAAACGAGGACTGGAGATGCGAAGATCTCTTAAGACGAAGCCAATGAGGACTCCAAGTGCGGATGTCTTGGTGCGAATAGAAGTGTATAAATATGTAGCAGTGCTTGCTTACGTGTTTTTCTAAACCAACTTGTCGTTATTTATTACCAAGGTTCATAATATATATATATATATATATATATATATATATATAATATATATATATATATATATATATATATATATATATATATATTATATTTATATATATTATATATATATATATATATATATATATATATATATATATATATATATATTTCACCATCACTCATAATCACTGTCTTTGCAGAGGCGCTCAGATACGACAGTTTAAATGTCTCTCCAAACACACACACACACACATTAAGTGGCCATTTTATTAGATACACCTGCTCATTAATAAAAATATCTAATCACCCAATCACGTGGTAGCACGTCAACGCGTAAAAGCATGCAGACATGGTCAAGAAGTTCAGTTGTTGCTCACACCAAACATCAGAATAGGGAAGAAGTGTCATCTAAGTGACCGTGGAACAATTGTTGGTCCTAGACGGGATGATATGAGTATCTCAGAAACTGATTATCAAATGGTATACATCGTCTTCACATCTCTACTGCTCCCGCCTACTTTCTGTACTCGACTGAAGAAGCCTACTGTGTAGGCGAAACGTTTCGGAATAAAGTTGCCTAAATGTTTTATCTACCATCTCAGAAACTGCTGATCTGGAATTTTCACACACAACAGTCTCCAGAGTTTACAGAGATTCTTGCGAAGAACACAACATTCAGTGAGCGAGTTCCGTGGATGAAAACGCTTTGTTAATGAAAGAGGTCAAAGGAGAATGACAAAACTGGTTCAAGCTGAGAGGAAGTCGACCATAACTAAAATAACCAAGCGATACAACAGCGATACAGCGTTCTCAAGTTATCCACGAAATAAAAGGTAAACTAGCAGGAAGCAAAAAAAAAAAATCAAACAATCCTCTAAAGGTAACCCATCGTGGATATCAAATAGTATTTTACGTGCTTAAGGGTTAGTCTTGTGAGTAAACTACAGCCTATTAAACCCCACAAGATTTGCACTACAACCACGCAAACATTTTCATGCTCGGATAATTTAAATTTTATTGATAACAGGACTAATTCTCGACCAGAAACAGCAAGGGTAGGTATTTCAGTACGTTACTTCAGTAAACACTGTTTTCGAAGATGGCGGATACGTTTAGATGTGTTTGTGTAACGTTAATTCTGGTGTCAGTATTATCTTGCACGACCAACATTTAATTTGATCAAAGGACATACTATATACCAAGCAGTATCAGAAATTTACTTATACTTTTCAGTGATTACAAAGCCATCCTGAACACTTTCAGCAAGACTGAAGTGTCTTGCATAGTAATGTAACGTCCAGGCTGAAGTGTCTTACATAGTATGTAACGCCAAGACGGAAGTGCCTTACATAGTATGTAACGTCCAGACTGAAGTGTCCTGCATAGTATGTAACGTCCAGACTGAAGTGTCTTGCATAGTATGTAACGTCCAGACTGAAGTGTCTTACATAGTATGTAACGTCCAGACTGAAGTGTCTTACATAGTATGTAACGCCCAGACGGAAGTGCCTTACATAGTATGTAACGTCCAGGCTGAAATGTCTTACATAGTATGTAACGTCCAGACGGAAGTGTCTTACATAGTATGTAACGTCCAGACTGAAGTGTCTTGCATAGTATGTAACGTCCAGACGGAAGTGTCTTACACAGTATGTAACGTCCAGACTGAAGTGCCTTGCATAGTATGTAACGTCCAGACGGAAGTGTCTTACATATTATGTAACGTCCAGACTGAAGTGTCTTACATAGTATGTAACGTCCAGGCTGAAGTGTCTTACATAGTATGTAACGCCCAGACGGAAGTGTCTTACATAGTATGTAACGTCCAGACGGAAGTGTCTTACATAGTATGTAACGTCCAGACGGAAGTGTCTTACATAGTATGTAACGTCCAGACGGAAGTGCCTTACATAGTATGTAACGTCCAGACTGAAGTGTCTTACATAGTATGTAACGTCCAGACGGAAGTGTCTTACATAGTATGCAACGTCCAGACTGAAGTGTCTTGCATAGTATGTAACGTCCAGACTGAAGTGTCCTGCATAGTATGTAACGTCCAGACTGAAGTGCCTTGCATAGTATGTAACGTCCAGACGGAAGTGTCTTGCATAGTATGTAACGTCCAGACGGAAGTGTCTTACATATTATGTAACGTCCAGACGGAAGTGTCTTACATAGTATGTAACGTCCAGACGGAAGTGTCTTACATAGTATGTAACGTCCAGACTGAAGTGTCTTACATAGTATGTAACGTCCAGACAGAAGTGTCTTACATAGTATGTAACGTCCAGACGGAAGTGTCTTACATAGTATGTAACGTCCAGACGGAAGTGTCTTACATAGTATGTAACGTCCAGACTGAAGTGTCCTGCATAGTATGTAACGTCCAGACGGAAGTGTCTTACATAGTATGTAACGTCCAGACTGAAGTGTCCTGCATAGTATGTAACGTCCAGACTGAAGTGTCTTGCATAGTATGTAACCTCCAGACGGAAGTGTCTTACATAGTATGTAACGTCGAGACTGAAGTGTCTTACATAGTATGTAACGTCCAGGCTGAAGTGTCTTACACAGTATGTAACGTCCAAGTTGAAGTGTCTTACATAGTATGTAACGTCCAGACGGAAGTGTCTTACATAGTATGTAACGTCCAGACGGAAGTGCCTTACATAGTATGTAACGTCCAGACTGAAGTGTCTTGCATAGTATGTAACGTCCAGACGGAAGTGTCTTACATAGTATGTAACGTCCAGACGGAAGTGTCTTACATAGTATGTAACGTCCAGACTGAAGTGTCTTGCATAGTATGTAACGTCCAGACGGAAGTGTCTTACATAGTATGTAACGTCCAGACGGAAGTGTCTTACATAGTATGTAACGTCCAGACTGAAGTGTCTTGCATAGTATGTAACGTCCAGACTGAAGTGTCTTGCATAGTATGTAACGTCCAGACGGAAGTGTCTTACATAGTATGTAACGTCCAGACTGAAGTGTCTTGCATAGTATGTAACGTCCAGACGGAAGTGTCTTACATAGTATGTAACGTCCAGACTGAAGTGTCTTGCATAGTATGTAACGTCCAGACGGAAGTGTCTTACATAGTATGTAACGTCCAGACTGAAGTGTCTTGCATAGTATGTAACGTCCAGACGGAAGTGTCTTACATAGTATGTAACGTCCAGACTGAAGTGTCTTGCATAGTATGAAACGTCCAGACTGAAGTGTCTTACATAGTATGTAACGTCCAGACTGAAGTGTCTTACATAGTATGTAACGTCCAGACGGAAGTGTCTTACATAGTATGTAACGTCCAGACGGAAGTGTCTTACATAGTAAGTAACGTCCAGACTGAAGTGTCTTACATAGTATGTAACGTCCAGACGGAAGTGTCTTACATAGTATGTAACGTCCAGTCTGAAGTGTCTTACATAGTATGTAACGTCCAGACGGAAGTGTCTTACATAGTATGTAACGTCCAGACGGAAGTGTCTTGCATAGTATGTAACGTCCAGACTGAAGTGTCTTACATAGTATGTAACGTCCAGACTGAAGTGTCTTACATAGTATGTAACGTCCAGACGGAAGTGTCTTACATAGTATGTAACGTCCAGACGGAAGTGTCTTACATAGTAAGTAACGTCCAGACTGAAGTGTCTTACATAGTATGTAACGTCCAGACGGAAGTGTCTTACATAGTATGTAACGTCCAGTCTGAAGTGTCTTACATAGTATGTAACGTCCAGACGGAAGTGTCTTACATAGTATGTAACGTCCAGACGGAAGTGTCTTGCATAGTATGTAACGTCCAGACTGAAGTGTCTTACATAGTATGTAACGTCCAGACTGAAGTGTCTTACATAGTATGTAACGTCCAGACTGAAGTGTCTTACATAGTATGTAACGTCCAAACTGAAGTGTCTTACACAGTATGTAACGTCCAGACTGAAGTGTCTTACATAGTATGTAACGTCCAGACTGAAGTGTCTTACATAGTATGTAACGTCCAAACTGAAGTGTCTTACACAGTATGTAACGTCCAGACTGAAGTGTCTTACATAGTATGTAACGTCCAGACTGAAGTGTCTTACATAGTATGTAACGTCCAGACTGAAGTGTCTTACATAGTATGTAACGTCCAGACTGAAGTGTCTTACATAGTATGTAACGTCCAGACGGAAGTGTCTTACATAGTATGTAACGTCCAGACGGAAGTGTCTTACATAGTAAGTAACGTCCAGACTGAAGTGTCTTACATAGTATGTAACGTCCAGACTGAAGTGTCTTACATAGTATGTAACGTCCAGACTGAAGTGTCTTACATAGAATGTAACGTCCAGGCTGAAGTGTCTTACATAGTATGTAACGTCCAGGCTGAAGTGTCTTACACAGTATGTAACGCCCAAACTGAAGTGTCTTACATAGTATGTAACGTCCAGACGGATGTGTCTTACATAGTATGTAACGTCCAGACGGAAGTGTCTTACATATTATGTAACGTCCAGGCTGAAGTGTCTTACACAGTATGTAACGTCCAGGCTGAAGTGTCTTACATAGTATGTAACGTCCAGACGGAAGTGTCTTACATAGTATGTAACGTCCAGACTGAAGTGTCTTACATAGTATGTAACGTCCAGACGGAAGTGTCTTACATAGTATGTAACGTCCAGACGGAAGTGTCTTACATATTATGTAACGTCCAGGCTGAAGTGTCTTACACAGTATGTAACGTCCAGGCTGAAGTGTCTTACATAGTATGTAACGCCCAGACGGAAGTGTCTTACATAGTATGTAACGTCCAGACTGAAGTGTCTTACATAGTATGTAACGTCCAGACGGAAGTGTCTTACATAGTATGTAACGTCCAGACTGAAGTGTCTTACATAGTATGTAACGTCCAGACTGGAAGTGTCTTACATAGTATGTAACGTCCAGCTGAAGTGTCTTACATAGTATGTAACGTCCAGACTGAAGTGTCTTACATAGTATGTAACGTCCAGACGGAAGTGTCTTACATAGTATGTAACGTCCAGACGGAAGTGTCTTACATAGTATGTAACGTCCAGACGGAAGTGTCTTACATAGTATGTAACGTCCAGACTGAAGTGTCTTACATAGTATGTAACGTCCAGACTGAAGTGTCTTACACAGTATGTAACATCCAGACGGAAGTGTCTTACATAGTATGTAACGTCCAGACGGAGGTGTCTTACACAGTATGTAACGTCCAGACGGAAGTGTCTTACATAGTATGTAACGTCCAGACGGAAGTGTCTTACACAGTATGTAACGTCCAGACTGAAGTGTCTTACATAGTATGTAACGTCCAGACTGAAGTGTCTTACATAGTATGTAACGTCCAGACTGAAGTGTCTTACATAGTATGTAACGTCCAGACGGAAGTGTCTTACATAGTATGTAACGTCCAGACGGAAGTGTCTTACATAGTATGTAACGTCCAGACGGAAGTGTCTTACATAGTATGTAACGTCCAGACGGAAGTGTCTTACATAGTATGTAACGTCCAGACGAAGTGTCTTACATAGTATGTAACGTCCAGACTGAAGTGTCTTACATAGTATGTAACGTCCAGACTGGAAGTGTCTTACATAGTATGTAACGTCCAGGCGGAAGTGTCTTACATAGTATGTAACGTCCAGACTGAAGTGTCTTACATAGTATGTAACGTCCAGGCTGAAGTGTCTTACATAGTATGTAACGTCCAGGCTGAAGTGTCTTACATAGTATGTAACGTCCAGGCTGAAGTGTCTTACATAGTATGTAACGTCCAGGCTGAAGTGTCTTACATAGTATGTAACGTCCAGGCTGAAGTGTCTTACATAGTATGTAATGTACAGACTGAAGTGTCTTACATAGTATGTAACGTCCAGGCTGAAGTGTCTTACATAGTATGTAACGTCCAGGCTGAAGTGTCTTACATAGTATGTAACGTCCAGGCTGAAGTGTCTTACATAGTATGTAACGTCCAGACGGAAGTGTCTTACATAGTGTGTAACGTCCAGACTGAAGTGTCTTACATAGTGTGTAACGTCCAGACGGAAGTGTCTTACATAGTGTGTAACGTCCAGACTAAAGTTTTTTTTTTTTTTTACACAAGTTCAGGTCTAAGTGATCTTACTAATTTATGTACAACGCCAAGAGCTGTTACAGTCTCTTCTCTCATGTAACTCCCATGCTGAATTCTCTTACTCTCTTAAAATATCTCGACATTCTTACCCATAGTAATTTTACCGTCACTTTAATTTCTCACATTTATAAACTCCAATCTAAGTCCCTTATCATGACACTCATAGGTGAAGCGCTCAACTCGCAGGGGTTTATGCAACCCCTGGAGGCACGGGAAGGCAATCATCGTTGATCAATGAATGGAAAGATCAAATCCAATTCCTTGGATCAAGAGTCCCCTCCCGGCACCAAAAAACCTTCCTGAAAGATAGCTTCATTTCAAACTTTCCTCGTCTCTTTATTCCTGTTTCAAAGTTTTTCTCCTCTTATCTATTTCTATAATCACTTCTCAGTTTAAGCTCTCCTGAGTATTTCTATACTTCCAGCATAGTGAAAAGCTCTGTTCCACATGGTACAGTACTCGCCCACATCCATACCCACATTCATACCAGACCAGACATGTGTCGTCTTTGGCAGACGATACTAGGATCTGCATGAGTGTGTCATCCACTGAGGACACGGTCAATCTCCAAGAAGATATAAACAAAGTTTCCAAATGGGCTGTGGGAATCAACATGATATTCAATGAGGACAAAACAATTCAGTTATTCTGTTATGGAAAACTTGAGGAAATAAAAGCTAGAACGGAATATACTACAAACTCTAACCACGCAACAGAGCGAAAAAATTAATATGAAGGACTTGGGAGTGCTCATGTCAGAGGATCTCATCTTCAAAGATCACAACAATGTCACTATCACATCTGCGAGGAAAATGAAAGGATGGATAATGAGTACTTCTAATACAAGAGATGTCATGCTAATGATGATCCTCTTTAAGTCACTTGTTTTCTCCAGGCTGGATACTGCTGTACACTAACGGCCCCATTCAAGGCAGGTGAAATATTAGATCTAGAGAATGTACAGAGAACCTTCACAGCGCGTATTAGTTCAGTTAAGCACCTTAATTACTAGGAACATCTGAAGTCCCTTGACCTGTACTCCTTCGAACGCAGGCGAGAAAGATACATCATACTCTACACCTAGAAAATCCTAGATGAACTGGTCCCAAATCTGCACACAGAAATCACTATCTACGAAAGCAAAAGACTAGTTACACGGTGCAACATACCCCCAATGAGAAGCAGAAGTGCCTTGAGTACACTAAGAAAAAACACAGTAAGTTTCCGGGGCCGAAAACTGTTCCATCTAACATAAGGAAATTACCAAAAGACCTCTGGCTGTCTTCAAGAGGGAACCGGACAGATACCTAAAGTTAGTGCCCATCAACCAGGCTGTGGGTCGTAGACTGGATTGCGTGCGGCCAGCAGTAACAGCCTGGTTGATCATGTCCTGATCCACCGGGAAACCTGGTCGAGAACTGGGCCGCGAGGGCGTTGACCCTCGAAACGACCTCCAAGTAGAGGAAAACTCCAGGTAGGTAGAACCTTTACTTAAAGTGGACGGAACATATACAGATGACATTGAGGAAATGAGCGAACCATTCATCAGTCTACAGATAGAAAACCCTAAGAAATTTTTCATAAATGTGATTCAAAACACAGACAAAACCTCCACAATATAAGACGCAACCTTCTCCCCGGTTGACCTTGAAGAAGCCAACGGCACCATGCTTGTCATGAACTCTGTAAACCAGTCATCGTGGACCCTGAATACCAGTCATGAACCCTGAACATCAGTCATGAATCCTGATCACCGTCATGAATCCTCAACACCTGCTAACATGAACACCTGTTACAATGAACACCAGTCATCATGAACACGTTCCATCAAAAACATCTGTTATAATGAACACGCGTCATCATGAACAAGTGTCAGCATCAACCCCAACACTTGCTACTATGACGCGCCACACAATTTATTGTCAGTTTGTTTTGCTGTCGGCACAACACACGCCATGAAGTAAGATGACTGTGGCTGAGACACAGTCGCTGCCAGTTGCAAGACTCAGTCTATATATACCAGAGTGGCGTCACCAGGGACACATGCTAACTTGGCTATATGCTCACCGTATACTTGGCCAGCCTTTTCACCCACAGTTTGGGGACTTGCATTATATAGTAATGACAAGCTTGTCAAACAAGCAGAGTGAAAATTCACTGCTGCAGTATCTCCACGAAAGTCAGTCTCAACATATATAAATATATTTGTTGATAGCAAATAATAGTAAATTTAGGTTGAATCGTGATAGTAGAATAAAATGCGTGTGCAACACCTGGGTATCTTTATTGCTAAGATGTTTCGCCAACCAGTTGCATTTTCAATAAATACAAATAATAAATACTGGGGACAATGGAAGAAGTTGAGAGGTAATCTTGAGGTGTTCAGTCCTTCAGCCTTGATAGGTGTTCAGTCCTTCAGCCTTGAGAGGTGTTCAGTCCTTCAGCCTTGAGAGGTGTTCAGTCCTTCAGCCTTGAGAGGTGTTCAGTCCTTCAGCCTTGAGAGGTGTTCAATCCTTCAGCCTTGATATGTGTTCAGCCCTTCAGCTTTGAGGGGTGTTTAGTCCTTCAGCCTTGATATGTGTTCAGTCTTTCAGCCTTGAGAGGTGTTCAGTCCTTCAGCCTTGAGAGGTGTTCAGTCCTTCAGCCTTGAGAGGTGTTCAGTCCTTCAGCCTTGAGAGGTGTTCAGTCCTTCAGCCTTGAGAGGTGTTCAGTCCTTCAGCTTTGATAGGTGTTCAGTCCTTCAGCCTTGATAGGTGTTCAGTCCTTCAGCCTTGAGAGGTGTTCAGTCCTTCAGCCTTGATATGTGTTCAGTCCTTCAGCCTTGATAGGTGTTCAGTCCTTCAGCCTTGATATGTGTTCAGTCCTTCAGCCTGATATATGTCAGTCCTCACTTGAGGTGTTTCAATCCTTCAGCCTTGATATGTGTTCAGCCCTTCAGCTTTGAGGGGTGTTTAGTCCTTCAGCCTTGATATGTGTTCAGTCTTTCAGCCTTGAGAGGTGTTCAGTCCTTCAGCCTTGAGAGGTGTTCAGTCCTTAGCTTATCAAAGCTGAGTGAGGGATTGAACACCTCAGAATTACCTCTTCATTTTTTCATCTCCTGTATTTATTCTCTGTATTGGAAGACAAAGATACTTGTTGGTGAAGTGTCTCATCGTTAATGATACCCACCTATGATAAACCAATCATCAAACTAGGAAGTAGTGTACCCACAACTAGTCCACATTTACTAGATAATATTTATCCGACTAGGTATATTTCTATAAACTGGAGAAGTTAGACCACGTTGTGATCCTACATACAACTTTGTATGAAGGACTCTCATACACACAAAGATTTGCAACAAGACTAGTCCCGGAGCTAAGGGCTATGTCCGACGAGGAGAGGTTAAGGAAAATCGACCTGACGACATTGGAGGACTGGAGTGATAAGGGGGACATGATAACGACATATAAAATACTGAGAGGAATTGACAAGGTGGACAAGGACAGAATGTTCCAGAGATGGGACACAGCAACAAAGGGTCACAACTGGAAGCTGAAGACCCAGATGAATCACAGGGATGTTAGAAAGTATATTTTCAGTCAGGAAGTGAAACAGTCTGGAAAGTGATGTAGTGGAGGCAGGATCCATACATGGCTTTAAGAAGAGGCATGATAAAGCTCATGGAGCAGGGAGAGAGTGGACCTAGTAGCGACCAGTGAAGAGGCGGGGCCAGGAGCTATGAATAGACCCGTGCAACCACAATTAGGTGAGTACAAACACACACGGCAGCGAGGAGTTCCACCATAAGTCCCTCAAAGCCGTTTATAATGACTGATGGACATAACACTCACAGGTACGTCTCCAAAGACACAAGTATACATAACAATCCTCTACTTGGACAACGCCTCATTCTACTCAGACTGAGGCGTTGTGTTTGTCCACATACTGCTACAGTATTTGTATATCATCAGGCTAACATTACTAGTTTTACAGTCTTGTTTTAAAACTCATCCTCGAAAGTTCTGTGTGGATTTCTCATGTGATTTGCAGCAAATGTCTCGATTTACGTTATTTACGTTAGGTTAGGTTAGATTGTCCTATATCAATAAAATAAACGAGATATAACAAAAGCGATTAAAACTCTTGATGCGCAACCAGAAAACGGGGATCCACCGAGCACAGTACAAGATTCAGTCAGGTAATCCCTGACTCACGAAATCGTAATAACACAATCACAAACAAACCACGGTACGGGTTGGGAATTGAACTCGCGGCAAGTGAGTTGTAAAATTCCAGACCAGCGCGTAAGCCACTGGGCCAGCTGACTACAATAAGATTCATCCAATTATGCAAATTTATACACCATAGGAAGGTTAGCATGGGTCCCACTGTGACCACAAATTCAAGTTTTTACAGATGAATCTCCCGCTAGCTGGCCCAGTGGCTTACGCGCCGAACTGGCGTTTTACGACTCACTTGCCGCGAGTTCAAGTCCCCCACCCATACCATTTGATTGTCATATCAACGGTGATACACTGTAATTAACAGGACAAGTTGTGTGTTAAAGCACTTTCTTTCCCCACAATCCCATTTCTCATGTGAAGGCTGCGCAACACCGAATCCTTTAGTAGGGGGCAGAAATAAATTTGCCTGAACTGTACGAATTCTTCTTAGTGTTTTGCGCTCCTGGAGACGAAATCTGTACAGACCCTGAAACTGACCTGCATGAAGTAACTAACTAAATTAGAGAGCCTCGCCTGAGCGAGCCAACGTTTAACACCGGTGTAGCCTACTTAGAAGGTTGTTAAAGGAGTGTGTAGGGGTCATTTTGACACTTTTAATCTCGAAATGGTTTTGTATTTTTTGTATCAAATAACTAAATTATACCTCCTCAAGGGGGTGCTTTGATGGTAAAGAGCTCTTGATCCAAGAAACTGAATTTATCCTCCGTTTCCTTCGATCGAATCACAATATCACCCATTCACCATCCGCTATTGAACCCCTGGGATTTCAGTGCAGGTGTCAGGCGCTAACGGCTTGATCAATCAGATCAAGCCAACAACGAATAGATAAAACTTGCGATTTTGGCTTAAATAGCAATACTCTTCTTGCCGAATAAGGCAAGCAAAAATTTGTGTATGCAATAATTTCGCAAAAATCATTCCGAACCTAACGAAAAATATATATTTCACTGTTTGTTTATAATTAAATTATTGTAAACTTATCTAAAATATATTTAGTTGGATTAGGCTAAATTAAATTGCGCTTGTTATATAAGGTTAGGTAAGTTTTGTCAGGTTCTTTTGGTACAAAATTAATAATTTTAACAGTAACATAAATGAAAAAATATATATCTTTAAACGTATAAGAGGAAATTTTGGAAAGGACTTAATTTTAAATGAGTTCTTGTTTAAATGACCAATTTTACCTATTCGGTACGATATATAGTAAAATAGTAAACAAGATATTAACCAAAAAGACAATCATATACTGATACAATATTTCAATTAAGCTGCGAGCTACACACTTCAGGCCATGGCCGGGTAGCAACTGACAACTCGTCTGTTTAATCTCTAAAAGGAATAACACAACCAAACTTTTTTTCAGACTTATGAAAGGAGCATCAACAAATAAACCACCAAATCTGTAAAGGTGTAAAGACACAATTCCCCAATAAAACTGGAAAATACACATTTTAGGGTGTAGCTCAAAGACAACTCAACTGTCAAACCGCAAAAAGAAATAACATAGTTTATTGTCCAACTATTAATAGAAGGAGCAACAAAACATGAACCAAACTAGAAAAAAAATTGTATGTACACAATTTCAACAGCGCTGTAAAA
>NC_069462.1:8544942-8560190 GCF_026875155.1 Cherax quadricarinatus
TGTGTGTGTGTGTGTGTGTGTACGTACTCACCTAAGTGAAGTTACAGGGGTCGATTCACAGCTCCTGGCCCCTCTTCGCAGGTCACTACTAGGTCCACTCTCTTCCTGCCTCCATTACATCACTCTCCAGATTGTTCCACTTCCTAACAACTCTTTGACTGACTTTGTGCGTGCGTGTATACTCAACAAGTTGTACTCGCTGAGTTGGCTGAGTGGCGTGTAGGTGGAAGAGGGGTTCAGAGCCATCTCCTGGTCGCGCTTCATAACCTCAATAATTGCTACTCCTCAAGTAGTCCAAGCATTTGAATCAATGGGACCGCTTGAAGGTCCGTCAGCTGTATTCCTTGGAACCAAGGCAAGAAAGGTACATTATAATGTATACCAAGAAAATCATGGTGTGATTAGTCTCAAACTAAAACACTGAAAACACTGCATAAAAACAAGATTTGACAGACGGCTCAAAATACCTCTAATAAAAAACAGGAGCTCGACGAGTATACTGAGAAAATTCGATGAGTGTCAGAGGTCCCCGACTATATAAAGCCGCCTTCTTTCCGTGCATACAGGAAATTACTAACAAACTTCTGGCTGCCATCAAGAGAGAACTGGACAAGTTCGTCAGATCAGATCCTGACCAGCCAAGCTGTAGTTCGTAGATTCGACTGTGTGCGGCCAGCAGTAACAGCTTGGCTGATCAGGCCTTGATCCACCAGGAGGCCTGGTCTGGGACTGGGCTACAGGGGAGTCAACCCCCTGGAAACATCCTTCAAGAACCCATCACCTCATTATCTTGTATACTACGCTAAGACTACAAAAAAAAAGTATCTCCTAACATCCCTGTAACTCATGTTCTTCCACCTTTGTTGTCTTGCTCAGGCTGTGTCCTACAATCCAGTCTGTCCCTGTCTCCTCACTTGAAACTTTGTCCCCTCGTCCCTCTTCAAAGGTTGTCCGATTTAATTCTCTAAGCCTCTCCTCGTAGTTAAAGCTTCTCAGTTATAATAATAAAATAGTTGCAAACTCTGTGCTTTCTCCATCCAGTCTGGTGATAGACTGGACCTTTAGTTCCCTCTGTCTCCACCTTAAATTAATACGGGTATCGGAAGAAGATACCAGTGGCTTTATATCAACTGAGAGAATGACGTCTCACAGACGATGAGTCAAAACAATTCTGCGTCAGGCTGTCACGTGCAAGGTTGGTGTATATAACTGCCTTCAGGAATTTGAACAGGGAGTCCTTCAGGAATCTGTTTGCAACACATGTAAGATAAAACTGACACGTGACCTGCCTAGGAACTTTACAACACTGGAAAGGAATTTTCACGTTCAGAAACTAAGGTCACGTGAGATCATACATCAGCTTCATAAGTTTTGTCTTATTATTTTCACTGCTTTGATAATGTGAGAAATCACGAAAATGCTTGGAATATATATATATTTTTTTTTATTAACACATCGGCCGATTCCCACCAAGGCAGGGTGGCCGGAAAAAGAAAAACTTTCATCATCATTCACTCCATCACTGTCTTGCCAGAAGGGTGCTTTACACTACATTTATAAAACTGCAACATTAACACCCCTCCTTCAGAATGTAGACACTGTACTTCCCATCTCCAGGATTCAAGTCCGACCTGCCGGTTTCCCTGAATCCCTTCATAAATGTTACTTTGCTCACACTCCAACAGCACGTCAAGTATTAAAAACCATTTGTCTCCATTCACTCCTATCAAATACGCTCACGCACACTTGCTGAAAGTCTTAGCCCCTCACACACAAAACTTCCTTTACCCCCTCCCTCCAACCTTTTCTAGGTCGACCCCTACCCTGCCTTCCCTCCGCTACAGATTTATACACTCGAAGTTATTCTGCTTTGTTCCATTCTCTCTACTTGTCCGAACCACCTCAACAACCCCTCCTCAGCCCTCTGGACAATAGTTTTGGTAATCCCACACCTCCTAGTTTCCAAACTACGAATTCTCTGCATTATATTCACACCACACATTGCCCTCAGACATGACATCTCCAACCGCCTCCTCGCTGCAGCATTTACAACCCAAGCTTCACACCCATATAAGAGTGTTGGTACCACTATACTTTCATACATTCCCTTTCTTTGCCTCCATAGATAATGTTTTTTGTCTCCACATATACCTCAATGCACCATTCACCTTTTTTCCTTCATCAATTCTATGGTTAACCTCATCCTTCATAAATCCATCCGCTGACACGTCAACTCCCAAATATTTGAAAACATTCACTTCTTCCATACTCCTCTCCAATTTGGTATCCAATTCTTCTTTATCTAAATCATTTGACACCCTCATCACCTTACTCTTTTCTATGTTCACTTTCAACTTTCTACCTTTACACACTCTCCCAAACTCGTCCACTAACCTTTGCAATTTTTCTTTAGAATCTCCCATAAGCAAAGTATCATCAGCAAAAAGTAACTGTGTCAACTCCCATTTTGTATTTGATTCCCCATAATTTAATCCCACCCCTCTCCCCACCCTAGCATTTACTTCTTTTACAACCCCATCTATAAATATATTAAACAACAATGGTGACATTATACATCCCTGTCGAAGACCTACTTTTACCGGGAAGTATTCTCCCTCTCTTCTACACACCCTACCTGAGGCTCACTATCTTCATAAAAAGTTTACAGCATTTAGTTACTTACTACCTATTCCATATACTTGCAACATCTGCCACTTTGCTCTCCTATCCACTCTATCATATGCCTTTTCTAAATCCATAAATGCTATAATATATATATATATATATATATATATATATATATATATATATATATATATATATATATATATATATATATATATATATATATATATATTTATTATCACACTGGCCGATTCCCACCAAGGCAGGGTAGCCCGAAAAAGAAAAACTTTCACCATCATTCACTCCATATACTGTCTTGCCAGAAGGGTGCTTTACACTACAGTTTTTAAACTGCAACATTAACACCCCTCCTTCAGAGTGCAGGCACTGTACTTCCCATCTCCAGGACTCAAGTCCGGCCTGCCGGTTTCCCTGAACCCCCTCATAAATGTTACTTTGCTCACACTCCAACAGCACGTCAAGTATTAAAAACCATTTGTCTCCATTCACTCCTATCAAACACGCTCACGCATGCCTGCTGGAAGTCCAAGCCCCTCACACACAAAACTTCCTTTACCCCCTCCCTCCAACCTTTTCTAGGTCGACCCCTACCCTGCCTTCCCTCCGCTACAGATTTATACACTCGAAGTTATTCTGCTTTGTTCCATTCTCTCTACTTGTCCGAACCACCTCAACAACCCTTCCTCAGCCCTCTGGACAACAGTTTTGGTAATCCCGCACCTCCTCCTAACTTCCAAACTACGAATTCTCTGCATTATATTCACACCACACATTGCTCTCAGACATGACATCTCCACTGCCTCCAGCCTTCTCCTCGCTGCAACATTCATCACCCATGCTTCACACCCATATAAGAGCATTGGTAAAACTATACTCTCATACATTCCCCTCTTTGCCTCCAAGGACAAAGTTCTTTGTCTCCACAGACTCCTAAGTGCACCACTCACCCTTTTCCCCTCATCAATTCTATGATTCACCTCATCTTTCATAGACCCATCCGCTGACACGTCCACTCCCAAAAATCTGAATACATTCACCTCCTCCATACCCTCTCCCTCCAATCTGATATCCAATCTTTCATCACCTAATCTTTTTGTTATCCTCATAACCTTACCCTTTCCTGTATTCACTTTTAATTTTCTTCTTTTGCATACCCTACCAAATTCATCCACCAATCTCTGCAACTTCTCTTCAGAATCTCCAAAGAGCACAGTGTCATCAGCAAAGAGCAACTGTGACAACTCCCACTTTATATGTGATTCTTTATCTTTTAACTCCACGCCTCTTGCCAAGACCCTCGCATTTACTTCTCTTACAACCCCATCTATAAATATATTAAACAACCACGGTGACATCACACATCCTTGTCTAAGGCCTACTTTTACTGGGAAATAATTTCCCTCTTTCCTACATACTCTAACTTGAGCCTCACTATCCTCGTAAAAACTCTTCACTGCTTTCAGTAACCTACCTCCTACACCATACACCTGCAACATCTGCCACATTGCCCCCCTATCCACCCTGTCATACGCCTTTTCCAAATCCATAAATGCCACAAAGACCTCTTTAGCCTTATCTAAATACTGTTCACTTATGTGTTTCACTGTAAACACCTGGTCCACACACCCCCTACCTTTCCTAAAGCCTCCTTGTTCATCTGCTATCCTATTTTCCGTCTTACTCTTAATTCTTTCAATAATAACTACCATACACTTTACCAGGTACACTCAACAAACTTATCCCCCTATAATTTTTGCACTCTCTTTTGGGACCCCCTTTGCTTTGATACAAAGGAACTATGCATGCTCTCTGCCAATCCCTAGGTACCTTACCCTCTTCCATACATTTATTAAATTATTGCACCAACCTCTCCAAAACTATATCCCCACCTGCTTTTAACATTTCTATCTTTATCCCATTAATCCCGGCTGCCTTACCCCCTTTCATTTTACCTACTGCCTCACGAACTTCCCCCACACTCACAACTGGCTCTTCCTCACTCCTACAAGATGTTATTCCTCCTTGCCCTATACACGAAATCACAGCTTCCCTATCTTCATCAACATTTAACAATTCCTCAAAATATTCCTCCATCTTCCCAATACCTCTAACTCTCCATTTAATAACTCTCCTCTCCTATTTTTAACTGACAAATCCATTTGTTCTCTAGGCTTCCTTAACTTGTTAATCTCACTCCAAAACTTTTTCTTATTTTCAACAAAATTTGCTGATAACATCTCACCCACTCTCTCATTTGCTCTCTTTTTACATTGCTTCACCACTCTCTTAACCTCTCTCTTTTTCTCCATATACTCTTCCCTCCTTGCATCACTTCTACTTTGTAAAAACTTCTCATATGCTAACTTTTCTCCCCTTACTACTCTCTTTACATCATCATTCCACCAATCGCTCCTCTTCCCTCCTGCACCCACCTTCCTGTAACCTCTAGCTATATATATATATATATATATATATATTATATCTATTAATATATATACTACATATACATTATAATACATATTTTACACACCCTCAGGGGTTTTTGGTATTATCTTTCTATTTTATACTTGTTATTTCTCTATGGCCTGGTGGTTAACGAATTCTTCCACCGTAGCCTGGGTTGTTCAGAGAAATAAAACCCTGGAGCAGGGTTTCTTTCACCTGTTATATGTACCACATGTAAAATGGGAAACTTTTTCGTTTTTCGCTTTTGGGGCCCCACCTGGGCCCCGGTATACGGCCGGTGTGTTGACAGGAAACTATATATAATATAGTATATGATCTAAATGTTGTATTCTAGCATATTTCAAAACATGATAATGTGGCAGTTTGGAGGAAATGTGTTGTATGATGATAACGTATTAGCTCTTGTGGGGATTTTCCCCTTCTTCACACCGATGGGTCGTGGGTACGATTCCCAGTCCAAAGTAAAAACATTGGAGTGTTTCTTTCCACCTGTTGTCTATGTTCCCCATCAGTAAAATGGGTACCTGGGTGTTAGTCGACTGGTGTGGGTCGCATCCTGGGACACTGACCTAAGAGGCCTGGTCACAGACCGGGCCGCGGGGGCGTTGACCCCCGGAACTCTCTCCAGGTAAACTCCAGGTATATGCTTCTAAAGTGTTGTATTCTGAGCACCTCTGCAAAAGCAGTGATAATGTGTGAGTGTGGTGAAAGTGTTGAATGATGATGAAAGTATTTTCTTTTTGGGGATTTTCTTTCTTTTTTGGGTCACCCTTCCTCGGTGGGAGACGACCGACTTGTTGAAAAAAAAAATATATATATAGCTAGAGGTGTCTATCAATATATGAAAATATATTCATAGAAGTGTATATCTCTTAGTGTACATATACACCGGGAGTTTAATCAATTACCTATATTTATATTTTAAATATTCTTGATGTTAGTGTGCCTAAATGACCAACTGCAGTTCCTTGTCTCAAGCCAAACTAACACATTTCTTATAAGTACGAGTACATATGAGTAGACACACAGAGGTGAGTACACAGAAGTACGCAAACACAGAAATAAGTATATGAGAGTGCACACGAGTATACAAAGCAGAGCTTGGAGTACAGGAGACAGGCACACTACATGAGTACTATGCAACGCAGCGGTGCGGATGCTTGGCCTTTACATGTTAATCTTGTGGTGACGTCAGTGCACCCGGCGAGCCAGGGTACATCAACTGACGTCCAACACTTCACCCAGAGAACCAGGGTACATCAACTGACGTCCAATACTTCACCCAGAGAACCAGGGTATATCAACTGACGTCCAACACTTCACCCAAAGAGCCAGGGTACATCAGCTGATGTTCAAAGTCATTCCAGAAGCCCAGCTCATTGTTGTTAAAAAAAATTACACATCTACCTGAATTGAGAGACGTGAAAAAATATTACCTCCATCCTAAGGCTAGTGAGTCTTGGTGTCTAGTATTATTTTACCTTACCTGGAGTTTACCTGGAGAGAGTTCCGGGGGTCAACGCCCCCGCGGCCCGGTCTGTTACCAGGCCTCCTTTTGGATCAGCGCCTGATCAACCAGGCTGTTGCTGCTGGCTGCACGCAAACCAACGTACGAGCCACAGCCCGGCTGATCAGGAACTGACTTTAGGTGCTTGTCCAGTGCCAGCTTGAAGACTGCCAGGGGTCTGTTGGTAATCCCCCTTATGTGTGCTGGGAGGCAGTTGAACAGTCTCGGGCCCCTGACACTTATTGTATGGTCTCTTAACGTGCTAGTGACACCCCTGCTTTTCATTGGGGGGATGTTGCATCGTCTGCCAAGTCTTTTGTTTTCGTAGTGAGTGATTTTCGTGTGCAAGTTCGGTACTAGTCCCTCTAGGATTTTCCAGGTGTATATAATCATGTATCTCTCCCTCCTGCGTTCCAGGGAATACAGGTTTAGGAACCACTTAATGCATCATTTTTCCTTGATGCTGATGAGGGGCTCCTAATCCAAGGAATTGGATTACCTTCCCTTGATTGGATCGTATTTGAATGCTTCCCATTCCACAGGAGCTCTATGGCTCATACGGATTTAGCAAACTCATCTGATTAAAATATAACAATTGTGAACGACATCAATCTTCAGTGAATGATGCATCGTATGAAATGGATGGAATGTTCCATGGGTTGAGGCTATGTAGACACAAATTCTGTTTTTATGTAAATGATTTAGAAAACCGAGCAGTTGATGAACGAGACACTTGTACAACACTCCGGTATCTTACATCGTTCTTCTCTACTGAACTGATGAAGCCACTGACTGGTGAAACGTTTCCACAATAAAGATACCCAAAAATTGTTGGATTCTGTGCAATAACTGGAAAACACATGTAGTCAGTTTTAAACTTCTAGTGCTGAAGTATTTTTTCTCAAAGGAAACAATCTCTTAATGTTAGGTTATGCAAGTTATGTCTCACTTTTACTATATATACAGTCAAACTAGTTTCTGTGAAGTAACTGGAGAATTTATTTTCTGATCAGAAATAAGTCACAGTGATTGAATTTATCTGATTATCCTAGCTTAAATCAGCTAAATTTTTATGTGTCTATGACATGTGCCCTCTCAAAACCATTGTTAAATATTTATGTTATGTACACTTAAAAAACTTATCTATTCAATTATTGTACTTACTTTCTTAAAAGCTGGTCAGACCTTAAGAAAAGTTTAGACTGATTTTGGCCTGAGTAGGTCCTAATCTGCTTGTGTAGAAGAAAAATGGAAAAATTAATTTTTTTTTCATACGACAATTTCTTAGTATCGCATCCCTTCCATGCTACTAACTGATAGTGAAACCATGATTCACGATATCGTAATAACACGATTGCAAACAAACCACGGAACGGGCGGGGATTGAACCCATGGCAACTGGCCTGGAGTTTTAGGACTCACCATGGGTTCAATCCCCGCCTGTTCCGTGGTTTGATAGTGCAATGTCTGAGCGGCTTCAGGTTTAATGTGCTTGCGTATTTTATGACACTGGTCTCCTTGAAAAGTTTGAATTAGATTTGGAATGCATATGTCTTAATTTACCCTTTTATTCAAGAAATTTGAATATTAAGTTTTCATATGATGATTTATGAATACTTCTTCTGATTCCCTTTAAATCTTGAATGGTAACATTTAACTGCATTATCAACTTAAGCCGCATTCTGTACTGTTCCAATCACGTGCATTGAGGCACAAGGGCCTGGGGGTTATGGAATACGGTGATACCTTTCTCGGATAGCATAGCAACAGACAATAAATTTAGTTTTACCACATTTTAGCCACAATGGAGTTTTATTAAGTGCTTGATAAAGCTTTATTGTGGCTGAACATTGGTAATATAAACGTTCATCCTGTTAAAGTTGGTTGTTTAATGGGGTTTAAATTTAGCCTATCAACTACACGAGGGCCAATGAAATTGCATGTCACCTGTTCACCAACAGGATTAAAATCTCATCATATATACACTGAGATATACTCACTCCAGGTGTATATATGCTTACACCTCTAGGTGGATATGCCTGCTGCTTACAGTGTCGTTAACTTGCAATTTATAGATTTATAGATTCAGCTACCAACTTTTCCTGTTATTCCATTATCACGCATTTTGTGCGCTATTGAAGATTGAGACACTTATGCAGCATATGGGAATCTTTATTCGGGAAACGTTTCGCCACACAGTGGCTTCATCAGTCCAATACAAAGAGGAAGGCGTAAGGAGAGGAGGAGTATGAGGTAATCAGTCCCTCAGCCTGGAGTCGATGTGTTCAGTCCATCAATCTTGTAGAATGTACAGCATAGGGCCGTAGACGTAGACACTACAGCATCATGGGATCTTGTTACAAAGAATTCTTCAACACTTGTTCAACCTTTGGACGAAGACCTACTTCGACTAGTGGATGGTACCACTATGACCCCGCCTCCGCCTGCTTCACCTCACCTCACTACAGTATATAAGCCACGTCTACGGCCCTATGCTGTACATTCTACAAGATTGATGGACTGAACACAACAACTCCAGGCTGAGGGACTGATTACCTCATACTCCTCCTCTCCTTACGCCTTCCTCTTTGTATTGGACTGATGAAGCCACTGTGTGGCGAAACGTTTCCTGAATAAAGATTCCCATATGCTGCATAAGTGTCTCAATCTTCAACTTGTCGGTTTCTCAAACCATTCATCACAACTGTGCGCTATTACACCATGGTCACACTACAGCATCCAGGACCTTGTCATAGTAGTCCAGTAGCTGGGACACGCAGGAGCGACCTGCTCTAAACCAGTGTTGCCCTGGGTTGTGTAATTGATGGGTATCTAGGTGGTTGGTGATCTTGCTTCTTAGAACCCTTTCAAAGATTTTTATGATATAGGATGCTAGTGCTATCGGTCTGTAGTTCTTTGCAACTGCTTTACTGCCACCTTTGTGGAGTGGGGCAATGTCTGTTGTTTTTAGCGAGTATGGGATGACCCCTGTGTCCATGCTCCCTCTCCATAGAATGCTGAAGGCACGTGACAGGGGCTTCTTGCAGTTCTTGATGAACACGAAGTTCCATGAGTCTGGGGCTGGGGCAGAGTACACACCAATTCCTCTTATTTTGTTCTACCCTTTCTGAATGTCCAAACCACCTCTTCAGCCCACTGGATAATACTTTTAGTAACCCTGCACCTCCTAATCTCCAAACTAAGAATTCTCTGTAAAATATTAACACCACACATTGCCCTCAGACACATCTCCACTGCCTCCAGCTGCCTCATAGCTGTAACATTCACATTAGGAAGCATTAAATCTGTAGGAAGTAATCAGGTTTGATCAGAAGAGATGCAAAGCTCCAATTCCTTGAATCGAGAGCTCTTCACCTGCATTAAGGCAACCCTTGAAATAAGAATATCAAAAATACATAAACAAGGCAGGTTGGTCACGTAATGAAATCCTGCAAGTCACGATCGATTCTCAAAAAAATAAGCTTAAAAAATAGGATATGTTGTTGTTTAAAAAAAAAAAAAAAAGGCATATGAGTAACCAGAATAAAAGCAGAATACACATGATATACTGACTTGTGGGAAACCTAACATTAGTTGCGTAAAATTGAGGACGTCCTGCTGGTGCAGGTGTCTGAGAATACCACGAAACATTGACAAGTATAACTCCCACTATATGCACACCTCGAAGTGCAGAGTTGTCGGTTTATGTATACCCACAGTTGCGTATATCTGTTTATACACTGATAAATTAGTATCTCAGTATATAATGTTCATACACGGAGAACTATCAGTTTATATACACTGAGAGATGGTGTGGTGGTGTATCTTAGTGTATACATAACGAGAGGTGTGTCTGTATATACGCGGAGAAGTGTTTATCCCTCATATATATATATATATATATACTATATATATATATATATCATATATATATATATATATATATATATATATATATATATATATAGGGAAGTACCACCTCTATAGCTGGAATGGGGACCCTCATCCTCAGAGGAGAAAACAATAAACGTACCTCAGAGAAAACTCAAGGTTCTCCCCGGAGCTGTTTGATATTTTCTTCTCCTACCACCCCTATATATTTTTTTATTCTATGTGAACATTTATTAATAAACAAAATACATTTACAGAAAAAAACATAAACATGAATACAATGGCACAATGTATCAAAGATGATGAATTTCCTCCAGCTCCTCCGAGGCTGGACGTGAGCCAAGTATGCAGCAAGCATTTCCCCTCTGGATGGCGACGCTGAAGCGCTGGAACATGAAAGTGGCTGCCCTTGGGTCCCTGGTGGTGTCGATGAGTCTGGAACCCAATTCTTTAAGGAAACATGTGGCATTTTTTTCCCCATGATCCCAAGGTCTCTGATCCCACTGGGACAAATTGATACTGTTGGCTAATGTCCCTGTACTTGCTTATCTTGTACTCCTCCCTGTGGTCAGCAGCTCCTCTCTGTCGCCCCACACTGTGATGGATATAGGTGTCAGCCAGTGTGGACACACAGGTATAGTCCCATGCTAAGAGCTTGCCATTCTTCCAAGGATAGATGGTGATCCCGTCGGGGCGGTTTGCTGGGTTGTGGGTATTGTTTGCTGCAAGTGATCGTGGCTCCCTCTCGGCAGGGCATCCAGCTGTAGCAAGGGTTCTCTTAATGATGTCGTTGACCTCATTGTGTCTTCCATGCCAGCCCTAGAATTTGGAACAGTTAAGACCATGTAGACCGTATTGGTCTGCTTGCACTTCGCCGCAAATACACATATATTCTGTGTGAATTGGGGCAGCAAGGCGCAGAGCCACTGCAATACGGAGGGTCTTAGGGTCGAGTCGCGTTCCCATTGCCGATATGGGAACTGTTTGGAGGAAGTCCCCGGAGTGAGGTGCACTCACAGCCTGGAGACAGGCAATCTCCCTATCTGATGTTGCAGCCCTGAGCATGTTGGCAAGCACCTTTTCAGCAATTGGGCTATCCCAGCTTGACTGTTTGTGAGCCAGTGCTGCTGCACTAGGGTTTGGTGCTGGAGCAGCAAGAGTCTCCCATTCGGTGATGGCACTGACATAGCTAGGGTCTTCTATTCCTGCTGAGTCACTGAGGGTGTCAGGAAGAATTTGTCTTATCAACTCGTTTGATGCAATATATATATATAAATATAATATATATAATATATATATATATATATATATATAATATATATATAATATATATATATATATATATATATATTACTGATTTTTATTATAATATTTATATTAAAGATTAAAATCTTGACTGATGTACAAAAAAATATATGCAGCCTTACTGCCCTCGTGTAGCAGATGGGCTTTAAACCTAACAAAACAAACCAAGTGGAAGGTGACACCAGCAGCTAGGATGAGAGGAAGCAGCAGCCCAGCCCTCACCTCCCCTTCCTGTAATGCTGCACACATTCACCACCATTATGGTACTGGTCCTGGGGCACACCAGTTTTATGCCACAAGTGATAAGCGTACAAATTCTAACGTTGCCGCTCTTGTCCAGACGCCCTACTGCCAGGCGTGTTTTGTTTATGGTCATAACTATGTTTTATATGCTAATGTAACACGAATAAAAAAAAAAATTCCTAATTGCAGATAAAGTTCAGAAACTGGCGCTTGGTACCGAGTATGAAAGCGTAGATTGGTTGGTTGGTTAATGGTGCTTAAAAGTCTATGGATTATTCAAAGGATTCATTTTCATGCTATCTATTCACCACCAGACAAGAATAACAGTAATTAAAGTAAAATGTCGGCGTAAAATGTCGCTTCCCTGTGCACGAGGCTAGGTTGTGAATGTAATATATGGTATACAATACGGACAAGTTGATAAGACACATGTGTAGCTGTTAGGTATGTTTATTCCGAAACGTTTCGCTTACACAGGCTTTTTTCAGTCGAATATAGAGGAGGCAGCAGCAGTGGAGATGAAAAGATGATGTAATCAGTCCATCATCCCTTGAAGACGTAGTTCTGAGGTAGTCAGTCCTTCACCCTGGAGAAGAGTTCTGCCCCGTTGTCTGGAACAATGTGAAGCTCAATATTGTTGTTTTATTCGTCAGGAGACAGGACAAGTGTCTCCTGACACGGGTGGTAATCATACAGATGACCCGTAATGAAGCTGAAGAATCAGAATGGAGACATATACTACCAAACGTGAGACGCAGGCTGTCTTGGTTGCCTAGCGAGCAGCCAGTGTTGCCTCCTGCTGCCTCCCTCCTTGCATGAACACCTCCACAACGAGGACACAAACAAACTTATTACCCGCATGAGTCACCGGGACCCGAGAAGACATTTCTCCTGCATTAAGATATGCAGTGCAGACCAACTCCTTACATGGGTTTACATGTAGCCATAACAAGCATGGCAGGGCAGTGTTGTATCAGACGAATGCAAACACGCAGCACGTACACACTCACCTACGCGCCGCACAACGCACACACACAATAAACTGGAAAAAGTGAAAATGAACTAAAAGAACACCCCAACAACATTAGAGAGCAGAAGGACCAGAGGAGACATGATAATGAAGCACAAAATAATGAGAGGCATTAATAGGGAGGACTGGGAGAGGCTTTTTGAGAGGCGGGAAACAAGAGCACAGCTGGAATTAAAAACACAGATGAGTCTCAGGGATGTCAGGAAGTGTTTCTTTAGCACCAGAGTGGTCAGGAAGTGGAATGATCCGAACAGCGAAGTGGTTGAAGCAGGATCCATATAAAGCTTTAAGAACATGCTAGAGCTCATTAAGCTAGAACGGATCCATAAACAGTCAGTTTTTAAGAGGCAAAGCCAGAGACTGACATTCAACCTCTGCAACCAGAAATAGTTGAATACGCACGCACATATAATAGCTTTTCGACATCTAAGTAAGTCATTAAAACTGCACACCATGTACGTTAGGCCAATACTGGAGTACGCAGTACCAGTAAGGAATCCACACCTGGAGAAAGTGCAGAAGTTTGTAACAAAACTAGTACCGAAGCTATGGGGTATGTCCTCAACCTGATGACACTGGAGGACAGAAGGAATAGGGGGATATGATAATGACGTACAAAATGCCGAGATGAACTGACAAGGTGAACAGGGATAGAAAGTTAGAGATGGGAAATAGGAACAAGAGGACACAACTGGAAGCTGGAAATTCAAATGAGTCATAGGGATGCTAGGAAGTATTCCTTCAGCCTTGGAGTTGTCAGGAAGCGGAACAATATGGAGAATGAGCACACACACCAGACGAGAAGCCGAGCATCAGTTTAAGAATGACACAGGGAAAAAACCTAAATCAGAGCCGAAACTGTTACACATAACATACAGAAGACGATGACTGTAGAAGATCAAGTAATAAGGCTGAAGAGGGAGGGGGGGGGGGTAACTCACAGAAGACGGTAGATAAGTTTGCATGGAATTAAGCAAAAGATTTAAGGAGGTATTAACTAAGGAAATGGGTGGTAGCAGAATACAGGTTTTAAGGGGTTAATTAGCATACATTGGACAGAAATCATGTATCAAAGAAAAAAGTAATGACTTTACTAAAAGAGTTAGATATATCGAAAATCATTGGACCTGACGATATATCACCAGGAAAACTGAGAGAAGCCGAAGAACTGTGTGAACCTATAGCAATGACCTACATGTGCTTGGAAATAAGAAACGTACCAGACATGTAAAACTGCAAATGTGATCCCAATATACAAGCTGGGGGACAGACATGAGGCACAAAATTACAAGTCAGTATCACTGACATGTACACTGTCCAAATTATTGGAAAATATAATCAGAAAAAGGGTAGCTGAACATCTAGCATGTATTTGGGGAAGGTAAGTTTTGCCTCACTAACCTACTCGAATCCTACGAAAAAATAACGGAAATCAAGCAAGAAAGACAAGTATGGAGTGACTGCATATTCTTGGACGGCAGGTAAATATATGACACTATACTCCACCAGACTGACTCACAAATCAGAGCACGTACGGATACAGGGTAAAGTCCTAGAGTGGATCAAGGAATACCTACGTTTCTTATTCTTAATACACGTAAAGGACCTGCCAGAGGGCACTGCCTCATATATCTCATTGCTTGAGATGACGTAAAACTAATGAGAACTATACTGTACAAACTGATGAAGACAGAGACAGGTTACAGGTAGACCTGGACAAACTGCAGGAATGGTCAAACAAGTGGTTACTGGAATTTAACTCTAGCAAGTGTAAGGTCATGAAAACTGCGGATGGAGAGAAGCGACCAGAGACGGAATACAGATTGAGAGGCGAGAAACTACAGATACTGCTCAAGGAGAAAGATCTTGGTGTGAACATTACACTCAACAAATCGCCAGAGGTACACATAAATCGAATAACATCTGTAGCATATACAGTGATAGCTAATTTTAGAATTGCCTTCAGAAACCTCAATAGTCTTTTAGGACCCTCTAACATATTCCAGGTCTATCATGGAGTATACAGCACCATCATGGAACCCTCACCTGATCAAGCATATACGAAAATTAGAAATGGTCCAAAGGTTTGCGACAAGACTAGTCCCAGAGTTGAGGGGAGTGAGCTATGAAGAAAGACTAAAGGAACTGAACCCGACACAT
>NC_069462.1:8560690-8579006 GCF_026875155.1 Cherax quadricarinatus
TTTTTGATGAACAATCGAAATTTATAAAGGTATAAGAGCTGAAGAGTTTGGGGACGCCTGGTCTAGGGCAATTAAGATAAATTTTTGGCTAAAAAGTACTGCAAGGAATTTGGAATTCCATGTATTGACAACGGGAATAATTATTATTGTGCCAGGGATAGGGTACGTCTTTGTGGTGCAGGGGTGAGAGCACTGGTCAATTCTTCGGAAGGAGTCATTGCTAAATTGTGTAATACTTTAAACTGGTCGATGCTATATTGTGCAAGACTTTGAACTAATAGAAGATAGAAGTAAGGGTGTGTGTAACACAAAGGGGTTACAGTAATAAGGATAAAGAGAAAAAATTGTCAAGATAGGTAAGCGTTCACAAAACAGGATGCCTTGTCAGATAGTTACTGATAAGAACAAAAAATTCGTTTAAATACTAAAAGAGACAGGGAGGGAAAGTGAGGCAAAAACTTCCTTAGTATTAATTATATAAATAGCCGGAATGCAGGAAATAAAATAGACGAACTAAGACAAACTGCGTGTGCATGAAATATAGATGTTGAAATAATTGAAACATGGTTCAGTCTGAATACTAGGACCATAAATGCTGAATGCCACATACAGGAGTAAAAATTATTCCATGTATATATATATATATATATATATATATATATATATATATCAAAAACTGCGACTAACCGAGGAATCGAACCCGTGTTGTTTTGGCCCGCCTCATGGTAAACGAAAATTATACGACACTCAAACCCACAGGACCACCCACTCCTACAGAGATCACGCACCCAGCAGAGCTAGGTGCTGTACTGTGATCTGTGGACATACGATGGTGTGGGTGCCTCAGAGCTAATTTCATTCTACTCCCCGTTTGGTGTACTAGCCTCCACAAGCAGTATATATCATATTGTAACCACGAACGAATGGTTTTTAATAAATAACAACACTGCGACTAGCCGAGGACTCGAACCCGTGTTGTGTTGGTCCGCCTCATGGTGAGCGAAAATCACACGACACACTAACCCACAGGACCACCTAATCCTACAAAGGTCACGCACCCAGCAGAGCTAGGTGTTGTACCATGATCTGAGGACATACGATGGTGTGGGTGCCTCAGAGAAAGGAGGGGTTCGAGTAACGGGATTGGTAACGGAAGGAGGTATGGACAAGGAAGTGAGGGAGGTAACGGAAGGAGGTATGGAGAAGGGAGTGAGGGAGTAATCTCCAGTAGTCGGGAGAACTGGTAGAAAAACCACACAAGAACATACGAACAAAGGAACGCTGCAAAAGGCCTACTGGCCCACGCTCGAAAGGTGTGAATCACACACACCCACACCCACGTATGTACCCATCCAACCTATATTTTAAGGTACCCAAAGTTCTTGCCTCAGTAATATTACGTGGGAGTCTGTTCCACGTCTCTACAACAGTCCTTCAGTATTTCCATTCTAAATCTAAATTTTTCCAACTTGAATGCATTGCTGCGAGTTCTACCTTAGATATTTTCAAAATGCTGTTTATATACCCTTTATTAGGTATTCCCGAAGGGGAACTTAAGTGGTTGCTTGATTTTTTCTTGTTTTTCTTCCTCCAACTTCATTTTCTTCATTTTGCTGATAACTTTAGAAGGCCTTTTATAATTGGTTTCAAAATATCAGTATTTCTGCACTGTCACTCAGGCCAGATTCTTCGAACAATTAGTGTGTAAGTGCCCTGTGACCAAAATTAGTGAAGTCATTTCCAGCATCCTGGAATGGTTCGGATAACTTCAAAATGTTTGAAGCTACATTTCAAACGTTCAAAAAAGGTGTCTCCTAATTCGACGACGGCAGATAGTGAAATCCAAGTGTGCAAATGTAGATTTGACCTTTCCGTTAAATAATTATACAGTTTACCTCTTCTGGACGACTTCAATATTTAATGGCTGATGCATCTTAAGACCAGGATAGTACCCATTAAGTTTTGTTTGTGCAAAGGCAGATTTGTCGGTATAATAAAATAGTTTAAAAACTTGGAATCATAAAATCCGTGCCATAACTAGAGAATGACTTATCTGATCGGCTTCAAATTTTCACCACTGGCGTGGTTTCGTGAACGCCAGGTTCATGCTGTTATTGGGTGGCCAACAGCTAAAGAGTTTCTTCTGACTGGCTTAAAAATATTAATGATGTATTCTATAAGAAAGATGATATTCCATAAGTTAAGTCTGTGAAGCTGCAAATTTGAAATACTGAAATTGTTAAAAAACATGAAATCGTTGAAATCAGATCAATTACTGGAGAATGCCTTTTCTGATCGACTTCAAACTTTCACTGTTTGTGGACTTCGTTAAAAGGAAGCTTGGCGGTCATTTTGAGCCGTGTAAATTTCAGTTTGCCAGTTTCCTGTGTAATAACTATAGAGTGCATCTTCTGATTGGCTTCAAACTCTAAACAATGGTGTACCTTAATTGTATTGATTTTGGGCTTTGTGTGTGCCGTTTGGCATTTTGTTTTAAAACCAATTTTATCAAATTGGATTCTCTTAAAAATCAAATCAAATATTTCTTATTGTAGGATTATAGAGAATTTGATATAGGTTATAAATGAGAAAAAAATGAAAAAAATCGCCTTTTAGTGTTTTTCTAAATTTATTGAGGATAGTCTTTCCTATTTTCGGAATATTTCTCGGCAACAATTTTCGTTTCTTTCTCCAAAATTCTCGTTTAAAACTCGAAGACGCCTTATTCGATCGGCTGGTGCCCTATCTAGAGTATGATTCATAAGACTATTTGCATGCATGGTGCACTATGTATAATGTTACATAGGGCGTTTCCAGCTTTTGTTTCCGTGTAACATCTGGAGAACACCTCTGATTGGCTTCAAAATTTCAACACTTTTATCATCCTTGGAAGATGGTTGGTATTGTTAATGGAGTGTGTAGGAGCCATTTTGACAATCTCGAGATGGTATAGTATTGTATCATATTGATTCTGGTGAAAGGCTCTTGATCCAAGGACTGTATTTATCCTCCTGTTAAATCGAAGTTGAATGCATCACATTACTCAGGCGCTCTGTGATGTATTTTGTGCAGTAACTGAAGAATGTCTCTTCTGGTAAGATGTATCTTCGTCGATGGAAGCCTTGCTTTGATTTTAGGTTGTGTAATTTTTAATATGCCAGTTTAACAATTGGTTTTCGTGAAATAACTGCCTCTTTTAATCAGAAATAAATCACAGTATTTGGCTTTTTATAGAAGAAAATGACAACATTGAAATACTGGTAATTTATAGTTCATATTCCAACTGGCTTCAAGCTGTGCTGGTATATTTTAGGATATTAATTTCTCTGAGATAAGAGAATTTGTCTTTATTATGGCGTCAGAGTTGGTGTTTCTTAATGGAAGATGTTAATTAGTTTAGGACTGTGTATGGCCTAATTTGTCGTTATTATTAAAAAAAATGGGATTACCTTTCCCTGATCACGCAGCGATCGAAACGCATAGAGTTTATTCCTGTTATTCAGGTGTATATATCGTCATCCTTCTCTGTGTATTTTCGAGCACAGTTGTGTCCATCCTGTAATATGGAGACCAAAACTGAGCAACATAATCTAAATGAGGCATAACCAGAGATATATAAAGTTCCAACCTTAGACTTTATATCTTAGACAATCATTTAAGGCCCAGAATTCTATTTGCTTATTGCCAGCATGCACTGTTACCTTTAAATTTCTGCTAACCCGAACTCCTAATTTTTTTTATCGCATTAACTTTGACTGAGAGCTACATTATTTAGCTAGTAATTAATTTCTTTTCCTATGATTAGAACTTTACACTTGTCTGCATTGAACTGCATCTGCCACTTCAACTACAAGCTCAACCTATGCAGGTCATCCTTTACCTTTTGAGTGTCCTTATCACAAATTATTTGATGGCTTATCTTAGTGTCATTGGCAAATTTACTTATGTTGCTCTTCCCTCATCAACGTCGTTTGTTAATTGTGAACCAAAGTGCAAACACTGACCCCTGTAGCACACCTCTCGTAACGGGTTATCATTCTGATTTCTATCCATTAATGCAAACTTTTTGTTTCCTGATTATCAGTCACCCATGCCTCGCTACTTTCTTAACCAGTCTCCTGTGCAGAACATTATTTAAAGCCTTACTAAAGTCCATGTGTACAATATCGTATTCTTTATTTTCGTCTAGGACATTACGAAATTTTACTCACAGTGAAAACGGTTAGTAAATTTGTTAAGGCGAGAACGCCCCTTTTTAAGAGTGTGTTGAGATTCATTGATCAAATTACATCTTTACAGGTGGTTTCTAATTGCATCAACAGTTACTGAGTCCGGTAACTTTCCCACAATTCAGATAAGGCTGATTGGTCTATAATTTGAAGCTAAGGATCTATCTCCTACTTTGTAAATGGGTGTCACTTTTTTTTTTTCATTTTCCATTTATCAAGTACGATACTTGTTTTAGGTAGTGATTTATTGAATAGACGCTAATGATTTGCTAAGCTCATCCACAGATGGAGACATCCTTGCAATGGAGCAGCCAAGATTTCAATCTATCAAACTGTTTTTCAAAACATGATTTTCAGTTTGTATGTGAAGTTTCTTGAACTATTGCACTGGTCAGTATAACGCAATTAGCCGTTCATTAAAAAAAATAACAAAATATTTCCGTCTAGGGTTGTTTACCTTCCATCCTTCAGGTGGTTGCACGATCGTGTCTGATAAACCCTTGCTGGAATGCTTGACGATCTCCTCATTTCCCCACTAAAGTTTCCCAGCTTAGGCTGACGGATTTCAACACCTTGTCTGAGCCCCATCCTGCGTTATGGAATATGGCAGGGAAAATATAGGTTTTGTTCCCAATGTGTAATTTTCCTATATCCAATTTTGTTTTAAAAAATTCATTCTTGTACCAAGCTCACAACTTCTTCATATTCCATGCAACACAACCAGAGGAATAACACTACTTGTCACTGACAACTCAGAGATGATACTATTATTTCTTAATATATGGTAAACTCCCTCTATAATTAGTGCATTAAATATTGTGCACTACGATCCTTACCGAAAATTCACGAGATGTGTTTCACATAATTTCATTTAATTTTAATTTTGATTAGCTGTGCCGATGGTCTTGGCGTCTCTGCTAGGAAGATGGCTTGATCCCAATGTTGAGCTTCAGATCCAAGGGAAAGCATTCATTCTGATTGCCTCCGTAGGTGCTGTATGACCCCTACTGGTTTAGCCCTCGTGAATGTAATACTAAAATAATAACTAATAATAAAATTATTAATTGTAATAATTAGCTGGAGTACTGTAATGCCTATGTGGAAATTTTTTACATAATTTTGTAAATGTAAAACATATAAATGAATATAATAATTGTGTATTAAAATGTGATGCTATTTGGACCCTTTGAGAAATTTTGAGTAAGGGGGAGGAGATGCCATAGTGAATTTAATGTGTGAACACTGGACTGAATTGTGCAGTGTAATCAGGCGTTCTCGAAGGTCAGTTGGTGTATATCGGCCTTAATCCATAATTTAGAAATTACTGACACGTTCCTGCTGAAGAATTGGGATAGTGTGCAAAACCCCTTACAATTCAACCTGGACTTCATTGAATCCTTGCCAACAAGACACCTTAAATAAGTGACGCTTGACCGTAATGTACAGTAGTTTTTGCGTTGGCCATCGTAAATCCTAGCTGTAGAGGTAGTGTTAGGGTGTTTCCATAAAATAATTATGATCCGGTAATTAAATGGTAAGTGTTAATTCGAATTTCTTTTGTGTACCCAGCAAGCCTAATCATATACAGTCCACATTGTTTTATAATTTACCATTATTGGTATTAATGTTTAATATTGTAATTATTAATTTAATGTCAGGTTTAGCTTTTTTGTGAGAGTGGTGAAGAAGTGGGCATTGAAGGAGTTACACTTCGGCGACCTACTGTGACTTAAGTCCCACTTATCTCGCCCAAATTAGTTGCCTGTAGTAATTCAGGTAATACCCTGTAAATATGCAGGTAATTTACTCACATAATGATGGTGAGAAGCTAGGATGTATTAAGTATAGTTGACAGTAACCCCTAATTGACTTCAAGAGGGAACTGATCAGGCCTTCACTCAGAATACCTGGTCTGGGACAGGGCCGTGGGGGCGATGACTATCATAAATTTACACCATATATACCCAGGGAGGCACCATCTTCAGAATTTGTTCTCACACTGACCGCTACTATCCTGTTATCACTTTATGTATATAATAGAGTAAAACCAAGGGAAACCGAAATCAGACCTGTGCAAATTCTATGCTTTAGGTATCTGCAGGCATGGAATATCTGAAAAAAAAACAGATGGGACGTGCAACTTTAACTACACCAGAAAATGCTGTGCCTATATGACAAAAAGCTTTTCCACCCTGAAATGTGTCATTAATTCAGTTTAGGAAAGACAGTGTTATAACTTATATTGGTCATGCACACCACCTAAAGGGGACAAGAATATACAGAACATCCAGACCATGGGAAAACCTGGGTAGCCACAACCACTCCAGAGAGAGTTTGTTATAGCGCCAGGAAGGAAAAAAAGCTGGCAGAAAATAACAGAAATCGTTCACCAACTCCGATCATTTCTGGAGTGGAATCACAGTCAATGGTCTCCATTCCAAAACAACAGATATTAGTGACAAGAAAAAAAAAGACCTCCCCCCATACCACCAATACGACGACATTCATTTTTGCAAATATACAGGGTCTAAAGCCAGCAACCTCTTCAAGGAGGGCTCCTTGCCGCGGTGAAGAGGCTCTTGGTCTGAGGAATTAGACCTTTTGGTTTCCTTCCTCAGACTGAACCTAATTAACCCCCAATCCCCCCCTTCCCTATCCTATCCTCCAGGTGAAATTGCTGACCTAGAAAATGTACAGAGAACCTTCACGGCACACAAAACTGATAAAACACCTCAATTACTGGGAACGCTTGAAGTTCCTCAACCTGTACTCCCTAGAACGCAGGCGGGAGATACATGATTATATACACTTGGAAAATCCTAGAGGGATTAGTACCAAACTTGCACACGAAAATCACTCCCTATGAAAGCAGACTCGGCAGGCGATGCAACATTCACCCCCCCCCCCATGAAAAGTAGGGGCGCACTAGCACGATAAGAGACACAGTAAGTGTCAGTGGCCCAAGACTGTTCAACTGCCTCCCAGCATACATAAGGGGAATTACCAATAGACCCCTGGCTGTCTTCAAGCAGGCACTAGCCAAGCACCTAAAGTCAGTACCTGACCAGCCAGGCTGTGGTAACAGTAACAGCCTGGTTGATCAGGCCCTGTTCCACCGTGAGGCCTGGTCACAGAACGGGTCACGGGGGCGTTGACCCCCGAAATCCTCTTCAGGCATATTCCAGGTATACCACTGAACTTTTTGTTTCTTAATAGTCAGTATAGAAAATGAATTTGTAGCTCATATTGTTGAAAATTGAAAGTGAATACAGGAAAGAGTAAGGTTATGAGGATAACAAAAAGATTAGGTGATGAAAGATTGGATATCAGATTGGAGGGAGAGAGTATGGAGGAGGTGAATGTATTCAGATATTTGGGAGTGGACGTGTCAGCGGATGGGTCTATGAAAGATGAGGTGAATCATAGAATTGATGAGGGGAAAAGGGTGAGTGGTGCGCTTAGGAGTCTGTGGAGACAAAGAACTTTGTCCTTGGAGGCAAAGAGGGGAATGTATGAGAGTATAGTTTTACCAACGCTCTTATATGGTGTGAAGCATGGGTGATGAATGTTGCAGCGAGGAGAAGGCTGGAGGCAGTGGAGATGTCATGTCTGAGAGCAATGTGTGGTGTGAATATAATGCAGAGAATTCGTAGTTTGGAAGTTAGGAGGAGGTGCGGGATTACCAAAACTGTGTCCAGAGGGCTGAAGAAGGGTTGTTGAGGTGGTTCGGACATGTGGAGAGAATGGAGCGAAACAGAATAACTTCAAGAGTGTATCAGTCTGTAGTGGAAGGAAGGCGGGTAGGGGTCGGCCTAGGAAAGGTTGGAGGGAGGGGGTAAAGGAGGTTTTGTGTGCGAGGGGCTTGGACTTCCAGCAGGCATGCGTGAGCGTGTTTGATAGGAGTGAATGGAGACAAATGGATTTTAATACTTGACGTGCTGTTGGAGTGTGAGCAAAGTAACATTTATGAAGGGGTTCAGGGAAACCGGCAGGCCGGACTTGAGTCCTGGAGATGGGAAGTACAGTGCCTGCACTCTGAAGGAGGGGTGTTAATGTTGCAGTTTAAAAACTGTAGTGTAAAGCACCCTTCTAGCAAGACAGTGATGGAGTGAATGATGCTGAAAGTTTTTATTTTTCGGGCCACCCTGCCTTGGTGGGAATCGGCCAGTGTGATAATAAAAAAAAATTGTTGAATTAATTAGTGAGAGCAAAGGTAAATAAATATAGAGGATATAAAAAGTGTGCTGATAATATATGAATAAGACAGACTTGCAAAAATGGATTTAAGTTGGACACATTTATGTTTATAAAGGATTTAGGGAAGTATGGGTTTGGCAATAGAGTTGTAGATGAGTGGAACAAGTTCACAGGTAGCATCATTGACGAGAGAACGTTGAGTAACTTGAAATATAGGTTGAACGGATACTTAAGTAGTTGTGGGTAGGAATTGGGCTTACCGAGCATGGGCCAATAGGCCTACTACAATGTTCCCTCATTCTTATGCCCTAATGTTCTTAAGCTTTGGTACATTATATTAAAAAATAAGGATTTATTTTGACTTTGTTTATTTACTGGCGGCCATTTTGACTGAGTGTCCTGGATGTGGAGTTGTAACGGTTCAGTGCGCTTGACGTCATGTTCTATCTCACCTCTCAACATACTTCGTTCAGTCTCTGAAGAGCTAATTACTGAAATTATATGGTTCAGCTCTCTCTGTTTAAGTCTACAACGAACACTCTTGTGGTCAGCAACTAGAGGATGCATCATGAAAGAGGAATGGATAAGTGGACTACAAGTAGCAGGCAAAACAGGTTTAATGAGTGAGACGTTGAGCAAAGAAGTGGGCAAATCTTTGTTCCAGGTGCAGTACTTTACAAGGTCAGCCGTGGCGCCAGCTGCAGTACCAAGTGTACCGTGCAAGTTGCTGGCTCCCTGGTAGTTTCTTGTGCTTAACAAAAGTGGAAGCACCGCCACTTTGCAACTACAATAGATACATTGTAGGAGCGCATGATAACTATGTTTCCCCTGTTATATTCCATCACACATGATGAGTTTTACACATGAGGTGATGAAATCTGTCAGCCTGAGCTAGGAGACTTCAGTAAGGCTAATCGATTAAGATTAGGTCAAGCATACCACTAAGGGTTCAGTAGCTAAAAGAACCTTAAAAACAGCTCGCTCCAGCAGAGCTGGAGTTATTACTTGGGAATTACCATCTCAGGATGACCTATCCGGTCTATCCCATACACAGGTGAAAAATAATTCTTATGAAAATATCTCCATAAACAAAGAGCAGGACAATAAAAAATAAATATAGAAGAGTAAAAGAAAAAGGAAGCATATAATCGGACTACATTATATCTAAGAATGTCACTTGCTAACACTACCATACCACTGTAATGACGTACATCCAACTAGGTATATTTTATATGCCTAGTTGGATGAATACCTTTGAAAGATGAATCTCATTAAAGGATGAATCCTAGTGAAAGACGAAACCCATTGATGGATGATGGATGAATCCCGTTAAAATATGAATCTTATTGAAGGATGAATTCCATTGAATGATGCATCCCATTGAAAGATGAATCTCTTGAAGGGGGAGTGATGCCGTGAAGCTGGTGAAGGGTTCTTGGTCCTGGAAACTAGAGTTACCCTACCCTTCCTTGGATCAGATATAATTACCTTCCATTCCCTAGGCGCTGCATGACCCTTATGGATTTTGCGCTTCCCCGTGTTATTACCATGTTTTTGCGATATGGAAAAAATACCACAGTGAGAATAGGAAATAAAATCTGAGTGCTTTCGTGTGCTTACATATCTTCTTCTAAAGATGTGTGTGTAAGTACATGAAAGTGCTCAGTTTTATTTCCTATTTTCACTGGTATTTTTTATATTTGTAATCACGAGTTTTATTGTGATTTCTTCCACATGCATACATAAAACAATACAATACATGTTACAGTAGCCTTTCAAGATCAAAACTGTATATAAGAATATACTGATACGTGAAAAAGGGGAGAAGGGTAGTGGTGGTAGGTCCAGGGATAAGGGGTGGCCGGGTAGGTCCATCGAGGCTTATTAACTCTGTCTGCAATTTCAAAGTAGGCTAATAACGTACATTTCCACACCCGCCAGTTTACGTGATACATTAAAGTTACAGAGCAGACTACTGAGTGTGTGTGTGAGTGTAACCTTCCACCTCTTGCAACGTTTCCAAGGTCTTGGTCTCACCATGGTGGTAGCCTGGGGTTTGTTTACTTGCTTATTAATAACCAACATCTCGTATCATGATTATTTGTACTCTTAGACAATTATTTAAGGCATCATGAGTTAAACTATCAGCGTCACTTGTAGATTTGCTTCCTTCCCTAAGAAAACAGTAACTAAAGTTAGGCACAGTTTTGATATTCCAGTATTTTGTGCTCCAGACCAAACTTAGTCCTCTAACTTAATTTTGCTTAAATCTGCCTGGTATGAAAAAACTTAATTTGCATAGCGTGTTTTTAAATTTGCATAACATATTTAACTTTTCTTTGTGGGACTAACCTTCAGGTTATCTTAAAGGTTCTCGTGGCACTATCCTGGTCCAGTGAGGAGCAGTTACTGAGAGGCGAGACCACATTGGTAGTATTTTAGATTTTGCCCCAAGGGAGGCATTTACTGGGTAGCCTCACTCATCTATAAAGAAGTGAAGTACATTTCAGCTGAGTCACACACCAAGTAGTGGTATCAATTCCGTCCTAAATTATCGCAACATCCAGGTATCACTACCTTTACAAAATTATTATTATTTAATACTGATATGATTTCTGCTTAGTATGTTCATAAATATTTGTGGTAATTCTATGTTCCTTTACTCTGCTATATTTTAAGACACTTCCGAGCTCAGTGTTAAGTGCAGAGTGCGGATAGTCACAGGCTGATGAGCTTCATTATAGGGGTTAACGAATATTTAGGCATCGATGAGGTGCTAATTCTTGACCTTGAGCATTCTGACACGGGCTGCCCTGCGCTATGCTTCTTTCCTTTTATTCTCCATCTTTTATCCTGTCTTCTGTTTCTCTCCGCTTTTCATTGACATTGCCACTTATTCTCCCCACACAGTACCTATGACAACCTGTCCTCCGAATAAGATGGACGTTTCTGCACGCATTGTAGTTCGTTGATTTCTGCACAATTTGAATTTTAAAAAAAATATGGCATTCTAGGTTAGGTGAAATTAAGTCAGACTGAGTGGTTAGTTTTACCTACTTTGGGTATAAAGAAGTATGGAATCACTGTCACGTTACAAGAATCAGTTACAGAAAATTATTTCACTTATCTTACAGTAGTATTTATCTTACAGTAGTATTTATCTTACAGTGGTATTTATCTTACAGTGGTACTTATCTTACGGTGGTACGTTAGCACTTCTCCAGCTCCGCCCTCAAACAGGAGGGAAGTTTGTCATTCGCATTAATTCTCTTACTCAGTGACAAGTTTATTTCAATCATGCTGTTATTCATTTTAAGTTAAGTGGGTGGACTGTATTAGGTAAAAGGATATGATAATTATCTGTAGAATAAATGGTGATATTGTTCATGTGGCATGCCAACATAAATTATGAGGTCTCATCTTTTGGTGTTTTATAGCGCGTCCTAACCCCTCATCCCCTCCATGCAATGATTGTAATGGAATATCCATTTGATTTTAGCTAAGCTTGTGCATGCAGGTGCCATTTGTGATGGTTGTGAAGGGAACCTGTTCTGTAGTATGCATTCTTTTTTGTGATCTGCAGAAAGTCGACTTCTAACGTTTGTTCGAATTGCTGCCGGATTATTATTATTATAATCAAGGGGAAGCGCTAAACCCGGAGGATTATACAGCGCCTGGGGGGGGGGATGTGGAAGGCATTCAGGCTTAATTCGGGGAACTGGAGCACAGATCCAATTTCCTAAATCAAGAGCCCCTCACCAACATCAAGGAACCTTCCTTGAGGGGAATTGCTGCCGGAGATACTGCTCCTCTGTTTTTAACAAGCCAAATATCTCAACACCGGATGACCGCGTACTGTCATAGTTTAAGGCGGTGCGCCAAGAGATACAAAATAGTGCTACGTTTTCTGTAGGCAAGCTTCAGTTCATTCTTTAATTAAATTCATATTTGTTTTAAGTAATTTATTCTTTGCATTGCTTTATCTTGAGTCTGTTATATGTATATTTTAAATTCTAAACTTTGCTGGGTTTATCATTAGTAAATTTACTACATGGCAAAAGTATGAGATCTAAGCGTACGACTCACTCCTGCTTTGATTAATTGGGTTTAAGGCCTATCAACTACACAAGGGAAGCCTATCCGACACCAAAGAATTCTTTAGTCACTGAAATAGGGATTAAAGTAAACTCCCATGATATATACGCAGAGAGAAATACACCTCTTAGGTATGCCCTGTGTTCCTGCTTTCCATTGGCCAGTGGTCATGTTGTCGTGTTCCTCGATCTTGGATTGGTTAATAGATTTCTAAGGGTAATTTTCCCCTTTAACTAATTTTAGTCAAATTATAATGTACAATTTGCGACTTTATTCATTTTTTGGGGTGGGGGCGGGGCTGAGAATATTATTAGAAGATAAAGAATCCAACACGAAGTGGGAGTTGCCACAGTTGCTTTCAACTCTATGCTCCTGACAACACTGTGCTTCTGGGAGCTTCTGAAGAGAAGTTGCAAAGGTTGGTTAACGAATTTGGAAGGGTATTTAAAGGGAGAAAATAAAAGTGAACATAGGAAAGAGCAAAGTGATAAGGTTAAAAAAAAAAATAGGCAGTGAAAGATTGCATATCAGAGTGGAGGGAGTATGAAGTGAATGTGTTCAGATATTTGGGAGTGGACTTGTCAGTACATAGATGGGTCTATGAAAGACGAGGTGAATCATAAAATTGATGAAGGGTAAAAGGTAAATGGTGCACTGAAGCACCTGTGGAAACACAAAGTAATCCATGGAAGCAAATAGGGAAATGTAAGAGGTGGTGCCAACGCTCTTATATGGGTGTGAAGCATGGGTGGTGAATGTTGCAACAAGGAGAAGGTTGGAGGCAGTGGTGGTGATGTGTCTGAGGGCAATGTTCGGTGTGGATATAATGAAGAAAATCCGTAGCTTTGAGATTAGGTGCTGGGTTTCTGAAAGTATTATCCAGAGGGCTGAGGAGGGGTTGTCGAGGTGGTTCGGACATTTTGAGAGGATGGAATAAAATAGGATAACTTGGAGGGCGTATAAATCTGTAGTGGAGGGAAGGTGCGGTTGGGGTCGTCTTAGGATAAGGTGGAGGGACGGGGTAAAGAAGGTTTTGCGTGCGGAGGGCTCAGACATCCGGCAGGTGTGCGTGAGCGTGTTAGGAGTAAAGGCAAGTTGTTTTTATGACTTGACGTTGGAGTGTTAGCAAAGTAACATTTATGAAGGGATTTGGGGAAACCGGTTAGCCAGACTTGAGTCCTGGAGGTGGGAAGTACAGAGCCTGCACTCTGAAGGAGAGTGGAGACATTTGCAGTTTTGAACTGTAGTATTGGCGCCCCTTTGGAAAACGGTGATGGATTGAGTGACGGTGAAAATGTTTCTACTTTTTGGGACAATCCTGCCCCAGTGGTGAATGGCCGGTGTTAATAAAAAATATTTCGTTTAAGCTATTAATATTTACTTTCTGCTGCTGTTACCACACCAGAATATATGAATATAGCAACTCGCAAAATTAAAAATATATCCTCATACGTAATGCAGAGCATGTTTTTATTTGAGACAACATTAAGTTAAGAGAGTTTTATCAAGACTTAATGAAAGCTCCGTATTATGGTGGGAAAGTGTCTCTCACCTTCTTAGTGGTATGGAGACAATTCCTCCACATTGATAGTAAGCTAGTTCTAAATTATTCAGTTTACCTCTCGATGATTTACCTCTGTACTTTTAGATGGCTTACATGTTTACACATAGTTTACCTGTAGATGATATACTTGGTTACGGGTAGTTTACTTTTAGAAGGTTTACCTGTTGTTTACATGTAGTTTACCTGTGGATGATTTCGGAAATCACCCCCACTGTATGGCCTCGGACAAGGCCTCCCTGTTAACGGCATGAGCAGTCAGGATTTTTTTGTTTCGCTGCACTTAGTTTGACATAGGCTATATAGCCTGGCTGAGCAGGAATTTTCTTTAAAATTATAAAAAAATATATGTTGTAGACCAGTATTATTCAAATTTGTCATAGCTGAGAAGTGAGCAGAAACATAGACGGAGGAAAATTTAACTTTTGATTTGTTTTTCAAAAGTGTATATATATTTTGTGTGTGTGTTATTGTTACTGACGATGACACAGTGACTTTCTTGGGTTATCTTAAGTTAGGGAAAATTCGTCATTAAACAGGACAGATATTTCCTGATGCGGGTCCAAGTCATATGATGACCCGCATCTAGAACTTTTGGTCCTCTGACTGAGGCCTTCCTCTGGCTTAACCGCCCACCCCTTTTAAAAATTATATTATTGTACTTCTTCAGTTATACTGGGTAGCTAACCCTCCAGGTTAAAAATCCGAGCAAATCTTACTTTAACCTTGTACAGAGGATGATGCCTGAATGTGGTGTTTAATTAAAGTGACGGATGAAAAGGGCATTTACAGACAATTTTGGTAATAATTTATGTTCAGAATTCATACTTGACGAGGATACATTAATATTAGAGCATGCATGATCCTGTGCTATACCCCTCTAATGTCTAGCCATATGCTTCTTCACAGGGACGCTTGAGGCACCAGTGACGCTCTCATGTATGACGCCACACCAGTCCGCCTCTGCTGCCAAACACAATAAGAGGTATGTATTGTATAGAAACATTCCCTCTGTGCATGCTAGTGGCATGACGATGGACTGTAGAATATTATCAGTCCTAAGTCAGTGCAGTTAGAATGATAACAAATTCTCACTACAGGCAGCACACTCCACCAATATTCAAAACACTCAACCTACTCGCCATACAAAACATCCATACTTATTATTGCACTTATTACATACATAGAACACTTAACTCTGATATTAACCCTCCCCTCAAACATCTCCTTGCCAACCTCAACAGAACACATGACCATAACACAAGGCACAGATCACTCTTTGATGTTCCTCGTGTCCATCTCACGCTATGCAAAAACTCAATGCACATAAAAGGCCCTAAAATCTGGAATTCATTACCTATAAATATAAAAGAAACAGTACCTGTTTATAAATTCAAGTCTCTTCTCAAAGTTCACTTACTCACTCAAAACCAAATAAATACTGAATAACTGAACCATATAAATTGTATATCCTAAATGTTACTCACAATTATATCACACAAATGTTAAACCTAGGACCCAATCTAACTTTGTTATTTTTTTAAATACACTACCTAACAGAATACTCCATACTACTGAATGAACAGCAATGCATGCAACCATATGACCTGTCTTTGTAATACTCATTTGTACTTTATAGTTATCTGTTTACAATAATGTCTTATCACTGATTTCATCATTGCTTAGTTAATTTTAAGCCAGCCCGTAATGCTATGCATATAAGTGGCATTGGCATGCTGCTCTTACCTGTATTTTTTTTGTACCTCTGTATGTATGCTAAAATTTCTAAATAAATAACTAAATAAATAAATAAATGTTAGGAGGTAAGAGTTATGTAAGTCCTGGGTACATCCTAGTGGCCTGACGAGGAAGCGATGAATACATTCAACGTTAGTTTAATGACATATAAGTAGATGTAATGGCAGGAATAAAAGCGTCAAAATAGTCCCAGTTACCAACTCGTCCTTATGCTGTATATATAATTGTTATTCCTGGATGGAACAGACTGCCCGCACATGTCAAAGCCAGTCATAGCATGAACCAGTTCAAGAAGAGTGCCAAAAGGTGTCTGATGAATGTAGCTACAGGAAGGGAGGGGAATGATTTTCTATTTTTTAGCTAACATACGTATAAATTTTACCTTATTCCTAGTAATGACCCTCGTATTGTAGATAATCTTAATGACCTTGGTGTAGTGTAGTCTTTTTAGTATGATAATAAGATGTTATCTTCATTGTAGAATAATAAGAAAATATTATAACCTTTATATTATAATAATAAGGTAAAAGGACCCCAATGGAAATAAGTCACTCTGACTTTTTTGGGTTATCCCAGGTTCTCTACACACATGCTGCTATGTATGATAATTCTATGTAACTGTATTGTGTATACCTGAATAAACTTACTTACTTACTTATTCATGTTCGTTCGTGCGTTCATGTGGGGAGCGCTAAACTCATAGTCATACAGCGACTGGGAAGATGGAAGGCAATGAGATTTGATCCAAGGAAATGGGGAATAGGTCCAATTCCTTGCATTACCTTGGAAACCACACAGTACATAATGAATTGTTTATAACGAATACAGCAGCAACAACTGTGTCCACTCGATAATTTACAATAAACTACAGTAGCCTAATTTAACGTAATGTAATTAATGCTAAATTTTGTAGATGGTTAATAGGGTTTAAAATGAATTGCATTTTGAGGACGGGTTGGTTACTTGGTATATCGTAAGGTGAGCGTTTCCATAGACCATTCTTGGAAGTGTGGGTATGCAGGCTTAGCTTCAGTTCTTGGCTTGGGTGTGCAGCCACAGGTTCAGTTCTTGGCGTGGGTGTGCAGCCACAGGTTCAGTTCTTGGCGTGGGTGTGCAGCCACAGGTTCAGTTCTTGGCGTGGGTGTGCAGCCACAGGTTCAGTTCTTGGCGTGGGTGTGCAGCCACAGGTTCAGTTCTTGGCGTGGGTGTGCAGCCAGTTTCAGTTCTTGGCTTGGGTGTGCAGCCACAGGTTCAGTTCTTGGCGGGGGGGTGCAGCCAGGTTCAGTTTTTGGCGTGGGTGTGCAGCCACACGTTCAGTTCTTGGCGTGGGTGTGCAGCCAGTTTCAGTTCTTTGCGTGGGTGTGCAGCCACAGGTTCAGTTCTTGGTGGGGTGCACCCGGTTCGTTCTTGGCGTGGTGTGCAGCCCCAGGTTTGTTCTTTGGGGTGGGGGCGCCAGTTTCAGTTCTTGGCGTGGGTGTGCAGCCACAGGTTCAGTTCTTGGCGTGGGTGTGCAGCCACAGGTTCAGTTCTTGGCGTGGGTGTGCAGCCACAGGTTCAGTTCTTGGCGTGGGTGTGCAGCCACAGGTTCAGTTCTTGGCGTGGGTTGCAGCCACAGGTTCAGTTCTTGGCGTGGTGTGTCAGCCACAGGTTCAGTTCTTGGCGTGGGTGGCAGCCACAGTTCAGTTCTTGGCGTGGGTGTGCAGCCACAGGTTCAGTTCTTGGCGTGGGTGTGCAGCCAGAGGTTCGGTTCTTGGTGGTATGTGTGTGCGTGGTCGCCGGTTCAATTCACTTTGCTTTAAATTATTTTTTCTTATTCATCTACACAGTGTTATTGGAGGAGAGAATATAAAATATATGTTTTTAAGAAAACTTATAAAACATATGTTTTTAAGAAAACTTATAAAGCATATGTTTTTAGAAAATTTCTCACTGTGGTCGACGTCCAGACTAGCAATAAGAACATGATCGCTGCTGTTTAAGGCTCGTAAGAAGTTGCATATCTGACTTTTTTAACCACAATGAAGTACTGACTGATTAGATGAGTATGAGCTGTCATTCGTGTATTTATCTAAATCACATTCTTATTTTGAAAACTATTAGAAGTTTTTTCTTCAGTCAGGCTACTTGATAGTTTTTCTTCGCATTTCCTCATATTGCCACTTTATTACTGTTAGTACTGATACTATAGTTTAATTAATCTAGCCTATTAGATATGTTCTACCTTTTAATAATTTTGTAGAAGTTACAGAAATAAAGCTATTTATTCCTGTGGTATTGAAAACATTGGCGGGATTATACTTGTGAAGACGTTGTGCTGAAAAAGTGCAGTTGAGCGCCCACACAACTTTATACAATACATAATAAAAATTTGTCACTGTGATAAAAACACATAAAATGGTCAGGTCGCTTAACTTTTCTTTTCTTTCACTTTTTCTATACTCACATTATATATATATATTTTTATATATATATATAT
>NC_069462.1:8579506-8598271 GCF_026875155.1 Cherax quadricarinatus
TGTGGAGTCAGGGGGGGGGGTTGGGAGGTTTTTTTTTAGGGTTTGAACGGGGGGGGAGGGTGATCGAGGGAGGGGAGGGATCAGGGGAAGTAGTGAGATGTCAGTGGTGAGGGGAGGAGTGTATGTCTGGATATGTGTGTGTGTGTGTGTGTGTGTAATTTTTGCGTGTAATTTTGTGTGGAATTATGTGTGGGTTTATTATGTACTGAAAGGTAGGTGGCTTGTGTGTTGTAATGTAAGTCTCAGTGGTCCTTGGCTGCCCACACCTTTTTGTGACCTGACCCCCAACCTCCTGGGACTTACTGGCACTTACTTACAGTGTGTGTGTGTGTGTGTGTGTGTGTGTGTGTGTGTGTGTGTGTGTGTGTGTGTGTGTGTGTATGTATGTGTGTGTGTGTGTGTGTATGTGTGTGTATGTACTCACCTATTTGTACTCACCTATTTGTGGTTGCAGGGGTCGAGTCCTAGCTCCTGGCCCCGCCTCTTCACCAGTTGCTACTAGGCCCTCTCTCTCCCCACTCCATGAGCTTTATCAAACCTCGTCTTAAAACTGTGTATGGTTCCTGCCTCCACTACGTCATTTTCTAGGCTATTCCACTGCCTTACAACTCTATGACTGAAGAAATACTTCCTACTATCTCTCTGACTCATTTGTGTCTTCAACTTCCAATTGTGGCCTCTTGTTTCTGTGTCCCCTCCCTGGAACATCCTGTCTTTGTCCACCTTGTCTATTCCACGCAGTATTTTATATGTCGTTATCATGTCTCCCCTGACCCTCCTGTCCTCCAGTGTGGTCAGGCCGATTTCCCTTAATCTTTCTTCATAGGACATTCCCCTTAGCTCTGGAACTAACCTTGTCGCAAACCTTTGTACTTTCTCTAGTTTCTTGACGTGCTTTATCAAGTGCGGGTTCCAAACAGGTGCTGCATACTCCAGTATGGGCCTGACATACACGGTGTATAGTGTCTTGAATGATTCCTTACTAAGGTGTCGGAATATGTGTATGTGTGTGTGTGTGTGTGTGTGTGTAATTATGTGTCGAATTATGTGTGGGTTTATTTTGTGTCTGAAAAGTAGGTGGCTTGTGCTTGGAGTGGAATGTAGATTCTCAGTTGTCGCTTGTGTCCACAACTTCTTGTGACCTGACTCCCACCCTTACAGTGTTGCCTATGCTCGACCTGCTTATAGTAAGTTAATCGCCTTGTTCAATGGATTACCATTTGCTAAACCTTATTGAATACTTGAGTGCCTATTCTTTATCGTACTATCAGAGGTAGACCATTCACATTCAGCTTGGCGGTCAATTGGAACCTGGAACCCCACACCCAAACAACCACTCATAGGTGATACAGTACTTGTAGTGCAGCTGTAGCACTGTAGATTGTCCAGGTTGATGTGACGTCCTGGCGTAGATCCAGCTCGATGTACATCCTGGTGTAGATCCACCTCAATTTCTTCTCGTTAATAATGTACCCTATTCACTGTATTTCTTTCCCTGGTCACACGATTGTTTCACTTTATTATCTTTCTTGGGTGACACTTGACAACGTCGCCTTACACACTAGCCTGCCCACTCTGCGCCACAACATTTTTATTTTCTAGATCACTTACAAAATTGTGGCTCTCCCCACACTTATGTGGTTCAGGCAGATTAAAAATCACTTCTAGGATTGTTCACTACCCTGACACACTTAGCAACCCTTGCAGAACACTTAGGTAGCTCTCAAAAACACTTATATTTCCGGAGCACGGAAGGCGTGACTAGCGCCTCGCTGTCCCTACTGTACTCACCTAGTTGTACTCACCTAGTTGAGGTTGCGGGGGTCGAGTCCGAGCTCCTGGCCCCGCCTCTTCACTGATCGCTACTAGGTCACTCTCCCTGAGCCGTGAGCTTTATCATACCTCTGCTTAAAGCTATGTATGGATCCTGCCTCCACTACATCGCTTCCCAAACTATTCCACTTACTGACTACTCTGTGGCTGAAGAAATACTTCCTAACATCCCTGTGATTCATCTGTGTCTTTAGCTTCCAACTGTGTCCCCTTGTTACTGTGTCCAATCTCTGGAACATCCTGTCTTTGTCCACCTTGTCATTCCTCTCAGTATTTTGTATGTCATTATCATGTCCCCCCTATCTCTCCTGTCCTCCAGTGTCGTCAGGTTGATTTCCCTTAACCTCTCCTCGTAGGACATACCTCTTAGCTCTGGGACTAGTCTTGTTGCAAACCTTTGCACTTTCTCTAGTTTCTTTACGTGCTTGGCTAGGTGTGGGTTCCAAACTGGTGCCGCATACTCCAATATGGGCCTAACGTATACGGTGTACAGGGTCCTGAACGATTCCTTATTAAGATGTCGGAATGCTGTTCTGAGGTTTGCTAGGCGCCCATATGCTGCAGCAGTTATTTGGTTGATGTGCGCTTCAGGAGATGTGCCTGGTGTTATACTCACCCCAAGATCTTTTTCCTTGAGTGAGGTTTGTAGTCTCTGACCCCCTAGACTGTACTCCGTCTGCGGCCTTCTTTGCCCTTCCCCAATCTTCATGACTTTGCACTTGGTGGGATTGAACTCCAGGAGCCAATTGCTGGACCAGGTCTGCAGCCTGTCCAGATCCCTTTGTAGTTCTGCCTGGTCTTCGATCGAGTGTATTCTTCTCATCAACTTCACGTCATCTGCAAACAGGGACACCTCAGAGTCTATTCCTTCCGTCATGTCGTTCACAAATACCAGAAACAGCACTGGTCCTAGGACTGACCCCTGCGGGACCCTTGCTGGTCACAGGTGCCCACTCTGACACCTCGCCATGTACCATGACTTGCTGCTGTCTTCCTGACAAGTATTCCCTGATCCATTGTAGTGCCTTCCCTGTTATCCCTGCTTGGTCCTCCAGTTTTTGCACCAATCTCTTGTGTGGAACTGTGTCAAACGCCTTCTTGCAGTCCAAAAAAAATGCAATCCACCCACCCCTCTCTCTCTTGTCTTACTGCTGTCACCATGTCATAGAACTCCAGTAGGTTTGTGACACAGGATTTCCGTCCCTGAAACCATGCTGGCTGCTGTTGATGAGATCATTCCTTTCTAGGTGTTCCACAACTCTTCTCCTGATAATCTTCTCCATGATTTTGCATACTATACATGTCAGTGACACTGGTCTGTAGTTTAATGCTTCATGTCTGTCTCCTTTTTTAAAGATTGGGACTACATTTGCTGTCTTCCATGCCTCAGGCAATCCTCCCTGTTTCGATAGATGTATTGAATATTGTTGTTTGGGGTACACATAGCGCCTCTGCTCCCTCTCTCAATACCCATGGGGAGATGTTATCTGGCCCATTGCCTTTGAGGTATCTAGCTCACTCAGAAGCCTCTTCACTTCTTCCTCGGTTGTGTGCACTGTGTCCAGCACTTGGTGGTGTGCCCCACCTCTCCGTCTTTCTGGAGTCCCTTCTGTCTCCTCTGTGAACACTTCTTTGAATCTCTTGTTGAGTTCTTCACATACTTCACGGTCATTTCCTGTTGTCTCTCCTCCTTCCTTCCTTAGCCTGATTACCTGGTCCTTGACTGTTGTTTTTCCTCCTGATGTGGCTGTACAACAGTTTCGGGTCAGATTTGGCTTTCGCTGCTATGTCATTTTCATATTGTCTTTGGGCCTCCCTTCTTATCTGTGCATATTCGTTTCTGGCTCTACGACTGTGTGTGTGTGTGTGTGTGTGTGTGTGTGTGTGTGTGTGTGTGTGTGTGTGTGTGTGTGTGTGTGTGTGTGTGTGTGTGTGTGTGTGTGTGACTCAACAATCAACATTTGCACCAATAACTCATTACAGTTGTGACCGTGTGTGGAAGTGTGAATTGCTTATTACTCTGGAATTTGCTCATGATTGTACCCATGTATAAACGGAAGTAACCATTCTTACAGGATTCATTACCTTTGTAACTTGTGAGTTCATTACCTTTGTACCTAGTTCAGCTATCAAACTTTGGGGGCCCAGTCCCTGGACCCATTACGTACCTCTGTAATCTGTAAATACCTTTGTAACTTGTCATAATTGTGACCAGACCTACGTAGAGTTCATTACCTTTGTAAATTGTGAGTTCATTACCTTTGTAAATTATGAGTTCATTACCTCTGTAACTTGCTCAGGCTATCAAAAATTTTGGGGGCCATCCCGGACCAAATTTTGTACCTCTGTAATCTTTTGACTAACCCCCCCCCCACAGGATGGGTTTTGGGGGGTAATAAAAATTTAAACCCAACTATCCCCGAGGAAAGCCCCGTTTGTTTTATTGACTGCAGATTAAACAGAGCTTTATACGATTCCCGTGGGTGGTTTGTCAACCCCCCTACCCATCCTTTGGGGGGAGTCACCTATACCCATCCGGGTTGGTTTGTCCCCCTCATATCCCTCCGTTGGGGAGGAGTCAAAATCAAAACCGTTTTTTGTTTTTTTGGTTTGGGAGTCCCCCCTCATTTCCCTCCTGTAGGTTTGGGAGTGCACCAAAACCCCTTTTTGTTGGTGGTAGTCCCAATACCCATCCTTTGGGGAGGGGTCACAAAAATACCCATCCCTTTAAAGGGAAATCCCCCCCGTTTCCCAATTTTGTGGGGGTTGTCACCTCATAACCCCTTTATGTTTGGGGGGCAAAACACCCCATAACCCCCTGTGTTTGGGCATTTGTCGACCAAAACCCTCCTGTGGGTGATAGTCACCTCATACCCATCCTGAGGGTGGAGAAACCTCATACCCTTTCCCCGGGAGGTGGTAGTCAAACTCATACCCATCCCGTGGGAGGTATCAGCACATACCCATTTCCCGTTTGTGGGAAATCCCCCCATACCCTTCCCGTGGGGGGTACTCACATCTTACGCATCATGTGAGTGGTAGTCACCGCATACCCATCCTGTGGGTGGTAGACACACCATATCCATACTGTGGGTGGTAGTCACCTCATTCCCATCCTGTGGGTGGTAGTCACCTCATATCTATCCTGTGTTTGGTAGTCACCTAATATCCTTACTGCAGGTGATAGTCACCTCATACCCATCTTGTGGGTGGTAGTCACCTCATACCCATCCTGTGGGTGGTTGTCACATCATACCCATCCTGTGGGTAGTATTTGAGCTCATATCCATCCTGTTGGTTGTATTTCACCCCATACCCATCCTGGGGGTGGTAGTCACCTCATTCCCATCCTGTGGGTGGTAGTCACCTCATTCCCATCCTGTTGGTGGTAGTCACCCCATACCCATCCTGAGGGTGGTAGTCACCTTATTCCATCCTGTGGGTGGTTGGAGATTTGAAGGAGGAGGTCTTGCTTCTTCCAGGAGGAGATTAGGAGGCTGAAGGTCCACCTCAATGGGTCTGGGAGAGAGTGGAGGTGGCTGGAGTTGTGGGGAATGAGGCTTCTAGCAGTGAGGTGCTGTCTGTCTCTCGCTGTGAGGAGGCTGTAGGTGGGGAGGTAGCAACGGCTACCAGCAGTGAGTGCAGTCCAGCACCTGCTACAAGTGGCGAGTGGTTCACAGTAATGGGAGGCGCATCAGAGTAAGGAAAGTTAAGAGTGAAGATCTGAAGGTAGGAAATCGCTTCTCTGTTCTTCAGGATGAATGTACTTCAGTGGTCAGTGAAGGTAAGGGTACTATTGCCCCTGCTAACAGAGGTAAGCGCATTCTTGTGGTTGTTGACTCTCAGGTAAGATATATTGACCATGCTTTTTGTTATAGGAATAAGAAGATGAGAGATAGAGTGTGCTTCCCTGGAGCTGGTGTTGGGGACATAATTAACAGGCTGGATAATATCATGTCAGGTAATGGGAACAAGCCCATTACTTGTCTCAGAGCTGGTGGAAATGATATTGGGAAGGGTAGGAGAGAAGAGCTGCTAGGTAAGTACAGGTCAGCTATAGATTTCATTAAGTCTAAGGGAGGGGTCCCAATCATATGTAGCATCTTGCCTAGAAGGGGAGTAGGAAATGAATGGTTGTCTAGGGAAAATTGGTGTAAATTGCTGGCTAGACAGATACTGCAAGGAACTTGCAATCCCATTCATTGACAACTGTAACAAATTTTATGGCAAACATGATATGTATGCAAGGGATCAGGTACATCTCTCTGGGGCTGGGGTGGTAGCACTTGCAAACTCAATTGAGAAGGCCATTGGTGAAATGCCTATGATTTTAAACTGATAGAAGATAGAGGTATGGGTGTGTGTGGGAAACAAGCAGGTTGCAACACTCGGGTTGGAAACAGTAAATGTATAAAAGGCATTCAGCATGAAGTTATAAATAAAGACAATAGATCATGTCAGCAAACAAAGGGGGACAGCAGAGGACAGCAAGGGACTAGCTCCCTTAAGGTTTACTATACTAATAGCAGGAGTGTAAGAAATAAGATAGATGAGCTAAGATTAATTGTAAGTGCAGGAAACATAGATATTATTGCTATAACAGAGACCTGGCTCAATCTGAAAGATAGAGAGATGCCCTCTGAATGTCACATACAAGGCTATAAATTATTCCACACTGACAGGGTCAACAGGAAGGGTGGTGGAGTAGCGATGTATGTCAGAGACAATTTAAATTGTTCTGTTAGACAAGATATAAAAGTAGAAGCGTCAGCCACTGAATCTGTTTGGTTACAGCTTCTCGAGGGCAGAGAAAAACTAATTTTGGGTGTGATTTACAGGGCCCCAAATCTTGATAGGGAGTGCAGTAAACTTCTATTGGACGAAATTCGTAAGCACCTACATACGAAAATGTTGTCTAATGGGAGATTTCAACTATAGACAGATTGACTGGAGCAATTTGACAGGAAATTTAGAGTCAGGTGACTTTCTTGATACGATCCAGGATTGTTTTTTAAAACAGTTTGTGACAGAGCCAACTAGGGGAAATAACCTCCTTGACTTGGTTCTTGCCAGTAGAGAAACACTAATTAATAATCTTGAGGTTTAATGATGAGCTTGGGGAAAGTGATCACAAATCACTCAGTTTTAATATATCATGGAATTCCCCTAATAATGGCAATCAAGTCTCCGTCCCTGACTTTCGCTTGGCCAATTTCATAGGACTGAAAAATTACTTAGGTGGGCTGAACTGGAATGACCTGACTAAGGGTCAAGTAGGTGGTGATGGTTGCCGATATGATGCTTTCCAGGGCATAGTTCTAGCTGCTCAGTCAAATTATGTTCCAAATAGGGAAATCAGATCAAACAAAAATCATCCTAAGTGGATGAACAATAGATTAAAATATCTGATTGGTCAAAAGAGAGGCATATATAGGCAAATCAAAAGAGGAGAGGGGCAATTAAGAAATCGATATATTCAGTTAGAGAGAGAAATAAAAAAGGGAATTAGAAAAGCAAATAGAGATTATGAGGTTAAAGTTGCAAGAGAATCGAAGACCAACCAAAAAGGATTCTTTCAGGTATACAGAAGTAAGATCAGGGACAAGATAGGCCCACTCAAAAGTTCCTCGGGTCAGCTCACTGACAGTGATAAGGAAATGTGTAGAATTTTTAACACATACTTCCTCTCAGTTTTTTTCACAGGAGGATACCAGCGATATTCCAGAAATTATAAATTATGTAGAACAGGACGATAATAAACTGTGCACAATTAGGGTCACAAGTGACATGGTCCTTAGGCAAATAGATAAATTAAAACCTAACAAATCCCCAGGCCCTGATGAACTGTATGCAAGGGTTCTAAAGGAATGTAAAGAGGAGCTTAGCAAACCTTTGGCTAATCTTTTCAACATATCACTACAAACTGGCATGGTGCCAGAAAAGTGGAAAATGGCAAATGTGATACCTATTTTTAAAGCAGGTGACAGGTCCTTAGCTTCGAACTATAGACCAATAAGCCTAAACTCCATAGTGGGAAAATTTATGGAATCAATAATTGCCGAGGCAGTTCGTAGCCACCTTGAAAAGCATAAATTAATCAACGAATCTCAGCATGGTTTTACAAAGGGGCGTTCCTGCCTTACGAATTTATTAACTTTTTTCACTAAGGTATTTGAGGAGGTAGATCATGTTAATGAATATGATATTGTGTATATGGACTTCAGTAAGGCTTTTGACAGGGTCCCACATCAGAGACTATTGAGGAAAATTAAGGCACATGGAATAGGAGGAGAAATTTTTTCCTGGATAGAGGCATGGTTGACAAATAGGCAGCAGAGAGTTTGCATAAATGGGAGAGAAATCAGAGTGGGGAAGCGTCAGAGCGGTGTTCCACAGGGGTCAGTGTTGGGCCCCCTGCTGTTCACAATCTACATAAACGACATAGATGAGGGCATAAAGAGCGACACCAAAATAGACCGTCGAATTCCTTCTGACGAGGACATTCGAGCACTCCAGGAAGATTTGAATAGACTGATGCAGTGGTCGGAGAAGTGGCAGATGCAGTTTAATATAGACAAATGCAAAGTTCTAAATGTTGGACAGGACAATAACCATGCCACATATAAACTAAATAATGTAGATCTTAATATTACGGATTGCGAAAAAGATTTAGGAGTTCTGGTTAGCAGTAATCTGAAACCAAGACAACAGTGCATAAGTGCTCAAAATAAAGCTAATAGAATCCTTGGCTTCATATCAAGAAGCATAAATAATAGGAGTCTCAGGTTGTTTCTTCAACTCTATACATCCTTGGTTAGGCCTCATTTAGATTATGCTGCACAGTTTTGGTCACCGTATTACAGAATGGATATAAATGCTCTGGAAAATGTACAAAGGAGGATGACAAAGTTGATCCCATGTATCAGAAAACCTTCCCTATGAGGATAGACTAAGGCCCTGAATCTGCACTCTCTAGAAAAGACGTTAGAATTAGGGGGGATATGATTGAGGTGTATAAATGGAAGACAGGAATAAATAATGGGGATGTAAATAGTGTGCTGAAAAATTCTAGCCTAGACAGGACTCGCAGCAATGGTTTTAAGTTGGAAAAATTCAGATTCAGGAAGGATATAGGAAAGTACTGGTTTGGTAATAGAGTTGTGGATGAGTGGAACAAACTCCCAAGTACAGTTATAGAGGCCAGAACGTTGTGTAGCTTTAAAAATAGGTTGGATAAATACATGAGTGGATGTGGGTGGGTGTGAGTTGGACCTGATAACTTGTGCTACCAGGTCGGTTGCCGTGTTCCTCCCTTAAGTCAATGTGACCTGACCTGACTAGGTTGGGTGCATTGGCTTAAGCCGGTAGGAGACTTGGACCTGCCTCACATGGGCCAGTAGGCCTTCTGCAGTATTCCGTCGTTCTTATGCTCTTATACCCATCCTGTGGGTGGTAGTCACCTCACTCTCATTATGTGGGTTGTAGTCACCTCATTTCCGTACTGTGGGTAGGAATCACATCATTCCCATCCTGTAGGTGGTAGTCTCCTCATACCCATCATGTGGATGGTAGTCATACCATACCCACCGTGTGGGTGGTACTCAACACTTAACCATCATGTGGGTGGTAGTCACCATATACCCATTATTACAACCCAGGAGTCCCAAAGGCCTGTTTTCCTGGGTGTAAAGGGAGCAAAATTAACACTGCAGAAAACTTTTGACTTATATTATCCTTCACCAATTAAGAACAGAAGTATGTACACTATATACACTATGTACAACAATAGATATTAGTGCACTTCATGGAAAGCAAGGCAGAATAGAATCCACTAGAAAGCATACCATGCTTCAACCAGCTCTAGAATGTGAATGACAAGGGTAGACAGGAGAGTGGTACCCACATAACCTCTGCGATTGCCAAAACCATCTTCTCATTGGCTGGAACCTGGGTACTGGTTGCACGATGGGGCCCCATCGTCAACCCTCAGTCCCCTGGTTCGCTGGTTGGCCTGTAAATGAGGGTGTGTACATGCGCCGAATAAAGGTTATGTACTCTTTGCATGCCATATACATCCTGTGGGTGGTAGTCACCTCATACCCATCCTGTGAAGGGTAACCACTACATACCATCCTGTGGGTTTTAGTTACCTCATAAACATCGTGCAGCTGGTAGTCACCTCATACCCATCCTGTGGGTGGGAGTCACCTCAAACCATTCCTGTGGGTGGTAGTCACCTCATACCCATCCTGTGTGTGGTAGTCACTTCATACCCATCCTGTAGGTGGTAGTGACACCATACCCATCCTGCACATGGTAGTCACCCCATACCCATCCTGTGGGTGGTAGTCAACATATACCCATTCTGTGCATTGTAATCATTGTAGAGAAATTTTCTCCATGAGGGGAGTATCAGCCCCCTTCAGCCACTTTCAGCCCTGAGGGGCCCAGCCCTCTCAGAAGGGGCAAGCATCTTGTTTACTGCTACAGTGAGTAATTGATCCCAGATGCAGTACCAGTATGCGACGTGGCTCGACGCTCCTTGCGGTCCAGTGTTGCAAAGTGTAGCTTAATAAAAGATACTCCATCTCTTACCTTAGCAAGACAATTAAGGAAAATCCTGCTCCCACTTTATTACCATGGTAAAGATAGTGTACACTTTTGTCTATGCTTAAGACAGCAAGAATCAAGCATTCTGCTTTACTTCATGGAAGAAGTGGCAAGGAAGCAAAAAGTACTAGGTCAGCTTTTCCTTTATGTGCTAAGGGCAGTGATGGTGTAGGATGTTGTGGCATCTTCAGATTACTTTTCACTCTACTGAGAATGACAATGACGCCAGGATAACCAACAAAGAACGATCTGTGCATTAGTGTGAACAGTGTCTCACAAAACACAATAAACACTAACAGAGAAGTGTGATCAGCTTCTTCAGTGATAAGATTGTGAACAATAAAGACAAATCTTGTGGAACGTAGTGTACCAGTGTGCATATTCCTAGACTATGGAAGACGTGGACATCCAAGGACACTTCAGCTTCTATCAAGTCGCCGATACCTGTCGAAGGTGTGAAGAGCACCATAGCTCACGCTACAAGAGCAAGGTAGGTTGCGAATTTCTTGTAGTACGTGGGACTGCGCAGTTCTTGAGTCGCAAGGAGTTTGTAATCAACCTATAGTCGGCAGTGAGGTGCGGACTTTTGAGTCCACACAAGAACATAATTTTGTCAGCAATCAGTGAATGAAATATGCTGACATAACACCCCGTAGGGGTAATTTATAATCTTACAAATTATAACTCATTTCAGCCCGACAGCTTCTCAAGACCTCGTCTGCAGGGGCGGCTGTGCAGGTGATGAGCTGCATCTCTAAGTTAAGTTTTCCCGATATTTAATGTATAAGCTTAGCTGGTAATCCCATTTCTCAACATTTTGGTCATGCTTGAACCGGATAAAGACCACACTGTGGTCCAAATATGTTGTACTACAGTGTACAAATAACCTATGAGCCAAGGTCCTTCGAAAAAAGCTGTAAAACTAGTGTTTTACAATCTAAATCAGTATATATGAGTCCCTCCAGACTCATTATAACAAGTATATCTATAAGAAACAAACTTTAACACAATCTTTTCTCTTAATCTCTGTCTATAAAAATTATAAACACTATGTGTATATACACTCAGATAACTGAACATCAGTAGGGTTTTTGTTGTCATCAGCGTTTCTCAAGCTTGGAGCAGTGGCTGCCGGGTGCCATCCCCTGTTTTCTTGTTGGGTGATCTCACACTGCTCCCGTTTTCTTTGGGCTGCCCATTCTCTGTGATTGAGTCTGGAGGGACTCATATATACTGAAATATATTGTAAAACACTAGTTTTACAGCTTTTTTCGAAGGACCTTGGCTCGTAGGTTATTTGTACACTGTAGTACAACATATTTGGACCACAGTGTGGTCTTTATCCGGTTCGAGCACGACCAAAATGTTGAGAAATGGGATTACCAGCTAAGCTTATACATTAAATATCAGGAAAACTTAACTTAGAGATGCAGCTCATCACCTGCACAGCCGCCCCTGCAGACGAGGTCTTGAGAAGCTGTCGGGCTGAAATGAGTTATAATTTGTAAGATTATAAATTACCCCTATGGGGTGTTATGTCAGCATATTTCATTCACTGATTGCTGACAAAATTATGTTCTTGTGTGGACTCAAAAGTCCGCACCTCACTGCATAGACAAAAGTGTACACTATCTTTACCATGGTAATAAAGTGGGAGCAAGATTTTCCTTAATTGTCTTGCTAAGGTAAGAGATGGAGTATCTTTTATTAAGCTACACTTTGCAACACTGGACCGCAAGGAGTGTCGAGCCACGTCGCATACTGGTACTGCATCTGGGATCAATTACTCACTGTAGCAGTAAACAAGATGCTTGCCCCTTCTGAGAGGGCTGGGCCCCTCAGGGGTGAAAGTGGCTGAAGGGGGCTGATACTCCCCTCATGGAGAAAATTTCTCTACAATGATTACAATGCACAGGATGGGTATATGTTGACTACCACCCACAGGATGGGTATGGGGTGACTACCATGTGCAGGATGGGTATGGTGTCACTACCACCTACAGGATGGGTATGAAGTGACTACCACACACAGGATGGGTATGAGGTGACTACCACCCACAGGAATGGTTTGAGGTGACTCCCACCCACAGGATGGGTATGAGGTGACTACCAGCTACATGATGTTTATGAGGTAACTAAAACCCACAGGATGGTATGTAGTGGTTACCCTTCACAGGATGGGTATGAGGTGACTACCACCCACAGAATGTATATGGCATGCAAAGAGTACATAACCTTTATTCGGCGCATGTACACACCCTCATTTACAGGCCAACCAGCGAACCAGGGGACTGAGGGTTGATGATGGGGACCTGTCGTGCAACCAGTACCCAGGTTCCAGCCAATGAGAAGATGGTTTTTGCAACTGCAGAGGTGATGTGGGTACCACTCTCCTGTCTACCCTCGTCATTCACATTCTAGAGCTGGTTGAAGCATGGTATGCTTTCTAGTGAATTCTATTCTGCCTTGCTTTCCATGAAGTGCATTAATATCTATTGTTGTACATAGTGTATATAGTGTACATACTTCTGTTCTTAATTGGTGAAGGATAATATAAGTCAAAAGTTTTCTGCAGTGTTAATTTTGCTTCCTTTACACCCAGGATAACAGGCCTTTGGGACTCCTGGGTTGTAATAATGGGTATATGGTGACTACCACCCACATGATGGGTAAGTGTTGAGTACCACCCACATGGTGGGTATGGTATGACTACCATCCACATGATGGGTATGAGGAGACTACCACAATGGGAATGATGTGATTACTACCCACAGTATGGAAATGAGGTGACTACAACCCACATAATGAGAGTGAGGTGACTACCACCAACAGGATGGGTATGAGATGATTACCACCCACAGAATGGGTATGAGGTGACTACCACCCACAGGATGGGAATAAGGTGACTACCACCCTCAGGATGGGTATGGGGTTACTACCACCCACAGGATGGGAATGAGGTGACTACCACTCACATGATGGGTAAGATGTGAGTACCACCCACAGGATGTGTATAGGATGACTACCACAAACAGGATGGGTATGTGCTGACTGCCTCCCACAGGATGGGTATGAGATGACTACCACCTACAGGAAGGGTATGAGGTGTCTACCACCCTCAGGATGGGTATGAGGTGACTACCACCCACAGGATGGGTATGAGGTGATTACCACCCACAGGACTGGTATGAGGTGATTACCACCCACAGGATGAATATTGTCTGACTATGACCAACAGCATGGGTATGAGGTGATTGCCACCCACATGATGGGTATGAGGTGACAACCACCCACTAAGATGGGTACGGGGTGACTTCCATGAACAGGATGGATATTAGGTGACTCCTACCCTAAGGATGGGTATCTGGTGACTACCACCAACAGGAAGGGTATGGTGTCACTACCACCTACAGGATGGGTATGAGGTGACTACCACGCACAGAAACGGTGTGATGTGACTCCCACCCACAGGAGGGATATGAGGTGACTACCAACCCCAGGATGGGTATGAGGTGACTACCTCCCTAAGGATGGGTATGGGGTGACTACCACCCACTGGATTGTATGAAGCTCTGTGTAGTCTGCAGTCAATCAAACAAACGGGCTTCCACATGAATGAATTGTCATTATTTGTGAAAATTGGTGTCACGCCCCTTGTGCAGATATCCAAGAACTAGCTACAAGCAGTATTAAATCAGGGAAGTGTTTTTGGGTATGTCCAAATGAGATAAATCTGTGGACTAAAATCACATTGGTATTAAAAGAGGATAACATCAAAGCTGCTTTCACAGAAAACCTTGAAGCATTCTATAACAGATGGGAAAATAAAAAGTCTTGGCAGGATGGTATCGCCCTTGATGCTAGCCATGTAGTCAGAAACTGTAAGGCTGGAGGTGATGTCCTGGTAGTCAGTAAATGTGGGGCTGTTAGTGCTGTCCTGGGAGACAGTAATGGTGAAGCTGGAGGTGCTGTCCTGGGAGACAGTAATGGTGAAGCTGGAGATATTTTCCAGGTAGTCAGGAAATATACGCAGGAGGGAATGCTTATAAATGACCTCATGGGAGACAGGAGCTGTAGTGGGGAAACAAGCGTAGTCAAGGACAAGATAAAACCAATATTGCAAACTAGTAATACCACAGGAAATAGCAAACAAGAGGACTTCCACTAGAAATTGTGAGGATATATTACCAAAAACAACTGGTGAGAGCTCCATTGATGGTGCTAGTGAGGACAGGAATAGACACGTAAATATGCACTAACAGGGAATACAATATCACAGAAACCCAAGGCCAAACGAAACCAAGCTGGTGTACATGCTATGGCAACTTGGTATCTGCAGGCATTGGGGAAATCTGGACAAACAGATGGGAACGTGCAACTATGACCACCCTAAACATGCCGGCCCATTTTGACAACACAACCATCTCAAGGGGACAAAAAGATACAAAACATCCATGCCATGGGAAAACCTGGTAGCCACATCCACTCAAGAGGGAGAGGTTTTTTAGTGCCTGGGAGGGAAGAAAACTGGCAAGAAAGGCAGAAATCGAAACACCAAATCCAGTCATTGTCGCTGGGATGGAACGCACAGTCGATGGCCCCACTCCCAAACAACAGATAAGATACTAATGCTGGAAAAAAAAAATCCCCCAGTACCAACAAATACGCACCAGTTCCGATGACATTCTTCTTTGCAAATAAACTGGGGTCAAAAGCCAGCAACCAACAGCAAAATACTTTCATCCATGGACTGCTTGCAGAGAAATGCAATGTTATGCAGCTTTCACAGAGACCCACATAAAAGATTACTTTGGCAAAACGAAATTTTGAGTCCCAGGTTACAACCTATACGAATGCGACAGAGTGAAACAGGCAAAGGGGGGGGGAGTTTGGCCTGTACATCCGCAGAGTCACTGTTTGCAAAGAACTGCTTAATGCCTCAAATGATGTATTGGAAGTTTTAGCATTAAAAGATCGAGAACCAAAACCTAGTCATTGTGGTAGTCTACAAGCCTCCGGATGCATCGTCCCAGCTTCCAGGAACAGTGTTAAAAATTGACCACTGTCTGGAAAATCTCCCAGCTCCTGCCCCCAACATCTTGCTACTGGGGGATTTCAACTTAAGGCACCTAAAATGAAGGAATATAGCAATAATGTTGTTGCAGTGAAAACACCAGGAGGCACTCTGACGAGAACTCCACACACACACGAGCTTTTTAAATCTCTGCACAAAATTCAATTTAAACCAGCAAATAATAGAGCCTACTAGATGGAGAATACACTAGACCTCATCTTCACAAAACAATGATGATCTGATACGAATGTCACCATATCAAAAACAATATACTCAGATCAAAATATATTGAGGTTCAGACTTGTATGGGGAGCCCCAGACCGACATATGAATTAGTCACGAGGGAGCATTCACCAAATTCAACTTCAATAACAAAAACATAAAGTGGGACCAAGTAAACCAAGTCCTAACCGATATAAGCTTGGAAGATAGACTAAGCAACACAGACCCCAACTTATGCCTAGAACAGATTAACTTGGTGGCACTCGATGTATGCACAAGGCTTATTCCTCTAAGAAAAAGGAGGAGTAGATGTAAAATAGAAAGAGACAGGCGCTCCCTTTACAGGCAACGGAAAAGAATAACAGAGCGGCTAAAAGAGGCCAATATATCTGAAATGCGTAGAGAGTCACTGGTCAGAGAAATAGCTAGCATCAAAAGTAAGCTAAAGGAATCTTATAGGAGTTAGGAATCACGGGAAGAACTAAAAGCCATAAATGAAATCGAAAGAAACCCAAAGTATTTCTTTTCCTATGCCAAATCAAAGTCGAGAACAAAGTCCAGTATTGGGCCCCTACTTAAACAAGATGGGTCCTACACAGATGACAGCAAGGAAATGAGTGAGCTACTCATGTCCCAATATGACTCAGTTTTTAGCAAGCAGCTAACCAGACTGAGAGTCGAAGATCAAAATGAGTTTTTATGAGAAAGCTTGGTTAACACAAGCCTATCTAATGTTATCCTGACGCCAAATGACTTCGAACAGGCGATAAATGACATGCCCATGCACTCTGTCCCAAGTCCAGACTCATGGAACTCCGTGTTCATCAAGAACTGCAAGAAGCCCCTATCACGAGCTTTTACCATCCTATGGAGAAGGAGCATGGACATGGGGGTCGTCCCACAGTTACTAAAAACAACAGACATAGCCCCACTCCACAAAGGGGGCAGTAAAGCAATAGCAAAGAACTACACACCGATAGCACTAACATCCAATATCATAAAAATCTTTGAAAGGGTCTTAAGAAGCAAAATCGCCACCCATCTAGAAATCCATCAATTACTCAACCCAGGGCAACATGGGTTTAGAACAGGTCGCTCCTGTCTGTCTCAACTATTGGATCACTACGACAAGGTCCTAGATGCACTAGAAGACAAAAAAGAATGCAGATGTAACATGTACAGACTTTGCAAAAGCCTTCGACAAGTGTGACGATGACGTAATAGCGCACAAAATGTGTGCTAAAGGAATAACAGGGAAAGTTGGTCGATGGATCTATAATTTCCTCACAAACAGAACACAAAGAGTAGTAGTCAACAGAGAAAAGTCCGAGGCAGCTACGGTGAAAAGCTCTGTTCCACAAGGCACAGTACTCGCTCCCATCTTGTTCCTCATTCTCATATCTGACATAGACAAGGATGTCAGCCACAGCACTGTGTCTTTCTTTGCAGATGACACCCGAATCTGCATGACAGTGTCTTCCATTGCAGACACTGCAAGGCTCCAGGCAGACTTCAACCAAATCTTTCAGTGGGGTGCAGAAAACAATATGAAGTTCAACAATGAGAAATTTCAATTACTCAGATATGGTAAACACGAAGAAATTAAATCTTCATCAAAGTACAAAACAAATTCTGGCCACAAAATAGAGCGAAACACCAACGTCAAAGATCTGAGAGTGATCATGTCGGAGGATCTCACCTTCAAGGACCATAACATTACATCAATAGCAGCTGCTAGAAAAATGACAGGATGGGTATTGAGAACCTTCAAAACTAGGGATGCCAAGCCCATGATGACACTCTTCAGGTCACTTGTTCTATCTAGGCTGGAAAATTGCTGCACACTAACAGCACCTTTCAAGGCAGGTGAAATTGCTGATCTAGAAAATGTGCAGAGAACCTTCACAGTGCACATAACAGAGATAAAACACCTCAATTACTTTGAGTGCTTGAAGTTCCTGAACCTGTATTCCCTGGAATGCAGGCGGGAGAGATACATGATTATATATGCCTGGAAAATCCTAGAGGGACTAGTACCGAACTTGCACATGAAAATCACCCACTACGAAAGCAAAAGACTTGGCAGACGATGCAACATCCTCCCAATGAAAAGCAGGGGTGTCGCTAGCATGCTAAGAGACCATACAATAAGTGTCAGGGGCCCGAGACTGTTCAACTGCCTCCCAGCATACATAAGGGGGATTACCAATAGGCCCCTGGCAGTCTTCAAGCTGGCACTGGACAAGCACCTAGAGTCGGTACCTGACCAGCCGGGCTGTGGCTCGTACGTTGGTTTGCGGCAGCCAGCAGTAACAGCCTGGTTGATCAGGCTCTGATCCACCAGGAGGCCTGGTCACAGACCGGGCCTCGGGGGCGTTGACTCCCGGAACTCTCTCCAGGTAAACTCCAGGTAAACTCCAGGTGACTACCACCCAGAGGATGGGTATGAGGTAAGTAAAACCCTCAGGATGGGTATAAGGTGACTACCACCCACAGGATGGGTATGATGTGACTACTACCTTCAAGAATGGTATGAGGAGACTACCACCCACAGGATAGTTATAGTGTGACTTTTTTATATTTTTATTTAAAAAGACACAGGACAAGATATAAATAAATAAAATAACACAATAAGTAGCCATTTGCAAATACAAAGGCCTCCATCAATCCCATAGCATACCCTAAGTGTTACATTCACATTGTATTAAAGGATATGTGGAAAATTGCATTTATCTGTATGTATAATTACGTACATAACTGTAAATGAAAAGATAATTATTATTTATCAGTTTTACATGTAGGAATTTGGGACACCTAGGTCGCAAAAAATGTCCCCCTTCGATACCTACCAATGTCATATCCACAAGTTGCTCTGGACCTATTAATTAAATGAAATATACATACACCAGGAATACTGGTAAATATATAAATTTGTGGACTGTATATTAAAAATAATAAATGGTTATATATGTACACAATTACATAACAGAAGGAAAATATATCTTAATATCACTCCCAATTTGCTGG
>NC_069462.1:8598771-8636438 GCF_026875155.1 Cherax quadricarinatus
TATTTAACTGTAGTAAAACATTTTGGCCACAGTGTGGCCTTTATCTGGTTCGAGCACGACCAAAATGTTGAGAAATGGGATTACCAGCTAAGCTTATACATTAAATATCGGGAAAACTTAACTTAGAGATGCAGCTCATCACCTGCACAGCTGCCCCTGCAGACGAGGTCTTGAGAAGCTGTCGAAGTCATTCCTCAACGGGCTGAAATGAGTTATAATTTGTAAGATTATAAATTACCCCTACGGGGTGTTATGTCAGCATATTTCATTCACTGATTGCTGACAAAATTATGTTCTTGTGTGGACTCAAAAGTCCGCACCTCACTGCCGACTATAGGTTGATTACAAACTCCTTGCGACTCAAGAACTGCGCAGTCCCACGTACTACAAGAAATTCGCAACCTACCTTGCTCTTGTAGCGTGAGCTATGGTGCTCTTCACACCTTCGACAGGTATCGGCGACTTGATAGAAGCTGAAGTGTCCTTGGATGTCCACGTCTTCCATAGTCTAGGAATACGCACACTGGTACACTACGTTCCACAAGATTTGTCTTTATTGTTCACAATCTTATCACTGAAGAAGCTGATCACACTTCTCTGTAAGTGTTTATTGTGTTTTGTGAGACACTGTTCACACTAATGCACAGATCGTTCTTTGTTGGTTATCCTGGCGTCATTGTCATTCTCAGTAGAGTGAAAAGTAATCTGAAGATGCCACAACATCCTACACCATCACTGCCCTTAGCACATAAAGGAAAAGCTGACCTAGTACTTTTTGCTTCCTTGCCACTTCCTCCATGAAGTAAAGCAGAATGCTTGATTCTTGCTGTCTTAAGCATAGACAAAAGTGTACACTATCTTTACCATGGTAATAAAGTGGGAGCAGGATTTTCCTTAATTGTCTTGCTAAGGTAAGAGATGGAGTATCTTTTATTAAGCTACACTTTGCAACACTGGACCGCAAGGAGCGTCGAGCCACGTCGCATACTGTACTGCATTGGGATCAATTACTCACTGTAGCAGTAAACAAGATGCTTTAGCCCCTTTGAGAGGGCTGGGCCCTCAGGGCTGAAAGTGCTGAGGGGCTTGAATCCCCTATGGGGCGCGTGAGAAAAATTTCTCTACAATGATTACAACGCACAGATGGGTATCATGTTGACTACCACCCACAGGATGGGGTACTGGGTGATACTTGTGAAGATGGTATGGTGTCACTACCCACTAAGGTGGGCATGAAGTGACTACCACACACAGGATGGGTATGAGGGACTCCACCACAGGAATGGTTTTTGAGGTGACTCCCACCCACAGGATGGGTATGGAGGTGACTACGAGCTACACGATGTTTATGAGGTAACAAAACCCACAGGATGGTAAGTGTGTTTCCCTTCACAGGATGGGTATGAAGGTGACTACACCACAGTGTATATGGCATGCAAAGAGTACATAATCTTTATGTCAGCGCATGTACACACCATCATTTACAGGCCAACCAGCGATCAAGGGGGACTGTGGGATGACGTGGGCCCATCGTGCAACCAGTACAGGTTCCAGCCAATGAGAAGTGGTTTTGGCAATTGCAGAGGTTATGTGGGTACCACTCTTGTTACCCTCGTCATTCACATTTAGAGCTGTCATTTGAAGCATGGTATGCTTTCTGTGGATTCTATTCTTGCTGCTTTCCATGAATGTTGCACTAACTATCTATGTTGTACATGTGTTATGTGTACATACTTCTGTTCGTAATTGGTTGAAGGATAATATAAGTCAAAAGTTGTTGCAGTGTTAATTTTTGCTCCTTTACACCAGTGATAAACAGGCCTTTGGGATCTAGGGTTGTAATTAATGGGTATATGGTGACTACACCACTGGATGGGTAAGTGTTGTGTACCACCCACATGGGGGTATGTATGATACCATGCACATGATGGGTATGAGGAGACTACCACCTACAAGGAATGGGAATGATGTTGATTACTACCCACAGTATGGAAATGAGGTGGACTACAACCAACAGAATGAGAGTGAGGTGACTACCACACAGAAGGGTATAAGGACATAAGAACCAAGAACGAAGGAACACTGAGAAGGCCTCTACTGGCCCATGTGAGGCAGGTCCAAGTCTCCTACCGGCTTAAGCCAATGACCCAACCTAGTCAGGTAGGTCACATTGACTTAAGGGAGGAACACGCAACGACCTGGTAAGCCAAGCTCTCCGGTCAATCACCCCACCCACATCCATCATGAAATTTATTCAACTGTTATTTTTATAAGCTACACATCGTTCAGCTCTATAACTGTACTTGGGAGTTTGTTCCACTCATCAAAAACTCTATTCCAACACAGTACTTTCCTTATATCCTTCCTGAATCAGAATTTTTCCACTTAGAAACTTTGCTGCGTGTCTGTCTATGGCTAGATATTTTCAGGCCAAACTATTTACATCCTTTATGTATTCTTCTTCAATTTATACACCTCAATGCATATCCCCCTATTTCTACGTCTTTTAGAGAGTGCAGATTCAGGGCCCTTAGGTTATTCCTCATAGGGTAGGTTTCTCATTCATGGGATCTAAACTTTGTATCCCCTTTGTACATTTTCCAGAGCATTTATATCCATTTCTGTAATACGGTGACAAATTGGTGCAGCATAACCTCTTCAAGGGGGGTCCTTGTGCATGGTGAAGAGGCTCTTGGGTGAGGAATTAGCCCTGTCGGTCTTATTCCTCTTACGAAACATATTACCCCCCATTCTCCCCTCCCCTATTCCTTCCTCCCCATCCTCCCCTTTTTCATTCTCTCCTCCTCCTATCCCCTACTTTTGAACTTCCTCTTTTTGGACTTTGGGATTTCTCCACAGGACGCGCCTTTAGTTCTCCTCGGTAGGGGAAGGACACCGGGGGTCAATCCCATTCTGTTGAGGTTCTTGGCGGGGGTAGTTTGCTGTGGTATATGGATTGCCTGGGGATGTCCGATACATCTACGGTATCCGGAGTAGTTTGGGTGTCTTTTGGGCGAGGTGTGTATCTCTGGAAGCCCACTTTCAGAATTCCGGGGGTGGTGGCCGAAGGAGGTATGCTTTGTAGGCGGATATCGGCCGCCCTCTCTTTTGTCCACGAGGTAGCTCGGCAGATGTGTGGTTTTGCTAGCCGGATTGTGGTTTACTGGAATGAACGGGTAGGGTAAGGCACGGGTTCATGCTGCATCTGCGTTACTAGCGATGTTGAGTTCCTCTTGGGTGCGGAGGGGGATTTCCGGCCTTTCATTCCTCCTTCCTGGGAACTATTCCTCCCTGCTCCCCTTTTTTTATTCTGTTTTATTTTATTTTCTTTTTCTTCTTTTTTTTCTTAAAAACAAAAAGCAAGGAAGTAACCTCACCTTGGCAGCTAGTCATGATGAAACCTTACCCCGTGGCCCCTTCTGAACGCACCCATTTGACTGCCTTGATTAGATACACTCTTCGGACATCCTGATGCACTGTACCTCTTGCTGGTGCTGTTTCCTCACCGCTTCAGGTACGGGTGGTTCGACTGACTCCTTCGATTTGTTGAACTCGTCTCCTTTGACTATGGCTTTGCGTTCTCTTCGTACGGCATTTTCGAATCGCCCAACCATTTCACGCCGGACAACTCCGGTTACTCCTAAAACGCCAACGTCAATCTCCTGATGGATGCTCCTTCGTTACTTCCCATTCTACGCGGGGGAAAAGACCGACAAGTCAAGCACTCCCTCTCCCGCTCAGTTTCGAGAACACCACAATGCGACTAAATTCTATACTTTAAGACAACTTCTTCTTCTGCTACGTTTTGACCATAGTATTGCAAAGCGCTCCTGCATCATGTTGGCTGTGATATTCATTTCACGATTCAAGAGCGGGTCGGCATAGTCGAACTGTCCAGACTGCTACCCAAAAAGTCATGATCTTCTCCTCCTTTCGAATATCGATACATACGACTATCACTATTTGAAAAACATTTTCTCTCATCTTGTAGTGGGTACTGTCATTCTGCCCATTACATATTCCAACAGAATTTCATGTCATGTGGCAATGACATTTTGAACAGCTGGAAAAACCCCCTCCAGATTCCCATCCTCTTAAGTAGGCACACTTATTGTCCTTCTGCCCGGGGGCGGAGACGTTACCCTTGCAATGTGGCTCGTTTAACTTTTGACAGCCAAGAACTCCCGTCCTCTGTATATGTCGCGGGACATCGGTTACAAGTTCGAAAGGTGATACCTACACCGCAACAATGTAGAAATTGCTGGCGTTTTGGTCACCCTGCGAAATATTGCATATACTATGTGACTTGATAAAGCTCACTGCTGCGTGGGCGAAAAATTGCTAGTTAATGATCTTATTCCATTCTATAACACTGGTATCCTCTGTTTCCTTAACATTTCTCTCCGTTATCACTGAAACATTACCCAGATAAGGTGCAACGTTTTGATAATAAACATAGCCAAGTACTCCTTAACCCTTTTGGATAACATTAAAAAAAAAGAGGTTAGAAGGTACATGTTGGATGTGGTTGGGTGCGAGCTTGATCTGACTAATAAATTTAATTACAACAACTTCACTTCTGCACTATAATCATATATCTACAGTATAATCTAATCCGCGTCCCCTTACATGGTATTGGCCCCGGGGGAATAACCCTGGTTTTACCCTCCCCACCACGCACTTCTAACTACACCCCTGGTGTGTAGTAGCACTGGACATAGCTGGTGCCTCCGACCGAACATGGCACCAGGGACTCTTTGCAAAACTATAAGCACCTGTAGTCACTGGTTCTGCCCAATAACTCCTTAATGATAACCTTCAAGATATATTCTATGAGTAGTTTCAGTGGGACAAGTCTGAGGGCATACAGTGCCAATGTTCCACAAAGAAGTGTGTTTGGTGCATTGGTATGGAATGTCTATTTCCGTGACCTACTAGGATCCTTTTTTTATCCTAAAAAATGAGTCCTGATGAGTACTGGCTCTTAGGGTAGCTTGGCCTGAAACTTGAGCAGTAGGAACCTTATCAGGGGCTTGACTCTCCTTCCCCCCCAAAAAAGAAGATATCATCCATATATTATTCAATTTAATCTCGGAGAAAGGTATGGGACCTTATATACATGGCTCAAAGGAGGAAGTAAAACATACCAAGATAAAACAGCTTACAATTTAATAAACACATTTCAAAGGAATCTGAAATTATTGGCACCAAAGGGAAAAAACAATTACTAGTAGGAAATACTAACATTTTAGCAGAACCGGCTTATGATATTTAGAAATACCTCTCTACATAGTTCCATGAGAATGAGGTTGTAAATATATCTCGGATGGTGACAGTTCAGAGATTAGTTCAATAATTGCTAATAACATATATAACGTATACAAGTTTGGTCACTTAAGATCAGTATCTGACTCTGTAAATGCTTGCATTAGAAGGAAGTCTGCTAGTTCATTTTCTTTTGTTAATATAATTACAATGGGTACATTTGTTTTTCTTCTAGATTTGTCCACCACGTATAACGGCACTGCGAATTTTATCATATTCTACGTTCAGTTCTCTCACTCTGTACAGGAGGTTCTGTTTCGTTTTTTTTTGTGTGATTACATTTTGTTATATTTGTTTGCTTTAAGAGATGAACTTATAAATCTTTTTTTCTGTCTTGTGCATGAAATCTGAGCATAACACTTTTTCTCCCTTGGCTCCCTAGTAACCGTGATTCTTTTATTTCCGACACTGGCACATTAACCTGCAGGTGGTCGCGTATGATCTGTAGAATTGTAGCTTTGCAGTTAGGTAGTTAGTTTAATATGTTTATTATGCACCCCATACCCATCCTGTGGGCGGTAGTCAAAAGATTACAGAGGTACGTAATTGGTCCATGGACTGGACTCTAAAGTTTTGATAGCTGAGGAGGAGTGTAATGGGTCCAGGGACTGGGCCCCAAAAGTTTTGATAGCTGAACTAGGTACAAAGGTAATGAACTCACAAGTTACATAGGTAATGAATCCCGTAAGAATGGTTACTTACGTTTATACATGGCTACAATCATGAACAAATTATAGAGTAATAAGCAATTCACACTTCCACACCCGGTCACAACTGTAATGAGTTATTGGTGCAAATATTGATTGTTGAGTCACACACACACACACTCACACTCACGCACACACACACAAAACACACACAACACACACACCACACACACACACAAACACACACACTCACTCACCACTCTCTCTCACACACACACACACACACATATCACATCCACACCACACAACACACAATTCAACACACACACACAACACACACACACACACACCACAACACACACACACACACCACACCACACACACCCCACCAACACCAAGCCCGCCATTGGCCCCACACGGCTCCCGCTCCCCAACCCAATAATCTAGCGGGACCACAGTGATAGAAAAGAAGCTGAAAGTTGGTACACAAAGCGGAGGAATAGAATAAACATGAGGAGTGGCATGAAGAATCAGATGAGAAATCCCAGAATCATAGCAGTCACAGAAACAAACTCGCTGAGACAATAAACAGACGCAATCTCCACGGGATATCAGGATCTGAGAAAAGATAGAAGGAGTAGAGGGAAGGAGGAGTTGCCACTGTCATAAAAAAAAACGATGTGGATTTGAGGGATATGGTAAGGCATGGGCCGCGAGTGGAAGACTACATAATAGGTAAAATTCAGTTGGAGACATAATTTAAAGTAGTCATTGGAGTGATGTAAAACTACCACAGAATGCAGAGGCAAGCGAGGAGTACGAAGAAACAACAGGAGATGGTGGACACATGGCTGAGGTTGCAAGAAGAGTCACTGGAGCAGAGCCAAGTTACTGGTTCAAATGGGCGATTTCAACGACAGGGAGAATCACTAGGGAAAACTGGAGCACCATGGGGGTCCCGAAAAAACATGGAGAGCCAAGATTGATGGGATGTGGTACTTTGAAATCCTAATGCATCAACATGTCAGAGGACAATACCAGAGTAGAATGGGGGCGGAGGATGAGACAGCAAGATGGTTCTTGTGTTCACGAGCAGTTTGGACATGTGGACAACACTTACGAAAGGCGCGTGGAGTTTTGATTATATAGTAGAGTTAAAATGGAAGAAGGTAACAGACTGATGGAAAAGCAACGACAAAAGCGGGACTACCAAGGTATGAGGAACTTCCTGCCAGGAGGTTCAGTGGGAAACAGAGACTCTGGTAGGGAAACTCAGTAAACAAGATGATGGATATGTGCAATGAAAAGCAAAGAAGGCAGAGGAAGGTTTTGTTCCAAGGGAAACAGAATAATAGGAAGACCAAAGTAGTCCTTGGTTTACCCCGAGGTTGTAGGGGAGGAAAATCTAAGTGCACAGAGATGGGAAAAAGGCAGAGGAGGCAAAGGACCAGGAAATAAGATTAGTAAAGAGCAAGAAACAAGTATGCCCAGATGAGGGAGGCCCAGCGACAGTACGAAAACGACATAGCTTCGGAAGTCAGTCTGACCCAAAACTGTCGGATATAGCAACATTTGGAGGAAAACAAACAGTCAAGACCATGTGATAAGGTGAGGAAAGTAGGTGGCGAGAAACTTCACAAGAAATGATCAAGAGGTATGTGAGGAGCTCACATTGAGATTTAAGGAAGTATTTACAGTGGAGACGGAAGGCCTCTGGGGGACAGACCTGATGGGGAGCACTGCAAGGAATACACCTCAAGTGTTGGTGAACTACTTACTGATGAGGAGGAGGTGAAGAAACTGCTAAGGGACATCGATACCTCAAAAGCAATGGGGAGAGAGGGGAGTAGATATGTTGTATGTTTGCCACATACACAATCTTCAACACGTCCTGGGAATCGGGGAACTACCTGAGGTATGGAAAAGACGCAATGTGTTCCCATTTTTAAAAAAGGCGACAGAAAAGATGCACAGGATTTGCCTTTCATGAACACATGCTGGTTTTCATTATATCTCGTTCCGTTCAGGTGTGCCACACTTCTCCAGATAATCTTCTTCCAAGACTTTGCACACAATAAATGTCAGAGCCACATGTCGGTAGTTTAGAGCCTATTTTGTGTCTTTCTTAAATATGGAGACGACATTTGTGTCTTCATTCTCAGGTAGTTGCCAGTTTCAAGGGATGTGTTGAAGATTGTGGTTAGGGTGCACAAGCATCTGCTGCTCTTCTCTAAGGTCCATGGAGAGATGTCGCGGATCCATCGCTTTTTGAGGTTCAAGGGTACTTAGCGCTTGCACTCCTCCTCGGTTGTTTCATATGTCATCCAACACTTCTTGGTATATGCCCTCTTGATGATTCCTTCTGTGCTGTCTTCCCACAGCCCTTCCTGTCTCTACTATGAATACTTCCTTAAATCTCCTGTTTAGCCCCTCACATACCTCCTGATCATTCTAGTGAGTTTCTCCACTTCTGTTCTCAATCTGATCACTGGTCCTTTGACTGTTGTCTTCTCCTGATGTGGCTATACAACAATTTGGGTCTGTGCATGCTTTTCGATGCTCTGTCTTTTTATACTGTCGCTGGGCAATCCTCTTACCTTTTGATACTCGTTCTGCTCTGCGACTGATCTCCCTATTTTCGTGCTGTTCTCTGCCTTCTGTACTTTTCCATTCTATATTGCACTTTGTTTTTACTACTTACTCTGTGGGTAAACCTGGGGATCGTTCTGGTCTTCCTTTGTTTCTGTTGCTGGGAATAAACCTTTCCATTGCCTCTTGCTTTTGTCGTTACATATTCCATCATTTCGTTATGGCTTCCTGGCAGTTCTCTGTCCACGAAATCTTTCCTGCAGGTAGTTCCTCAACCTATGTAGTCCTCTCTTTATAGTCAGGCTTTTCATCTCAACTCCTCGTTACTCTCTCAGTTGCAAATTATGTAGTCAGCACATAACCACGTGGTCGCTAGCCCTAGGGGACTCTGTATGTGTGTCCTCAATGTCTGAAACTGCCCAGGGTGAACTCATGGTCCATCTTGCTGGTTTCATCTCCCTCTCACTCTGGTTTGCTGTGTGTGTGTGTGTGTGGGTGTTGTGTGTGGTGTGTAGTGTGTGTGTGTGGTGTGGGTGTGAGTGTGTGTAAAACCTCACCTGCACCTATTTGTTGGTTGCGGGGTCGAGTCCTAGCTCCTGGCCCGCTCTTCACGGTTGCTTACTAGGACCCTCTCTCTGCCCGCGCTCCATGAGCTTTATCAAACTCGTCTTACAACGTGTATGGTATCCTGCCTCCACGACTTCATTTTCTTAGGCTATTCCATGCCTTAAAACTCTATGACTGAAGAAATACTTCTACTATCTCTCTGACTCATTTGTGTCTTCAATTCCATTTGTGGCTCTTGTTTCTGTGTCCCACTGGAACATCTGTATGCTCACCTTGTCTTTCCATGCAGTATTTTATATGGTCGTTATCATGTCTCCTGGAGCCTGCCTGTCTCCAGTGTCGTCAGGCCGATTTCCCTTAATCTTTCTTCATATGACATTCAACTTAGTCTGGAACTAACCTTGTTGCAAACCTTTGTATTTCTCGTTTCTTGACGTGCTTTTATCAAGTGCAAAAGGTTCCAAACAGGTGCTGCATACTCCAGTATGGGCCTGACATACACGGTTGTACAGTTGTCTTGAATGATCCTTAAAAGTATCGGACATGCTGTTTCTCAGGTTTTGCCAAGGGAGGCCCATATGTGCAGCAGTTATCTGATTGATGTGTGCTTCCGGGAATGGTCGGTGTTATTATCACCCAAGATCTTTCCTCCTTGAGTGAGTTTGCAGTCTTTGGCCACCTAGCCTTACCTGTCAGTGTCTTCTGTGCCCCTTCCCTATTTCATGACTTTGCATTTGCAGGATTAAATTCGAGGAAGCCTTTTGATGGACCAGGTGTCCAGTCTGTCCAGGTCTCTTTGAAGTCTTGACTGGTCCTCTCATCGATTTAATTCTCCTCATTAACTTTCAATCATCTGGCAAAACAGGACATCTGAGTTAAAACCCTTCGTCATGTCGTTCACATATACAAAAAAAAAAATAAAATAGCACTGGTCTAGGACGACCCTGTGGGACCACCGCTCGTCACAATTGGTGCCACTGTGATACATCATTAGTACCATGATCGTTGTTGCCCTCCCTGTCAGGTATTCTCTGATCCATTGCAGTGCCTTCTGTTATATGGCTGTTGCTCTAACTTCTGCACTAATCTCTTGTGAGAACGTGTCAAAGGCCTTCTTGCAGTCCAGAAGATGCAATCCAACCCACCCTTCTCCTCTCTTGTCTTACTCTGTTATTATTATTAAAAACTCCAGATGTTTGTGACACAGGATGTGCCTTCCATGAATCCGGCTGGTTGGCATTTATACTCCTGTTCGTTCCAGGTGCTCACCACTCTCTCCTGATAATCTTCTCATAATTTTGTAATAACTCATCAATGACACAAGGTCTATAGTTTAGTGCCTCTTTCTGTCTTTTTTTGAAAATGGGAACTACAATTTGCCGTCTTCCATTGCCTCAGGTAGTTGGCCAGTTTCCTGGGATGTGTTGAGATTTGGTAAGTGGTACGCACAACATATCTGCTCCCTCCTCTTGCGGACCCATGGAGAGATGTGGTCAGGTCCATTGCCTTTGAAGGTATCGATGTCCTTAGCAGTTTCTTCACCTCCTCCTCATCTGTTGTATGTAGTCCAACACTTGGTTGGTGTATTCCTTGTTGGTGTCCCCATTGGTCTGTCCCCCAGAGTCCTTCTGTCTTACTGTAAAATACTTCCGTAAATCTAGTGTTGAGTCCTCACATACCTCTTGATCGTTTCTTGTGTGTTCTCCACCTTCTTTCCTCTGCCTTATCATGGTCTTGACTGTTCTTCCTCCTAATTGTGGCTATACAGCAGTTTCGGTCAGATTTTGACTTTCGATTGCTATGTCGTTTTCCTACTGTCGCTGGGCTCCCTTCCTTATCTGCGCATAGTCGTTTCTGGCTTTTATATCTCTTGTTTTCCGGGTCCTAATGCCTGTACCTTTTCTTTCTCTGGATGCACTTACGTTTTTGTCTCCCGACACCTTCGGGGTTTTAGGTAAAACAAGGACTCGTTTTGGTCTTCCTATTATTTTGTTTTTCCTTGGGAACAAAATTTCCTCTGCCTCCCTTGCACTTTGTTGCCACATATTCATCATCTCGTTTACTGATTTCCTTCCATTTCTTGTCCACTGAACCTCCTGCATGCGAAGTTTCTCATCCTGTTTAGTCCCCTTTTATAGTTTGGCCTGTCCCTTCAGTTCTGTTACCTTTCACTGTAACTCTACTATATAGTCAAAACTCAGAACCACATGATCGTAGCTCAAGGGGCCTCTCGTAAGTGATGTCCTCCGATGTCTGAAACTGCTCAGGGGAGTGAAACACAAGATCCAGTCTTGTGGCTTCATCCTCCCCCATCTATCTCTGGTTGTGTCCGGACATGTTGATGCATGAGGTTTTCAGTACCACATCACCATCATCTTGCTATCAATGTTTCAGGACCCAATGTGGCTACAGGTTTTCCAGTCGATCTCCCTGTGGTTGAAATCGCCCATTACAGTAACTTTGCTTGCTCCAGTTGAGCTTCTTCTTGCCACCTAAGCCAGTGTGTCACCATAACCTGTTGTTTTCTTCGTACTCCTCTCTTTGCCTCCTGCAGTTTCTGTGGTGGGTTATACATCACTCATTGGACTACTTTATGTTCTCCGGGACTGGAATATTGTACCTTACCCCCCAAATTTGGGTAGTCTCTTTCTCATATCAATGTCCCATGCCTTCCATTCCTCCAAAATCCCCATTGGTGTTTTATGAGCAGTGCAACCCCTCCTCCCCCTCTACTCCTTCTATCTTTCCTCAGGATCTGATATCCTGTTGGGAAGATTGTGTCTGTTATTGTCTCAGCGAGTTTTGTTTCTGTGACTGCTATGATGTCTGGGGATTTTTCACTGATTCTTTCATTCCACTCCTCATGTTTATTCGTTATTTCCATCCGCGTTTGTGTACCAAACCTTTAGTTTCTTTTCTATCATTGTGGTCATGCAAGTATATTGGGGTTGGGGGAGCGAGAGCCTTGGTGGGGGCCTATATGGGGCTGTGGTGTAGGTGGGGTATGTGTTGATGGGGGTGGGGTCAGAATGCCCATAAGGGACAGCTTTTGGGGGTGAGGTTTGTGATATGGGGGTTGGTGGCAGAGGGAACAGTGAGTGGGTTGTAGTATAGGTTGCTCAGTTGCGTTGGGAATGTTGCGGGTGGGGTCTTTTGGTGGGAGATTCTGTGGGGTGTGTTTGCCCTTCCTCCTGTGTCTGGGTCCTGCTCATTTTCATTGCTTCTCGTTCCTCCTTGCGTCTCTGTTCCCTCTCTTTAGTGTAGTCCTTTCTTATTAGTGTTCTGCGCGGTCGAGGTATACTCTCTTGTACCCCTTTTTTCTTTGTCCCTCAGTCTTGATTTCTCTTGCAGGAATCCTGATTCGAACTGATTCTTCCTTGAACTGAAAGTTACTTCTGACAGGCCGTTATCCTTCCACTCGACAAACCCACCCAATTCTCTGAATATTGTCTCTGGCGTCATATTGCCCTCCCTATTGTTTTCATAATGCCTTCAATCATTTTTTTCTCCTTCCTGTTTTTATTTCTTCTCAAAGTTGGGCCCCCTTGGCTTCTTGGAGCCCGTACACAAATAACTGACCTCGCCCTTTCATTCTCCCACCTGAGTCTCCATCTGCGTTTCCTATGAGGCCATTTTATTTCCTTCCATCTGACATGTTCTTGCCTTCAGTCCTGTTCCATATCTGAAATTCTATTCTCAGTAGGATGTCTTTCCTGGCAGCTGTCCTTGCTACTGCAGTTGGCTGTTAGGATTATCTGCTCTTAACAACCTTAATTGTATTAGCGACCTGTCGGCTTGATCTTAGTGTGCTCATCGTCTTTTCCCCTGGCCCAACCGTGGGTCTGATAGGGACTTCGTGTACGCGCCATGTCTCCGATGTTGCTTACCATCCCCTTGCCTCTGCGCTGACTTTGATTTCAATCATTGTCTTCAGACCTGTCGTTTGATCCTCAGTGTGCTCATCGTCGTTTCCTGGCACCACGTGGGTCTATCTGGGACTTCTTGACGGCATGTCTCCGTTGTTGCTTACCATCCCACTTGTCTGCGCCCTGGACTTTGAATTTCCTGATGGTCATCTTCTGAATTGTCAATTTGTCTTCTAATCTGTTCAGGCTTTGCAGTTTCTCTTCTAAGCACTGTATCCTTGATTTGCTGCTAAGACCTGTACTTCCCACTTCCTGCCTCTCTTCAGCTATCCGCTCTTCCATTTTCCTTACCAAGCTATTACTATTCTTCCTTCCCCACTTTCCTCCCTTTTTTGGAGCTCTAACTCCAAGTCTTTCCTCCCTGGTTAGTCTTCCTCAGTCTCTGGTTTTACGTCCTATAAGGCCACCCATATTTTTTTTTTTCTTTTTTTTTTTTTTTTTTTTTTTATATTACCGCAGGGGACAGTAGGCTTGAGAGGAGGGATCGGGGGGTCTTGGCGGGGAGGGGGAGAGAGAAAGGGTAGAGAGAAAGGGTTAGATTAGAGGTGAGGGAGAGAGAGGAGAGAAGAAAAGGGTAGAAAGAGGAGAGAGAGGAGAGAGTATGGGGGGTGAGGGATAAGACCAAGGGGAGAGAGAGAAATGTGAGGGGCGGAGAGAAAGGGGTTGTAGAGAGGGCGGAGAAAGGAAAGTAGAGGAGAGAGGGAGAGGGGAAGAAGAAAGAGAGAGAGATTGAGTAAGGAGGGCGAGGGGAAATGGCTCATGAGAGAGAGGAAATGAGAGAGATGGAGGGAGAGTAGGCCTATAGAGAGTGTAGGAGGGTGAGAGACTTGGGTTGATGGGATGAGTGGGGAGAGAGGGAGAGAGAGAGGGAGGAGAGAGGAAAGAGATAGAGGGAGAGAAAGAGGGAGAGAGAGAGGGTGAGCGGGAGAGAGAGAGGGAGATATAGAGAGAGGGAGGAGCTGAGGGGGAGGAGAGAGGGAGAGAGAGAGGGAGGGGGAGAGAGAGGGAGGAGAGTGAGAGGGAAGAGAGAGAGGGAGTGAAGAAGGGAGAGCGGAGTGCGGGGAGAGAGAGAGAGGGGATGAGGGAGGAGAGTGAGGGGAGAGAGATGGAGGGAGGGAGAGAGAGGGGCGGGATGAGAGAGAGGGACGAGAGAAGGTGGGAGATGGGAGTGAGAGGAGGGAGAGAGAGTGGGAGGGGAGGAGGGGAGATGAGAGACGAGAGACGAGAGAGGGAGAGAGTAGGGAGCTGAGTGAGAGGAGAGAAGGAGGGAGGAGAGAGAAGAGAGAGAGAGGGAGAGGAGAATGAGAGGGAGATGAAGAAGAGGGAGAGAGAGAGCGAGAGGGAGAGAGAGTGAGAGGGAGAGGGCAACGAGAGAGAGGGACGTGGTAGGAAGGAAGGGGGGGAGAGAGGGTGACCCTCAACCAGCACCTTTTTGACAGAGGGACTTTGTGACTCTTGCAGTGTTTGAATGAGAAACTTTGTTGAATTTCCCTACTCATTCTCTGCTCCTCCCTTGCACCAGTAGTGAGTGATCTGGCAGTCAGGCATTAGTCACTTGTCAACCCCTCGGCTACGTTGGATCGTCTGGACCTCAAGGCTTGTTTTACCACACTTAAAGATCCCAAACAGAACGAGGTGAGGAGTCCACACGCCAACTGGCTAATGGGAAAATAGAGGTAATTGGCCTAGCCCTTTTGCTTGAGCTCGCCACCACGACTGGAATGCTTCTTCTCCAGAGGGATGTTGACAACCAAGTGTAAAAGCCTTCACTGGACACATCCTTAATCTGCATCAAGAAACATTCCTCACCGGCAATATGTGGACAAAGCTACAGATCAGCCTTGGTTTGGCTTTGTCTTGTAGAGAGGCTGCTAATGCTAAGTACAAAGAATGGCGAAGGATAAGGAGTCATCCTACCACATATAAAAGGAACTTGCAATGCAAGCCTGTAGGCATATGGGTGATGCCAGTTCACAAGTGGGCACATTGCTAAATGGGATGTGGACACTAAAGAATGTTAGCTTTCAGGTAGGGTAGGCTCCAAAACCTGGTGTCCCTGGTCAAGGTCAGACAAAGGGGGGTTTTTTTATTTTTCCTTGTTGGGGCCCCTGTTTGAATTATTCCACCTCTAAATCGACAGGATGGGGACCACCTCTACTAGTAGTCAAGAGCATGAGAAGGCGAGACCTCTTTGCTGAACACTTTTCCTTCCAAACATCGCAAGTTCCTGATCCAGCAAGGGACCCTCCTGGCTAGCTGCAAGAAACTGAGGTCAAAACTTTCAGTGGTGGACAATAAGGCAGGAGGAGGTGCATTTCCTTCTTAAAATCACTTGTACCTGGGAAAAGGGATGTGGCGGCCAGACAAGTTGAGCCCAAGGTTGTTGAGAAGATGTGCAGGACGAGCTAGCAGCACCTCTACTCGCAATCTTTCTGCACTGCCAGTACAGTGCATATGACCTCTCTCCATTGGAATGAGGCAAATGTGCCAAGTTCACAAAATGAAGAGCAGAGCAGAAATCAGCAGACTACTGACCAGTGTCACTCCTGTACAATCGCTGGTAAGATCCTTGAAACAATATTCTCAGTCAAATGACAATTTTTTTGAACTACCACTCGCTACTTTGTGATCTCAATCTATGGCTTCAGGGAAAGGTTACTCTGCTGCTGATTGTTGTTAAACCTCTCACTAAGTGGCACCAGTCACTGGATGATCCAAAGTCAGCTGTGTGGTAAGCATGGTCATTGCTGGCGCTTTCGACGAGGTGTGGCACCAGGGCCTCTTAGAAAACAAAACTTCAAGCACTGGGAATTGCTGGCTTCTACGCTATGTCCTCCTCAGTGAATACCTTCATGGTAGATCTCTAAGTGTCAGTCCTCAATGGAACGGAATCAGCAAGGGGCATCCTACTTGGGGCAAGCGTTCCACATCGAAGTGTGCTGGGTCCACTGTTATGGAATGTCTACTTCAACGACCTCTTCAATCTAATCACAGACAATCACATGCAGATGCAGACGCTGTTACACCTGACATCCACTTATCAAGAGAAGAATTGCCAGCTGCGCCTAAGCTACATCAATCACCAGTGAGTGTATATCAGCTGGGGGCAATATGATGGCGATGTAACATTTGCACTGAGGAACGAAAACGCAAATGATGATCGTCTCTAATGGCACCAAGATGGTAATGCATTGGATGCAGTTATATGGTTTGAATGGGACGTTGTTGGCACCTGGAGAAGAAAGTTGATATCCTGGGGGGTGAAATTTGGACTCCAAACTAACAATGAAGAGAAACATGTTGTTAATCTTGCATACAACGGCAGCCAGGAAGCTCTTATGCTCTTCGCACAGTATCTAGCATCTGCTGGGACCAGTTTGGGGGTGGTTGCAAGTCCTTGTACGTGGCACAAGTACGCTCACCACCTTGAGTATGCTCCACTTTATTGGTTTGTCCTGCCTCCAATTCATCTGCGACTTGCTTGACAGAGTAGAGAACAGAGCAGACGCGTCTCATCTCTCGCCCTGGACCCATCTGGAGTAGATCTGTAATTTAAGAAGAGCCTTCAACTTAGGGAGGGGACGTGGGTGGCCATATGTTATGTACAAGGCCATTTGTCACAAATAACACACTTGGATACACTTAGAGGACAGCGTGTGTTTGAAACAACTTTTATGCCACAAGAAGGGCTGAAGAGAAAGCAGGCCAACTCTTCACTGGCTGTACCCTTCTCCAGACATAACTCACATCTGAGATTCATACAATACCCAGGCATGACTCGAGTATCGGAACACATTGTACAGCATATGATGTCAACGAGATACGTTCAGTTGATCAAATGAAAAACTGCTGGGCCCACAGATGGCTCCCTCAACTTCATCCTGTTCCCTACTTGTATGTCTCATAACAATAAAAATGCTTTTCAAAGAGCTGATGTAGGTAACACTCTTAGCTTGCCGAATAAAGTTAGGAATCCTTAACCTGTAATAGCTGTCAATATAATAGCTAGGGATCCTTAACCTTGTCAAAACCCTGTGGTAAAAAATAAAAAAAAAAAAATAAAAAAAGAGAGGAGGGAACGAGGGGAGGGGAGGGTGAGAGAGGGGGAGATGAGTGAGGGAGAGAGAGGAGAGGGACGAGAAGGAGGGGAGAGGGAGAGGGAGAGAGAGAGTGGGGGAGAGAGAGAGGGGAGAGTGAGAGGGGAAGGACGAGAGAGAGGGGTGAGAGGAGGAGAGAGGGAGTGAGGGGAGCAGAGAGAGAGGGAGAGGAGTGAGGAGGGAGAAGCGGAGAGAGAGGAGAGAGGGAGAGAGAGAGGGGGAGAGAGAGAGGGAGAGAGAGAGATGGGGGTGAGGGAGGGATCGAGTGTGAGAAGAGGGAGAGACGGCTCGATGGGAGGCTTGAGTTGGAGAAGCTCGGATAGCGAGACGGAGACTGGGAGAAGGGACCAGGAGAGAGAGAGAGGGAGAGAGAGAGAGGGAGAAGAGAGAGAGGGAGAGAGAGAGGGAGGGAGAGAGAGAGAGGGAGGGAAGAGAGAGAGAGGGAGAGAGGAGGAGAGAGAGAGGAAGAGAGAGGAAGAGAGAGGGAGAAAGAGAGAGGGAGAGAGAGAGAGGGTGAGAGAGAGAGAGAGGGAGTGTGAGTGAGGGAAGGAGAGAGGGAGAGAGAGAGAGGGAGAGGAGAGAGAGGGAGGGAGAGAGGGAGGAGGAGAGGGAGAGAGAGAGAGAGAGAGGGGAGAGACGAGAGGGACGCAAGAGGAGAGGGAGAGAAGAGAGGGGGAGAGAGAGAGAGAGAGAGAGAGAGAGAGAGAGAGCAGAGAGACGAAGGGAGAGAGGAAAGGAGAGAGAGAGAGAGGAGAGAGAGAGAGAGACGAAGAGTGAAGAGAGAGAGGGAGGACGAGAAGAGTGAGGAATACAGAGAGAGAAGAGGAGAGTGAGACAAATGAGGAGAGAGAAGAGAGGGAGAGAGAGAGGGAGCGGGAGAGACGAGAGAGAGAGGGAGAGAGGGAGAGAGAGATGCGGAGAGAGGAGAGAGAGGGACAGGAGCGAGAGGGAGAGAGAGGGGAGAGAGCGATGAGAGGGAGAGAGAGGACGAGAGGTGAGAGAGGGTGAGAGGGAGAGAGACGGGAGAGGAGGGAGGAGAGCAGAGGGAGAGAGATGAGAGAGGCGAGAGTGAGAGAGAGAGAGAGTGAGGGAGAGAGAGGGAGAGAGAGGAGAGAGAGGGAGAGAGAGACGGGAGAGAGAGGGGAGAGGGAGGAGGAGTAGAGAGAGGGAGGAGAGAGGGAGATAGAGAGAGAGGAGAGGAGAGAGAGAGGAGAGGGAGAGAGAGAGGGAGAGAGGGAGGGGGGGGAGGAACGAGAGGGAGAGAGAGAGGGCGAGAGAGAGGGAGAGAGAAGGGAGAGGGAGAGAGAGAGAGAGGAGTTGAGAGAGAGAGGGAGAGAGAGAGGGAGAGATGGAGGAGAGGGAGAGGGAGAGAGAGAGTGGGGACGAGAGAGAGGGGAGAGAGAGAGTGGGAGAGAAGAGAGGGAGAGAGAGGGAGAGAGGCGAGAGAGAGAGGGAGAGAGAGAGGGAGGGTGAGAGGGGAGAGACGAGAGATGAGGGAGAGAGAGAGGGAGAGAGAGAGGGAGAGAGACGAGAGGTGAGAGAGGAGAGAGGTGAGAGAGAGAGAGGGAGACGAAGACGAGTGAGGGGAGGAGAGAGAGAGGAGAGAGCAGAGGGCGATGATGGTGGCGGGAAGCGAGAGAGAGAGAGGGAGCGAGGAGGAGAGGGAGGGAAGAGAGAGATGAGGGAGAGAGAGAGAGGAAGAGAGAGGAGAGAAGGGAGAGGGAGGGAGAGAGAGAAGAGGGAAGGAGAGAGTGCGAGGGAGAGAGAGAGAGAGAGGGGATGAGAGAGGGTGAGAGGGAGAGAGAGTGAGGCGAGAGAGAAGAGAGGGAAAGGAGAGAGAGGGAGAGTGAGGGAGAGGAGAGAGAGAGGAGGAGAGGAGAGGCGACGAGAATGAGAGGGAGAGTAGGGAGAGAAGAGAGCGGAGAGAGAGCCGAGAGAGAGAGAGGGGAGAGGAGAGAGAGAGTGGGGCGAGAGAGAGAGAGCGAGAGAGAGAGAGAGAGATTTGGAGAAGAGAGGAGAGAGACGAGAGAGAGTGAGAGGAGAGGAGAGAGAGAGAAGAGAGAGAGAGAGAGACGTACGAGAGAGGAGAGAGAGGCGAGAGAGACGAGAGAGAGGGAGAAGAGAGAGAGGGAGCGAGAGAGAGAGAGAGAGAGGGAGAGAGGGAGAGAGGGAGAGAGGAGAGAGGGGAGAGAGGGAGAGGATGAGAGGAGAGAGAGGGAGATGAGAGGAGAGAGGGAGAGATGGGGAGAGAGAGGGAGAGAGAGGAGAGAGAGGAGGAGAGGGAGAGGAGAGAGAGGGAGAGAGGAGAGAGAGGGAGAGAGGGAGATAGAAGAGAGAGGGAGAGAGAGGGCAGAGAGACGAGAGAGAGAAGAGGGGAAGAGAGAGGAGACGAGGAGAGAGAGAGAGGAGACTGGAGAGATGAGAGAGGGAGGGAGAGAGAAAAGAGACGAGAGAGAGTATGAGGGAGAGAGAGAGAGAAAGAGAGAGCGAGAGGAGAGAGAAGAGGAGAGAGAGAGACGAGAGGGAGCAGAGGGGGAGAGAGGGAAGAGAGAGAGAGGAGGGAAGACCGAGAGAGAGTGAGGGAGAGCAGAGACGAGAGAGAGAGGGAGAGAGGGAGAGAGGGATTGAGAGGGGAGGGAGAGAGAGAGGGAGAGAGGGGAGAGAGAGGGATGAGAGGGAGAGAGATGGTGGGGAGAGAGAGGGAGAGAGGAGAGGAGAGGGGAGAGAGGGGAGAGAAGAGTGAGGAGAGAGAGGAGAGAGGGAGAGAGAGGGAAGAGAGGGAGAGAGGGAGAGAGAGAGGGAGAGAGAGGAGAGGAGAGAGAGAGAGACGGAGAGCCGAGAGAGAGAGGGAGAGGAGCGAGAGAGATGAGGGAGACGAGAGAGAGAGGAGAGAGGAGAGAGAGAGAGAGAGGAGTGAGGAGAGAGATGAAGAGAGTGATGTGTGAGAGAGAGAAGTGAGGAGGGAGCGAGGAGAGAGAGAGAGAGGGAGAGACGAGAGGGGAGAGAGAGAGAGAGAGAGGAGAGGAGAGATGAGAGAGACCGAGAGAAAGAGGAGAAGAGGAGTGAGGAGGAGTGAGAGAGACGGTGAGAGAGAGAGGAGAGGATGATGAGAGAGTGAGAGGAGTGAGAGGAGAGAGATGTCTGTGAGAGAGAGAGAGAGAGGGGAGCGACGTGAGTGAGTGATGTGAGCGAGTAGGGGGAGGGAGAGAGACGAGGAGAGAGACGAGAGAGAGGAGAGCGAGAACGTAGGAGTGATGAGAGAGAGGAGAAGGATGAGAGGAGAGCGTGAGTGAGTGATGGTGAGTGAGCGAGTAGGGGGAGTGTGTATGTGTGTGCGCACGCGTTCGTGTGTGTGTGTGAGAACGTCAGAATGTTTATATGTCAGTAATACAAATCACTGCTGTGTACCCGTAAAATACTAAATGAGATTCCATTAACCACTGAGGAGTAGTTCATAATAATATTATACTAGGTGAGTGTTAACAAGTCACTCTTTCACCAGTTATGCACTTACCCTTTTTACTATATGTGTACCAATACTTGCTTCTCAGTTCTGGGACTGTCCTTTGTGTCCTAAAACATATCTCTCGAAACTGTTGTGTCAGGGATGTGTCCATTTAGTCCTTGCTCCTACAAATTTTATTTTCCTATACTGCTAGGTGTTATGGGTTTGGATAAATCGCTCTGGGCAGGGTTATGATAGCCAGATACACGGTGTCGGACGGGCCGGCTCTACCCTCAGTCTTCCGCCAACACAAACACAGTGATTTGTACGTTACTCAGAAGGGGACGTCCATCAGTTGCTGATGTACGCCCCCATGCTCGCTGTACGATGACTAGCTGTACGATGATCGTACACTCGCACTTCCGCCTGATCTTCGTCGGGCTATACTTTTCTCTTGCCCCGTTTGAGTCCTCATTTACCACACTATCATTGTTACTGCTACTTTTTAATCTTACAACTTCATTTTGGTAAGACAACACTACTTATTTGTGATGACACCAACCTGTTTATGGCGGGCGTACTCCCTCAGGCCTACCTGCCTGCACACCCACCTCTGCTTATATATACTTTGTATACTATATATTTCCCCTTTCTGCTTGCTTGGTTCACGCTGTGTGCTAATCATTTTTTGTCGTTACCCACCCCTCTCTTAATTCTATTTGGTCTTTTCTCTTTAAGTCAACTCGCTTTGTACTTTGTATATTCTGTAACAACTATGGTGCAACAGGGCCAACTTAGGCACATCGAACTGGCACATTTTGAAATTTTGTGTATTATTTCAGGCTTTCTCTCGCCTTTACTTTATTTATTTTTTCTAATACATTGGTTATATTGTGGGTGTTCCTCTGACGTTGTCACTAACACTGGTTGCTTCTAGCTGTCTAAAACACGCCTAAAAAACAATTAACGTTCCTCGGAGAGCCCGGCGCTTGTGACCAACTACGTGTAGTGAACCTGCTGTGAACACTGTGTGTGTGTGTGTGTAGGTGTGTGTGTGTGTAGGTGTGTGTGTATGTAGGTGTGTGTGTGTAGGTGTGTGTGTGTGTGTGTACTAACTTGTATTCACCTATATGTGATTAAACGGGACGAGTCTTAGCCCCGATCCCAACCCCTCAATTTGCGGTTTGCCAGCTTCTCATTCCTTTGACCTCGTGGGCCTACAACTTTTCCTGCTCTTACAAACTATGTATGGAGCCCATTCGACCACTCTTTCGTCCAGATCACCCCACTCACCAACCACCTTGATAGTGAAGAGAAATTTCCTGAAGTCCTTGTGGATCATGTGTGTGTTCAACTTCAGCTGTTTCTCCAGAGTAAGAGTGACCCACCTCTCAAACAGCTGATGCCTGTCTACCCTATTAATTCCTCCGAATATTTCTTGTGATATGTCTCGCCTTTTTCTTCTGTTATCCAGTGTCGTTTAGATTCTGTTCCGTTTATCTTTCTCCTCGTAGACTCATACAACTTAGTCTGCGGAACATAGTCTCGTTCCATTATCTCTGCATGTTCTTCCGTTCATTCAGGTGTTGCCTTACATGCAGGCTGTCCTGACATGTACAATTGTCCAGAATAACTTTGCGAATTAATTTTAAAGGCCTGCCCTAGGATTTACCAGACCTGCATTGCTGCGATATTTTGTCATGTAATATGAGCCTCTTTTTAATAATATTTTTTTCTTTATCGCAGTATACAGGTAATGTAGTGTACATGCTGTGCATTTCGGGCACTTATACTCACCGCTGGGCCTTCCTGTTTCGTAGAGTTCTGCAGCCTCTGCCACCGAGAGTCTACTGTATAATGTCGTGTCCGTCTTTGGCCGCTTCCCCTCTAATTTCATAGCTTGTATTTGTGGGGTTGAATTCTTAAGAAATCCACTTTTCTGACCAATTTTATAGTCTGCTCAGATCTATTTGCAGCCTTTCTTGACCTCTGTTTTTTCCCCACTAACTTTATATAATCAGAAAGCAGAAATACAACTGATTCAGTCCGATCTTATATATGATTAAACCACTTATGATTCCTCTCTAATCCTAACATTCTTTACCTCCTGCCTCTGAGTTAATCTTTGGTGCACCGGGAAATATTTCTTTTTTTAATCAAACTGGGCCCATCTCCCCCGAGGTTGAGGATGACTCTATGAAGAAGTACTTACTGTCACCATCCAACACTCAATCACTGTCTTGCCAGAGGGGCGCCCATACTACAGCTCAAAATTGCAAATATCCCCACCCGTCTTTCAGAGTGAAGGCACTGTACTTCCCACCTCCAGGACTCAAGTGCGGCTAACCGATTTCCCTGACCGGAATATATTTTCAGGTATACCTACTTGTAAGCTTTTGCCCTTATCTCTTGTGGGGTAGTGTGAAAAGCCTTCTTGTAGTCTAAGAAAATGCAATCTCTCTCTCTATCTTTTTCTATCTTTCTCTCTCTCTCTCTCTCTCTCTCTCTCTCTCTCTCTCTCTCTCTCTCTCTCTGTGAAGAACTGTTTGCGGCAGCTCTCTAGAATTGAAAGCAAGATGCCTCCATCGTAGCAACTTCCAAACGATTAAGGTAGAATTGAAGGTTGGCGAATTTGGGAAATTCGGCGATTGGGAACGAGGAGAAACAAAAGATGATTAGTATTAGTCATCCTGTTTTTTGAGTCATCAGGTCAAGAAAGGGGAAACTGGTCAAGTGGACTGCTGGACGCAGGGGGAAAAGAAGTTGACGATCAAGAAGACCGAATGGAAAGGTAGAAACGATGAAGAAGGAAAGAGACTGCCGTGGAATCTGTTGTGGAAAACAATCCAATACATTCTCAGTGCTACCCGACGAATGTGAGTTGAATACTGGACACGACACGACGAAAGACATTAAGGAAGGTACATGAATATGTTGTCTTGTTGGGGCATAGCCAAGTTTGGTATATGGATTAGGGCGATTGCTTGAAGGGAAGGAGTAGGAGACAGAAGGTTTGTTTACTTGGTGTGGGATGGAGGATATTGTTTGCCGTCTGGATGACATCATGAGGGTGATGGGAGCATATCCTATTATCTGTCTCAGTGCTGGAGGCAACGATGTTGGCAGAGGAGGAGTGAGGACTGATTAGCAGGTATAGGTCGGCAATAGAAATATTAGAAGTAACGGGTCTGGGAACCCTCGCATATGTGGTATTTTGCCCAAGGAGGGGAGTTGGATGTGAATGGTTGTCCAGGGCAATTGGTGTCAATTGCTGGCTGGACAATTACTGAGGAAAATGCAGGTACACATTCATTGGACAACTGGGACCTCTTATTGGGCAGAATGACAAGTATGTTAGGGATTGGGGTCACTTATCTAGGTGTGGGTGGGAGCACTGCAACTTGCCAGTGGATGGAGCAGTTAGCGACTTTATACTAGGAATTAGTTTTAGTGGTTATGGGTTTTGGCAGGAAAAACAGTGAAGTCCCAGTGTGTAATATTTCGAGTTTAGGGAACTAGTAATAATAGAACGAGATTGATATTGAAAAGCAGGGAACTTGGTGATAAAGACGGTAATAGGTTTTGTAGAAAAATAGAAATGAGCTGGGTAGGGTTAAAGAGAAAGGGAGAGTCTTTCAATGTTTATTATGCTAATTGCCGTGTGCTAGGATAAGATGGACGAGTTGAGATTAGTTGCTAGTGTAGGAAGCATTGAGTAATTTGCCTTATGAGACGTGGTTTAATTCAAAACAGTCGGGACATGCCTGCGACTGAATGTCATATTCAGGGGTTTTTTTAAATTGCTTCAAGAAGATAGATGTATTGGGTGGGGGGGGGGGTGCATTGTAAGTCCGAGGATCGCTTGAACTGTTGCATAAAAACGGGGTATTAAGTCTGAAGTAGTAACAATACAGAGTCTGTTTGGATAGAATTTTCAGAGGGGGCATGAAAAAAAAAACTAGATTTTAGGAGTGATATACCGTCCCCTAACTTAGATAGGGACAAGGGAAACTACTATGGGAGGAATTGTTTATGGCAACAAGGCACGACTAATGTAGTAATTCTAGGGAGACTTTAAACTTTAGTCATGTTGATTGGAATTTCTTGACTGGGAATTTAGAATCGTACGACTTCTTAGAAGTATTTCAGGATTGTTTTTTGATAGCAGTTTGTGACAGAATACAAGGGGAAAATAACCTGATTGACTTAGTTATGGCAAACAATGAATCTTGTTAATAATTTAGAATATTTTCAGAGGAGGTACTGGGTGCTAGCGACACAAATCAATTACATTTAGCATTGAATGGAAGTACGATAGTATCGATTAACTCAGTAACAGTCCAGTTTTTCGCCTTAGCAGATTTACCGATGGCTTAATTAAAGAACACTTATATCTGTTGACTGGGGTAACGAAGAAGAGAGCTTCAATATGACAGTTTTCTGAACATATACATGCTGCTCCAAAGAGCGTTTATCCCTTATAAAGAAATTAGATCAAAATTGAATGACCAATATGGATGAATATAATAGGCTCAAATATCTCCTAGGGCATAAGAAAGGGAATTTATAGGCGTATCAAAAAAGGACGGTGAGGGTCATCTTATGGCATCAGTATATTGACATTAAGAGGGACATTAAAAAGGTGGATAAGAAAAGCTAAAAGGGACTATGAATTAAAAGTTGCTAGGGATTCTAAAACTAACCCAAAAAGTTTTTTCCAGGTCTATAGAACAAAAGTTAGAGATAGGTTGGTCCCCTTAAAAATTAACTATGGGCACCCTTAATGGACCAATGAGAATGAAATGTGCTTGTTTTTATAAGAATTATTTTCTCTCAGTTGTTTTACAACAGGAAGACACTAACATATTCCAGTAATTACATTTTTACAGTGGGCTAGAGAAGATAAATTATGTAACATCACAGTCATAGTGAGATGGTTTATGAGGCAGATAGACAGACTGAAGCAAAATAAGTCGCCGGCCGGTTCTGATGAGGTTTTTTCAAGGGTTCTTAAGGAATGCAAAATGGAACTCTTGTGAACCTTTAACTAATATTTTTAATTTATCCTTCAAACAGGATGTAGTGTCTGTTATGTGGAAGATGGCTAATGTACTCCTATTTTGTAAAACAGGGGACCAAAGTCGTTACGTCAAATTACGCCCCCCAATAAGCCTGACCTAATTGTAGGCAAATTACTAGAGTCAATTATAGCTGAGATTATAAGAAAGCCATCTCGTTAGCATAGCTTGTTAATTATATCTGATGGATTCACAAAGAGGCCGGTCTTGTCTAACTAATTTATTAACTTTCTTCAGTAAGCTTTTGAGGCTGTTGACCGACAATAAGGAATTTGATATTATTTATTTAGATTTTAGTAAGGCTTTTGATAGAGGTTCCGCACATTAGGGACTGTTAAAGAAAGTGGACAGTCCCATGGCATTGGGGGAAGGAATATGCTTCGTGGATCGATGTCATGGCTCACTGACGGAAAGCAGAGAGGTGTCCATACAGGGGGTAAATTCCGAGTGGGGATTCTGTAACAAGTGGCGTTCCACAGGATCAGTCCGGGGCCCCCCCGTTGTTGTTTATTAATATATATCAATGTATCTTGCTGACGGGAAATACTAGTGATATGAGACAAATTCGCCGTTTGCACAAAGATAGGTAGGGTAATGATTCAACGTAGATGTTAGGGAACTTCAGGGGACTTAAACAAACTTATTCTTGGTCAGATAAGTCGGCAGATGCAGTTCATGTAGTTAAGTGCAAGGTTCTGAAGCTTGCGGAGTGCCCATAACCATAGTACTTACTAAATAAAATGATGTAGAACTTCAGCGCCATTACAGATTGCCGAAAAGGACTTGGGGGTTATTGGTGAGCAGCAACCCTAAACAAGACAGCAATGCCCTAAGCGTACAGTATAAGGCTAATAGTTACTTGGATTTAAATCAAGGAAGTGTAAGCACAGAAAGTCCAGAGGTCATTACTGCAGCTTTATACATCATTTTGTAGACCCTCACCTTGATTAATGCAGCTCAGTAATCTGGTCATCCCGTATTACAAAATGGAATAAAATTCGTTTAGTAAAACATTCAGCGTAGGATGACCTAATTTAATACATAGCATCAGAAAATCTTCCTTTTGAAGAAGAAAGAATGAGACTCTTAAGTTCATTCAACTTGTTAGACGAAGAATGAGGGGTGAACTGATCGAAAGTGTATAAGTGAAGATAGGTTTAATAAAGGGGATTTTAATAAGGTCTTGAGGTTGTCCTCTCCAAAGGAGAGAACCGCAGTATGGATTTAAATTAGATAAGTTTTTTAGATTTAGAAGGACATGGAAATGTGTTGGTTTGGAAAATAGGGTAGTTGAGGAGTGGAACCAGTCTACATAGTTGGGTTATTGATGCTAGGACTTTGGGTAGTTTCAAATCTAGGTGGAAAGTACATGAGTGGGATGGGTTGGATTTGAGTGGGACTTTCCCATCAGAGCTGTTAATTTCTTGCGTAGCATTGAAAAATTGGGTTGCGGTATAAATGTTTTGTTAGTGGGGAATGATGAGTGAGGAGTGGGGGGGAGTGTGTATGTGTGTGCGCGCGTTCGTGTGTGTGGTGAGCACGTCAGTTGTTTATATGTCCCAGAAATAAAACCCACTTCTGTGTACCCGTAATACTAAGAGATACCTTTAAACACAAAAGGTAGTTCAATAATTAAAATACTAGCGGGGTTTTAAAGTCCTTTTTCCCCCCAGTTATGCACTACCTTTTTATAATGGTACCCAAACTTGCTTCTCGATTGTACTGCTTTGTGCCCTAAAACTTTATCTTCGAAAACTGTTGTGGGGGTGTAGCCCCCTTTTATCCTTGCCCTAAAATTTTTTTTTCCCTACTATGCTAGGTGTTATGGTAGATAATCGTCTGGAGCAGGGTTAAGATAGCCCTACCGTTCCGCCGGGCCGGCTTTCCCTCAGATTTCCGCCCCCACAAACAAGTGATTTGTACGTTACTCAGGGGGACGTCCATCCAGATGCCTGATGTACGTGTCGCTGTCGATGCTCGCTGTACGATGCTGTACCCCTCCCCCTTCCCCCGCTGATTTTTCTTCGGCTATACTTTTCTTTGCCCTTTGAGTCCTCATTTCCCACACTTATACTTGTAAAATGCTACTTTTAAAAATTTTACACTTCATTTTTGGTAAGAACATCTATTTTATGACCCCAACCTGTTAGGGCGGCGTACTCCCTCGGCCCTATGCTCCCCCAACCTTGCTTATATTATTATGTTACTTATATACCCCCCTTTCGGGCTGCTTTCACGCTGTGTGTACATATATTTTGTCGTTACCCCTCTCTTAATTCTATTTGGTTTTTTCCTTTAGTCCCCGCTTTGTATTTGTATTTTGTAACAATGTGGCAACAGGGCCCCACTAGGCTCAACGAACTGGCATTTGTTTTTTTGTTGTATAATTTCGGGCTTTCTCTCGCCTTTACTTTATTTTTTTTTCTAATACGGGGGTTTCACTTGTGGGTTGTTCACTGCGTTTCACTAAAATGGTGCTTTGCTGCTAAACACGCCCCAAAAACACAAGATCCCGGAGCCTGGCGCTTGTGCCCATAGTGTGTGAACACTGTGTGAAAACTGTGTGTGTGTGTGTGTGGTGTGTGTGTGGTGGTGTGTGTGTATGTAGGTGTGTGTGTGTAGGTGTGTGTGTGTGTGTGTATTAACTTGTATTCACCTATATGTGATTAAACGGGACGAGTTTTGCCCCCATCCCCCCCCTCAATTTTCGGTTTTCCGTTCACTTTTTGACCTCGTGGGCCCTAACAATGCTTTAAAAATAGTTGGAGCCCTTTCCTCGACCACTCTTTCGTCCAGATCACCCCACTCACCAACCACCTTGATAGTGAAGAGAAATTTCCTGAAGTCCTTGTGGATCATGTGTGTGTTCAACTTCAGCTGTTTCTCCAGAGTAAGAGTGACCCACCTCTCAAACAGCTGATGCCTGTCTACCCTATTAATTCCTCCGAATATTTCTTGTGATATGTCTCGCCTTTTTCTTCTGTTATCCAGTGTCGTTTAGATTCAGTTCCGTTATCTTCTCCTCGTAGCTCATACAACTTAGCTGCGGAACTGGTCTCGTTCCATATCTCTGCATTTTCTTCCGTTTCTTCAGGTGTGCCTTACATGCCAGGCTGGTCCTGACATGTACAAATTGTCCAGAATAACTTTGCCGAATTATTTTAAGGCTGCCCCTAGATTTACCAGACCAGCATTGGCTGCGGATATTTTTCATGTAATATGAGCCTTTTTAATAATATTTTTTTCTTTATCGCAGTATACAGGTAATGTAGTGTACATGCTGTGCATTTCGGGCACTTATACTCACCGCTGGGCCTTCCTGTTTCGTAGAGTTCTGCAGCCTCTGTCCACCGAGTCTACTGTATACTGTGTGTCCGTTCTTATGGCCGCTTCCCCTAATTTCATAGCCTTGTATTTGGTGGGGTTGAATCTAAGAAATCACTTTTCTGACCAATTTTATAGTCTGCTCAGATCTATTTGCAGCCTTTCTTGACCTCTGTTTTTTCCCCACTAACTTTATATAATCAGAAAGCAGAAATACAACTGATTCAGTCCGATCTTATATATGATTAACACACATAAGATCCTCTCTAATCCTAACATCTCTTACCTCCTGCCTCTGAGTTAATCTTTGGTGACCGGAATATTTCTTTTTTTCAACAAACTGGCCATCTCCCCCCGAGGTAGGATGACTCTAAGAAGAAGTACTACTTTCACCATCACTCACTCAATCACTGTCTTGCCAGAGGGGCGCCCATACTACAGCTCAAAATTGCAAATATCCCCACCCGTCTTTCAGAGTGAAGGCACTGTACTTCCCACCTCCAGGACTCAAGTGCGGCTAACCGATTTCCCTGACCGGAATATATTTTCAGGTATACCTACTTGTAAGCTTTTGCCCTTATCTCTTGTGGGGTAGTGTGAAAAGCCTTCTTGTAGTCTAAGAAAATGCAATCTCTCTCTCTATCTTTTTCTATCTTTCTCTCTCTCTCTCTCTCTCTCTCTCTCTCTCTCTCTCTCTCTCTCTCTCTGTGAAGACCTGTTTGCGCGCTCTCTAGAATTGAAGCAAGATGCCCTCCATCGAGCAACTTTACCAACAGCTTAAGGAAGAATTGAGGTTGGCGAATTTGGAAATTCGGCGATTGACCGAGGAGAACAAGAAAAATTCGTTAGTAGCCCTCCTGTTTTGAGTCCTCAGGTCAAAAAGGGGGAATGGTCGTGGGGGGACGGGGAAAGGGGAAAAAAAAGTTGACGATCAGAAGACGAAGGGAAAGGGGAAGAAACGATGAAGAAAGAGAAAGGGGACTCCCGGGGGAAAAAGGGTTGGGGAAACACCCAATTTCCCTTCTCAGTGCAAACCCGACGAATTGATTTTGACTATTTGGGAACGAACGACAAAAGGGACATTAAGGAAGGTAAAAATATTGTTGTTTTTGGGGATAGCCAAGTTAGGTATATGGATAGGGCTTTTGTTTAAAAGGAAAGGGGAGTGGGAGGACAGAGATTTTTATTTTTTTGGTTGTGGGTTGGGGAAATTATTGTTATTTTTTTCTGGATGCCCTCATGAGAGGAAAGGGGAAAAGAAACCCCTTTTATCTGTTAGTGCTGGAGGCAAGATTTTTGGGAGACGTAGGAGTGGGGGACCTGATTAGGGGTAGGTAAGCAATAGAAATAATTAGAAGTAAGGGGGGGAAACCCCTAATATGTGGTTTTTTTCCCAAGGGGGGGGTTTTGGGAATTTGAATGGTTGCCCAGGGCTTTTTGTCAATTGCTGGGGGGGAAAAAATTCCTTTTAGGAAAAAAATGGGGGAAACATTCATGACAATGGGACCTCTTTTTATGGCAGAAATGACATTTTATGCTAGGGAGGGGGTTTCACTTATTGGGTGTGGGGGGGAGCACTGGCAACGGGCAGTGGAGGGGCATTTTAGGACTTTAAACTGGAATAGTTAGTGGTATGGGTTTTTGGCGGGAAAACAGTGAACCCCAGTGTAGTATATTACGAGTTCTAGGGGAACTAGAAATTTAATAAAACGAGTTTAGAAAATTAAAAAGGGGGACCTTGGGTGATAAAGCCCGGGTAAAAAAGGTTTTGTGGGAAAAATGAAATGGCGGGGAAGGGAAAAGAGAAAGGAGAGTTTTAAATTTTTTTATTTGTAATTGCCGTATTTGCTAGGAAAAAGAGGGGAGGGTTTTGAGATTATTTTGCCTAGTTTTGGGGAACATTGATGTTTTTTCCCTTTACTGAGACGGGTTTTAAATTAAAAAAAGTCGGGACCTGCCTGCGGAATGTCTATTCGGGGTTTTTTAAATTTGTTCCAAAGAAGTTAAAAGGGTTTTGGGAGGGGGGTGGGGGTGGAAATTTTTCGCCCGGGAGATCGCTTAAAATTTTGGCTTTAAAAGGGGTTTTATTAAGTCTGAAGAAAACACATACAGAGTCTGTTTGGTTAAAATTTTTGAGGGGCATGAAAAACGGGATTTTAGGATGATATACCGCCCCCCTAATTTAGAAAAGGGAAAAGGGGGAAAACTCTATGGGGGGAAAAATTGTTAAGGACAAAGGCCGAAATGTATTTAATTTCTAGGAGACTTTAACTTTAGTCAGGTTGATTGGAATTTCTTGCGGGGAAATTTAAAAATTCGTAGGGACTTTTTTGAAGTTTTTTCAGGATTGTTTTTTAAAGCAGTTTGTGACAGAACCACAAGGGGGGAAATTAAAACCCGCTTGAATTAGTTATGGGCAAAACCAAAGAACCCCTTTTTAATAATTTAGAAATTTCAGAGGGAAAATGGGTGCTAGGGGACCCCAAATCAATTACATTTAGCATTGAATTTGGGAAATACGATGTAGCGATAACTCGTTAAAAAGTCAGATTTTCGCCCTTTGCAGTTTTCGATGGGGTTAAAAGAACACTTATCATCTGTTGACTGGGGTGGGGAACGAAGAGAGCTATAATATGACTGTTTTCTGAACACTATACTGTGTCAAAGAGCGTTTTAAACCCCAAAAAAAGAAATTTTGATCAAATAGAAATGACCCAAAAAAGGATGAAAAATAGGCTCAAATATCTACTAGGGCATAAGAAAGGAAATTTTTAGGCGTTTTTCAAAAAAGGTGAGGGTCATCTTAAAGAATCAGTATATTTACTTTAAAGGGGCATTAAAAAAGGGGGGATAAGAAAAGCAAAAAGGGGGCTATGAAAAATTTTTAAAATTTCTAGGGGGTTCTAAAAAAACCCAAAAAAATTTTTTTTCCGGGCTATAGAACAAAAAATTAAGATAAGAAAAGGTCCCTTTAAAAAAAACTTGGGGGGCCTTTCTGCTGGGAATGGGAAAAGTTTCTTGATTTTAAATAATTATTTTCTCCAGTTTTTACCAGGAAGAAAAAAAAAAAAATAAAAAAAAAAAAAATTTCCCGTTTAAATTTAAATTTTTTCAGTTGGGTAGAAGAAGATAAATTATGTAAAATCCAAATCACTAGTTTAGATGGGGTTTTGGGCAATTTTAAAAGGAATGAAGCAAAAAAAAGGGCGCCGGGTTTGGGTGAGGTTTTTTCAAGGGTTCTTAAGGAAGGGAAAATGGAAAATCTGTGAAAACCCTTTAAATAATAATTTTTTAAATTTTTCTCTTCAAACAGGGGTGAGTGTCTGATTTTGTGGAAAATGGCAATGTAATCCTATTTTTAAAAAAAGGGGGCAAGTCGTTACCGTCAAATTACCCCCCAATAAGCCTGACCTCAATTGTAGGCAAAATTTCTGAGTCAAATTTTTAGCGAGATTATAAGAAAAACCATCTCGATAAGAAAAGCTTGGGTTAATGATATCAGCATGGGGTTCACAAGAGGCCCGGTTTTTGTTAACTAATTTATTAAAAATTTTTCAGTAAACTTTTTAGGCTTTGACCACAATTTAAAAAATTTGATATTATTTACTTAGATTTTTTGTAAGGCTTTTTATAAGTTCCCCCCATAAGGGGTGTTAAGAAAAATGGCAGCCCATGGCATTGGGGGAAAAAATTTTCTCTCGGGGTCCCGGGCATGGCTCCCCTGGGCGGAAGCAGGGGAGTGTCCCTTAAAAAGGGGTTAAATCCGAGTGGGGGATCGTAAAAAAGTGGGGGTCCACAGGGGTCAGTCTTGGGCCCCTTGTTTGTTTTTTAAAATATATTTAATGTCTTTTATGGGGAAAATTTCTAGTGAAATGAGCAAATTCGCCCCATGACACAAAAATTTGGTAGGGGTAATTGATTCCCAAAAGTAGGTTTTTAGGGAAAATTCAGGAAAGGGCTTAAACAAACTCTATTTTTGGTCCCGAAAAAATGGCAGATGGGGTTCAATGTAGATAAGTGCAAGGTTCCCGAAAACTTGGGAGTGCCCATAACCCTAGTACTTTATAAATTAAAAAGATGTGGGAATTAGCCATTTCAGATTGCGAAAAAAGGGCTTGGGGGTTAAAGGTGAGCAGCAACCCTTAACCCCAAAACAGCATGCCTAAGCGTACGTAATTAAAGGCCCAAAAGATTATGGGATTTATATCAAGAAGTGTAAGCAACAGAAGTCCAGAGGTCATACTGCAGCTTTATACATCATTAGTAAGGCCTCACCTTGATTATGCAGCTCAGTTTCTGGTCTCCGTATTACAAAATGGAATAAATTCTTTTAGAAAACATTCAGCGTAGGATGACTAAATTAATACATAGCATCAAAAAATCTTCCTTTTAATGAAAAAAAAGATTAAAGATCTTAAGTTACATTCACTTGTTAGACGAAGAATGAGGGGAGACCTGATCGAAGTGTATAAGTGGAAGATAGGTATTTAATAAAGGGGATATTAATAAGGTCTTGAGGTGCCCTCTCCAAGAGAAAACCCCGCAGTAATGGATTTAAATTAGAAAAGTTTAGATTTAGAAAGGACATAGGAAAGTATTGGTTTGGAAATAGGGTAGTTGATGAGTGGAACAGTCTACCTAGTTGGGTTATTGATGCTAGGACTTTGGGTAGTTTCAAATTTGGTTTGGAAAGTACATGAGTGGGAAGGGTTGGATTTGAGTGGGACTTCACACCCAGAGCTTTTTTCTTGGGTAGCATTGAAAAATGGGTTGGGTAAATGTTTTGTTAGTGGGATGAATTGTAAAGGACCTGCCTAGTATGGGCCAGCAGGCCTCCTGCAGTGTTCCTCCTTTCTTATGTTCTTATGTTCTTATGTTCTCTCTCTCTCTCTCTCTCTCTCTCTCTCTCTCTCTCCTCTCCGGTCTCGCTTCCGAAGGTTGTAATAGAATTCCAACAGTTTAGTAAGACAATATTTGCCATCCGTAAGTCCATACCAATATAGAGATGGCAAACCTGTGTGTGATTATCTTCATTACCCAGCCTGGGTTTGCATGTCAGTTGGGAGGCTCGCTAAATTACTGCTTCCTCAGTCTCTAGGTTTTTTTTTAATATAGCGACTACGTTTCCTTTCTTCAAGTTGTCTGGTATCTGTCGTGTGTGTGTGTGTGTGTGTGTGTGTGTGTGTGTGTGTGTGTGTGTGTGTACTCAACTAGTTGTACTCGCCCAGTTGTGGTTGCAGGTGTCGATTCACAGCTCCTAGCCCCGCCTCTTCACTGATCGCTACTAGGTCACCCTCTCCCTGCTCCGTGAGCTTTATCATACCTCTTCTTAAAGCTATGTATGGATCTTTCCTCCTCTCCATCACTTTCCAGACTATTCCACTTCCTGACAACTCTGTGACTGAAGAAATACTTCCTAAAGTTCCTGTAACTTGAGTCTTCATCTTCCCATTGTAACCCCTTGTTGCTGTGTCCCATCTCTGGAACATCCTGTATCTATCCACATTGTCGATTGCTCTGATAATTTTCTGTCGTTATCATGTGCCCCCCTATCCATCCTGTTCTCTAGAGTCGTCAGGTCGACATCCCTTAACCTCTCCTCGTAGGACATGCCCCTTTGCACTTTCTCTAATTTCCTTACGTGCTTGACTAGGTGTGGATTCCAAACTGGTGCTGTGTGTGTGTTTGTGTGTGTGTTTGTTTTTCATAAAAAATTACTCTTAACGAATTTACGAACTAAAACATAGAAGCATCTTAGCCCCCCCAAAAAAATGCAGGAGCAGTTTTTTCTTTATAACTTTAGAACCAAGTGATGGAAGAGGCTTTGAATATTTACATAGTTGTGAGAGGTAATTTCCTGTCCTTGTCTTCTCAGAGGCGAAACTTAATAACCGGGCTCTATCACAGAGAAAAAAAAGTGAAGACAAAAATAGGTATTCGTATGTGAAGATTTGTTTTATATATTTTATTGAAGACTGACGAGTTTGTGTGGCATTGTTGAATGAGAGTTCAATAATAATGCTGCTGCAGCTGCTGCTGCTGCTGCTGCTGCTGCTGCTGCTGCTGCTGCTGCTGCTGCTGCTGCTGCTGCTGCTACTACTACTACTACTACTACTACTACTACTACTAATACGAATACTGCTGCTGCTACTAATACTGCTAATACTGCTGCTGCTGCTGCTGCTGCTAATACTGCTAATACTGCTGCTGCTGCTAATACTACTGCTGCTGCTAATACTACTGCTGCTGCTAATAGTACTGCTGCTGCTAATACTACTGCTGCTGCTGCTAATACTACTGCTGCTGCTAATACTACTGCTGCTGCTGCTGCTGCTAATACTACTACTGCTGCTAATACTACTGCTGCTAATACTACTGCTGCTAATACTACTGCTGCTAATACTACTGCTGCTAATAATACTGCTGCTAATACTACTGCTGCTAATAATACTGCTGCTAATAATACTGCTGCTAATACTGCTGCTAATACTACTGCTGCTAATGCTACTGCTGCTAATGCTACTGCTGCTAATATTACTGCTGCTAATACTACTGCTGCTAATACTACTGCTGCTAATACTACTGCTGCTAATGCTACTGCTGCTAATGCTACTGCTGCTAATATTACTGCTGCTAATACTACTGCTGCTAATACTACTGCTGCTAATACTAATAATACTAATAATAATAATAGCCCCTGGTTATGTAGTGCATTTCGGGTAACTTGGGTTAAATTTGTCCCCAGGATACGACCCACACCAGTTGGCTACCCATGATGTTCCTACCTATTTCTAGTTGAACGGAGGAGCAGGTGTCTTTAGGAAAACACGTCAATGTTTCACCGTACCGGGGATTGAACCAGGGGCCTCAATATGTGAGCTGTGCGCGCTACCAACGAATACGATCATAAAAGTCTAATAAACCAACATTTTCATAGATCTGTTAATGAAACAATTTACGAGAACCCTTTAAAGGGAAATTTTTAGCGAGTGTTTTATGAAGCAATATATTAATGTATAACAAACGACGCACTCAAATATAGTGGTATGTTTGTTGGGATAAATTTTCAAAGAATTATTTATACTTTGAGAAATGACAAATGTAGGAGTAATTAGGGGTTTTCCAAGTAGAGAGAAGTCGGCTCGATTCCTTAGGTTAAGAGCCATCCAGCGCTGCTAGAATGTCACCACATCGGATATCAGTAAATAATTTGAAAGTCAAAGGTTTTACCTCGTGATTCCTGGTTATGATATATTTTTCGATAGGATGGAACTATACCTACAACGGTCATACGACGCTGCGACTAGCCAAGGACTCGAACCATGATGTTTTGGCTCGCTCATTTGGGAAGCGAAATTCACATGATGCTCTAACCCACAGGGGCCATCAAAAATTACAAAAACCAAGCACCCAGCCAAGCTCAGATGCACCCCCACCACCGTATGTCCTCGGATCAAGGGTAAACACCTAGCTTTGGGTGGGTGTTTGGGTTCTTGTAGGATTTGGTGGGGCACGTGGGTTAGTGTCATGTGATTTTCGCTTCCATGAGGGGGGGCCAAATAACATGGGTTCGAGTCCTTGGTAGTCGCAGGTTATAATTTTTTAATATTCTATGTAGGTTAAAATGGTCAATTAGCAAGAGTCGTTTAAAATTAAGTCCTTTCTAAAATTTTCTCTTTGATTAAAGATAATTATTTCATTTATTTCAATGTAAAAATTAATAATTTTGTACCAAAGGACCTTAGAAAACTTAATTAAACCCTTTTTATAAATAGTGCAATTTAATTTAGCTTTAACCAATTAAATACATTTTAGAAAAGTTTCAATAATTTAATAAACAAAAAACAATTTAATTATATATTTTTCGTTTGGTTTGGAATGATTTTTGCGAAAAATTTTTGCTTACACAAATTTTCGCTCTACCAAATCTGCCTTATTTGGACATATATATATATATATATATAATTTTTATATTATATATATATATATATATATATATATTATTATATATAAATATATATTTATATATTATTATATTATATATATATATAATATATATATGCAATAAGATCACAGTAAACAGGTGATTTCAGAATATGCAAAACAACCACTCTGAAAGAATAAGAAAAATTCCAAGCGCTTTCGTGACTACTCACATTATCAAGGAACTATGAAAGTAAAGCATCCAAGGGAAGCTATATAAGGGGGCTGGCGGCACCTCACTATCAGATCCCACAACGGTTTTAAACACTGACGCGCGCCGAAACCCAACTTGGATAGGTCCTTGGCACAACTCACCTCACAAACTATTCTACCAAGAAATTAGAAATTTTAAAGATTATTTGTCCGTGTATTATTAAATTCTTCCCAAATTCTATTAATTATAATGGATCTAAATTATATAAACCAAAGGAATTATTCATATTATTGTCAAAACTGCTTTTTATGAACAAGATTCAATTATTTTTCCTGTCGACCCTGGACTTGCTTGATCTACTTTCTCAACTTTTTGAAAATCAATTGGATGGTTAAATCTCTTACATGAATAAATAGAGCATTGGAATCTTGTCCAGCTCTAATGCTATATTTATGTTGTTTTTCTTAGTTCGAGATTTTTACCAGTTTGACCGTAATAAACTTTATCGCAAAAATTTTCAAAGGGAAACTTA
>NC_069462.1:8636938-8694125 GCF_026875155.1 Cherax quadricarinatus
AAAAAAAAAACACAAATGGAAATAGGATTTTCCCGGGGAAGGGGGACACAGCAAAAAGGGGGAAACCTTTGAAATTTTGAAGCCCGGGAAAATAATCACAAGAATATTGGGGAAAGTATATTTTTAGTCAAGTTGTCAAAAGTTTTAAAAGTCGGGGAAGTTGAAAAATTTAGACAATGTGAAAACTTTTTGGGGTACCGAATTGAGGAAACTTTTTTTCCCAACCAGGGGTTTAAACAGCCCATACAAAGGAAAAAACTTGACAAAAATCGACTGTTTTCACACCCGACTTTGGGTTTAGGGACGTTTACCCATTCCCCTCCTTTTCCCCTTCCCCTTTTCCCCCTTTGTATGAGGGGATGAAGCCACTTTTTGGGCGAAACGTTTCCTCAATTAAATACCCAAGAGTTGAAACATGTATTTTTTTTAAACCCAACATGTGGGTTCTCTGAACCATTCATCCTTTTTGGGAATTTATGAGTGGAGGAAGGATCCAAACTTTGTTTTAAACAAAAGAAGTATGATGAAGCTAAATGGAGCGGGAGAGCGAACCTATAGCGACTCCCCCCAACCACAATTAGGCGAGTACGTACCCCACACACACACCCACACACACACACACACAACACACACACCCACACACACACACCAAAATAATATATATATATATATATAAAAATTTTATATATAAATTATATATATTATTATATATATATATATATATATATTTATTTTTTTTTTTTTTATCACACGGGCCGATTCCCCACCAAGGCGGGGTGGCCCGAAAAAAAAAAACTTTCAACCATCTTTCACCCCAACACTGTCTTGCCAAAAGGGGTTCTTTACACTACATTTTTTTAAATTCCCAACTTTAACACCCCTTTCAAGTGCAGGCACTGTACTTCCCATCCCAGACTCAAGCCCGGCCCTCCCGGGTTTTCCCCTAAACCCCCTTCTTTAAATGTTATTTTTTGCTCACACTCCAACAGCAGGGTCAAGTATTAAAAACCATTTGCTCCATTCACTCCTATAAAACCCACCTCCCGCGGGCCTGCTGGAAGTCCAACCCCCTCGAAACAAAAAAACCCCCTTTTAAACCCCCTCCCCCCAAACCCTTTTCCTGGGCCCCCCCTACCCCGCCTTCCTTCCACTAAGACGAAACACTTTTGAAGTCATTCTTTTTTCGCCCATTCTCCCCTTTTACATGTCCGAACCACCCCCAACAACCCTTCCTCATCCCTCTGGACAACATTTTTTTGGTAACCCGCACCCCCTCCTAATTTCCCAAAAATACAATTCTCTCCAATATTCACACCCCCACATTCCCCCTCAGAAAAGCATCCCCAAACTGCCCCCCCAAAGCCTTCTCCTCGTTTCAACTTTCATCCCCCATTTTCACCCCCTTATAAGAGCTTTGGAAAAACTATACTCTAAAACATTCCCCTTTTTGCCCCCAAAGGGAAACAAAGTTTTTTGTCTCCAAGACTCCAAAGTGAAACCCTCACTTTTTTCCCCCTCATCAATTTTTATGATTCCCCCTTTTCATCTTTCATAGACCCTTTCCCCCGACACGTCCCACCCCCCAAATACTGAATACATTAACCTCCCCATACCCCTCTCCCTCCAATCTAAATATTAAATTTTTCATAAACCTAATCTTTTTTTTACCCCTCATAACCTTACTCTTTCCTGTATTCACCTTTAATTTTCTTTTTTTCACCCCCTCCCAAAATTTCCCCATCCCCAATCTCTGCAACTTCTTTTTAGAACCCCAAGAGCACAGGGGCATCAGCAAAGAGCAGCTGTGACAACCCCCAACTTTGTGTGTGTTCTTTTATCTTTTAACTCCACGCCTCTTGCCAAAAACCCTCGCATTTACTTCTCTTAAAACCCCCTTTCTATAAAATTTTTAAAAAACCAGGGTTTGACTTCACACATCCTTGCAAAGGGCCTACTTTTACTTTCCATATGCCCGGGGCCGAAAAAGGGAACATTTGCATTTTATTTAAAAATTGCAAAAAAATTCTTCCCAAAAATTGGGGTAAAAAAAAAGTGTTTGCAAAAATTTGGGCAAAAATCTTTCTAATCTAACGAATAAAAATATTTTTTCATTGTTTATTTTTAAAATTTTATTGAAAATTTTATCTAAAATATATTTAGTTAAATTAGATTTAATTAAAATGCGCTTTTCATAAAAAGGGTTAACAAGTTTTCCAACGTTTTTTTGGTACAAAACTTTTTTTTTTTAAACTTTAACATAAGTGAAAAAAATTTAAAAATTTAAACCCATAAAAAAAAATTTTTAGAAAATTTAATTTTAAACGATTCATGCTAATTGCCCCAATTTTACGAAATTGGGCAAAAAACATATATACATATTTTTTATTTGTTTTTTTTAAACCCCATGGGCCTTTTCCCACAAAGGCGGGGGGGCCCTGAAAAAGAAAAATTTCCCAAACCATCATTAAATCCATCACTGTCTTGCCAGGGGCGTACTTACACTATAGTTATAAAATTTGCAACATTAAACCACCCTTCTTCAATTGCGGGGCCACTGTACCCCCATCCCAGGACTCAACCCCGGCCCTGCCGTTTCCCTGAACCCCTTTAAATAAATATTACCCACAGCACGTCAATTTCTAAAACCTTTTGGCTAAAAATTCCCTTTCCTAACAAAACTCACGCATTTTGCGGGAAGTCCAAGACCCTTTCACAAAAAAAACCCCCTTTACAACCCCCTTTTAAACCAACCTCCTTTAAACCTTCCTGGGCCCTACCTCTAACCCGTTTTCCCTTTCCCCACTACAATATATAAAACTTTCAAGTCATTCTATTTGATCCATTCTCTCAATACATCCAAACCAAACCTCCAACCTTTGGATAATAGTTTTTGGAAATTTTTTAAAACCTTTTAAATTTTTCCAGACTACGAATTCCCGGGCATTATTTTTTAAACAAAACCCCCATTGCCCTCAGACACTGCCCCCACCTTCTCCTTTTTGGGCAACATTCCCCAAACCATGCTTCGCACCTAAAAAAGAACTTTCCCTTTATAATTTAATTTTTCAACATTCCCCCCTTTGTTTCTAGGGAAAAAGTTCTTTGTTTTCCACAGACTCCTCATGCATAACTCACCTATTTCGGCCGTATGGGTAAAATTGGTAAATTTTAGCAAAAACTCATTTCAATTAATTTCCTTCTAAAATTTTCTCTACGCTTAAAGATTTTTTTTTTTATTTAGGGTTAAAATGTAAAAAAAAAATTTTGTATTTAAAGAGACCCCTTAGAAAACATACCAATATTTTTTTAAACCCCCCTGTATCTTAAGCTTCTTGCATAAAACCGTTACCAACAAAACCTTTCCCACCTTTTTTCGGGTTTCCCAACTACATTTTTTTTACAAATTCCTCAGAGATTTGTAAGCCACTCCACGCCCGCATATATTTTTTCTCTAAAAATTTTCTTTCACCCCTCTAGTGTCAAATATATTTGTTCATAAACCCCTGACACTCCTATGCAGGGCATATAGGGGGGGGGTTTTTTTCCAACCCTTCGACCCCCCCTCGGATATTGGTAATCCTTCATTTACAAACGCAAATGGTAACCGAAACCCCACCCAAACAAAAACTAAATAAACCCTTTTTTGCATATAAAACCCATTAAATTTTAAAACTATAAAAAAAAAACCCCCATTTATAAGCACTTGATTTTTTTTTTTCCGTATCCCCTGAAACCAACAGGGGGAAGAAACGGGAGTAAGGCAACGTCTAGAATGCAAGGAAAGTACGCAAATGGAAACGGGAAAATGAAGGGTTAAAGAGGAAAGGGGGACGATAAAAAAGGAGAATAAACGGAAAGGGGAAGAAAAAATAGAGGGAACATAAAAAAAAAGTAAAGGAGCGGTTACAGGGAAGTGAAATAGAAAGAGAAAGGTGCCCAAGCAGAACCCCAAATTTTTTCCCCCGGGATCAAACAAAAACACTCGCCCTGCTCTTTCCCTTGCTTTTTTTCATGTTATTAAAAAAAAAATTTTTTCCCTTTAAAATTAAAAAATATTGTGTTTCATATATTTAATACAAATGCACATCAACCACAAGGTTTGAATAAATTGAATGAACTTAGCCTAGAAGCTCCCACGGCACCCGCGGGCCCTCAATGGGGGTTTAAAACAACTGCTCTGAGGGCTGCGTCATCGGGGTAGGTTTGGGGGGCCCCTGGGGGTTTAAAGGGAGTCTGGGGGTCTCCCTCACCATAAAGGGGGGGCCCCTACAACAGGGGTTTCGAGCCCTTTTGGCTATTCAGTGCTGAAAATTGATTAAAAACCAAACTTCGATCGTGTTTACAATAATTATATATGCCGCCCCGGGACTAGAAAAACCTTGCCGTTTTTTCCAAAGGGTTTAGATGTTTTCCCCGTCGGGGCGTTTTGGGGGGGGGGGGGGTGTGTTGTGATTTTTATTGGTTCGGGTGACAAGGATCTCGATTTTAAAAAAATTTCTCTTCATAATGTCGGTGAGGGCATTTTTTTCTTGCGTGCCACCCCTTTTTTTTTGGGAACAGTTAAAAACCATGTAGACCAAAATTGATTGGTTTGTTTATCGCTGCAGATACACGAATATTCTAAGTAAATTAGGGAAAGCGAGCCAGGTGAAACAATTTTTGCTTTTAGCTCACCTGGGGGGGGAAAAAAGCAATCAAATACCCTGGAGTTTTAGAGCTCAGTGCTTTAAAGATGTTTTAAAGGGGAAGCCCCAAGGCGGGGCCGGGGGCAACCCCTGATTAAAATCCCCCTAGAAAAATTTTCCCTTTGACCCGCTATGTTTTCATTTTCCCCGGGAAACAGATTTTGGGGCGCACATCAGTTTGAAACGTTTTTCTTTAAGCGTTATGGGGAAAAAAAAGGGGCAAGAGAATCTCATTGATGATCACCCCATGAAATTGTTTTTCGTAAAAAAAAGCTTTTAACTCTTGCTATACCAGCGGAAACAAAAGAAACTGGGGAAATGTTTTCGAACAACTGAAAAACTCTACTTTTCTTTTAGATTAAAGAAATCTCGAAGACAGGGGTTATTAAAACAAATAGTCAGGTATTTAATTATACATGCCTATTCCACATAAAACCCCCGTTTAAAAATTTCCCCTTGAGGACCCCCCAAATTTTAAGATGTTTTGGTTTGAAGCAACATACCTGCCTCTGTGCTTTTTACTGCAAACAGCCGCTTTAGCAACGAGGTGCCCAAAAAAAATTTTTTTTATGTAAGGGGCCTAATTCCCCCCGCTTTTTTTTCCCAGGGCACAAAGGTTTTCACCTAAAAAAGGATTTTGTTTTTCACGGGGAGTAAAACCAGTCAATTGCTCTTTGATTTCCCCAAATAGGAGGATCACAAAATCTTCCAGAAAAGGGATTAACTATCTTTTTTTAAAAAGCTTGGGCTTTTTTAAAAGGGTTGGGGGCCCCATTAAAGTCATGGGGGAACCACATGACTGTAATCCCAAGGGCCCCTGTAAAAAGGAAGTAGTGCAAGATTTACTTCCCCCCTAGCGGGTTTTGATTTTCACTCAGGGTTTTGGTTACCATAAAGGGCTTGTGAGTTTTTTAAAATCGCCCGCGCGACTTCTAAACCCTTTGCATTTCCTCTAAATTTTTTTTCCTAAACTGAAATCCTCCCCTTCCCCCGCCGGCCCGCCCTCCCTCTCTCTCGCCCTCCCTCCCCCCCTTCCTCCCCGCCCTCCCTCCCCCCCCCGGGGCCCTCCCTCCCCCCCCCCCTCCCTTTCCCCTCTCGCCCCCCCCCCCGGGGCCCTCCCTTTCCCTTCCCCCTCGCCCTCTCGCCCCCCCTTTTCCCTTTCCCCCCCCCCCCTCCCTCCCCCCGCCCTCCCCCCCTCTCGCCCCTCCCCCCTTTCCGCCCCCCTCTCCCCTCTTTCCCCCTCCCTTTTCCTCTTTTTTCCCCCCCCTCTCCTCTCTTTCGGCCCTCCCCCCCCCCCTCCCTCTCCCCTTCGTCCCCCTTTCTCTTTTCCCCCCCCCTCTCGTTTTTTTTCCCCCCCTCCCCCGGGCCCGCCTCTCCTCCTCTTTTCTTTCTCCACACCACAAACACACACCCCACACACACACACCACACACACACACACACACCCCCACACACACACACACCACACACACACACATGCACACACTGTTATATGGCGGAATACTGGGGAGTTGAAAAAGGGTTAAAGGGTGCAGCAGCAGGGGTCGCATTTAGGGGTTGGTGACTGGGTGGGGGGCGCTGGGATTTTGGGAAGGTTTTTCCCTTCCAGGGGTTTTTCTGGAGGGGGGTAGGGTCCGGAGATTTGAGTAGGGGGGGAAGGATCCCAGACATATTTTTCATGAAGGGGTATATAAAGCCCATGGACCCGGGAAGAGAGAGGACCTAGTAGCAACCAGCGAAGAGGCGGGAGCCGGACTATGAATCGAAAACGCAACTACAAATAGGAGAATTCACATAGGTAGTACCCGTCCACCTGTATGGAAAAGGCCCCAAAAAAAAGAAAAGATAGAGGGCAGTTGTCGAGGGGGGCAAAGGGGGTGAAAAAAAAGCAAGAGCCCCCCACATAAAAATATTGAAAAGAGAAGCCTCGACCAACAAGCCCATCCAATTTAGTTTGCCAAGGGTTGGGTTCCTTGATGGATAGGTAGACCCGGTCGTTTTTCAGTTCATACAACAAATATCGCTGCCCGTGATAATAAGGGAGGGGCGGTAATGATCGATTTTGGGAATTTGAAAGAGTAAGCTTTTTTTTAAAGATCGGGTTATTATTATTATTTTAATTATTATTATTTTTTGTGAAAAAAGGTGCAAATTTTATACCTGGGGTACCCGCGCCACCGGGGGAACAATCAGTAAAGGGAAATTTAAATGGAATTCTGAATACCAAAGCATACTCCAAAGCTTTTTTTTGAGTAAACCGAATATTTTCCACCACCAATAATTTTTTACAATATTTACCTGTGATTTTGGGGCAGATACCTTAATATAATCATTTTCCCCAAAAGGAAAAGAACAAAGGGGGGGAGGGGAGAGAAAAGAGGGGCGAGAGCGAGAGAAAAGACCAAAATGTTTTTTGGCAGGCTACAGCTAAATGAACTCACACTGAAAAACAAATTTACATTGGGCCCTGTTTAAACCCGTGCGGGGGATTAAAACCTAAGACAAATTTTTAAATTTAAAAGGCAAACTAGTTTTGGAGCTTGCCACTCTGATGGGTTTTAACATTTAAAATTGGGTTGTTTTCTCCAAAAGGGGTAGAGGCCCCCCGGCCCAAACCCTCGGTGGCAAAAACTGCCTGGTTTTAAACTGTTTAGGGATAAAAAATGTGGGACGAGTGGTTGAGTGCTATGTGCACAAAAAAAATTTTGTTTTTTTCCCCAGTGCCCCAAATTTTCCTTTTTTATTCATCTTAGTCGCGTCAACTTGTCTTTTTTTTTCTCTTCCTTTTCCCTCCTCCTGCCTTTCCTGCTCCTATTTCCTCTTCCCCTTTTTTTTCTTTTTATTATTCACCCCTTAAGCAAACAGTTCAACTTTTTCCCCAAAACCTGCCCTTTTCAGGGGGCCTATTTTTTTCCTCAACACTTGTTTTTAAAGATTTAAATTTCCCTTTTTACTTGCCCCCGGGAACTTACTTTTACCAAAAAAATTTCCCAAAAATTATTTTTCCCTAACTCTGATTCCATACACCTTTTCCCCACACCTGTCTCCCAAACCTCCCTTTTCCCTCTCCCCTTTGGCAAAACACTTGCCCCCCCAAAAACCCCTTTTTCACCACACCCATCCCCAATGCCAACTTGACGCAAAACCTCCCCCCTCGCACCCCCCCCCTGCATCTGCCCCCCCTCACTTGTTTACCATCCCTTTTTCCCCCGGACCTGCCCTCTTCCTGTCTGCTATGCATGCCCCACCGTCACCTGCCCTCCCACACCTAGGGCCCTTCATCTTTCTCCCTGTACCTGCCCCCCTCCACCAAATCGCCTACATTTTTCCTCAGTACCTGCCCCACCGCCCCTTCCCCTTTAAACGCTTGCCCCCTGCATTTGACCCCCCCCCCCCTTCCCCCTTCTAACGATTTTTCCCTCGTTTTGGTCCAGCAATGCCCTTAAAAGATGACATTAACACTTTTAAATTTCCTTGCAATTTTAACCCAATCGAAGATCAAGAAAAAAGGTAAAAGTAACATCAGTGTTTCCCCTTCAACCAAGGAAAATATCCCCCTTTGGGGAAGTAAGGGAGGAAAGTTAATGGAGCAATATATCAATCCGAGGGGTTTTTAATGATGGAAAAAAAATTTGAAAATCCCGGTCTACATTATGGTGGGATTTCCAGACTTTTCAGTTTTTGGGTTTTTCCCAAAATTTGGTCATAAAAAATTCCTTCTACTGATTTTGGTTTCTGTTGATTTGGGCTTCAGCAAGGGAACTATAAATGATAATTCTAGATGGGCTGTAGATAATATTAAATCACTTTTGGGAAAAATGGAGGGGGAAAAACGAATTCATTTTTTAAAAAAAAACAGATCAATTTTTCGCTGTAAACTATTCTAGAAATAAACACTTGGGTCCAAATCGGCCCAAAAACCCGTAGTCGTAAGCTCCTCTTTTCTTTTTGGGCTTTTATTTGTGAAAATTGAAATTTTCTCTTGGAAGTTCCCAAGAAAGTGAAAAAGGGTTTTGGGGGAGGAGTTGGGAAGTGTGTAAAACAAACAAATTTTGAACACAAAGGGGAAAGGTGGGCGAGAGGAACAAAATATTTAGGAAAAGAAATATTTTAAACATCAGATTTAGGAAAAAAAAATGGGGGAAGAAAATTTATATTTGAAATTCGAAAAGTGGATAGTTGAAAAAAACCCGAGGGGGGAAAAATTAAGTAAACAAAGGGAAAAAAAAAAATAGGAGGAGCCTTGACCCTCTGGGGAAAGGTTTAAAAGGGAGAATAACTATAGATGTACCCAACATTGGGGGAAAGTTTTGGAGGGGGAGGCTGGGGGAAGTGAGATGCATTTTTGAGAACTTGTTGTTTTTTGTAAATTTTTTTTTTTTTGATAGTAAATTTACGATCGAAAAATTAGATTTTTTATGTTTGGTTATGAAATTTTTTAAATTTTCCCAGAGACGGGGTTTGGTTTTTTTCAAGTAGTTGGGGCCCTTTTAGAAAGGTTTAAACTGAAAAAAAAGGGGCAGTGGTTGCCCCCTTGAAAGATTTGGGAAACAAAAAGGGAAAAAGGAGGCAAAAAGGGACGGGAGCTTGAGCAAAAAAGGGGCTTGGCGGGGGTTAAAAATTTAAAACATATCTAAAGAGATGTTGGGAAGTTTTTTTGCCAGACGGGAGTCCTGGAAGCGGAAAGAAACAGTGTTTCCCACACTGAATAGGTGGGGGTGTTTAACCCCCCCAAATAGACTTTTTTGCTCTTTTCCAGGATTTTTGGGTCAAGACTTTTCCTTTTTTGCACATGTGTTATTTTTAACCTAACATTTTTGTAGGTAATTCTGCCAACATTATTAAAAGGGGGTGAGATGCTGTAATTCGGAGGGTCAATTATACTGTGACGCCCATCTTGCGTTTAATGATTGATGGAATATATGTACATTTTTGTGTAAACCCCAACCGGGGAAAAAAGACTGAAATTTTTTGACTGAACAAATTTAATGTTTTTTTACAAAGCCCTAATAATTAATTTTTATTTTCAAAATTTCTAACATTGTGCAAAAACACACCACACACACACACACACACACACACACACAAAACACACCACACACACACACACAACACAACACACACACACACCCCAACACACACACACCAAAAATTTTATGCCTCTGGGGTTATATTCACAAGATTTTTATTTTTGATCCTATTTAAGGGTTTTAAAGCTTTTTTTAACTAGGGGTGAAGGGGTTTGTGCACCTTAAATGACACTCGTGTAGCCCGAAAGTTTTTAAAATTTCCCTTTTTAAAACCCTCCAGCTATATTAAAATTTTAACCCCCTAACCCGGGATCACTTACAGGATCTCATTAACCAAGAAATTTATTTATTAAAATGGTGCAAAGTGGGACGCAAATCACGATTTTAAAAATATTTAACAAAGACGGAAATTTTTAATTTAAAGTATGGGGTCGTTTTTTGGGCCTTCAAATGTTGGGGGGTTCGGACACAAAAACTAATGTTTTGGGTGTGTGGACCCTGCTCTGACCCACACTTTACAAATTTTATATGACTGACTACCTTAATGAGTTTTTATTGTCTAGGCCCAACATAACGAAAGCTCCCAAACAGACCCAAGATAAATTAGTAATGAAAATAGGGAGAATAAACACTTTTAAAATGTCTGCTGTTTGTATATAAAATTAAAATTTTATAGCATTTAAAACTTCAAAAAAATTTTTGGGTATACAAGAAAACATAAGGATATATTTAAAAGTGATGGGGTCCCCTAGGGGATTGGGGGTTGCCCACCAATTTTTTTAAATCAACTCAAAGGTTGCCTTATCCCCCCAAGTGCCCCCACAAAAAAATAAAAGGGAAAATAACAGTTTTTGCCCACCATCGAGGAGGACACAAAAAAACCCCTGGTCACGTTTTCAAACCCTCATAGGATGGGTCCCCCTGTTTTAAAAACAATTTTCTAAAAACTATCGTGTTCCCTAAATCCCTTTTTCCCTTCCCTTTAAGAAAGCTTAATATTCCCTATCATAACTAACTTTTTGACATTCTTGTGTTCTTTGGTTTTAAAATAGGATTTTTCATTTAACGTTACTTTGGTTATTAATGACCTTCAAAAGACTTAGTTTTCTCCTTCCAAAATTTTTTTCTTTTCCCTATTTGTAAAAGAATTCTAATTGCTTATGCTCGACGGGAAGTAAAACCCATTCTCGTTTCAACAAACCCTTTCTGACTATGTCCGATTTTTGGGGCACTATAAGGGGCTTGTAGTTTTTTCACATCGAAAACGAGTTTTTCCTTTCCCCAGGGATTTTAGTCTATCCACTTACTTTTTATTCCTATTAAGTTCTATTCCCTGATGCAAACTAAAAAAAACCGTTTTTTTTCCTTTTCGACTGATGACAGTCGCAGGGGAATAAAGGAAATATCAGTGAACCCCCCAAAAGCGAGCCTGACCATAAATTTAATTTAACATTTGTCCCTAACTAGGGGTGTTTCAGACTTTCTTCGTCCTTATTCGTCTTAAATCCCTTTTTAAACAAGAGTTAAAAAATACGATTCTTTTTAAACATTTTTCTTTTTGCAAAATGCCGTTTAAAGGCTAGAGGCCCTTTTTTTGATCCTGTCTGAATCTTTACCTCAGAGGTAATGAACCTCATGGATTCTCAAAATCCATTGGGAGCAAATTTTTTCGTTTCTTTAAACCCCGGTGAAATTTTTTTGCCTTTGAAATTTTTTTAGAATTAATTTTGTTTCCTTTTTCCCTTTTTGTTCTTCCCCGTCTCCCAAAATTTTTAAATCTCATCCGGGAAAAAACCTGAAGACTTTTTTCTCGTTTTGGACTCGTTTTTAAAATTTTTTTTCAGTTGCTCCCAGATCCTACTGACGGGGCCACCCATGGCTTTCAAATTTCCCCCTGATTCTGCATTAAACATCGACTTTTCAAAGGTTTTTTAATCTTAACAACAAGGGGTTTTTTCAACCCAAAATAAAAGTAAAATTTTTCACCTTGTGGGGGTTTAGGGCAGTGAACTAAAAAAAAACCCCACGGGGCGGTATAAGTTCAGGGCTTCCCTTTTCGCGCAAGTTGTTTTTCTCTTTACGACATATCGACTCACAGTTCCGCTCCCAGCTCTTGCAAGGTCATGGTCCCAGGACTGAACAAAAAGTCGTATCAATTTTATCCACAAATGAGCCCGGCTATCATACCTTTAATTTTGCTTTTTTTTTTTAAAGGGCATTTTCCCTTTTTTCAATAAAAATGCGGACACCAGACTTTATCCTCGGGGCTTCCCCCAAAAGGACAGAAAAAACTGGGAAAATTTTACTCGGGGGCGTATTCTGGGGTTTTTTTCCCTTTATCGTATACTGCATTTTCAAACCCACTTGCGTGCATTTCCCTTTCCCCCCCCCCTCGCTTAATGAAGTTTTTCCCCGAAAAAATGGCTGACAAAAACGTGTACTCGGCAAAATAACTGCTGCTTTTTTTTTCGTGGAAAATTTCCCGCACCATTTTTAAGAGTCGAACGGCCCGAAAATGAAAAAATATTTGTTGCTGGGGTTTCCCCGAATGGGGGGGACCTGGGAAAATTTGTCTAACTTGGCAAATAAATTGAATCCTAAAAATGGGAGACGGGAAAAAAGGCCCAAAATTTGGGATTTCGCGACAAATAATGGTTTGGGAAATTTTTCCCAAAACTGACTATTGTAGAACACGCGGGAAATTGTGCCACCCCTTTTGCTTGGGAAAAATGAGAAAAGATGATTAAAGGGGGGAGGAACTAGTTGTTGGGGGTGAAGTGATAAATGGTGTGGGGATGATGGTTGTGGTGGTGGTAGTGCTGTGTGAGGTTAGTATGGTGTGGTAAAGGTTGTGGGGGGATTTGGTTTTTGGTGAGGATAAGTGGTGTTTCTTTAAAGGTTTGGGGGAGTGTTTGGACTCTAGGTTTCCATGTTTCAAAATTGCCCAATGGTTTTTTGGGGATAGTTATTTGGGGAGAATAGTATGGCGTTGGTGACGGTTGTTGTTGTGACGACAGTAGTGGGGTCGATGGGTGTGGTGGTGGTTTGGTGATCGTTGTGGTGATTTGTGGTTGCGTTGAAAGTTGAAAATGATATAAATGACCGAGTTTGGCTGTGGTGGCGATTTGTGGTGGTGATAAAGGTTAGTGGGGATGGTGTTTGCTAAAGGGGATGGTAAATTGTAGTTGGGTGTTGGGGGTAGAAGGGGTAAAATGGGGGTTTTTAGTGTATGTAATGGGGTCATTTAAATGGTGGTGAAAATTTGGGTTTTGTGGTTTTTTGGCCCGGTGAAGGGGTATGACAAAATGAAATGTTGATGTTGGTGATCATGAAGGTAATGGTGATGGTTTTGCTGAGTTGGGGATGGGGAAAGATGGTTTGTCGAAATGGGGAGGGTGGGGGTGGGGGGGTGATGGAATTGTTTTGGTTTTCATGGTGGTTGAGTTCACTTTTAATGTTTGGGAGTGAATTTGGACTTTTCTTACCCCAAGAAAACGAAAAGACAAAGATTTTCAAAAAAACCAAACCCCCGGGCCCGGGTTGAAACCCCCGGGGCTTTGTCCCCAAAACTCCCCGCCCGTCGCTTTTGCCACTAGACCAGCCCAGCCCCAATAAGATTCTCCAACTAGGATATTTCTACACCATAGGAAAATTAAACACAGGGACCTCTGTGACCACCCAAAAGCAAGTTTTTTTTCAGACGAATCTCCAGCTAGCGGGCCGTGCGGGTTGCTCCCAAATCCCCTTTACTGCCGTCAACATGACCCAGGGGGTAACGCGACGGGCCCGGATTTTGAGACTAAAGACCGCGGGTTAATCCCCGGGCCCGGGTATGGGGGGGTTTTTTAGGACTGTTGTTGTAGTGGTGAGATATTTGTGGCGGTGAAATTTCGGTGTGGGATAGAAGCACCAGGATAATGATGGTAATAATAAGGTATTAATAACGGGGGTTTTTTAATACTGGGAGTTTGGTTTTTTTTTGATGGGGTTTGAATGTTTTAGGTATGTTTTATGGCGGGCATGTTGATTGGGGAAGTTGTGGATTGGGCCCTGAAAAAAAATGAAGATATGGTCATGTCGAAGGGGAATATTGATGATGATTGGGGGTGATAGTGCTAATAGTGATGAAACGGTGATAGTGGTAAAAAATTGATGATAGCATTGGGTTTTTGTAATATTGATAACAGGATATGGTAATATTTAAAATAGTGGGGAAAAACGGGGGAGTGTGATGGGGGGAAGATATTTGTACTGGCAATAATGACGATGGGCATACTGTAATGATTTAGCCACATTGAAAATTACAAAACAACTTTATGGTTTTAAATTTCCCTGAAGTTTTGACCATTCAAAGTTGTCCCTTGTGGGTATCAATTAAATCATCAATGTTTTGTGGTTTTAATGGAAAAGTTTCTGGTGTGACGGGGGAAACCTCTATTTTGATGGGAAAACCTCTTTGTGAAAGTGAAAATTCGTTATGACAACCTCCCGTTGGGGGTAGGAAGCCTCTTGTGTATGTGAAAAATTCTGTTATGACAAGCCTCTGTTTTTGGGAGGAAGCCTCTATTGGCATGGAAAACCTCTAGTGCGATGGGAAAATATTTGGGGTTTTTGAAATTTGGGATTACCCCTAAGTTTTTTAAAAAGTTTGTACGTAAAAATTTGAAAGACCCCGCTCACCGCGTGCACAGGGCCCCCCCTGCAGACGAGGTCCCTTTAGAAGCTGCCCAAGTCATCTCTCAACGGGGTGTAAAGAGTTTAAAATTTTTTTAAGATTATAAATTAACCCCCAGGGGGGGTTATGTCCAAATTTTAAATTTACTATTGCTGACAAATTACAAAACGTTTTTGGGCCAAAAATCCCCACCTCACTATAGGTTTTATTACAACTCCTTTCGACTCAAGAACTGCGCAATCCCCCCTACTACAAGAAATTTTGTAAACCCAACCCTTTCTCTTGAAACGTAGCTAAAAGGTGTTCTTTACAAACCTTTTGACAGGGAATTTGGTGACTTTATTGAACTGAATGTCCTTGGGTGTCCACGTCTTCAAAAGTCCCAGGAAAACGCACACGGTACACATGTTCCACAAGATTTTTCTTTATTGTGCACAAACTTAAACAAATAAAGAAGCTGATCACACTTTCTCTTAAGTTTTATTGTGTTTTTTGAGATACTTTTTCACACTAACGCACAGATCGTTCTTTGTTGGTTTTTCCGGCGTCAGTGTCACTCTCGTTGGTCAAAAGTAATCTGAAGACGCCACGCGCCCCCCCCGTTACTGCCCCAGCCCAAAGGAAAAGCGAAACCCAGTACTTTTTCTTCCTTGCCAAATTCCCCCATGAGGCAAAGCAGAATGTTTGATTCTTGGGTGGGCTTAAGCATAGACAACAAGGGGCCCCTATCCCTTTTCTATGGTAATAAAAAGGGGGCAGGATTTACCTTAATTGTCCTGCCAAAGTAAGAATGTTCTGTCTCTTAAATTTAAAAAACCCCTCTGCAAAAACTCCCGCAAGGAGCAGCGGCCCTTGACCACGTCGCATACTCCCTACTGCTTTTGGGATCAAAATTTCCACTGTGGGAGTAAACAAGAGCTTGCCCCTTTTGAAGGGCCCGGGGGCCCCCCAAAGGGCCCCGAAAGGGGTGAAAGGGGGTTTAAGGGGGGGTGATAAACCCCCCCCCTGGGGAAAAATTTTTCCCCCAAACCTTTTTGTAATGAGAAGCCCTTTTGGTGGATGAAAAACCACTGGGGTAAAAGGGGACAGCTTAATGTCTTTGAAAACCCCTGGTATGAGTACATCTGGGGTCACGTGAAGCCTCACGGGGGACTGGAAGCCTTTTGGGGATATTAAGTCTTAAATTTTCCGGGATTGCTTGTAACAAAGACTGAGGCATCACATTGGGTTAAAAAACTTAATAAGTTCTTTCTGACATTTTAAATTTTGAGGGAAGTCTTAATAAACAACGGTTTAAAATTTAAAAAGAAGAATTGGGCAGGGATTTTGAACCGTGGTCCCCCAATCATAACTTGGAACCTACACTTAGCAAAACGTTGTCCCCATTTAAAAACCCCGTGTTTTTTCTTCCCAAAAAATGAAGTTGAACAGAGGGAAAAAACGAAAGGGATATTTACCGTCTGGGAAAAGGGGAAATAATCGGATCACGGAAATCCCGTACGTTTAAAAACCGTTCCGTAAATTTTTTAATTTCCCAACGTGTTTTGCGTGTTATTAGGTTTAAAACTACAAAAAAACTCTAAGAGCATTTTACCCAAAAAAACAAAATGAAAAAAAATTAAGGGAAATCACTTTTAAATGAATAATTTTAGAGGATTTCCCGAACAAATTGGCCCCCTGTTTCTTTGTCTCACTCCCCGTCGAAATTGGCACCCCTTTAACCTTTTTGGGGTAAGAAGGAACCCCCATCCCACAGTGGAAAATATTTTAAAGCGTCCCTTTAGTTAGTACGATCAATATGTGCTCGGCTCAGCTCCCGCTGAGGGGGTTTTAAAAAAACACATAATACTTTTTGCCACCTTTCAAAGATCTCCCGAAGGGTTTAAAATTTGGGAAAAATTTGTGGGTTGGGGGAAATAAGAGAAGAGGGGAAAAAGGAAAGGGGAAATGATTGGGAAAAAGTTGGGGTGCGAGGGTTTTATATATAAAATATATATATATATCTTAAAAAATATATATATAATAAATATATATAAATATATATATATATATAATATTAAAAAAAAATATATATAATTTTATATATATATATATTTTTATATATAATATTTATATATATATATATATTTATATTTTTATATATAAAATTTTATAAATTATATATATAATTATAAAATATATATATATATATTATATATATTTAAAAATATTTTATTTATATATATAAATATATATATATAAATATATATATTATATATATAATATATATAAAAATGTGTATATTATAGAGGGTGAAGTGGATGCCAGTCGCTTGATAAAATCCTTTCCTTTTTTTACTGACCCTTCACTCAGTCTAGACAAATCCCCAGATTGTCCCCCCTCTCCTCATTGTCTTGAAGAAGGGGTGAGAGTGGAAAACATTTTGAACAACTAACTTTACTCCGTGGCTTTTTGCGTATTTTAAAAATAACTTGTTCTGCCATTAGTTTTCCCTATACGTAATTCTCTCTCTCCTACTCCTCTCCCTCTCCTCTCTCCTCTCTCCTCTCCTTCTCACACACACACACCACACACAAAACCCCCACCCCACAACCAACACACACACACACAAAACACACACACACACAAACACACAAAACACACACACGAAAACAAAGGGGAAATGAATCAAAGATACAGGGTTGAAGGCTAGCCAATATTAAACCCCTGCAAGCGACGTACCTCCAAAACCCCTGCACTTGGGCAAATTTTCCACAGATATAGTTAACAAGTTGAACTTACGGTCGAGTGATTGTCGATCAATGATTTTTCAACGTGGCCAAAGTGAAGAAAAAAAAAGAAGAGGGTTTAAATCGAAAAAACAAGCCCCCCAATACCGCTTTCCCAAAGACGGGGGTATGTCACGGGGCTTTCCCCCCTTTAATGAGTCGGGGAGGTTCTGTACCCCCAAACATCAGCCAAATGAATCCCTTTGCCCTCAAGGGGGGGGCCATCGTCCAAACACAGGCAAAGAGGAAATCCAAATTTATAAAATTTATATACCAAAATGTCAGGAGGGCGTGTTAATTTTTATAACCCGCTTTTTTTACAGCCCAGTCATTAAAGGGAAACCCCAAACCCGGCTGCTGGGGTTTTGGGCTGTCAACGTAAAAAAATGAAAACCCCAAACCCAAAATGGTCTATTTATATTGTATTCCCTTCCCTTTCCTAACCCCAAAATTCCCAAAAACGGTTTTCACCGAAAAAATACAAAAACTTTTTCATTCGGGGAAGTGGTAAAATGAAAGGGAAAAGCGTTAAAAACCCTGGGATAAAGGAAAAAGGAATAAATAAAGGGGGGTGTAAAAAGCGGCGAAAATTTTTCCCGCCCTGACAGGACTCGCAGCAATGGTTTCAAGTTGGAAAAATTCAGATTTTAGGAATGATATAGGGAAAACCTGGTTTGGGATAGAGTTTGGATGAGTGGAAAAAAAACTCCCGAGTAAAAAGGTTTTTGAGCTAAAACGTTGGGTAATTTTAAAAATAGGTTTGATAAATACATGAGTGGGGGTGAGTTGACCTGACTTCTTGTGCCGCTGGGGCTGGGGCAGTGCTCCTTCCTTGAGTGGGGGGTGACCATTTCGGTGGGTCCATTGGGGTTTAAACCCGGGGGGGGGCCCTTGGCTAATCCCCGGGGAAAAAAAATGGGCCTGCTCCGCTTGGTCATAGGCCTTTGCATGTTCCTACTGCTTATGTTCTTAAAAAAAACTCGGGATATATTTTCAAGCAAGACAAACCCCGAAGCTAACAGCATTAAGGCGTCTATCAAACCTTCTCGAAACCCTATAGGGTGCAAAAAAACCTTTCGAGGCACAAGTGCATTCACACCTTCATTTTAAGCACCACTACCTTGGATTTATGCTTCCTCGTCTCATTGCGCTGGGTAAAAAATAAAAAATTTGTGTATGATTTAAATCTCGAACCCACTAAGCCTGGATGGGTCCCTTCAGCAAACCCTCCAACACCGGAAGATTTTTAAAGGGCCCAAAAATTACGGGACTAGATCCATGTAGCCAAGGACCACACCCTTTGTTTCTTTGGGAAAACCGCGAGAATTGAGCGTCTGGAGCAAAAGCCGGTTTTGCAAAAAACAGTTTCCCCTCTGGCCTAGCCCTTGTAAGAACTTTACTTAATAGAATCAAATTTTTTTCCCAAAATACTCCCAAACATTGGGTCATGCTTTGACAGCGTAAAAAAAAAACTTATAAAATTTAAATCGTTAACTAAAAAAGATTAAATTTTCCTTAAAAACTACCCTTTAATTTCATCCAGGCCCTTTTTGAATGGTCAAGAAAATCAATTTATTAATATTAAATTTTTTTCATAGGGTTTTTACCGGTTTTGTTTTAATGGGAAATGACTTAGAAAGGGAAAAAAATATTCCCGATCACTTGCTCTCCAACTACAGTCCCCAAGTCATAAGCTTTGAGAACTGCTGGTGGGAAAAACCTAACTTCAAATTATTTCCCCCCAAAAAAAAAAAATAAATATTTTAGAAAAGAAATGATCGTCATATTTATTCATCTCCAGCATTCATACGGGGGAAAACCTCCCTTTTGGGTTTTTTTTACGAGGGGGGGCGATGCATTCCAGTACAGTCAAAGGGTCCCACCCCCAAAATTTCCCCTATATTCACTCGTCTCCCAGGAGACCCCCTCCACTGCTGCTGGGAGCAAGTGCGAGCTTGTGGGGCTCTAATTTTTATTTTCTACTCCGAATTTTTTAAAAATTTGGGAACTGGGAAAAATTCGTCTCTAAGATTTAGTTTGTGTTTAAAAAGGTGCAGATAATAATTTAAAAGAAAAAACTGTAATTTTTTTGGGGTAAAGTACCTACACACCCCACACACCATATATATATATATATATAAATCTTTCTTTTTTCTTTTAACACACCGCCCCCATCCCCCCCCTAGGCAGGGGGGCCCCAAAAAGGAAAAAAAGAAAGTTTCCCTTTTACATTTATAATATAAACAGGAAAGAGTTACAGCCCCCTTTCTCCCGGCATTTTAGTCGCCCCCTTAAAAACACGCAAGGCTTACGGGGGAAGAATTCTGTTTCCCCTTTTCCCCCTGGAGATAAGAGGAAAAAAACAAGAATAAGAACTAGAAAGAAAAAAAGAAAAAACCCAAGGGGTGTGTTTTATGTGCTTTTTCATGTATGTGAGTGTGACCTAAGTGTAAGAAAAAGTCAAGACCTACCCCGAAAACTTGCCCTTTTTCCTTAGACAGAAAAAAGGAACCACAAACCCACCTCATGGAAAACAATTAAAAAGGCTTTTTTTTTAAACACTCACTTGGCAGGGCGTAGTACCCCCCTGGGCGGGTTTCTTTTTTACCAACCACCAAAAATTTTATATATAATATATATATATATAATATATATAAAAATATAATATATATATAAATATAAAATTTTTATACAGTGGACCCCCGGGAAAAAAGATCACCCCCTGAAAAGCGACCCCAAATTTTTTTTAAGTGAAATTTTTTAAGTGGGGTTTGTACGTGTATTTGGGGGGCCCAAAGGACTAATCCAACCCCAATATCCTTTTGGGGAAAAAATTCGGTCAAATACTGGCCCCGAACATACTTTTTGGAGTGGGGAAAAAAAATCGTTAAAACCCGGGGGGCCCTGTAAAAATATATAATAAAATATATATATTTTTAACACACTGGCCGATTTCCCCCCAAGGCAGGGTGGCCCCAAAAAAAAAAAATTTTTAAACCCCATTCCCCCATCACTGCTTGCCAAAGGGTGCTTTTCCACATTTTTTAAAAAGCAAAAGTTAACACCCCCCCCTTCAGAGGCAGGCACTGTAAATTCCCCACTCCCGGGCTCAAGTCCGGCCCGCCGGTTTTCCCCGAACCCCTTCAAAATGTTTCTTTGCTCACACTCCCAACGCACGTCAAGTATTAAAAACCATTTGTCTCCATTCACTCCTATCAAACACGCTCACGCATGCCTGCTGGAAGTCCAACCCCCTCGCACATAAAACCTCCTTTACCCCCTCTCTCCAACCTTTCCTAGGCCGACCCCTACCCCGCCCCCCCCTTCCACTACAGACTGATACACTCTTGAAGTCATTCTGTTTCGCTCCTTTCTCTCTACATGTCCGAACCACCTCAACAAACCCCTTTCCCCAGGCCCTCTGGACAACAGTTTTGGTAATCCCGCCACTCCTCCTAACTTCCCCAAAATATGAATTCTCTGCATTATATTCACACCACACATTGCCCTCAGGGCATGACATCTCCACTGCCTCCAGCCTTCTCCTCGCTGCAACATTCATCACCCATGCTTCACACCCATATAAGAGCGGGGGTAAAACTATACTCTCATACATTCCCCTCTTTGCCCTTAAGGACAAAGTTCTTTGTCTCCACAGACTCCTAAGTGCCACTCACTCTTTTCCCTTCATCAATTCTATGATCACCTCATCTTTCATAGACCCATCCCCTGACACGTCCACTCCCAAATATCTGAATACATTCACCTCCTCCATACTCTCTCCCTCCAATCTGATATTCAATCTTTCATCACCTAATCTTTTTGTTATCCTCATAACCTACTCTTTCCAGTTTCACCTTTAATTTTCTTCTTTTGCACACCCTACCCAAAATTTATCCACCAATCTCTGCAACTTCTCTTCAGAATCTCCCAAGAGCACAGTGTCATCAGCAAAGAGCAGCTGTGACAACTCCCACTTTACGTGTGATTCTTTACCTTTTAACTCCACGCCTCTTGCCAAGACCCTCGATTTACTTTTTCTTACAACCCCATCTATAAAATATATAAACAAAACCCCGGTGACATCACAACATCCTTGTCTAAGGCCTACTTTACTGGGAAATATTCCCCCTTTCATACATACTCTAACTGAGCCTCACTAATCCTCGTAAAAACTCTTCACTGCTTTCAGTAACCTACCTCCTACACCATTTCACCTGCAAAATCTGACACATGGCCCCCCTTATCCACCCTGCCTACGCCTTTTCAAAATCATAAATGCCACAAAGACCTCTTTTTAGCCTTATCTATATACTGTTCACTTATATGTTTCACTGTAAACACCTGGTCCAATCACCCTACTTCCTAAAGCATCCTTGTTATCTGCTATCTTTTCTCCGTCTTACTTTAATTCTGTTCATTAATAACTTACTACACTTTACCAGGTATATCAGCAGATTATCCCCTATAATTTTTGCCACTCTCTTTTATCCCTTTTGCCCTTTATACAAAGGAACTATGCATGATCTTGCCAATCCTAGGGACCTTACCCTCTTCCATACCTTTTAATTAAACTAATTGCCACCAACCACTCAAAAATATATCCCCACCCTGCTTTTAACATTTCTATCTTATCCCATCAATCCCGGCTGCCTTACCCCCTTTCATTTTACCTACTGCCTCACGAACTTCCCCCACACTCAAAACTGGTCTTTCCTCACTCCTTTACAGATGTTATTCCGCCTTGTTTCATCATATATATAATATATATATATGATATATATATATATATATATATATATTATATATAAATTTATATTGTCGTGCTGTATATGTAAAACTGGTCAATAGCAAGAATTCATTTAAAATTAAAGGTCCTTCTAATTTTTCCTCTTCTCTTGAATAGACGTATAATGATATATTTTTTTCATTAATGTTGATGTAAAAAATTCATATATATTTGCACCAAAAGGAACTTAGGGAAAACTTACCTAACGTTATTTATAACAAGGTGCATTTATTTTAGCCTAACCCACTAAATATATTTTAGATTTGTTTACAAATAATTTATTACTCCAAAACAATCACAGTGAAATATATTCTTTGTCGTTAGGCTCAGAATGTTTTGGGCGGAAATTCTTATATTACACAAATTTTCAACTTGTCCTATATGGCAAGATGAACGTTGCTATTTAAGCCAGATCGGCAAGTTCTGCCTTATTCGGCACGACATATGTATATATATATATATATAATATATATATATATATATATATATATATATATTATATTTATATAATATATATGATAGATATTATATAATGTACGTGCCGAAAATAGGCAGAATTTGCGATCTTGGCTTAATTATCAACGTCCATCTTGCTCCTTAATATAGGACAATGTGAAATGAAAATTGTGCTATGCAATAATTTTCGTTCAAAAATAATCTGACCTAACGAAAAAAAAAAATTATGTTTCACTGTTTTTGTTTTAGTATTAAATTATTGTGTAAACAGAATCTAAAATTATATTTAGTTGGGTTAGGCTAAAATAAATTGCGGGGCTTGTTTACAATAGGTTTAGGTAAGAATTTTCTAAGTTCGTTTTGGTGCAAAATTATAAATTTTTACATCAACATTTATGAAAAAATTTTATCTTTAAATGTACAAATGAAATTTTAACTTTTCAGAAAGGACCTTAAATATTAGATGAGTTCTTGCTAATTGTACCTGTTTTACATATTCGGCAGTCGACAGATATATATAAATTATTTTTATATATATATATATATATTTATATATTTATTTATATATATTTATTTATATATATATATTATATATTTATAGTATATATATATAGTGCCGTATAGGTAAATATGGTAAATTAGGTAGAAAAATTTTAAAATTTAAGTTCTTTCTGAAAATTTTATGTATATATATTCGTTTTTTGTATTATAACTCGTTTGGCATGATTTGTTTATGGAATTATGTTTCTAATGGTGTACCAAAAGAAACTTCAGTTAATTTACTAAACCTTATTATAAGAAGCGCTATTTAATTTGCCAATCCAGCTAGATATATTAGATAAGTTAATAATATAGTGAAGAAGAAGAAACACTAACAGATGACATATTTTTTCAGTAAGGTTCAGAATGATTTTGCGATATATGAAGTGCACGCATAAATTTTCATTGCCTTATTCGGCAAGAAAACGTTGCTATTTAAAAACCAAAATTTCAAGTTTCTTACCTATTTCGGCACGACATATTTGCCGTTAATAAACGAGTTTTGTTCACTGATATGCACTATTTAATTCTTAATTATCTAGTTATATTATTCTCTTATAATTAAGCCATTCCTAAGCTAAAAGCGTTTATATGTTTCACCTCAATTAAAATTTTTTGATGGTTTAATTAAAACCACTCAGGTTTAGCCTTGGTGGTATGTAAAACATCGAAAAACACACTGTTATTACTTCATGATATATATGTCAGTCATTGTGATTCGAATTGTGGCAGTCGATTGTATTGGTTCAAGGTATATATACGTAATAAGCAATCACCTGTGATGATGTCTGTAGGGTAGAAGCATATATACGGAGAGAGTAGTAGTAGCTGCTCCTATAGTAGATTAATTTGGTGTCTATTCTGTGGTAGTCAAAGGAGACCTAAATGAAAATGAGGTTTTGGAATAATCATAAGACAATTCTGAGAGCAGGATGTTTAGACATTGCAGACTGGAGATTAAAATGATGTAAACAAATGAGCTTGATTAATTTTTTCTTATAGCTGGTAACCACTGGATTGCCCTCTTGTCTACAATGGTTAAACTGATGGCATTGTAGGTAGTTTACCGGGGGGGGAAGTAACTGGGTCGGTTGCATGGTGTGCCTCCCTTCTCTTGACTGCTATTAGACAGGGATTTGGAGTTTATTCTGAGGTGGCAGCTTAACTTAATGATTTGATCGCCACGGAGTTTGATGAGCTCGCCTTGGTGCTCGGTCTGGCGGCCTCTGTTGGAGCCTTGACCTGGCAAAAACTGTGCCGTTCGCCACTTCATGTGTGGAAGGTTCAGTTCCTGTGTAGTAGACTGCCCCGAACAGTGAAGTCTCCTGGAGTTTTGTTTGGAGTTGTAAAACTATAGCTGCCTTCGGTTCTCTATCTCTTTGCATATACATGTTGTGTGTTGTGTGGTGGGTGTGTGTGTGTTGTGTGTGTGTGTGTGTGTGTGTGTGTGTGTGTGTGTGTGTGTGTGTGTGTGTAGGTGTGTGTGTGTGTGTAGGTGTGTGTTGTGTGTAGGTGTGTGTGTATGTAGGTGTGTGTGTGTAGGTGTGTGTGTGTGTGTGTGTGTACTAACTTGTATTCACCTATATGTGATTAAACGGGACGAGTCTTAGCCCCGATCCCAACCCCTCAATTTGCGGTTTGCCAGCTTCACTTCCTTTGACCTCGTGGGCCCTAACATACCTGCTCTTAAAACTATGTATGGAGCCTTCCTCGACCACTCTTTCGTCCAGATCACCCCACTCACCAACCACCTTGATAGTGAAGAGAAATTTCCTGAAGTCCTTGTGGATCATGTGTGTGTTCAACTTCAGCGGTTTCTCCAGAGTTAGGGGGGGGAGGTGACCAACCTCTCAAACAGCTGATGCCTGTCTACCCTATTAATTCCTCCGAATATTTCTTGTGATATGTCTCGCCTTTTTCTTCTGTTATCCAGTGTCGTTTAGATTCAGTTCCGTTATCTTCTCCTCGTAGCTCATACAACTTAGCTGCGGAACTGGTCTCGTTCCATATCTCTGCATTTTCTTCCGTTTCTTCAGGTGTGCCTTACATGCCAGGCTGGTCCTGACATGTACAAATTGTCCAGAATAACTTTGCCGAATTATTTTAAGGCTGCCCCTAGATTTACCAGACCAGCATTGGCTGCGGATATTTTTCATGTAATATGAGCCTTGTTATTAATAATATTTTTTTCTTTTATCGCAGTTTACAGGTATGTAGTGATTACATGCCTGTGCATTCGGGCACTTATAATCACCGCTGGGCCTTTCTGTTTCGTAGAGTTCTGCAGCCTCTTGTCACGAGTCTACAGAGGAATATGTGTGTCCGTTCCTTATGGCCGCTTCCTAATTTCATAGCCTTGTATTTGGTGGGGTTGAATCTAAGAAATCACTTTTTTGACCAATTTTATAGTCTGCTCAGATCTATTTGCAGCCTTTCTTGACCTCTGTTTTTTCCCCACTAACTTTATATAACCAGAAAGCAGAAATACAAATTATTCAGTCGATCTTTATATATGATTAACACACATAGACTCCTCTCTAAATCCTCAAACATCTCTTACCTCCTGCCTCTGAGTTAATCTTTGGTGACCGGAATATTCCTTTCTTTCAACAAACTGGCCATCTCCCCCCGAGGTAGGATGACTCTAAGAAGAAGTACTACTTTCACCATCACTCACTCAATCACTGTCTTGCCAGAGGGGCGCCCATACTACAGCTCAAAATTGCAAATATCCCCACCCGTCTTTCAGAGTGAAGGCACTGTACTTCCCACCTCCAGGACTCAAGTGCGGCTAACCGATTTCCCTGACCGGAATATATTTTCAGGTATACCTACTTGTAAGCTTTTGCCCTTATCTCTTGTGGGGTAGTGTGAAAAGCCTTCTTGTAGTCTAAGAAAATGCAATCTCTCTCTCTATCTTTTTCTATCTTTCTCTCTCTCTCTCTCTCTCTCTCTCTCTCTCTCTCTCTCTCTCTCTCTCTCTCCTCTCCGGTCTCGCTTCCGAAGGTTGTAATAGAATTCCAACAGTTTAGTAAGACAATATTTGCCATCCTTAAGTCCATACCAATATAGAGATGGCAAACCTGTGTGTGATTATCTTCATTACCCAGCCTGGGTTTGCATGTCAGTTGGGAGGCTCACTAAATTAATGCTTCCTCAGTATTAGGGTGTTTTTTTTTTAATATCGCGACTACGTTTCCTTCCTTCAAGTTGTCTAGGTAATCTGTCGTGTGTGTGTGTGTGTGTGTGTCGACCCTGGTGTGTGTGTGTGTGTGTGTGTGTGTTGTTTGTGTGTTACTCAACAATTGTACTCGCCAGTGTGGTATGCAGGTGTCGATTCACAGCTCCTAGCCCCGCCTCTTCACTGATCGCTACTAGGGTTCACCTCTTCTGCTCCGTGAGCCAGTTAATCATACCTCTTCTTAAAGCTATGTATGGTTCTTGCCTCCTCTCCATTCACTTTCCAGACTATTCCACTTCTGACAATCTCTGTGACTGAATGAAATACTTCCTATAGTTCCTGTAACTTGAAGTCTTCATCTTCCCATTGTGACCCCTTGTGCTGTTGTCCCATTCTGGACATCCTTGTATCTATCCACATTGTCGATTGTCTGATAATTTTATATGTCGTTATCATGTGCCCCCCCCCCCCCCCCTATCAATCCTGTTTCTAGAGTCGTCAGGTCGACATCCTTAAAACCTCTCCTCGTAGGACAGCCCCTTTGCACTTTCTCTAATTTCCTTACGTGCTTGACTCAGGTGTGGATTCCAATGGTGCTGTGTGTGTGTGTGTTCGTTTTTCATAAAAAATTACCATTAACGATTTTTACGAACTAAAACATAGAAGCATCTTAGCCCCCCCCCAAAAAAAAAATTCAGGAGCAGTTTTTTCTTTATAAAACTTTAGAACCAAAGTGATGGAAGAGGCTCTTGAATATTTTACTAGTTGTGAGGGTAATTTCCTGTCCTTGTCTTTCAGAGGCGAACCTTAATAAACCGGGCTTATTTATCCACAGAGAATAAAAAAAGTGGAAGACAAAAAATAGGTTTCGTTATTGTGAAGATTTGTTTATATGATTTTAATTGAATTGACTGACGAGTTTGTGTGGCATTGTTGAATGAGAGTTCAATAATAATGCTGCTCTATGCTGCTGCTGCTGCTGCTGCTGCTTCTTATGCTGTAATACTGCTGCTGCTGCTGCTAATGCTGCTGCTGCTTGCTGCTGCTGCTGTGTAATACTGCGCTGCACTGCTATACTGCTATACTGCTGTGCTGCTGCTGCTATACTACTGCTGCTGCTATTATACTTGCTGTGCTAATACTACTGCTGCCTTTGCTAATACTATGCTTTTTTGTTTTGGCTGCTATTACTACTACTGCTGCTGCTAATACTACTGCTGCTGCTGATACTAATGCTGCTGCTGCAAAATATTACTTACTGCTGCTGCTAATACTACTGCTGCTAATTACTCATGCTGCTAATACTACTGCTGCTAATACTGCTGCTTAATACTTCTGCTAATACTACTGCTTGCTAATGCTACTGCTGCTAAAATTACTGCCTGCCTACTACTACTGCTGCTTAATACTAAATAAATACTAATAATATAATAGCGCCTGGTTATGTAGTGCAATTCGTGTAACTTGGGGTTAAATTTGTCCCCAGGATAGACCCACACCGTTGGACTACCACTGATGTTCCTCCTATTTCTAGTTGAACCAGGGGGAGCAGGTGATCTTTAGGAAACACGTCCAATGTTTCACCGTACGGGGATCGAACCACGGACCTCAATATGTGAGCTGAGTGCGCTTACCAACCTCGAGCTACGATCCATAAAAGATCTAATAAAACCAACTTTCATAGATGTCTGTAATGAAAGAAAAAACAAATTTACGAGACCCTTAAGGAAAATCTTATGCAGAGTTGGTTTTATTAGGAAGCAATATTAATATTTATGTTGTATCAAACGACGCCGCTCACAATTAGTGGGTAATGTTTGTTGGGAATGTGATAAATTTTCATAAGAATTATTTATACTCCTGGAAATGACAAAAGTAGGAGTAAATTCAGGGCCTTTTCCAAGTAAAGAGAAGTCGGCTCCGATTCCTTAGGTTAAGAGCCCATCCAGGCGCCTGCCTTGAATGGATCACTATCCGAATCGCCCATGATATCGGTAAGTTAATTTGAAAGTCAGAAGGTTAATACTATCGTGATTCCTGGATTAGGATTAATATTTTTTCGATCAGATGGAATAACCATACAACGGTCATACAACGCTGCGACTTGCCAAGGACTCGTTTTTTTTTCCCCCCCCCCCCCCCCCCCCCCCCCCCCCCCCCTCCCCAACCATGATGTTTTGGCTCGCCTCATGGTAGCGTAATTCCACATGAATGCTCTAACCCACAGGACCATAAATATTACAAAACCAAGCAACCCATGCCAAGATCAGATGCCCACCACCGTATGGTCCTCGGGATCAGGCGGTAACACACACCTAGCTTGGCTGGGGTGTTTGGGTTCTTGTAGTATTTGTGGTCATGTGGGTTTAGTGTCATGTGATTTTCGCCCTACCATGAGGCGGGCCAAAACAACATGGGGTTCGAGTCCTGGCTAGTTGCAGTGTTATATTTTATTATATTCTATGTAGTGTAAAACTGGTCAATTAGCAAGGAGCTCGTTTATTTTAAAATTAAGTCATTTCTAAAATTTTCAGTGATTAAAGATAAATTTTTTTCATTATTTCAATGTAAAAATCCCCCCCCCCCCGAATATTTTATATACCAAAAGAACCTTAGAGAAGAAAACTTAATTAACCTTATTATAACTAGTTGCAATTTAATTTAGCTTAAACCAAGTTAAATACATTTAGAAAAGTATTATACAATAATTTAATAAACAAACACAATGAATTATATATTTTTCGTTTGGTTTTGGAATGATTTTTGCGAAATTATTGCATACACAATTTTCGCTCTACCCAAAAATCTGCCTATTTGGAGATTATATATATATATATAATTATATATATATTTATATATATATATATATAGTACTATTATATATATTAAATTTAATATATGCAATAAGATCACAGTAATTTTGTAGTAGGTTCATAGATGAAAATATCCAAAATTTATTGAAAAGTAGCCATTCGATCTGAAATACCGAGAAATGATTAATTGATAATCATTTAAAAATTGCTAGAAATACTTTTTACAGCCCCAAAATGGGACAACAACCTTTTTCAACTAAAAAATATGTTGGTTCTCCCTTACCATTGAAACCTTGGTTGTTGCCCTGCTCTTCTTAGAACTTTTAATATTTATAGTTGTATTTAAAAATCTTGTTACAGTTAAAAAAAACTTGATAAAGAATTCCCCCCAATATGCTGACGGAAGGTGTCTATAAGATTCCTTGTAAATAAAATTTGCGATAAAGTTTTGTTACGGTTCAAAACTGGTTAAAAAATCTCGAAACTAAGATTAAAACAACTAAAATATGCATTAGAACTGACAAGATTCGAATGCTCTCTTTTATTTCATGTGAGAGATTTTAACCCATCAAATTGATTTTCAAAAAGTTAGAAAGTTGTTCAAGCAAGTCCCATGGTCGGACAGAAATAGAATTGAATCTTGTTTCATAAATAACGTTTGAAAATAATATGAATATTTCCTTAGGTTTTATATAAAATTGGATTAATTTATAATTAATACAATTTGGTTAGAGTTTAATAATTACATTGGTCAAAGTAATAAACCTTATTTCTTGGGCAGAATTATTTGTTTTAGGTGAGGATGCCGTGAGGACCCGTCTAGTTGACCAGCGCTGAACTACTGCAGTGTTCCCACTATTTGTCTTTATGATTCGGTATTGTCCCGCGTCAGGTGTTTGTTGTGAGAGTTGCTGTGAGGTGTGGTCTTCCTTTGATGTTTATTTACTTTAATAGTTCTTGTCAATGTGAGTAGTCACGAAAGCGCTTGGGAATTTCACACTCTTTCACAGTGGAGATGTTTTGCATATATATATATATATATATAATATATTTATTTATATTATATAAATATTATATATATATTATATATATATATAATATATTATTTTGTATTGCTATAAGATCATGGTGGTAAAAGGTGGATATCAGATATGCAAACAACCACTGTGAAAGGCCAATAGTGAAATTGCAAGATATATTTTGTGACTTCTAACATTATCAAGGGACTATATAAGTTCCTTGATAATGTGAGAAAGAAGTCACGAAAGCTCTTGGAATTTCACCATTCTATTCACAGTAGACGGTGTGTGTTGTGTCGTGTAAATATTATTATATATATATTTATATTATATCATATATATATATATATATATCATATATATATATATTATATATATATTTTATAAATATATTATATATATATATATATATATATATATATTAGGAATTCCCTTATACTCGGTAAGGGTTCATACAGTACCTAAAGGAGGGAATGATAGCCACATTTGCCTTCGATCAAGAAAACTTCACTAATATCAATAGTAGTCGTCCTTGAAGGGGGTTCAGGAGCCTAAACACAAGACACTGCTACACATACTAACCATAATTAAGTATCCTGAAGGGGAGTTTCTTTAAAAGGTTATCAGAACTTTTAATTTTGTTATTTTCTTTGCTATAAGACTTAGTTTCCTTTCATTATACGTGAGGCCTCATCCAATCACTTTCAAACGTTTCTCGCTGTTGTATGGTAGGATAAGGGCGAGATTCTTGGCATTTTTTGGTAAATGCAGTTGCCCTTTGATCCAAATAATATATACCATTTAAGTTTCCTGGGATAGTTTCAGGAAAACCTTTGATACTACCATCGTTTAGATTTCAAAAACATTCATAAAATGTGTATCTTACTTGGACCGATGGAATTAACATGTGAATTGAATAATTTTTTATTAATTTCAATTGCAAAAAATAGTATTAAACAATTAAATTTACTTAAAATCGGTTTAATAACTCTCTTGAAAGACTTATTCCATTGACTCCACGAAATATTAATGACCGATTTGCAAAGGAAAAAAAAAAAAAAAATACCACGAGCGAGACTTGAATACCGCTAGATGAGTCGAAAAAAAAAACTCCAGGGAACCGAACGCTTTAGCCTGAATAGAGAGCCCCAATGGCTAATCGTTGCTGTTGGAAATTTTTTTACGACTCACAACCGCAAGATCAAGCCCACCTTGTATGGTTTTGGTTTCTTCAATTTAATGGCATGATTCACCTTATAGATACAGTAGAAAGTTAACGAGTTTTTGTTATAGGTACATACTTGCCAGTTTACCACTGTTTAAAAATATTTGGAAGGTTGGAATTCTTGGGGTACTGAAAAATGTATTTTCCGATAGTTTTCAAACTTTTAGTGCTGGTGGACTGGTGCACTTTCCTCCTAAAGCTTGGTTGCCCTTGTTATTGGGCCTGCATAAATAACATCTTGATAAACTAATATACTGCTTTCCATTTCAGTAAAGAATGTCTATTATGATAAAGCTCTAAATCATTGACTCTGATGGATGCATTGCAAAAAAAGGATGACAACTGTAAGTTTGAGCTGTGTAGACTATAATTTGTAAACTCTTAAATTCGTTAGGTGAAAACTTGGAATCGTAGTTTAACTGGTGATGCTTCTTCGGTCTGCCTCAAAACTTCAATATTAATGTTTCTTGTTTAGAAGTAGAGTTAATTTTTTAATGAATCGACTTCAAAACTTCAAATTAGTGTGTCTTAGAAGCAGAGTTAACATTTAAGAAGGTTACATAGCTTCTAATTTTCTAATGTTCCTACGTCATGAATATTTTTACCGAATTCTTCTAAACTGTTTATGTATCTTTTTATACCTACAACAAATATTAATTATTAAGTTGAAATTAAAATATTTTTTATACATTGCTATAGTTTACTATATATTCCTTCAGAGTATCATAACTCGAGTGAGTTTGATTAAGACCGGTTTATTGGTATCCATGAAATAAATGGGAGAATAAACCATCTGAATAAAATGGCAGAAAAATAAACACACTGAACACTAACATATTTTACAGCCACAACTGTGCAAACTATCACTTGACAAGTATCAACAAGTGACTGACGTATATTATACGTTATTGATTCACACGCATTTGCACATGTTTACAGATGTGCTCACATAAGGATACGCAAATACATACAGGTATAGTTATATACTTAGGCAGAACAACAAAGAGGGGGAGGGGGATTGGTAGTTCTAGGCCTTTCGTGTTGCAGATAACACTTTCTCAAGAACTTGCAAGGTTGCAAAAGGAATAAGAAGCCCGAGCAAGTGTATCCATTTGTAGACCTACAAGGAAAAAGGCGGAAAATCAGAGAACTAGAGAAAGTCTAATGGCATTTTTGATACTAATACATAATCAGCACTAATGGGCTGGGCTGTCTGTTCCTACTGGTTCCTAATATACTGTCTTAAGTCTGGCATCTGGCGTCAGACGGCCGAGTGCCTCCTGGCTCACTGGTTCTCGGCCTTTCTTCCTCTTGTAAGCCTCATGGATACACGTGCTCGGGCTCCTTGCAACACTGCAACACTTGAGAAAATTTTAGCTGCAACATGAAAGGCCTAGAGCTATCATTCAACTCTTCCCTGTCGCTGTCTTGCATCTGCTATCGCTTGTCCACGATTATAGCAACACATACACATGTATGCAAATACATAAATATACACATGCATACATATGCACAGGCATATACATATGCATACATATGCACACACATGCACAGGCATATACATATGCATACATATAAACAAGCATTTACACGTGCATACATATGCACAAGTATATACATATGCATACATATGCACAAACATATGAACATGCATACATATGCCCAGATAAAATACGCACATGATCACAAATATGTGCATTAGTATACACACATGATCGTAGGTGTATTTATATGTACATATAAATACACATATTTGTGTATTTATATGCACATATGATCATACAAAGAAAACGTCTTTTCACGGTTATATACATATAACTCTTTAAATCACGTAAACATGGAATATCCATGAGAACAATTACCTCTGGTATAGCGAGTGTACTACAACAACTGGCTGGTATATTAGTAAACATCTCTCCCAGGAACATCATCTCCAAGAAACCATCAGCATGGTTATAAGACTGGTTGAAGTTTCGTCTGGTATTTTTGCGAGGACGGACTTTTGGCCCGGCAAACTGACACAGGTGAACATGGCACAAATGAAATGTAGACGAAGGAATCACCCATCCTCAAACCTAGCCAACATTCGTATCTAACCTAACCTAACTTAGCTAACATTCGCATCTAACTTAATTTTACTTCACCTACCTTAACCTAACTATACATAATCTAACCTTGATAATTAAGACACACGGGCAACAATTAGTTATTTCGAAACGTTTCGCCTACACAGTAGGCTTTTTCAGCCGAATACAGAGGACGTAGTAGACACAGTAGAAATATAAAGACAATGTAACCAGCTCATCACCCTCAAAGACGTTGTTTACGTAGTCCCTCAGCCTGGAGAAGAGAGTTGTTGTTCTAACCTTGCCTAACCACATCCTAATCTGACTAAAACGTACGCCCTTCCCAAAACACCTGACCTAAACGTCCGGTTGTCAAAATATCTGGTCATCCTTCAACACGCATACCTTGATTACCCTAAAACCTGTGCAATCACAACCTGGATTTACACGTCAGAATCAAGAAACTCCGTAGTTTTTGAAGCGACATCCCTCGTCACGTAAGTTCGTCACACAAGATTGAGATCTGCCCAAACACTAAATTCATTATGGTCTCAATCTCAGCATTCCTACCCAGACGTCAACTACAATTGCTTCTCCTCCAGGGACTCCACGGATAAATCTTTCGACATTGCGGTGGGTTTACATTACTTATAGCCATGGCAAGCTTGTGAATGGAACATCTGGAAAAAAGAAAGCCTTAAGGTTGACATCCCGAGGAGCGAGGTGTGGCTTAGACATGTAAACAACCTGCTGGTCATCACTCCTAGACGCCTGAACACTGCATGCCTTCTCAACAATATTAACTCAGTAGAACCCTCCGTTAATTTTAAAGGACCAAGAGAGGCAGATTCCTGGACGCTATGGTCAACAAACAATAATGAACATGACCTCAGAGTTTATGGGAGCCCTACCAATAAAACCTTTTACGCTTGTCTCACCGGCTTCCTGAAATTCCACTAAACTCTTTCCTTACTGGATATCCCTTTTTATCCTCTGTGTCCATGGTCTGTATTGTGTTCAGTACTGGACAAGAAACCTGGTGAGTAAAACGTAGCCACAAAAGTGTTGTCGTAGATGCATATATATCCATTTACGTCAGATGATGTCGGTAAGTTTACCAATAATCATCATTGCAGTAATGGACGTGTAATGGGACAATACAATAATGGACATGTAATGGGACAGTACAATCAATAATGGACGAGTGTTGAAACAATACACTAATGGGCAAGTACTGAAACAATACATTAATGGACAATGCACCAATGGACGTAGAATAAAAAGAATGCCACTGGACGTGTAAGAGAATTAGATGTATTATAGTCGTTACATTATCTGATGAGATAACCCAGTACAGAATATTACATAACACCAGTCTCCAGTGTCGCAATGCTCTGCCGTGGAGAGCATTGGTTAGGCAACTTATTGCAATGCTCTGCCGTGCAGAGCATTGGTTTAGGACTTATTGCATACATCTGCCGTGGCAGAGCATTGGTTAGGCAACTTATTGCAATGCACTCTGCCGTGCAGGACATTGTTAGGCAACTTATTGCATACCCGCCGTGCAGAGCATTGGTTAGGCAACTTATTGCAATGCTCTGCCGTGCAGAGCATTGGTTAGGCAACTTATTGCATACTCTGCCGGGCAGAGCATTGGTTAGGCAACTTATTGCAATGCTCTGCCGTGCAGAGCATTGCATAACTTGATAAGTATTAAACCTAGCTCTAAGATTGAAAGAGACATTCAGAAGTCATCTAGGAAATAATGCCAATTGCTCTATAAATTTAATGAGGAATAAAAGAATAAATTGATTTCTTCTCGTGATCTGACATTTTGAAAAGCAATATTATAAGCTAATGTACTCTGTGCATAAATTACAATTTTAGATCAATGTAGCTTGAGCCTGGCATATTTAAAATTATTGTTAACATGAGATACAAAATAACGTATTATTGAAAGAAGATCCTAAATTTCAAACAAACTTAACATCAAGAGACAACTAAATACACAAACTAACATAGACAACTTACACAACTAACATCAAGAAACAACTTACACAAACTAACATCGAGACAACTTACACAAACTATGACACTTAAACTAACATCGAGACAACTTACACAAACTAACATCGAGACAACTTACACAAACTAACATCGGTTTTAAGACTGTGACTTACACTCATAGAAATTACAAAATAAATCTAGAGAATTATACAATCACGGAACATTGACTAACTTGTCCCATGAACAACAAAAAATTAATTCGGCAGCCTCTTAATTACATATACCCTGACAACTACGCACAAAAAACAATGAGTTGACATCGATAAAAGGAAAGAAAAATTTGATTTCAATAGCCATGGTCCCTCTTTTTTAAAAGTACTCCCTTCTGGATACCTAATACTATACTGCAGCAGATATCAAGGTACAGTGGAATATCTATACTAATGGAATATAAAAAACTTTAAAAAACCCTAATGGATATTGAATGAAACAATACACCAGAACTTTCGAATTCTAAAGTATGGTTTGTATAATTATGTTGTGGGTGAATGATTCTTGAATGCCAGAACATTGCGAAACGCAAAGTTTTGCAATCAGTCATTGAGTCCTTGAGTGAAAGTGTGGAATCAACGTGACGTTGAATCCAAGTACCACTAAATGTGGCCACAGGTTCAATTACCAATGTGTCCTTAAGTTCAAGAACCAATTAACAGTCAGAGCTATGAGAGCAAGTACCAGTGGGACCGAATTTAGGAACCAGTGTGACCGTAAGTTCAGCTAATATTACATTCATGGCGAAATGCTAAACCCATTTAGGTTATTCAGTGCCTGGGTAGTGGGAGGCTATCAGGTTTATTTGAAGGAAGAGGCGTAAGCTACCTCCAATTGCTTGAATGAAGCGCCCTTTACCAGAATCAAATCATCCGACACAGTGACCTTGAATTCAAACACCAATCGATGCTACGTGGTCAAAGATCCCTTCAGTGGAAACATCCACAGTGCCTCAGACCCACCAAAATATTGAAGCCACAACTGACCGCAGGCAAGACCGTGTTTACCATTTCAGGGATACCCAAGATGTTGTGTTTATTGACTATATCCCACCCAGGGAGACAGCTTTACAGAAAAGACGAGCTGGGCATTGTTTAATTACGACGTGTCGTTTTGCGTAGAGCTTTGTCGAGCGCTAGAGCGAAACTTTACTGCAAATACGTAAAGCTATTCGCGCTATAGCATTTTTCTGTGAAGATATTTCGTCCAACAGGAACTTTATTAATTAATAAAGGGAACAACAAGACGTTAGAATAAAAGTGAATCAGGTCATGAAATCACTTGTGAATAGCCAGCCGAGTGAGTGAGTGAAGTTAGGTGATAGCAGCATCAAGTATTGGGAAAATAAGCTTATAACGTAGGCGGAAAAGATTCATCATAAACCACACCAGGAAAATACTAGATGGATTGGTATCAAACCTGCACACCGAAATTACTACATATGAACACAAGACTTGGCAGACTGTACAGGATACCTCAAGTGAAAAGCAGACACGGTTAAGCTTCTAAGGTTGTTAATGATCTAGCATTCTGAATATTGTTAATGGTTCTATTACTATGCAACGCCCACGTTCTTTGATGCAAATTTGTATCTATGGGAAGTTCATAAGGTGGATCTCGGTGTTTCAGTGTAAAGTGCATGTATTAAGTGTTGAGAACAGGCAGTAAAAGTCACAACCAAAAAACATTAATCAAAACTCAGGATTATTTACAATCTCAGAAGTTTTAGCGAGGCTTAATCTCCCAGTAACTAATACAACTCTCACCTAACTTCACTTATTCTGTTGGATACTCCCATGTTTTGTTCTGTGTGTGCACTGATGAAGTTCCTGGTAGAGAAAACGTCTTTACATTACCAAGACGTGCATTGTCTTATTTACAATCTGGAGGTATACATTGCCATTGTATTACCACCATTAAAGCTTCCTCTGGGGTTATATATATTTTTACAATTCGTTTGAAAGCAAAATGAAACAGTTAAAATACAATATTCCGCACCGGGAGACGGTCAAATACAACGAGACAGTAACAGGGCAATATCCCATACAGGGAGAAAACCACAAGACAATCCCCCACAAGGAGAGCAGCACAAGACGATATCCCACACAAGGAGAAAACCACAAGACAATATTTAATCACAAAATCTGTAACAATTCTGGTAGATGGTCAAAAATCTCAAATAATATTCCTAAACTCGTCAGTAGAAGAAAAAAAAGTATGGAATCAACTATCACAGAAGATGATAACCTCTTCTTATACAAGTCAAGGCTTATACAGACTCGATTCATTTCTCGTGAAACTTAACAAAGGCTCCGGATTAGGTAAAATGCGTTAGCCTAGCACGAACAATAAGTCGTTTGCCTACCCATGCTTATCTCCCTGTCTCGTTTTAGTGCTTGGAAACCAGCTATGAGAGCTTTAGTTTTTTTGTTTTAGTCCTTGTTGACTCTTGGGTATGTGTAGGTGCCACCAGCGGGGGTCCGCTATACCTGTGATCCCTGGCACTCCACCCAGGAGTACATAATCGATTTTGCTCGTACTGGTTACTGGGAAATGCTGGCTTTACACAGTTCGTTCCCCCAATTTGCTCGGTTATTGGCAATCGCATTGATGCTATTGTTGACCTTTATTGATGCCATAATGCTACTAGTTAGACCTCCCTGTGTTTCCTTTCATTGTACACACCAGTCAGGATACTCCATTCAGCGTTATGGTACTATGGTACAATAAGCGTATGTACTCACAACCATTAAATTAGTTTGTTCATTGCTATTGAATTAGAATGTAGATGTTAGTGCATAAGAGTGACTCCCTATTTTCTATTTGTGGAACATACCTTAATTCCTTAGATTTGGGTGAAACCTTCTCTTAGTTATTCTGCTTATATGAGAATTATAAACCCAAGGGGTAGTGATATTTCTTGGCTGTAGTAATCTGTTTGGTATACCTGACTCGGTATACCTTCTACCAGGAACTTTTCACACGTTGTCAGGTGTTAAATTAAGTTGCTGTGATTGCATAAATTATAGTACGCAAATTTCCCAGACAGAAGGGCTAGGGGTTATATACAGAATATTCAACTATATTCGTTAATATAATGACATGTTCAATAGCCTGTTTTCATGTCATTTTGCCACGATTGATGCGATTTTCTCTACTCAAAAGCATGAAAATTCTCAAGACATTACGGTATTTCTTATAGGTTGTCAGACATGATATTTCAAAAGTTAATAAGTCTTTAACCCAGCTAAAACAATCAGTGGACCAAACGGTGGTCTTTACACTCATTTCTTGTTTTTCTTCAACTATTTCTTAACTGGATTTCTTTGTACTTAGCAAACCAAAATTGTAATTACACACGGTAATCTTTACGAAGAAATAAATCTTTATCTCATCTTTATCTAGTCTGCTGTATTACCGGACATACGCCTCAGTCTGTTCTCTGCCTAGTCTCTGATTTTCACTCACCCGAGTCAGAGTGTCACACCTCTCCGTGCACTGCTCCTGAAGAAGCAGTGAGAGTGAGAAGCCTTAGAACAACTTCATTCGTATCCTCTGTAGCTGTTGCGTATTGATAACTTGTTTTGCGATCAGTTACATATATATTTCTCTCTCTCTCTCTCTCTCTCTCTCTCTCTCTCTCTCTCTCTCTCTCTTCCTTTACATAGGGTTTGACAAGGTTAACTATCCCTAGCTTTATTGACAAGCTATTTACAAATTAAGGATTCCTAACTTTATTGGCAAGCTAAGAGCTGTTACCTACATCAGCTCATTTGAACGCATTTTTATTGTTATAAGACATACAAGTAGGGAACAGGATGAAGTTGGAGCCATCTGTGGGCCAGCATTATCATTTGATCAACTGACTTTATCTCGTTGACATCATTATGCTGTACGAATGTGTTCCATACTCGAGTCATCCTGGGTATATATGAGTCACAGATAGAGTGATCTTCTGGAGAAGGGTACAGCCAGAGTGAAGTTGCTGCTTTCTGCCGTCTTGTGGCATAAAAGCTTGTTTCACGCTGTCCTCGAAGTGGATCCAAGTGTGGTACTTTGACAATATTGGCCTTGTACATAACAGTAAGGCCACCCACATCCCTCCTATGTTGAAGGCTCTGCTGAAATGACAGATCTATCCAGGATGGGTCCAGGCGAGAGATGAGACGTCTTGCTATGTTCTCTACTCTGTCAAGCAGTCGCAGGTGAGAGGGGGGCAGGCAAACCAAGAAAGTGGAGCATACTCAAGGTGTGAGCGTACTTGTGCCTCGTACAGAATCTTGCAACCCCTACTGTCAAGCAGATGCGAGATACGGAGAAGTGCTGTAAGCTTCCTGGCTGCCTTGTTTGCAAGATTTACAACATGGTTCTTCATGGTTAGTTTGGAGTCAGATTTCACCCCAAGGATATCAACTTCTTCTCCAGGTGCCAACACCCTCCCATTCATCCTTACTACTGCACCAGCATTACCATCATGGTGCCTAGAGACGATCATCATTTGCGTTTTCTCAGGTGCAAATGTTACTTGCCATCTATTTCCCCAAGCTGATATAGCTCTCAGCTGGTGATTGATGTAGCTTAGAGCAGCTGGCATTTCTTCTCTTTGATAAGTGAATGTCAGTGTACAGTCGTCTGCATATGCATGTGATTCTGGGATGAGATGAAGAAAATCGTTGAAGTAGACATTCCATAACAATGGTCCCAGCACGCTTCCTTGTGGAACACTTGCCCCAATAGGATGTCTTGCTGATTCCGTTCCATTGAGAACTACACTTACAGATCTACCATGAAGGTAATCACTGAGGAGACATAGCGTAGAGCCTGCAATTCCCAGTGCTTGAAGTTTTGCTAAGAGGCCCTGGTGCCACACCCGGTCGAAAGCGCCAGGAATGTCCAGTGTTACCACACAGCTGACTTTGGATTCATCCAGTGACTGGTGCCACTTGGTGGAGAGGTTTAACAACAGATCAGCAGCAGAGTAACCTTTCCTGAAGCCATATTGACGATCACAAAGTAGTGAATGGTAGTCAAAAAACTCTGTCATTTGTCTTGAGATTATTGTCTCAAGGATCTTTCCAGTGATTGACAGGAGTGACACCGGTCTGTAGTTGCTGATTTCTCCTCTGCTCTTCTTTTTGTGAACAAGGACTACATTTGCCTCTTTCCATAGAGAGGGCCATTTACACTGTACTAGGCAGTGCTGATAGATGCGAGTTAGAGGTGCTGCTAGCTGGTCTGCACATCTTCTCAGCAATCTTGGGCTCAACTTGTCTGGGTCCACAGCCTTTTCTTGGTCAAGCGATTTAAGAAGGAAATGCACCTCCTCCTGCCTTATTGTCACCACTGACAGTTTTGACACAGTTCTTGCAGCTAGCCAAGGAGGGTCCCTTGCTGGATCAGGAACTTGCATTTTGGTAGCAAAGTGTTCAGCAAAGAGGTCCGCCTTCTCTTGACTACTAGTAGAGGTGGTCCCGTCCTGTCGATTTAGAGGTGGAATGAGTTCATCAGGCAGATAACCTTGTCTGTCCTTGACCAGGGACCACCAGGTTTTGGAGCCTACCCTACCTGATGCTAGCTTTCTTTTAGTGTCCACCTCCCATTTAGCATTGGCCCACTTTTGAACGTCACCCATATGCCTACAGGCTTGCCTGTGCAAGTTCCTGTTATAGGTGGTAGGATGTCTCTTATACCTTCGCCATGCTTTGTACTTAGCAGTAGCAGCCTCTCTACAACGAAAGCCAAACCAAGGCTGAGCTGTAGGCTTCGTCACATATTGCCGGTGAGGAATGTGTTCTTGTTGTAGATTAAGGATGTGTCCAGTGAAGGCTTTCACTTGGTTGTCAACATCCCCTTGGAGAAGAGCATTCCAATCGGTGGTGGCGAGCTCAGAGCAAAGGGCTGGACCAATTACCTCTTTCCCATAGCCGGGTTGTGCGTGTGGACTCCTCACCTCGTTCTGTTGGGATCTTAAGAAGTGACTATGCCTTCTGCCAGATCACTCACTACTGGGTCAAGGGAGGAGCCAGAGATGTGAGTAGGGAAGTCAACAAAGTTTCTCATGTCAAACACTGCAAGAAGGTCATCAAAGTCCCTCTGTATAAGGTGCTGGTTGAGGTCACCAACAACTATGATATGTTGACAGTTGTGTTGTAGCAGAAAGGAGTCAATATTTTCCATTAGGAGGTTTATGGGGTCTGCATGTTGCCATTGAGGTCTGTACATTGCACGTGCTAGTACCGAGGTACTAGTGTTCATGCAGAGATTGAAGAACATCATCTCAAGATGTGTAGGGGTGGCAACATCAATGTGCTGGGCATGAACACTTTTAGAGAAGCACACAGCAACACCTCCTTCTTGCCCTTGTCTGTCTCTTCTCATCCATGAGGTGTAGCCAGTAATTCTTGCAAAATTTTCTCGAGTCCTGTCATCCAAAAATGTTTCAACAACAGCTATCATGTCGGGACGTCGAGTGTTCACAAAACTATGTGTGAGCTCTCCAACATTAGTAATGAAACCTCTAATGTTGGCCGACAGGATGCTGATAGACTGGCTCCTCATGATGATGTGGTCAGCTTGAGGTGGTGGGTGTGTAGGGAATGTAAGGTGCTTGCCCTTGAGAGAGGTAGGGTACTGAGGCAGCTGCAGGGATGTAGGTCTGTGGTCTTGTATAAGGCACAATACCACCTGCTGGGCTGGGATAGGAGTAGCTAAGTGGGTGATGTGTGAGAGTGTTCACCAATTCAGAGATCCTGCTGGTTTGTTCGAGAACAGGTCTCTAAACAGGTGGTCCTGTCTGTCAAGTTCCTTTTTCTTCCGACACTGGTCCTCCTGATGTCCTTTCTTGTAGCAGTAATTACACCTGGTATCTCGCAGGCAGTTGTTGGCAGTGTGCCCCTTCCGGTGACAGCGAGAGCACAGCCTAGGTGCCTGGGAGGGTGGAATATGATTTGTTGCACCTCCTGTGTTTTGCAGATTTGTCCTCAGATTCTGCCGCTGGAACTGTGTTAGTGGAGGGCGAGACGACTGTAGATGTCTTCCTCCACGTCCTCTGCCCCGTCCTCTACCAGTTCTGACAGATGTGTCCCTGCTGATTTTTTTTTTTTACTCGGGGTTTGACAAGGTTAAGGATCCCTAGCTTTATTGACAGCTATATTACAGGTTAAGGATTCCTAACTTTATTGGCAAGCTAAGAGCTGTTACCTACATCAGCTCATTTGAAAGCATTTTTATTGTTATGAGTCATACAAGTAGGGAACAGGATGAAGTTGAAGCCATCTGTGGGCCAGCATTTTCATTTGATCAACTGACTTTATCTCGTTGACATCATTATGCTGTACGAATGTGTTCCATACTCGAGTCATCCTGGGTATGTATGATCTCAGATGGAGTGATGTTCTGGAGAAGGGTACAGCCAGAGTGAAGTTGCTGCTTTCTGCCCGTCTTGTGGCATAAAAGCTTGTTTCACGCTGTCCTCGAAGTGGATCCAGTGTGGTATTTTTGACAATATTGGCCTTGTACATAACAGTAAGGCACCCACATCCCTCTAGTGTTGAAGGCTCGCTGAAATGACAGATCTATCCAGGATGGGTCCAGGCGAGAGATGAGACGTCTTGCTCTTTTCTCTACTCTGTCAAGCAGTCTCTCTCTCTCTTTCACACACCCACACTCACACACACACACACACACACACACACACACACACACACACACACACACACACACACACACAACACACACATATATATATATATATTATATATATATATATATAATATATATATATATATAATATTATATATTATATATATATATATATATATATATATATATATTTCAACACATCGGCCGTATCCCACCGAGGCAGGGTGGCCCAAAAAAGAAAAACAAAAGTTTCTCTTTTTAAATTTAGTAATTTATACAGGAGAAGGGGTTACTAGCCCCTTGCTCCCGGCATTTTAGTTGTATGGCTTACGGAGGAAGAATTCTGTTCCACTTCCCCATGTGTGTGTGTGTGCATGTAGGTGTGTTGCTTAATATTGTATAAAACAATATTGTATAAATATTGTTTTATACAATATTGTATAAAACAATATTGTATAAAACTCCTACAGTTTTACCAAAAATTATGAAAATTATATTCATCTTTAAATAATAATAATTTTTATTGTAAACTAAGAAATCGCTCGGGCCAGGCATTGAAGAGAGACAAGGACAACAGACAGAAGCTCTCATAGTTTATTATATAGAATACTTAAGCGCTGAGCGAGAGGGGAGGGGGTAGAGCGAGAGGGAGAGAGAGAGAGAAAGAGAGGGGGGGAAGAGACAAAGTGGGAGGGAGGGAGAGAGAGAGAGAGAGAGAGAGAGAGAGAGAGAGAGAAGAGAGAGAGAGAGAGAGAGAGAGAGAGAGAGACTCGGGAACAGAAACAGCTGCGTGGCCAGCTGCAACCCTCCAACAAGCTCCCATTAATTATGTCCCTCATTTCTCCCCTGAGACAGCTTCCAAGGATGCTGATGCAGGTGCCATGTTAAATATGATCCCAAAATTTTAGTAACATTAATTTTCATATCAACAAATAAGAAACAGTCACACAAACACACGTTCGAAACATTCACAAGAAAATGTAAAAATATGAAACTCGATTTACTCAAGAAACTAACAACTCCACAAATACATGTGAGAAAGATTCACAACATGTCATAAACATTACATAAATATGTAAACATTTCATATTAGAAATATGCAATAAAATGTACCAAGTCAAAATGTTGAGGAAATTCATATATTGTTAAAATTAATGAAAATAGACAAAAATTTATACATATACACTGCAGTAATGCAAATTGTTTCTATAATCATGTAGGCTACGGTGACACTGGTGTCTATAATTGACTATAATTTACTTGTCAAGGAACTTGTTTGGCAACTAGAACAAATATATGTGAGATAAGGTTTTTTGTGATCTTTAAATGCACGGAGATGTGTTTTCTACACAGCTCTGATACACAGTCCAGTTAGTGTTAAGTGAACCCCCATTCCTCAGATATAGTGTAGAAAACCAGTATATAAATTCAGTACTAGCCATTGCTAGTTCAACCAAAATACATATGCAAATTATTTAATGTAATGTGTAACGGTTGTTTACGTTAAAGAATGTGGAAGAGTGACATTAAGAAGGTTTCTTGTAGGAGGGAACGACAACTGACACTGTATTTCACATCTGTGCATAATGCTCGCTGTTCACCCTTTAAAGGCTTCTTCCCATGGTAATTTACTACAAAATGGGCGTTTGAGAGTTGTACAGGAATGTATCTAATCAGCTACCTTATACCAGCGTGCATGTACCATATTTAAAAACATTGCAATATATGCACATTACGCTCATATATACAAGGGATATTATACTATGGTAATTGGATGCAGTCAGCATATATTTCAAAACCACTGATTTAATGGCCCTGACTTTGAAAACAATGCAACACGCAACTTTGAAGTACAATATTTACTTGGAGTTTGAGGCAGTCCCTCAGTCTGCTTTGACTCGCCTGACTACTATATATAAGCCACTTCTCCGGCCATATGCTGTACTTTCTACAAGAGTGATGGACTGAACATATCGATTCCATCCAGAGGGACTGATTACCTCAAACTCTTCCTCCCGTTACCCTCTCTCTGCTGTGGTATTGGACTGATGAACCCTTTTGACGAAACGTTTTCCTTAATAAAGAATTTTCCCATAAATTCAAAAGTGTCTCCATCTTCAACTTATAAAACTATTTCTCTTGAATTCTGAAGTATTGCGAGACCAGGAATTGCGTTAATAATTTGTTGTCCTTAAAGAGGAAATGAGAGATCGACATTTGACCCATCGTGTGTCAACCTAAGATTTAACTTTATTTTTCTGAATGATTGGGAAGTTGTCTAATCACCTGTAAAATTTCAAGTCATGTACTGGCTCTAGTACCGAACTTGCACGCTAAAATCAATCACTTACGAAAGCAAAAAGGCTAGGCAGACGATGCAAACGCCCCCAATGAAAAGCAGGGGTGTCACTAGCACGTTAAGAGACAACACAATAAGTGTCAGGGGACCAAGACTGTTCAACTGCCTCCCAGCATACATAAGGGGGATTACCAGTAGACCCCTGGCTGTCTTCAAGCAGGCACTGGATCAAGCATCGAAAGTCGGTAACCCTGACCCATAACCGGGCTGTGCTCGAACGTTGGATTGCGTGGCAGCCAGCAGTAACAGCCTGGTTGATTAGGCTCTGATCCACCATGAGGCCTGGTCACAGACCGGGCCGCGGGGGTGTTGACCCCCGGAACTCTCTCCAGGTAAACTCCAGGTAATTACTGGGAAAGCCAAGATAGTCATTTGGCTAGATTTACATTCCCGGGTCTTTGCCTGTACGGTGTAACATATTACATACAGACAGATACACTGGAATCAAACTAAAAATTAATTACGTGTTATTGAATATAAACAGAAATGTGTATTTCACCTGCTATTGGCTTAGCATTCCTTTCGTTTTAAGCATTTATGATATCACACTGGGGGAATGGGGAATGAAGAATCGATTTCGAAGATTTTGCCACCGATGTAGCTAGTTATTGCTAGTTTATTATGGCGTCCCTATATCTATCTCCTGTGGATGTAACGCAAGAGCCAATAGATACACAAAAGGCCTAGAAACTAGGCCCCAAAAAGGCTAAACACGAGTAACATTTGAGTTTATATCTACATTTGACTTGTATGTTGCAATCAAATTTAGGAAATTTGCTTAACATGTCTGGTATGTTATTTTCATTAATAAGATATCCTGACATATCACATAAGTTATTATACCGTTTATCTCTATATTTCACAATAAGTTGACAAAATTACCATAGGTCTGGCCACGTACTTGAAATTTGGTGTGATCATTTTGTACTCACCTAATTGTGGTTGCAGGGGTCGATTCATAGCTCCTGTGTGTGTGTGTGTGTGTGTGTGTGTGTGTGTGTGTGTGTGTGTGTGTGTGTGTGTGTGTGTGTGTGTGTGTGTGTGTGTGTGTGTGTGTGTGTGTTGTGTGTGTGTGTGTGTGTGTGTGTGTGTGTGTGTGTGTGTGTGTGTGTGAGACTGCTAAACTACCAGAAATACTTGTAACCAAGTTTAACGCTAGCTACTACAACATTAGCGAGGCTGAAGGAGGAGACACTTGAGCAACATTTGTGAATCTCTGTTGTGGAATCTATCATGGTTTCCCACACCTACGGGACTATGTTCCTACACGAGAGTCGTCATGCTGCCACCCCCTGATGATATCCCATGCTAGACTCTACAACACAAGAAATTTTCTACCTTATTCACAGGCCAAATACTGCAGGGAGAGCGGTGGGTATATTTTCTCACCCACTATGGACACCCACAGAAGGGAGGGAGGAGAGAGAGAGAGAGAGAGAGAGAGAAAAGAGAGGGAGAAATATAGGGAGGGAGAGGAAGGGAGAGAGAGAGTGGAGAGGGAGGGAGGAAGAGGGAGGGAGACAGAGGGAGAGAGACAGAGGAGACAGAGGGAGGGAGACAGGGGGGAACAGAGGGAAGTGAGACAGGAGGGAGACAGAGGAAAGGGAGACAGATGAAGAGAGAGAGGGAGGGAGAAGAGAGGGAGGGAGGGAGAGAGAGAGGAGAGAGAAGAGAGAGAGAGAGTAGATAGAGAGAGAGGGAGGGGGAGAGAGAGAGAGGGAGAGAGAGAGAGAGATGGGAGGGAGAGAGAGAGGAGAGAGAGGGAGGGAGAGAGAGAGAGAGGGAGGGAGAGAGAGGAGTGGAGGGAGAGAGAGAGTGGAGGGAGGGAGAGAAAGAGTGGGAGGGAGGGAGAGAGAGAGAGAGAGAGAGAGAGAGAGAGAGAGAGAGAGAGAGAGAGAGAAGAGAGAGAGAGGAGAGAGAGAGAGAGATAGCGTGAAACAACTTTTATGCCCACACAGAGGCAGAAAGGCAGCAACTTCAACTCTGGCTGTACACTTCTCCAGAACTCACTCCATCTGAGATCAATATATACCCAGGAATGACTCGAGTATGGAAACACAATCGTACAGCAAATGATTCAAACAGAGATAAAGTCAATTGATCAAATGAAAATGCTGGCCCACAGATGGCTCCAACTTCAATCCTTTCCCTACTTGTAGGTCTCAGTAACAATAAAAATGCTTTCAAAAATGAGTCTGATGTGGTAACAGCTCTTAGCTTGCCATAAAGTTAGGAATCCTTAACCTGTAAAAGCTGTCAATAAGCTAGGGATCCTTAACCTAGTCAAACCCTGTTTGTAAAAAAAAAAAAAAAAAAAAAAAGAAAAAAAAAAAAAAAAAAAAAAAAAAAAAAAAAAAAAAAAGAGATAAGAAGAGAGAGAGAGAGAGAGAGAGAGAGAGAGAGAGAGAGAGAGAGAGAGAGAGAGAGAGAGAGAGGGAGGGAGGGAGAAAGGGAGGGCAAACAGGAAGCTCACTAGGTACACTAAGCATTATCTCTTGAGATACTAGTAATCTCAAAGAAGTATAGGGGGTACAAATAGCCACACTTAATACAAAGCACAAATACGATTGCAACTATCATTTAGCACAACACCACAAAATATCACTAGTAATCACAAAGTATTCTGACATACAACACAAAAGAGAGAATTACCTCAACTTTCCTACTGGACTCTTAAAAGTAGCCTCTATAGCCTTATAAAGTATTACATAATACTGGCACCTGGGAAATAAAGAAGACGGAAGATATTTTACATACTTTCTTAATAGTAATGTTTTCTAAAAAAAAATATACCTTACCTAAACATCGTACTAATTTTTGCATATTTTATATGCTGTAATTAACTATTAGTAAAAAGTATGTGGCCACGTAACAATAAAAACTCAGTTTTTCGTGCCAATACGTAAACGGCATAAACCGGAAGATAAGTTTCACGAAAGCAATTGAAAGGTCTTAGGCAAATTTATATATCGCAGTTTCACTTTAGCGAATAAAACCGAACAGAACTTCTTTTCAGAAACACACATTCAAATTTTATTGTTTTCTTATGCCATCTCTGTGGATCAGTTTACTTTGAGTGTTCCATCAGACTAACCAGTTGATGGAAGAGCGTAACCGCAACACATAATTAATAGTGATATCATTGTAAGTCTAATTTCTGACATACAGCAGGTTCGTGAACGATGGGAATTTAATCTTGAGTGAGGCCAAAAATGTAGTTAAGAATACTTGGCATGTCATCGGAGTTAATCTGTAAACATAAGATATTTAATGAACGTAGCCGCGAACGACAGTATTCAGTCTGTCTTCCCTTGTTATCGTTGACTAGTTAATATCGGGTCTTAGAAGGCGATTTGCATTAATGTATATAATTTGTCACCGGTTTGTATTTTCGTGGCAGTTTAATAACATGAGTAATGAAGATGTCCATTGATCAGCAAAATAATTCCGAACAATGTACAGCAAACAGATGTAAACAGTTTTGTGTAACGAGGTGATTTTCCTCAAATAAGAGAATTAATTCAAGAAACATTCCAACCTGGATTGGTTGTTATGCTTTCTAATGTGAATTCTTGCACTGAAGATATTTCTCATGGAATTTACTGTAGTTCTTCACTTTAAAGACGTGTAGGGGGGGGGTCTTATTGCTAAGAAAGGGATCTAGTGCCCAGAAATTAGAGCTAACCCTCTCTCCCGCGGATCACACCTTTAGATAAACAGTCTTTCAATGTGCTGAAGCAGGACAAGAATTATATGCAACAAGACTGAATGACTTTCTGTGCTTAACATAAATTGTGGCATTCCAGGAAAACTAAATTTCAGTGTTTCCGCAGTTATTAAAAATATATTAATGGCTACTTCTGGTGTCCGTTTTGAAGAGAGATCATCAGTCACGTAAGATCCTCCTTGATCTTTCTGTTTAAGAGGCACGTAAGTTCCCCAGTCTTCTAATAACATTTTTATTTTTCTAACTTTAATGTGTCTTCTCCATAATTACTATAGCATTTGCTTTGTCTGTTTCGTAAGGTGAAGTCCAGGATCTTTCCTTAATTCATGGTATAACTTAACAAATGTTTGAGAACAATTGTGTTATAGAGGTCAGAGCTAAACTCAGAAAAATTGTGTTGTTCTCGAACATTTGTTAAGTTATACTATGAATTAAGGAAAGATCCTGGACTTCACCTTACGAAACATACAAAGCAAATGCCGTAGTAATTATGGACATGGTAGATTATAGTCGATAAATGAACGTATTACTAGAGGACAGGAGTACTTACGTGCCCCTTAAATTTGGCAAGGGTTAAACATTTACTTCTCTTATTTGAAGCCTATTCGCACGTCCCGTCCCCTCTATAGCACCTCCAACTTTTTTTTTAACACATAGGCCGTTTCCCACCTAGGCAAGGTGACCTGAAGAAGAAGAAATACTTTCATCACTCACTCCATCACTGTCTTGTCAGAGGCGTGCCGATAATACTACAGTTCAAGAACTGCAACATATCTCCAGCAATATTCCATCACTGCTGCAATGAACAAAATTCCGAAAGACTGAGTGAAAATTCTTTTGAACGCTCAGCAAAGTAATTAAAGTAATTACTTTGTTGAAAATGGTATAAATTACCGACAAGTTGATGGTCAAGCTACTGTTGCACATGTGTCTTAATCATCAATAAATACTCTGATTTGGATACAGTTTCCGTCTAGTGCTGTAGGCCAAATAATTATGCTAATTATGGATAAGTAATTAAAATAACAAATTCAAAACGTTAAAGAAATTCAGTTGTATAAGTTTTAATTGGAAAAATAAAATAAAATACTAAGCAGTAAACACACACAAATAATGATACATATAGTTATGGCTATGTTACCACTGACCTCAAGAATGACCTATATTTTACTAGTCTTCGAGGTTAACTGGCAATTGGAACCAACAAACAAGTCGAAAATTAGACACATATGCAACATCTGAGTATTTTTATTGTAGACGTTTCGATATCCAGTGGCTTTATCAATACAGACTCTAGGACATAACTTGAAGACAGTATTGATAAATCCACTGGATGGCGAAACGTCTACAGTAAAGATACACTGTGTACTGTCATCTTATCGGTCTTGTAAATCCATTCATGTACAACAAACAAGTCAGTAGGAATCATGACAACTACAAAATCCACACAAACTGGTGTATTCCCACACAACTCTTATTCACAAAATATGGCAGCCAAGATGGTGGACATACACGATCCCTCTCCACCAAACAAAACACAAGGAAATAAATTCAGTATTCAATCAGAAACTCTAAATGAATAGATGAATGCTTCACTTTTCATTACGTAACCTGACTTTGCGAGGTAATGAGCAATGATTACGTATTTCGCACTCATGCAAAAATAATTGATGTCAACAGAGCAAAAGTTTAACCCCAGTGAAACTGTCTGTAACGACTGGCGTATGTGAGTGCTTTCTAATTACCTTTGATCAACTACCATACATGGCATAATCGATTCTTTAAGCATTTTGAACATGACACAAATATGTGGAAAACCTTCTGAACATGAAACGAACATGTGAAAAACGTATGGTAGGGAAACATTCACCGAAACGTGCAACTATTTGTAGATCATTCACATCATGACATAAACATGTATGAAACATTCACATAAATATACAATGAAAAACATTCACATAAATATACAATGAAAAACATTCACATAAATATACAATGAAAAACATTCACATAAATATACAATGAAAAACATTCACATAAATATACAATGAAAAACATTCACATAAATATACGAGAAACAAATTCTTCAAATTACACTAGGAAGATAGCATCAAATATTGTGTTCACCTCTGATTCTAAAGCTCTACAAACGGTTATAAAGACGATGTCAGTTTCATAAAGCAAATACTCCTCCCCGCTGACCTTTCAAAGACATTCTCAATCGCCTTTATCCGTAAGTGCAGTTTGTGACAAGTTGCGTCAGCAATTCTGAGAGTCCCGTTGTCAGACAATTTGCGCGTTCAGATTGTCAGCCTTTCAAAATTCCCGACTGAAAGCCTGTTATGATGCTTGACTCTTAGCTTGTGAATAATACCGCTTGCCAGCCTGTTAAGATTGCTGTCAGACAGCCAACATTTCCGACTGTAAACCTGTCAAAATTCCTCCTTTTTACATCGTCTCCTTGCACACTTGTTTATGTTCCCAACTACCAAAACCCCCAACCCCAGTACCAACGTTTCCCCAACAACCCATTTTTCCCCCAAACAACTATCAACAGACCTTACTCTTAAAACAGCACCTATCCCACAATATTTCAAAACCCTCAGCACTTTCATCCCTTCAAAACCTATTCCTCAACACCTCCAAAGCATTACAAAGAGAGACAAATACAGTTATAGAGAATTACTCACTGACAACATTTCACAACGCAGTGGGCAATATCAAGTAGCAAACAGAGGTGAGAATATATACAGTGAGTAATGTTGAGGTGAAGAGCAACTGAGAGGCGCGTCAGATTACATTAATCCTCAAGCGTCTAAGTAGCTTTCTGGCACCAGTAAATCGTTGTTGAGGTTGAATTCATTGGAGATACTGACGAATGGCGATTTGAAGCATTTTCTTCTGAAGGAGTCTTCTTCTTTGGCAACAAGTAATGCACAAGTACAGCCTGTCAAGTAGGTGTAGGAATAATGCAGTACTGTGAAGAAATTAAGGACGTCCATTCTGCTGCCGTGTTTGTAATATACGTCTGTGGAGTTGTCTTGTTGTCTCACCTACATGTATATAGTATTTTTTCACACATGTTCCATCCGATTGATAAATACTGGCAATACTTTAATTAAGTTGATCTTGCTTTTGTCTTGATGTCTTTGTAGTATATACAGTGGTTGCTATGTATAATTTGTGGTTGGATAAGGTAATGGAGATGTATTTTACATCTTGTTGCTGAGATTGGACTACGTATTCCATGTTGATGTGAACCCATCGTCTGCAGTCTTTAATGAAATGGCGAAGGTAGTGTAGTATGGCGAAGATTTGCTCGAGGAAAGAGCATTATTCATCAAGTATTTCAAACTTCAGAAACGTAGATTTTTGGAAAAAATCGTGTCTGAGTGGAAATGTTGATACATACTTCTTAAGCATCCGTTGGAAGATAAAGAAGTTAAATTTTCTTGAAGAACTAATGGGTATGTCTGTCAAGTAGAGGAACCAAGCAACGGAAGAACGGATGATTGGTGGAAAGTTCAGCTTCAATCTGTTCCATTTAGAGGATTGTCATGATACCGATTAATTGATGGGAACCCATAAGTAATTCAAAGGTATGCTGAAAGAAAGTGTCTTCAAGTGAAACCAACTGAAACCAATGCAGAGTTCAGAGAGGTTTACATAATAGAAGGCAGGTACAGTACTGGAAGATCAAGGAAGCTATCAATTTTCTAATATACTAAATGGATGGCCTGTGGAGAGAACATCCTGCCTCAAGAGTTTCTTCTTCTTAATGGTGACGCTTGGAATGCCGTTGAGGTCTCTCGTATGAATGAGATATTCGGAAATGATGGTGATGATTTTATTTATCTAGAAAATTCATTAACTTGTAAGAACCGCTGTTTATTCCAGATTAGAATGGTCTTAGTGGAATCACTGGTTTGTGGATCTTAGGTTAGACCAAACATTTAGCCTGGTTTAGAGATGCCGAAGACGGTGTTTTGCTTTGTAGAGAAAATCTTTAGTGAGTGTAGTGGTAGCAAGTTCAGTATTGTAGTAAAGCAAGTGGAGTATTTTGGACTCGTAGTCTATTGTGTTCATGAAAACGCTAACGTTATCCTTTGCCGGTAAGAGTGACAATAATCGTGTATTCTTTTTAAACCTATGAAGGTATTTGCATATCAGTGGGGAATCCACTGGGAAGCTGGGTGTAGAAAGAGCTGAGGTGATAATGCCATGGAGATTTTCTGCAAATCCATGCAAGGAGATACGTAATCCCAAGCAACAACCATGGCAAAATCTATCTAGGCGATACATCCAAAGAGTTCCACAAAGCACATCTCAAAACACCAATACTTCAGCAGAATCGACAAGCCTAACTCACTAGCAGCGCACCATAAGTCCAGCAATCACTTTGCGCACAGGAAAGACACAACTCATCGAAAAAGAAGATAACACTCACAAAAGAAAATGTCTAGCATCTGGATGTTCTCTCACCTGGTTCATTTGTTTGAGAGTTGATAAACTCGCTGCGTGGGCGAAACATCGTCGTTAAAGAAGTCCGTATAACTGCATTTGCGACGTTTTACCATCGTATCAGAATCTAATACCATTACTTATCAATCCCCAACCCCTCAATACCCCCATCACTCAACATTCTCTACCCTTCTTTACCTATTCCCGAACGCCTCCTACCCATCACCATCTACCCATCACCAACTCCCTCTACTCAAACCTTCCTGCCTCCCTAACAAGCAGATCAAGAAACCAGTTTCCACATGGGAAAATTTCTTCCATAACTTAAATATCCCATGCAAATTTTGTGTCTTTCTTTGACACACTTCGCAGCTTCCTTCCAGCGCACTTAATGACCCGAAATTCACTTCGAGAAGAAACTTGATGTTCTCTTTCAACTTGAGGAATTTTTACAGGACTTTGTGTATCACTATGGAGAATACTTTACTAAGTTGGCCAAGTGAAAGGTGAAGGAGCTCGGGCGAGATGTCTCGGTGATGGAAGAGAGAGAGAGAGAATGAGAAAGAGAGAATGAGAAAGAGAGAATGTGAGAGAGAAAATGAGAGAGAATGAGAAAGAGAGAATGAGAATGAGAGAGAGAATGAGAGAGGATGAGAATTAGAATGAGGAGAGAATGAGAATGAGAAGGAGAGAGAGAGAATGAGCATGAGAGAGAGAAAGAGAGAGAATGTGAGAGAGAAAATGAGAAAGAGAGAGAGAATGAGAATGAGAGAGAGAATGAGATGAGAATGAGGAGAGAATGAGAAGAGAATGAGAATGAGGAGATAATGAGAGGGGGATAATGAGAGGGAGAGAGAGAATGAGAGAGAACAAGAGAGGTAGAGATTGAGAGAGAGAATGAGAATGAGTGAAAATGAATCCGTCAGTCAGTATATCTTGAGAACTATCTACTTAGGCCTTTTTTTTTATTCACCAGTATTTTCCCGGCCCGGGTCTTTTCCGAGAGTGGTGACCCGGCCTTGGCTCCCTGTCTAGGGAGTATCTCGAGACCTAAGTCTCCCATGGGAGGAGGTACAAGTACCCCCTCATCTTTTGGACCAACTGTTCCCAGGCCTAGCCACAGTCCCCGCCCTCACGGGGCTCGTAGGGAGAAGCTAGGCCTCTGGTCTGCCATCTGCCCCGCGCTAAAGGGGCTCGTGGGGATGGCAGTCTTGTGATCTGCAGGTGGTAGCAAGCTCAGGCATCAGACTTACACCTAGATATAGGAATAATGTGTTTTATTAAAAAAATTTCTCCCCACCCTCCACTTTCTCCCAACCCTCCATTAACTCTCCACCATCCACTTTCTCCCCACCCTCCACTATCTCCCCACACTCCACTTTCTCCCCACCCTCCACACCCTCCACTTTCTCTCTCCCCACACCTCTCAAACCCTCCACTTCTCCCCCACCCTCCACCTCCACAACCCCACTTTCTCCACCACCCTCCACTATCTCCCCCACCCTCCACTTCTCCCCACCCTCCACTTTCTCCCCACCCTTCATTATCCCCCACCCGCACTATCTCCCACCCTCCACTTTCTCCCCACCCTCCACTATCTCCCCACCCTCACACTTTCTCATTCACCCTCACCCTCCACATCTCCCACCCTCCACTTTCTTTCTCCCCTCCCTCCACTATCTCCCACCCTCCACTTTCTCCCCATCCTCCACTTTCTCCCCACCCTCCACTTTCTCCCCACCCTCCACTATCTCTCACCCTCCCACTATCTCCCCACCCTCCACTTTCTCCACTCCCCACCCTCCATTCTCCCCCCACCCTCCACTTTCTCCTCCCCACCTCCAACCCCTTTATCTCCCCACCCTCCACTTCTCCCCACCCTCCACTTTTCCTCCCCACCCTGCCAACTTTCTCCCCCACCTCCGCTATCTCCCCACCCTCCACTATCTCCCACCCTCCACTTTCTCCCCACCCTCCACTTTCTCCCTCCCCTCCGCTATCTTCCCCACCTCCACTGTCTCCCCTCCATTCCACTTTCTTTTTCTCCCCATCCCTCCACTTTCTGCCCCACCCTCCCACTTTCCCCCACCCTCCCACTATCTCCCCACCCTCACTATCCCCCAACCTCCACTTTCCTCCCCACCCTCCACTTTCTCTTTCCTCCCCACCCCCACTATCTCCCCACCCTCCACTGTCTCCCCACCCTCCACTATCTCATCTCCCCACCCTCCACTATCTCCCCACCCTCCACTATCTCCCCACCCTCCACTATCTCCCCACCCTCCACTATCTCCCCACCCTCCACTTTCTCCCCACCCTCCACTATCTCCCCACCCTCCACTATCTCCCCACCCTCCACTATTCCCCATCCCTCCACTATCTCCCCACCCTCCACTATCTCCCCACCCTCCACTTTCTCCAGCCACTGCCGACATGAAAACTAATAAAAACATATATTACACCATAATGAAAAATAAAACCTGAAATATTCAGGACAGACGAAAGTAAATGAAAGGTATGAGCTACTTCTATCACTACTCAATTAGTGCTGTTTCTATCTTAAGCTGCTCGTGTTACTCCACTGCCACTCGCAAAACTGTGTACCAATGGTTCTTCTGCTAGTTGCGAAGTCGTAGTAACACGATAGCAAACAATTCACGGAACGGGTGAGGTTTGAACCAATGGAGAGTGAGTGGTAAAACTCAGGGGCCAGAGAGTTAACCACTGGGCCATCTGGCTCTAATAGGATTCATCCAACAAGGTATATTTCTATAGTCCATAGGGAGGTTAGCATGGGCCACCACTGTAATCACAGGTCACAGGTCTTTACAGACGAATTCCACACCAGCGCGGCTGTGGTGTGCTCTAGCTCACCACATGATATCATGTGGTGAGCATTGATATCACCACATGATATCATGTGGTGAGCATTGATATCACCACATGATATCATGTGGTGAGCATTGATATCACCACATGATATCAATGCTCGCCGATATCATGACGGGATTCGTCTGTATAAACCTGCATTTATAGTCACATTGGTGGCCCATGATAACCTCATTAAGGTGTAGAGAAATATACCTAGTTGGAGGAATCATATTAGAGCCTGGACAAGTAGTTAACGCACTGGCCTGTGAATTTTAGGACTCATTTGCCACGAGTTTAAATCTTACCCGTTCCATGGATTGCTAGTTACTACTACATCAACTTACAGATACTGTGGTGCAGGTGAATTTACACAGCAGCTACGACTACTTCCACTGCTAGTACTACACTAACTGGGTCGTTGTCAGCTGATCGTCCTAATGTAGTTGCTGAACAAATATCAGGAATTTGTTGATTTCAGTTTGCCTCAGCGTAGTATTTAGCTTAATCCTATGAAGTGCTTGTCCAGTTGCCTCTAAATTGACTGTATTGTTCTCGCGCTTACGCCTTCAGCGGCGAGTTTGTTCCAGTCTGCCGGTCTGCTATAATTCTGTTTGAAAAACGCTCCTGCCTTTTCATCATCTGCCTTTAAGTTTAATGCCATTGTTTCGAGTTATGGATTTATTCTGTGATTCAAATAGTTTTTCGTGCTACAGTGTCAGCCTGTAATAATAATAATCATTATTATTATTATTATTTCCTGTATGGGTGACAGAGCTCCAGGTGCCTGAAGGAAGTTATCGGCCGAAGAAAATGCTGCTAGGAA